>CM023534.1:19769658-20969658 GCA_013350335.1 Chimonanthus salicifolius
TATTTAATAGAACACAATGTTATTTATCCAAATAATAAAATATAGAGCAAGGGGACTTCCAATGTGTGGTGTGTGTGTCTATATAACTAGGCCCAGTTAAGGTTGACTTTGCCTTGGGATTTCTGGGCTTGCATTATGAGCATACAACGACAGAAACATTGTCCAACGATGGTATAGAACATGCTAATTAATAACAAAAAAAAAAGGTGTGAAAAGGTAAAAGGGCAAACCTAGCAGCCTGTTACGAGCAACATGTCCCCTGAAAAACGTTGAATTTCAATAGCAGCTTGCCTGTATTTTTTAAACGTCTTCCATACTGTAATACATCGAAAAGCACTCTGTATCTTTATTATTGCTTCCCTCCGACGCAGAAAATCTCTCCTGATGCACCAACCCCACCATAGACTTTGGATTTTGACTGCAGCAAAAACTTTTTTTTCTTCAAATGCCAACTCAGTTTTGCATATTTTAGAAAGCTTCAGAACTATCTAGATCTTGCTATCCATCCCCGAATATACGACTGTATAAAAGATGCAGCAGTGGCCATATCTACAGTTTTCTCTTTTATAGACTCTCTACTTTTTCTCTGATGCTTTTGTTTGATCCAAGTTCTTGCTGCTTGCTGAATAAGTAGCACAGATTTTTTAATCCTGAGATAACCATGCCTTCCAGTCATTAATTTGAGGTACCTATCATAGATAATAGAGGATTTCCCACACTCTGCCAATACAACAAATTATGGGGTCAAATAAAACTAAAAAGCAGTTTCAAATTAGCTACTTATTAACATGTATTATCATCATTAACCAGAAAGGAGTTGAAAGTACTTTGGTTGAATTCTTGAGAAGCTATTTTGCCAGTTGCTGTTAGCCAAGCCCGAATAACAGCCTGTATAAAAGATGTGGCAGCCTTCATCTTCAAATAACTCCAGCGTTCAGTGGATCCTCTAAAACGACACTGTATAACTATTGCAGCCTTTTCTGTACATTTCAAAAAAGGGTTCAAAAGAACAAAATTTTCAGCCAATATAAACATGTTTCGATGTACCTTTTACATGCATGGAGAAAATTTCCAGCCAATATCTGAAATGCTGACTACGCTTTTGGCCCAGACAGATAACATCAGTATTGAACACATATCTATATGGTGTATAGACATCGTACAAACCACAAGTTTGGCTTATAAATCCAAAATATTGGCTCATTGGCTGAAATTTTTTGGTCAACATCCAATGTTGTGGGACCAAATGGGACCCGACTATGCCTATTTTGGCAAGTCAACTGTATAGGAGTAAATAATTATGTGTAGATAAGTACTGATTGTACTTTCCTGTTTTGGCTACCTTAATTGTCTCTCATTTGTACTTGTACCTCTAAGAGGTAATATATCAATACAACGAAGAGAATAATTATTCTCTGATCTTCATCTTTTTCTTCCTTCCTTTCTTTCTTTCCCTTGATAAAAACGACATGGTATCAGCCAGGGAAGATCTTCTCTGATTTTTTTTTCAGTTTCCAGTTCCTCTTTTTTTTTGCAGTCCTCCTTTTCCGGCGACAATCACAATTTCCAGCGAAGGTACTGCCGGCGGAGACCCATCTTTCCCTACCGTTTTTGATAGGGCTATCCATCTGTAAGGGTGGATTCCTGATTTGGACTGGTTTACTAGGGTTTCTTTACGCTCTCTCCACGATTTTTTGCGATCTGGCAGCCCAAATCTGCATTTTTTGCTTAGATCCGGTAGATCTAAGCTTGGTTTCCACCCAAATCTTCTCCACTGGTGTCGCCCCTGGCCTACCTTCACGCGCCTAAGGTGGACCCCCCCTTTCGATCAACAATGGGCCCCCTGTGTGCCCTTCTCTTTTGTGGTTGTTGTACCGATCTGCAATATAAATAAAAAATAAAAAATCCTGGATTCCACTATTCAGATCTGCTGCTTGGGACTCTTGTTCCCCTACTTCTGGTGCCTCTTCCTTTCACTCCTACATCAGGATCACATCAAACTTGGGTGTCCCACCTTTCATCTTCGGTGGACCCCAATTTTTCTTGTTTTTAGGTGTTGTTGCTTGGAAGATTGCAACCTGATCTTTTGGGCCTTGCTGCCTTTGGCCTCTCCGTTGTTCTTCTCTTTGCATTTCTCCCGCTTGAAAGGTTCTTCTTGAGATAATGGCCGCATCTGCTGACCCACTGAAGACCGCTGGGGAATCTTCTTACACTGATATGACTTCTTCTAGCACGCTGAATATTTGCAAGATCACAACCGTCTCACTCTGATTTTATTGATGGTATTGCCTCTGAACAAGAAAGAAGGACTCCTCCTATCATTCCTGGCAAGCTAATAATTCTTTGGTGCAGTCTTGGCTCCTTCAATCCATGGAAGATCATGTTTGTGGGACTGTCTATACTCTTCCCACAGCTAAGGATGTCTGGGACATCATTAAGGCCTTGTATTCGGACGGTGATAATTCTACCCGGCTCTATGAGCCCTATCAGACTACAGGGGGAGCTCTCCCTCATTCAGTATTATTCAAAGATGCGGACTTGTTGGCTTGAATTGGTTCATTTTGTGGGCCCTACTGATGTTGTTTTCTATAACCAACTTCTTAATCGACGACGTACCTTTGAGTTCTTGACTGGCCTTAACCAGGACTTTGAACCTATTCGGGCCCAACTGCTTGGCCAACGCCCTCTTCCCTCTCTGGAAGAGGTCTACTTTGCCTTATTTCGAGATGATAGGCGCCGCCTGGTTAAGACTCCTATGCCAGTCGAACGGTCTGCCTTGGTGACCATTCATCCTTCCATGCATCCTCTCGCACGTGGGCCTCCTGGTTTTCATGGCAAGTACCCTTCTTCTGACCTTCGTCGTGACACCAAAGGTCCCCGAAAGAAGGGGTCTCGGTTTTGCACTTTTTGTAAGATGACGAACCATTATGTTGATTCCTGCTATAAATTGCATGGTCGTCCGAAGCAATGTCTCAGTCGCCTCACCTGTTACCTCCTCTCCTGATGTGGTTAGTGACCTTGCCCCAATCACTCGTCAGGACTTTAACCTGTTGTTACAACGACTGGATCGCCTTCAACACTCTGAGGTTTCCAATGTTGTCTCACCTACTTCATGTACTGAGTCCTTTGCCAATCATGGCTCTTCTCATTCCTGAATCATCGATTCTGGGGCCACTGATCATATGGCGGGTATGTCTAATATTTTCTCTTCCATTTCTCTTGTCTCTTATGGTCAAGTTAAATTAGCAAATGATTCCTCCACTACCATCGCTGGAAAAGGGACCCTCCCTCTCTTCCACCTTGCACCTTCCATCTGTGTTACATGTACCTCATTTATCTCGCAATTTGCTTTCTATTAGTGCACTCACTAAACAATTTCATTGCTCCGCTACCTTCTTTCCCTCTCATTGTGTCTTTCAGGATCTGACCACGAAGCAGATGATTGGTGGTGGTCATGAAGATGGAGGCTTATATCTGTTGGATGGTCCTGTTGGTGCCTATGCCGCCTACTCCAGCTCCTCTTCGTATGATATATGGCTTTAACATTGCCGGCTAAGACATCCTTCTCACTCTGTCCTCAAGAAATTTGTTCCTTTTTATAGTTTAAGCAGTTTGAGTATGCACCTTGCCAATATGGCAAAAATAAAAGAACTTTTTTTCCTTCTTCTATGAATAAACGTGCATCTTCTTTGTTTTCTATTATTCATTCTGATTTTTGGCAATCACCCTCTATTTCTCGGACTGGTTTACGATACTTTGTGTCATTTATTGATGATTATCCACGCATGACCTGGATTTATATCATGAAACATGAGTCTAAAGTGTTTGATCACTTTCGCACATTTTATAATTGAGTTGTTACTCAATTTGGTTGTAAAATCAAAATTTTACGTAGCGATAATGGGGGATACTATTTGTCTAATCGTTTTATTCAATTTTTGCAAGAGCATGGTGTTGAATCCCAAATGTCTTGTCCATCTACACCACAACAAAATGGTGTAGCTGAACGAAAAAACAGGCATCTTCTTGAGTCGCTCGATCTCTCCTCTTTACCATGCATGTCCCACAGTCGTACTGGCCTAAGGTTGTCCTAACCTCATGCTACCTTATCAATCGCATGTCCCACAGTCGTACTGGCCTAAGGTTGTCCTAACCTCATGCTACCTTATCAATCGCATGCCATCCCAGGTTTTGTTGGACAAATCACCCATTGATCTTCTCTCACTTTGTAAACATATTCCTCTTCTTCCCTTACATATTTTTGGATGTGCCTGCTTTATTCACCAATTTTCTAGTGATAAACTTTCCCCCCATGCTATGGGATGTGTTTTTTTGGGATATTCCCCATTCCATAAAGGCTACAAGTGTCTTGATCCAGTTACTGGCAAAACTTATGTGTTTATGAATGTCACCTTCTTCGAGACAGTCCCTTACTTCTCTTCACCTTCTGTCTCGTCTCCAATTCTTCCTCTCCTCCCTTCTGCCCTGAGTCCTACTAGCTTTGACGTGCGTCCCCCTAGCATTGACAAGCCAACTCTGGTATATCACAGCAGGCAGAACAGGTCTCCGCTCCGCGAGAACACCACCACGTCATTTTTTCCTGACCCAGCTCCTTTCCTTACTGATGCATTTGATCTTCCCATTGTCCTTCGAAAAGGTAAACGTACTTGTACCTCTCATCCCCTTGACCATTTTGTGTCTTATCATGCTGTCTCTCTTGCCTATCACACTTTTCTTGCAGCTTTGGACAGCGTTAAGATACCCAAGCAGATGGACACCGCTCTCCGTGACCCCTTGTGGAAGGCAGCCATGGAAGAGGAACTCACGGCCCTTGAGAAGAATCACACATGGGACCTGGTTCCCATGCCTCAAGGAAAAACTCTAGTCGGGTGTAAATGGGTTTTTGCTTTAAAACATAATCTGGATGGCTCCATTGCCCGATATAAAGCTCGTCTCGTTGTCAAAGGATTCACATAAACTTACGGGGTGGATTATCAGGAAACCTTCTCCCCCGTGGCCAAGATTACTTCTGTTCGCATCTTGATTTCCATTGCCACTACTTATGACTGGCCACTGCATCAATTAGATGTGAAGAATGCCTTTCTTCATGGTGATCTCCATGATGAAATTTATATGCTCTCACCACCAGGGTTTGTTAATCAGGGGGAGCCTCACTCTGTCTGCAAACTCCGAAAAGCTCTATATGGCCTCAAGCAGTCTCCACACGCATGGTTTGAGAAGTTCAGTAGTGCCCTATTACCTTATGATTTCTCTAGATGTCAAATGGATCACTCAGTTTTATCTACCGTCTTCACTCTGTGGTCATGATTCTAGTGGTGTATGTTGATGATATTATCCTCACCGGTAATGACATTGTTGCCATATCTACCTTCAAGGAATATCTACAGCACACATTTGTTATTAAAGATCTGAGGCCATTGCGTTATTTTTTGGGTATTGAAGTCGCTCGTTCTTTTCGAGGACTCTCTTTATCTCAGTGCAAGTATGCTCTTGACCTCCTTCAGGATGCTGGATATTCTAGGTGCAAACCTGCTGACACTCCATTAGATGTCAATACGAAGCTCTTTGCCATAGACGGGACTCCTCTTGGTAGTCCCTCTTTCTATCAAAAGTTGGTCGGAAAATTGATTTATCTCACTATCACACGACCAGATCTCTCAGATGCAATTGGTGTGGTTGGTTAGTTCATGCACAACCCACAGGGTACCCATCTTCATGATGTCTGCCGCATCCTTTGCTATCTTAAAGTTCATCCTGGCAGGGTTTTGTTTATTTACACGATAGTCTTCCCTCTCTGTTCGTAGATATTCCGATGCTGATTGGGCCGGCTCTCCTTATGATCGCCGCTCAACAATTGGCTACTGTTTCTTTTTGGGTTCTCATCTCGTCGGTTGGCGTAGTAAAAAACAATCTGTTATTGCTCGCTCAAGTGCTGAAGCTGAGTATCATGCAATGGCCAATACTACGGCTGTGCTTCTTTGGATCCTCCAGTTTCTTCAGGAATTGGATTTTGCTCCACGTGAACCGCTCATTATGTTTTGTGGCAATCAGGCGGCTATCAACATCGCCTCCAATCCGGTCTTTCATGAGCGGACCAAGCACATTGAGGTTGATTGTCACTTCCTACGACAACACATTTTTGAAGGCCGACTTGTTACTCCACATGTGAAATCTAAGGACCAATTGGTGGATATCCTAACCAATTCTGTTCCTCATCACCAACTTACTTCTGTTATTGACAAGCTGGGTTTGTTAGATCCTTCGAGCCAGCTTGAAGGAAAGTGTTGTGAGACTAAATGGGACCCAACTATGCCTATTTTGGCAAGTCAACTGTATAGGTGTAAATAATTATGTGTAGATAAGTACTTATTGTACTTTCCTGTTTTAGCCACCTTAATTGGCTTTCTTTCTCTTATTTATACTTGTACCCTCTGAGAGGAAAATCATATCAATACAACGAAGAGAATAATTATTCTCTGATCTTCATCTCTTTCTTCCTTTCTTTCTTTCCCTCGATAAAAACAACACCCAAGACTAAATACTAGTTTCAGTTGATAATAAAATCTTGGTACTTGCATGAAAATCTGGGGCAGTAAGTAAACCACATTCAATAGGACAAGTCTTTCATGACGTGGCCAATCATTAACCAAATCCACAGTGTACCAAAGTGCATTGCAGAACTGATTACCATTCAATTGCCAAATTTTCATACTTTTGTTCAAGTAATAAAAACATAAGCTTATCTCACCCAAAGGAAATTAGGAGAAACCCTCATTATAATCTCACTCACGAAATCTACCTTGATTCACTGTCTCAGGTTTTCCAGCAAACTTTTCAGGGCTTGAAAAAATATTTGACAGATCATTTCCTGTATGTAATTGATGCTGAAAAGTTGAACAAGGTTTTTCTTCCAGACTCTGATTACTAGGCTCCAAAGGTTTATGAGCATCATGCTGAACCTGCATAGGATGCCAAGAATGCTATTAATAATAACAATCTTAGTTACTAAAAAACAATCTGTTTCTAATATTACCTTATCGCTTTTCTCATCCAAAGTACAGAAATTCCATCTCATAAGTTTGTGAATATTTAGATGATCCTACACGAAATACCAAGAATGTTGATAGCTTAGTCACCTACGATGTCAACAAGTTCAATATTAGTGAAGTGAAATACTACTAGTATTACCATATCTTTTCGAGCTATCAGTTGTGATGACAGGAATACCAATAAAATTATCACACTTCTTTCATTCCAGGCCAGATGATTTTCTAGTATATCACTTACTTGCAAAACCTATAAACATAAACATCAAGTAGAGTTACATAGCACTGTTAAGTTTCAATACCGTACACAAATTTGAAAATGCTCACCTCAGGAAAGTTTCCCAACATACTTGTCACTCTTTGGACTAGAAAAAAGTTGTGCATGGCAACTGTATTATCAGTATTGGAAATAATAGAATCCCCACCATTGGATTCATGCCTCTCCTGCCAATAAATAGCTTTGAAGAATTAGCAGCAAAATCATTTAAAAGAAAAGAATTGTAAGCAAAAAACAGAACAAGAAGTTATTAGTGATCTACCTGAAATGAAAAATAGACATTTAGTTTATTATGAAAGTAGTAGTCAAGCAAGCAGCATAATGCCTTCCCGTCAACCAAAGAGGAAAAATTATCAATCTTGAGATGATAATTTTTACAGATTGCCTGCAAGTGACCAAGTAAAATAAGTTTAACACCACTCTAGAGCACGGAATTTCATAAATTTGTTAGTTTACATGACTGTCCGAAGAGGAAAAAAGAACTTAACAAAAATACAAAAACATATCAAGTAAATAATTTCATAGACTCGTTAGTTCACATAAATTATAAAATTATGTAAACTCAGAAAATAACCACAGACAAACTTAAAAATAATTAAAACCATACTGATGTTTGACAGTATGGACAATTCTCATTGTTTGTTGGCATTCATATTATTATCAAATTACTATTAATATTATGTTGATTTTTTTCAGAAGACAGATTGCAAGAGTAACACAAGTCATGACCTTTAATGATCAATGTGGTTCATGAGACCACAACCTAGAGATATATACAAGAGGTATAGCACACTTGTAGAAATACACAAGCAAGCAATACCTGGATCCATTCAAGAAGCATATCCATGTGGGTACCCAAGTTACCCTGCAAAGGATCCTGTAAAGGACATAAGATATATCAATGCTAAGAAGTGAGTATCTCGTAAACTTTGCCACAATAAAATAATGAGGAAAAGAAATTTTACATTTTATGGATTTTACAAAACATCCCACTGTACGTAACCAATGCAAAATAAGTAAATAACTATTAACTAAGCATAGGGTAATGAATGAGCTAACACCACCAGAACAAAAAATTTAATTACAACCACAAGTTTTGAGACACTCGATGCATATTAACTAAGTAAATCTAATTGAAAATAGCTTATCTCGAGTATCAAAATAAATACAAAAAAGCACCCAAAGGAAAAAAAACATACCATACTAGATCCCCTTATTTTTGAGATTTCATCAGCTAAAAGGTCCTTCTCAATTAACAATGGTACCTGCAAAACATTAATGATAATCATTAGACATATAAAAAGAATTTCAGTCAACATGACAACACCCACATTACACAATTCTTGTATTAGTCATTTAATGCACAAGCTTCCAACTAAATGTCAAAAACCATGCAATCATATTGATGTAAATGGATATAAAGTAATTCCTAATTATAAAATGCACATAATTTTTTGCATAAATTGGTGAGCATGATATTTGCATTAAGCCATTTTCTATCAATGTTTTTCTGTTACAGTTTGGTCTAATAGATTGAACCATTAGGTTGAACTGTTTTGAACTGTGGCATCACTGTGACATCATAATGTGTAATAAAATAACAATTATATTTAGAAATAAACATAATTGTTTGAACAGTTGGTTTTTTACTTGTTGAACCAATATGAACTAACTAATCAATATAAACATTATATACCCCACTAAGATGATTGAATAATCCTAATCCAATTAGGTAAGAATAACGTGATGATAAGTCACATCCTTTTTGGCCCTATCGCTCCAATGCATGCAAGTCGCAAAAATGTTGTGGCAGTTATCATCTAAAGAATGGAATACTCATAACTCAAGAATTAAAACTAAAATAAGGCTCAACCTAACTGGGAACCTTTGATTAGGGGTTTGAAGCCTAGGCACATGGTATGGGCATTTCTACTTTAGTATGAAACTCAATCAGACTCTAAGACCCAGTTGACTAAAATTTGATTCGTAAAAAGAACCAATTGTGAAAGGCATTGACTCAAGTTTATGCCAAGACTCTATCAACTCTTATTGACAATGACAACAATGACAACAAGCTCATACTAGTCAATTCAAGTATCTCAACTAAATTATAAATTACAATGCCTTCCTTTTCCCCTACAAAATCCAACCTTTTAGTGACAACCAACAAAGAAAGGACTATTCAAAAGTCCAATGGTGGCACTAATGGTCAAAGCTATGTTGCATAAACACTTTAAGCAACGTATCCATATCAAACACCTACATGTCCTTGTTGGACATCATTTTTTTTGTGTAAAATCCATGTCCCTACTATATCAATAGTGTGTCCTTGTTGTACCATGCCATGTTTGGGCATCATAGGATCAAAGGCTAAGGCATACCCACATTCCTCCCCCCCTATCTCCGTTATATATATATATATAGCCAGGTCACTCTCTCTCACCTCCCATTAAACCCTTGATGACATGTAAGGTCGATTTTAACGTCTACTTAGGCCATTATGCTAAGATAAATTTTAGATCCGGGGTTTTAGGCCAGATCAAGGATTTCAATGATAGAAACCCTAAAAAAACCAACTCTTAATCCTCTCAATCACTCTCAAGAAAAGAAAGATTTTGGTTATGATTTTATACAATTTTTACTCCCTAAATATGTTGTCTTTTTTCTATTATATGATTATAAAATATATTTTAACAGCTGCTCTTCCATGCCTACATTTATGGTCACTTATTGCATATTTGATGTGTATTCAAACTTGTTTGTTGCCTTTACATCAACAATATTCTTGGTTTTTCTTTTCTTTTTTAAGTGTAACAAATTTAAGTCAGATTGCTTAAAAATAAAAATTACAAAATCTTATCTTATAGCCAAATACAATTGTACACGGATACAACAACCACACACGCGGTAGCTCAACTGGTAGACACTTCGGCTCAGGAACCAGAGGTCCCAAGTTCAAGTCTTGTAGTAACCCGATGCTCGTGGCTTGCAGGGGGCTGCGTGTAGAATAATATAATGAAGAAAAGGAAAAAGGAGAAGAACAAGAGAAAATGTGTAGAAGAATTCTGCTCTGTATATTGTGTATTTTTTAATGTCAAGAGATTACACGTATATAAAGTACAAAGGGAGCCACTCATGGTGGCAAAAAAGGAAATAAATAAAATGAATAATCATTTACAATAATTTGCACATCTAACAAGTCAGCTTTCCTAATCTAGAAATACCATGGTCAACTATTTCCAGAAGGTGGGTTCCATCCAATCTAATGCCTGAAGTGGGTCCCACAACACTGTGTGCATCCGGAGTTTTACCCAATGCCCTCGTACTCGGAGAGAGGTGTGAGTCTTGGGTTTCTTCGTCGTAAAAAGAAAAAAAGGATACAACTGACATTGTTTGTAATCCACGAGGTTGAAGATCTTATTGATTGTCCTACAACAGCATCAAGAAATTTGTTAGAACCCTATTATAGTTTCCTTTATTTTCTAAGTCATGCATAGTCATAACCCTAGATGTGTGGTGGGCGAGGATTATGAGAGTTTCTTTAACTCTATCTTGTCCTTTGTCAACATAAACCAAAGCTTGGTTAAAATGGAATGTGAGTTCCTGGACAAATCTAAATTACACACGTCATTTCACGGGGCAATACCATAGCCACCAATGTTGGTGATATCAACGACGAGGTTAAGCCACCATTATCAAACCTTAAATTTATCGCTGTTTGATTGCAACTGACCTAAAAATTTGTGATCATGTACATCCCAATGATCAATAAGGTACTATATGCTACAGGATCTATTTTCTTGTTGATTAGACTCAGTTTTCACTACAATTTTATAACTGGTGATATCTACTGATTATTGTGGTTGAATGATATTTTTGAATTGTTTCAATGGATTGATTGTCAAAAATTTTGACTAATTGGGGATATATAAAAAGAAAAAGAAAACTAGCATTCCTCTTGAGCTTATTTTATTTGATTGATCTAACCACTTGGAACAGGTAGGTTGTTTGTATTTCTCTAAATCCTACTAAATTGAAAGACATGAGGCATAAATATACAATATAAGAGAACTACTTGTTAATGCAAATAAGAATCTTTTGATCATCATTTTCATGAAAACAACAGAAATTTCAAACTTTACTAGAACCTTTTATATTTATTTAGTTATATGTTTTTGTCATGATATTTTTTGCCATGGTGATGTTTTCTCTCTAAGTTGGATGTCTTCACTATGTTTTTGTTAGTCGGTTGGTTGCTTGTAAAAGGGCTTAAAGCCTTTGAATAAGAAATGTTTAATTTCCACAAAACAACAAATAAATAAAGCTATTCCAATACATCATCTTCAACAATCAGCAACATCAAAGCCAATTACCGTAACTGTCAATACACCAAAATAAGTTTATTTGCTCCAATAATTCTTCCAAGGCGCAACAAAATCTGAGTTCCTAATATTCTTCTCTTTCCAAATTCATAAAAACCAAAAATCTCACAAAATTACATGAATTTTTTTTTTCCAATAGCAATGCAATGTTGTATAATAGCTTTGACATTACCAAGAGTTATGCTAGGGAGTAAGGATGAATATAGGGTTAGGAATACAAAAACAAAAAAGGGAATATGGAGACTGAAAAAACAACTATAAATTTTTTTTTAAAATGGTTATCATATTAATAATAATAAAAAAGCACCAGCAGTGCAAGTAGAACAACTATAATGTTTTGGAATTGATCTTGAGCTCATAACCAAGATACTACATTAAACAATGGAGAAAATCCATATTGCTACACATTGTTTTTCTCTTTACATGTCAACAACTCTATTCTCAAATTAGCCATAACAGAAGTACAACATATCTTAAGCTCTTTTTTTACATCTTAAGATAGGCAGCTTTTCCATTTGTACAAAATCCAATCACTATTATAGAACTTCACATGCTTGCGTTGATATTATAGCATTCCCTAGTAAAAAATATTTTAGGAATCAAACATGAAGTAGCTTCCACTAGCTTCAGTTGCTCAACTTTGGGACAAGATATTTAAGCACAAAATTCAACAACAAAAAGAAAAAAGTACTAAGATTCCTTGTCTGAACATAAATGAGTAAACAAAACAATTGATCATGCTTGGAGATACTCATAAAATAAAAGAAGAAACAAACCTGTAAATATACAAACATGTTCCAAAGCAAGGTGAGAATCAGCTCCTTGTCTCCATTGGCAACATCTTCAGTTGTAATTGAAACTCCATCTTCATCAGATAAAGGCACCCCAGCCTTCTTTAGAAACTGCAAAGCATTGCCACAATTGAGCAAATTCTTCCTTTGAGTATCCGAAGGAACAACTATTTTCTGTCCAAATAACAAACAAGCATTAGAACCATGTCCTATACTATGGTACTAAATGTGAAGAGAGTGAAAGATATACAAATAAAGGAGCCCACCGTAAGAATCGAGGCATCACATTGTAAAAGCTGTACCGCTCTACAAAGGCGTAGACCATCTTGAAGATCTTCAAATAAATCCGTCACAGTAAAATCATATTCAGCAAGCAGAGACTGCAATGATTACGGTTTTACTTGCATAAGAATGTAATTTAATAAGTAATGAACATTGTATCAGGACAGTCAGTGTATTGTCATGTGCCTCAACAATTGATTGCAATTCTTTCCTTCTCTTTCCTTATAACAATTATAAAAATACCTTTAAAAACAACAACTTTCATGAATCAACTATTCCATAACAACCATAAAAAATGAAAAATAAAACATTTGCACAAGCCTATGTGCTGCACCCTCAACCCATACGTGATTGAAAAGAACAAATGTTAATGATAGAAGCAAGGCTTAATTTCTCATTAACAACAATAAAGAAAAAGGAGAAATAAATAAATAAGCACTTTAGAAACTTCAATACAAACCTGTTGGTAGGATACTTTGTATCCTATAATCACCAAATGGGCGAGTAGATCACCTTCTCCATGCATAACCGTTGATAAGAATTCTAAATAGCACATATAAACTGAAGAATATAAGGCTAGGTGCTTTGGGAATATTTAACGAGATATAATTAATAAATAATAACAACAAAAAAGATAGACTGATTACCATGAATAATTTGTCTACTTGATTTAATATGAGATTGACAGTTGAATAATAAAGGGGAACCCCCATCTTTGCCATCAATGCCATATTTCACAGGTAAAGTACTCTGACATTTTGCTTTATCAAGTGCAAGAACAAGAAGAAGGAATCTTTTCAATATAACTCTTCCTAAAGCCTCGAAGTAACCAGGCCTATACAATCCCTCAACTGATTTATTATATGCATAGGATTTTGCAAGATGCACATGTGAAAAGAAATGTTTTTCAATTATCATCTTTAGAAAAATGTCATCTTGATCTGAACTACCATCTTCATTGGGTAATAAGGAATCACCACCAAACACAATATGTAACCCAATCCGGAGCCATGTTGGGTGATAGCACAAGAGGACTCTTGTGGCCTTCTCCTTCAACCCTACATCAGTGACAATTGGGCAATGTGCCTTCATCTTTAATCTCCCTTCATCTATGTTCTGAAAAAGTAAGATGAGTACAATAATAAGAATATCACAAAACGATTTAGTGATTAATAAAATATAAGAAAACCATATAAGAAATATGAGGACTGATTATTGATCTTCAACTGGTTAGATGATGTGTTCGCAAAAGCATAGTCTGTTAAGTAACAAATAAATACAGCAGTAAAATGGTTTACATCATATTTGCCTTTTGTACTGGGATTTTACACACTAAATCAGCCATCAAACATACATACTATGTGGATAACTCATTTTGAATTATTAGAGTACCATTGTGGTTAGAGAAATACTTACAGGTGGCCACACAGCTAGTATTCTTGTCCAAATGATGTTTTTTCTTAACTGACCATAGAAAATTATGCTACTGAGGCAATAAAGTATACCAAACAAATTCATCTTTTGGTATCCTACTGACCAATATGTGATGCCAAATTGCAAGTATAGAAAGTATACATCATGCAATATGTTTTTAGCATTCATCATCATCATTGAAGCCATTATCCCATTTATCTAGGGTAGAGATGAATGAGCCAAGTTCAAGTGAGGCCTTTCCCATACAAAGCACTACTAATATAGTTGGGCTTTTCACGCCTTTGGAGTTTTATCACAAATTCCCATACTACAGAAGAAAGTAACCGTGTTCAGGTTGGGCTTAACCTGCTCCTGTTCAAGAATATGTAATTAGTTGACCTTCTTATGTAGTCTAACTTCAAAAAAAAATATGAGAAGTTTAAGCCAAGGATTGGAAAAATTTCCTTTGGCTCCAAAGGATTTTTGGAGGATGAACTCCATGGCAAAACTTCCTAAGTTAATATGAAATTTTACAATCTAGAATACTCAGCTAGATTTGAAGGAAATCAATCAAAATAGACCATCCAAAAACCAATTTAAAATCTGGCCAAATTATGTTTTGGGAACCCTAATTTGAGTGGAGAACCTTAGACAATTTCATTCTCCAACAAATTAATCAAAGGCCAAACCTCACATTGCACACAAAGGCTTCAAACTTGAATTTCTCAAAATTAAAAATGCACCCAATTAATTTAATAGAAATAATAAAAAGTTAAAATTACAAAATTAATTTACATGCAAAATTAAAAAAAAAATCAAATAAATAACTAGAACACACCAAATTGGAGAGAACTTGCACCAAGCTTCAATGAACATCAAAATCCAAAATTCATCATCCTTGGGCATGTATGCCTAGAGGTGGCAATTTTTACCTACCCGACCCAAAAAACCCATGCTTGGATCATGCATTTCTTTAAAATAAATTCGTGTCAAGTTGGGCAAAAGGGTCTCAAACCCAAACCTAACGCGAATTAAATTAAAATTAATATTTAAATACTTTATTTACTTTTACTTAAATTAATTTTAGCCCATGTACCCCACTAAGCTAAAAAAATCTGAGCCTATTATTACCTCAATTTTCCGTATCTCAATGTTTTCACATTAAAGCTAAGTCCTTTTATGTGTCATTTCTCATTAAAATTATTTTTTCTCTCATTTTTTTCTATTTTTTTAAAAAAAATTATATAAATTTGGGTCGGGTCGAGTGGGTTGAATAAAATAAAATCCAAGTCAAGTCGGGTCAAGTCAAGGAGAAAATTGTTATTACCTATATCCAACTTGACCCATTGCCACCCCTATGTGTGCTCATGTATTTATAGTGTTTTGAACTTAAATTAAAAAAAAAAAAAAAAATCTCTCTCGTCTTACATGCCACTTCCTTCTATTTCTTCTAAAAATGTTTAAAAAAAAAAATTATTTTCTCCATACAAGACTAGAGAGATTAAAAAACATTATAAAATAAAAATAAATACTCCTTAGAGAGATTTTATTCCTTCATTATTACAACATTTATTGAAATTAAAAAACAAAATAAAATAAAAATAAGCATGTGGATGGCACCCAAGCCTTGTAGAGATAAGCTTTCCAATGACTAACTTGCTTGCTCCTTACTCCTTAGGGAAAGGAAAAAAGAATCTTCAATTTAGGTAGAAATCCAATTGTCAGAACAATTCCATCTCCCTAGGGGTGGTCATGGGTTGGGCTATGCTCTATAGCAACTCGAGCCCATTTATATATTAGAAATCTGAGCCTGCCCCAAGCCCGTTGAGATGCGCCAGTTAAATCCATAGCCAACAAAAGCCATGACACCTCCACAAGCCTATAGGACCATTAAAAAAAATCTAATCGTTCAGATTGAAAGTAAACATGATGACCTACAAGTGGACCAAATTTGAGTTTGGAAATCAATTTCTAGCCACTTGATCTTAATGGTCAAAGTTTCCAGGCATCCTTGTCTTCATGAATTTTAAGAATGCTTCATAACTTTGACCATTAAGATCAAGTGGTTAAAAATTGAGTTTTAAGCTCAAATTTGGTCCACTTATAGCTCACCATGTATATTTTCAATTTGAAAGGTTTGCCTTCTAATTAATTTCAAAATAACTTTTTAAAAAATGGAAAATGACCACACATATGGCCACACAACTTGAAGAGAAAATTGCAATAGAAAAGAACTGCAGAAAAAAAAAAGGATTGATTTTAAAACCAACCTTTGCAACTTGAGACATCATAGTGAGCACAATATTCTGGTTTTTGGGATTCAAATACATCGCCATCCGTTCAATCAAATCATCGAAGCTGCAAACCTCTTCAAGTGACATCTCCAGAGATGATAGCCTTGAACCTGTCATCGCCACCGCTGCAGATGAAGATGACCCTGAGCAATTTCTCTGTCGCTTGGGGCTCCGGCAGGCTCTACCGATTTCAAAACTCAATCCCCCCTTCAAGCTCTCTCTCTTCCCCTTGGCCAACACCCCTGCAAACTCAGATGTCTCAGACCCGTCCCCACCATCCCAGATGGCAGTATTGCATCCGCACATTTTGGGGTTCTTGAAAAGGAAATTGAGCCAAGCGGAGATCGATTTGGAGAGCGTTTTGAACGTCTTCTCACGGCGAATCTGGGCTTTTCGGGAGGACTGGGATTGTTCAAGCTCTAATGCTTTGAGGCGACGAGCAGCCTTGGAGCGAGTGGAGGGGACAGCAGAACCACGGCGCCGGAATGCAGAAGTGGAGACTTCTGCATTCAAGTTAGTAGAAGAGGAGGAGAATGGGGTTTGTTTGGAGGCAGTGAAGAAAAGGGGAAAGGGAGAATTGGGGGGATTTGAGTTCTTGAAAGAGGGTTTTGGGGTTTTGAAGTTGGAGATGTCGCTGAGGAGAGAAGGATGAGGGTTTGGAGAAGGTAGTGGAGAAGGAGAATTTTCTTCCTCTGACTGCATTGTGAGGAGAAATGGTGAGGAAGAAAGGAAAGGGAAAATGGGAGTGCCTGGAAATTGAGACTTGGAAAAAAGGTTTAGAAATGGTGTTTGGATGTCTGGAAAATGGGAATTGCGTGGAATTCTGAAATTGGCTTTGAGTTTTGAAGAATGGAGAAGAAGCGGGAAGTGCAATCATATACAAAATGCAATCAAAGAGGTTTGTAAACGAGAGCGTACTTCATGACCCAACCCGCGAACCCGGTCCAACCCTACTAGAAAATTTCAGATTTAGGTAGAGGAGGAAATAGGTTAGACCGGGTTGGATTAAGATCGCTTTGCATTGTTTTCTCTGGTCCAATCCGTTGGGTTCAAATCAGGTTTGGGAGTTTTAAAAATTAGTGTGCTGATATTTAATGTGGATCACTATTTTTTAACTTAACTTCATATTTCATCCTTCTCAAACTCATTGGACACAAATCTTGTTCGGGGATATTAAGAGCAATTATTAATAGCGGGATATTTTTAAATTCTCTAGTTTTTATCAGAAATTTAATAGGAAAATCTCGCAGAAAATATAATATTTAAAAAATAATAAAAATAAGTATAATAAATAAATAATGTGGCTGAAGTTTGAAAATATAGATGATATTTCAGAAATTAAAAATGTATATTTGGCCTAAGCATTTTTAACGGGAATTTATTGGTAAAATCTCGAGATTTTAATGGGAATTTAACAGTAAAATCTCGAGATTTTAACAGAAATTTACCGTTTCTCATGATAAAAAAAAAAGTGTTTCTAGTGGGAATTTACAGTTAAAAATTGTAGAAACGATAAACTCAGATTTTTAACGTTCAAAAGTTATTTTGCCGATATTTTTGTGATAAAAATAAAAATATCAGAGATATTTATTACATTGCTCAAACCCACTCATAATCAACCCATTTTTAAAACTCCAATATAATTTTTATTCAGACCAACTAATTCGTGTAGAAAGAAATTGGGTCACAAGTCAACCAAATACATTGCAGTGCTCAGTGCTTCAAACAAAGCAGCATCCGTAAAAATAAATCACCAACAATAAAACATAATCACTATAAAGTGCTAATTCTAAAAATCATCAAATAATATTATAAAATTTGAGACGTTGTAGGTATTATATATGTGTGTAGGGAAATCTAGGAAATGCCCGAGTACAGGAGTCCCAATCCTCAACAAATGGATTAAATATGATAAGTCAAAATATTCATCCAATTACTCATTTTTAATTAAAAAAAAAATCAATGACCAAAATGATTCAATAAGTTACATTTTTTTATAGTATAATAATTCTCATATAATCTATCCATTCATATAATTGTTATGGTTGTAGGGTGTAACACCCCGCCCCTCTAAAGAGCAAACGGGGCATTACAAAAGTCAATTTCAATCCAAACGTGAGAACGTCCATGGTCATGGCTGATTTTTTTTTTTTAACACATATTGGATCATTCACAACTTAATAGCCATAATTGAAAATACCATTCCCACATTTAAAATCAAGACCCAAAATCGTATGGATCATCAAGCCACACATAAGCAAAACCAAAAGTTTAATTCTCAAAATAAAGAGATAGAATATCTAATCTCACCATCACACACCAAACATATATAAGTCTCAAACTAACATACGTTAGACAACCAAACCAACATCAGAATTCTTAAACAATCCAACTGTTTGAATAAATCCTTAAATAACATAGTCAAATAAATCTAAATTCTAAATGTCTATATTCGAATAATCTCAAAAATGCAAATTAAATCTCCAAGCTATCTCGCTCTGAGCTCCTAAGCATCTCGAGAGTCTCACATAAGTCCAATCCCAAAGATCTTCCTATAATATAAAGGAGTGAGCTCCAAGCCCACTAAAGATAACAAAACACAGCATGCATCTAACCATTATAGCATATTCAAATATACACAAGGCCTTAACATATTTAAATTCAACATGAGAACAATTGGATAATTGATGAGAAAAATTCATGGTGCACAAATCACTACCCTTCTTCTGTTGGCTGTGATTCTTGAGATATCTACCGTTCTTAATGTTTTCGAATTGAAAAGATTAAGAAAATATTTATTTAGATAAAATTCTTATTATTTAATTGTCATTAGAAGATAGAGATTGTTGCTGCTAGAGTGAAAATGTTTTGGACACGTTTTTAATGAAAATTCTAGACTAAAAGAATAAAAATCCACTTTTTCTTTTATGACCCAAGTGTTCGGGTCTCTTAGACCATTGGACTAATCCTGAGGGCACAAGTTAGCTTCCATACCTACATACATCAGGTAACATTATATAGAGTGGCCCTTTGAAGTGGAGGGAAAATCAAACTCAGGACTCCCACTTCCTGAAGTGTGCTCTGTTAGTGTAACGAGCGAAAATAAACAAACAGCATAACACAATATTTTACATGGTTCGGCCCACCTGCCCTGCATCCACGGAGCGACATAATATTTCATTATAAAAGAGAGAAAAGTACAAGTATATAATGACTCCCTTGAGTCTAGAACCCAAATCTGAAGTCCTTAGCCCCTTGTACACCCATGTACACAATACACCGACGTCACCTCTCAGTTAGTGTTAGTATCTCTCTCATACTCAGAAAAGTGAACCCAACTTTTGTCTCACTCTTCTCTCCGCTTCCTACGTTCTACGAGCATTTCCCGACGTGCTTCACGAACGCGAGGCTGTGTCTCCGATGGATTTCAACAATCAACCCAAACACTTCCTTCTGAAGCCTTTCTGTGCATATGGTCAAGAGGCCATCTCCCATGCACAGGCCATGAGCGCGATATCTTGTGGATCTAGGAATATTTCCACTTTTAATGGTGCCATGTATACCCATCGATACCTATCACATCTTAAAAGTGATATTTTTACCTCAAATAGAAAATCCCATGCAATTGTGGCCATGCCGGCAACTCTTAGCTGATTTTTCTATCTAAATCTAGCACATGCATACAACTCTTTCATGGATATCCAAGACAACCTTACATGATTTTAGGTTACCGAAAAACTGGCTGGATATTGTTTAATCAAGCCATACGATCTCAACATGCTCTTGGCCTAAAGTGTATTCCTAGCCATGACTCCAACCCCTTCGGGTTAAAAATAGAGATCCACTAATACATGACATCTCCATAATTTAGAATCTTCTTTTGTTTTACATATTTACTTCCAATCTATTGCCTACCAAATGTATAGATTACAATCTCATAATTTCTGGTAAATGAAAATTCTAATATTACTTAATATTTTAGCTAATAATTTCAAACTATCTGTGATACCATGAGTCCCACATCGGTTTGGTGGGAAAAGGGTGGTGGGTTTATTTGAAGGCCACCCATAGTACTAAAGTGAGATGCATTTTGGGCCGGGCCACGTGAGCCCAAGCCCAAAAGCAAAACTGTGCGGGTTCGAGCTGTGCGCGAGGCCCAAAGCGGACAATTTTTTGCTGAGTCAAGCCCTAAACCTTATATTCGGGTCGGGTCGTTACAAATTTAGTATCAGAGCCGAGTTCAACACTCGGACTGTGTGGGCCTTCCTCCTTCTCTAGAGTTGTTGAGCTGGACCGGGTCGAACCGGGGCGGCTCGAGGTTTTAGGGGGGGTAATTGTGATTCCCTGAGTCCTACATCGGTTTGGTGGGAAAAGGGTGGTGGGTTTATTTGAAGGCCACCCATAGTACTCAAGTGAGACTCATTTTGGGCTGGGCCACATGGGCCCGGGCCTAAAAGCAAAACCGTGCGAGTTCGAGTTATGTGCGAGGCCCAAAGCGGACAATTTCTTGCTGAGTCAAGCCCTAAGCCCTGTATTCGGGTTAGGTCGTTACACTATCAAAATTAAATAGTAGTTGCTATGTTAATTCTTAACTCTTAGATTAACAAAAATTGTTAATTTTGGTTTTAAAATTATAAAATGTACTTATTTTCAGAAAAAAGGTTAACATAGAAGCCTGGTTTGGGGGGAGTGGAATTGATTTGGTTCGCCCAGAAGTTACACCCGTATTGGCAAACTGATTTTTGAAAAAATGACAGTAGGCTTTATTTTTATGTGATTTTATTGTTATTTCACAATCATTTAGATATTTAATTGTAATTTTGAAGTTACAAAATTAAGAATTTTAAAATATTTTTAAAAA
This sequence comes from Chimonanthus salicifolius, assembly GCA_013350335.1. Classification (NCBI taxonomy): domain Eukaryota; kingdom Viridiplantae; phylum Streptophyta; class Magnoliopsida; order Laurales; family Calycanthaceae; genus Chimonanthus; species Chimonanthus salicifolius. Next base: position 19,791,026 of record CM023534.1, read on the forward strand.
ATGTGAAAAAAATCCCAAAACTTCTAGAAACATGAAAAATAAACACTAGTAATTTTCTCCTAAAGAATGAATATTTTGAGTAATTTTTATCATTTTTCTTTTCGAATTTTGACTCTTAAATAATTTCAAATTCAATAATAAAGCATGGAAAAATTTCCTGCTTCAACCTCTATTTTTCGTCGTGTAGCTCTCCGAGTTCTTTTTCCAACGCCTCTAAAATCACCTCGACAGAGTCCGTATTTACTAAAAGCACCCCTTTTGCATTACCAACCGATATGTATCGGTTCGATGCAACGCAGTGGGCCCACCATGCACGATACAATTCTGTTCGCCGATACAGGCGGAAGTTACACCCCTATTGGCAAACTGATTTTTGAAAAAATGACAATAGGCTTTATTTTTATGTGATTTTATTGTTATTTCACAATCATTTAGGTATTTAATTGTAATTTTGAAGTTACAAAATTAAGAATTTTAATTTTTTTTTTTAAATGTGAAAAAAATCCCAAAACTTCTAGAAACATGAAAAATAAACACTAGTAATTTTCTCCTAAAGAATGAATATTTTGAGTTATTTTTATCATTTTTCTTTTCGAATTTTGACTCTTAAATAATTTCAAATTCAATAATAAAGTATGGAAAAATTTCCTGCTTCAATCTCTATTTTTCGTCGTGTAGCTCTCCGAGTTTTTTTTCCAACGCATCTAAAATCACCTCGTTCAGAGTCCGTATTTACTGGAAGCACCCCTTTTGCATTACCAACTGATATGTATCGGTTCGATGCAAAGCAGTGGGCCCACCATGCACGATACGTATTGGTTGACTTTCGGCAATACATTGCGGCACAACTTATCAGCCATTTTTTTTTTTTGCTCTCATAGCAAAAGGTTCTACCACTTTTCGTTAATTTCTTTTCACTATACATGATAACATTTAGGGCTGCAACTCGGGTCTGGTTTTAGCCCGACTCGCATGACCCAACCGGAGAAATCATGCGGGCCGGGTTGAGATTTTTGGGTCAACGGGTCGGGTTGGGTTGAGTAGATAAAAACCCGCATGGAATCCGGGTCGGGTTGAGTTGAGGATTTTATAAGTTAACTCGACCCGACCAGGCTAAAATTTGTCTAAAATGGATTCAAAATGTGAGTCGGGTCAGAATTTGGTTTGATTCGGGTTAGAATTTGGGTCGGGTCAGGTTGTGAGATTCGGGTTGGGTTTGGTCGGGTTCCATATATATCAACTCGAGTCGAGTTGGGTTTAAAGGAACCCGCCCCGCCCGACCCGAGTTACAACCCTAATAACATTCATCTTCTCATCTTATTTCAAAACAATTCCCAAGCTCTCCATGATAGGGACATGCTCGTGAGAATTAATATGAAAAATGTTTAAAAAGGGTAAATATTAAATGTTACAACTTAGTACGTCTCCAACATTTCTATCAAATACTTGCTAATTTTAAAATAAAAAAAAGCTTGATTTTTTTCTTTTGAAGTTCTAGTTAATTGGGCCGATATTTTGGCCCATTCTTGCTAAAATTTCAAATTGCAACAGTAAATCTCTTAAATTGATATTTTATGATCTTTTGTTTAGAGTGATCTTTAAACCTCATTCTTAAAGTAACATTTAGGGTTCCAACAAACACTTTCATTTAAAATGAAGTCATTATCTGACTCCAACTTCTTTTTTTTTTTTAAGTTTATCTAATCTATATTTTCATTTGAAAAGAGTTTCTCACTCCACTTTTCAGTGAAAATAGACCTTTTTATTTTCCTATGTTCCCTATAGGAGAATATCTTTTAAGCTTAGTGGGAAATGAGTTTTCCAAACTTTCATAAATTGTTAAATGGATTTAGATTGAGTTGACTGGTTTATTTCTTTGAAGTCACTTTGAAAAAAATAGGTTAAAGCTTGACTCGAGCACCGGTCGGGCTCAAAATTGGAATGCCCGACTTAAAATTCGAATTGGGCTAAGCCTATTAGATGAAAGCCCGAATTTGACTAAAAAGCTCAATTTGAACAATAATTTACAAAATCTAATTTTTAATTATTATTTTGTATAAATATACAACTTATGTAATATATAATTTATATTTTAGTAGAATAACTTATATCATTTATACCTATTGAACTTGAAATTGAGCTTCAGTCCTACAAATAAAAATCAATTTTAACTCGAGTTTGACTAATTCAGGTTAACCCGAACTTAGATTTAGGCCCTTAATTGCAATTCGTGCCCGGGTTTAAGTAAATCCAAAAACTCAGCCCAGCCCATCCCAATAGCAACCCTAGTAGAAAAGTACTCAAAAAAGGTTCAAGAGTTGATAAAGATTCACTGCACTCAACTCGATCATTTATCAAGATAACCTATCCAACCATTTTTCTTACATTGCACAACCAAACAATGAATTTTTTTTTTTTTAATATGGAAAATAAGCAGAATTTGATGGCGTTCTATTCCCAAACACAAACATAAGAAAACTACATGACAAAAAGGTGATTCTAACTCTATTTTTTTGAAAGCGCTTTTTCATGAAAAAGCTTATTTTCCACGTAAGGTACGCAAATATGCCCTTAGCATTTTAAACAAATTTGTCTCCCTTGGTGATTGGGTGGTGTGTTTAGGTCGGATCTGATTCTAATTTTCCTCACAAAATTGTTCAAAAATATTATGCATGGTTTTCAATTTCAATATCAAGCCATATTACTTGATTAATTATTTTTTTCAAAAAATATAAAAAAGTAAATGTGTCATATTGGTTAATTTTAGAAACTTAAATGATAGAATAGCTTAAAATGTTATAAATTTTAAAATTATTATCAATAACCTTTGCAAAGTATAAGTCAAGGGAGAGAGTTTTGTCACACCTATCTTTCTTTGAAACCAATTAAACAAACTTTCGGGCCTTCATCATCCAACAGGGTTAATAATGGGTTGGAGTGATGACCAGGAACACGCCTCAGGATGTGGGAGTGCTAAGTTCGATTTTCACTCCACTCCAAAGAGCCACTTCCTGTAGAATTATCTGGTAAATATGGTTAGAGAGGGTTGCAGATGCCCTGAAGATTAGTTGGATGCTCTAAGAGGCCTAGACACCTTTATCACATAAAAAAATCATCCAGGTTGATTTTTGCCCCAAACATAATTTATAATTAGACCTCTATAGTATTGCAAATAAGTTCATGTTACATCACTCCCCATATCAAGTGTGTTTTAACACATAAAGTTCACGACTTAAACAAAGATACAAAAGATGCTTTGTAGATTAAAAATGGAAGGTAAGGTTCAAGATTAGAGAATGGTAAAATCAGGTGACAAGGTGAAAGAAAATAAAAATTAAGAAACTACCTACCTCGGCGTGCTCCGAAGATCTCTTCTGGAGGATCATAAACATGTCGATCTGGAAACATCTCCTCAAAATCTTGCTTAACTCTGTTTCTTAACAATGGATGTGGGAGAAGCCCCTTCAACAATATCCTGAAGGGCAATTCCTCTGGTGGGTCGGGAGAATTCTTCATATCCTCATAAATGTTCATGGCATCAGCAGGTGAACCATATCTCAAGAAGCCCCTAATAACTTCAGTATATGTCTGAGAATCAGGAAAAAGATTCTCTTGTCTCAGATTCTCCCACACTTGCATTGCATCATCCATCTTTTTTCTCCTTGCCAATGCAATGATCAAATCCTTGTATAGATAAACATCTGGTTTATACCAGTCCTGCTTTTGAATTATTCCGAATATCTGAAAAATAAGAAACTTTTTTCATACCTTTCAATCCAAATATCTTAGTAACCAATTCAGCAGCATAGATTGGAAAATTGTGTGAAAAAAGTAACTTGGGTACTCTTTTTTAGGAAATGGCACTGAACTAGTTGCTTGAAATGGAACATGCAGTCATGAAACTCAATAGCAATTCAACAATTCAACAATCATCAGAGAAATTGAAGTTTCAACTCAGTTATTTAATTTTTTAGTAACTCTTTTTCACTGGACAGAAACTATTAGTAGAAATAAAGCACCAAAAACCCATATATGGAAAAGAAAAGGTCAAAAAGATCCTCAGCACAGCAAGGATTACACCTAAACATTCAACCAAAATCCCCTCGCAACCAATAGAAGCGATAAATGGCAAAGAAATTGATTCCTAAGTGGGAAAACACCATAAGTTATGATGTATTCAAAAAGAGAAAAAAAAACTAACCATTTGATATTCAGACCAACCACATTCTAGTATCAACCCGATGATTATAAAGCCAGGAAATAATATATTACAAAACCTTTTCAAGCAGCCACAGGCTCGAGCATGGAGTGGTAGATCCAGATCTTAAGCACTAATTAACATCTGAAAAATGAAACCTAATAAGAAATCCCACTTCATGCTACACCAAGGGAAAAAAACACTTTGTCCTCTAGTAAAAGATCATTATTTAAGTAACGATATCTTTTTTTTATGAAAGATAACTATCTTATTAGATCAGAAAAAGAATACGACTCAAGAGGGAAAACCCCAGAAAAACAGGCCCCACAAAGGAGCTCTTACATACACCTGTAAACAAATTCTGAAACCATAAAAGGCTCCTAACTTCGCTAAATCATCAGCTTTACAATTCGCTGACCTGACTAGATGAGCAATTTGGAAACCATACCTGCTCACTATCTCTCTGATCTCCTCCACAACTTATCTAAATATCTCCACGGACATGGAAAGCCCTTAGCCCACTGGATGATGACTAAGTAGTCACCTTCAATCAAGTCCCCGGCCGATCCTATCACCACCAACTCCTTGATACCTTTCCAGAGAGCCAAGAATTCAGCATCCTTGATACCTTTCCAGAGAGCCAAGAATCTTTGATGGCTGAATTGGCAATAGCTGGGCCTACAAACTTGATCAAACCTGATGCAGAAGCATTCTGAATCAACCCACCATATCTAGCCCTTCCATTAGCTGTGAAAAAACTACCATCAAAATTTAACTTCAATTGGCCAAATGCTGGAAGGATCCACACCACCTTCTTCGAAGTTTCCTTTGTAAAGCTCTCTATCTCAGTCACACCACCTTCTTCGAAGTTTCCTTATTAAAGCTCCCTATCTGTGTCCAACCCCTGATAATATCCAAGATACTAACTCTGAAACCACCAGCAGACAAGATCCAAAACATGACTTTAAGTTTCATTGATTCTATCAATGTCTTTAGTCTTCCCTCTAAAACTCTATTATTCCTTTCCATCCAGAGGCACCTCGCTATGCATATGACGATGACAACCACATTGCCCTCTTAAACCGACCTCCAGAAGACTGCAGTATTTCATTTAGGAGGTGGAAAACAGAAGCTTATCCCAGACAGCTACAAGAAAATGACCAAACGTCATAAGACAACTTACAATGCACCAGAAGATGATCCACCGATTCTTTGTCTCTCAAGCATAAGGGGCAAGCACTCACTATTAACTCCTCTCATCCTGAGGTTGACGGTAGTCAAAATCTTGCCCATACCTGATAACCATTCAAACATTCTAACTTTGGGAGGAAAACAGGAGTCCCAGATATTAGGCGATACTTTTAGAGGCTCACCCGAACCCAAAAGAAATTTGCAGAAAGACTCAACTGAAAAAACCATGGGGTCAGGTCCACAATCCAGTATTCCAAATTCCTCCTGAAATTCAGACACCAGACAACATTATTCCTCCACTCAAAGAAATGCTCCACTATAGCGTCTTCATTTGCAGCCATAGAGAATAACCGGAGGAACTTCGAACATATATGGCAAGTCTTCTACCCATTTATCCTTCCAAAGCCAGATAGCTGATCCTGTGTCAACTCTGTAATGGATACCCCTCTCAAACTTAGACGATGCTATAAACTCCAACCCCAAAGCCTGATGCTCCACAACCCGCTGTTCAAATCCTCCAACCCGGCTTTCCGAACCATATTTCTGAATCAACAGTCTACTCTACAGTTGATTTGCTGGCCTCCCATTCTCCAAAACCATTTACCCAGCAATGAAGAATTCACACGAGAGAGAGGTCTGATGCCCAACCCCCCTTCATCTTTGGATTTGCAAGCCTACTCCCAAGCACCAAGTGGAATCTCTTTTTCTCTCTATTGTCATTCCAAAGGAACCTCCTTTCAATGTTTTCAAGCTTCCTAAAGACAGCCATGGACACCTGAAAACTGAGAATAAATAGACCGAAATGCTTGCCAACACTGCCTTAATGAGGGTGATTTTGCCGCTAACAAACAGTCGTGAACCCGTCCCGTCCATACAAGAACTTGGATTCAAATCTCTCAATCACAGGGTCCCAAAGAGTGCTTTCTAGGCTTACCTACGCAAAGGGGCAGGCTCAAATACACCGTGGGAAGGCTGCTCGACCTCGCATCCACTTACCTGGGTTAACTCCAATGCCAGATGATGATCCACATTCACTGGTACAGAAGTGAAACCATTTCAAAGTTGCAATTACATATTGAAGTTCACAGGAATCAACATTTAAGACGTCAGCATACTATAATGAGAGATGTCCATCTCTGAGTACATAATATGAAATTCATGAATCGCTCTATTGTCCTTAACTACATTCAACATAAGGTAAAGGCATTTAGCCACCAAGACATACAGAAATGGGGACAGACGATAACCCGTCTCCAGCACAAACATGTAAGCTGAAGATATACTTGCCGTGATCCACCTCTGGTACTTAGTGTCCAAACCCTGTCCTTTCCATAACAAACACCAGAAAGCTCCAAATTAATTTTCTCATAAAGTTCGTGAAAGTCAAGCTTACAGATAACTCCTTGATCTCCTAACTTGAATTTTGAATCCAAGCTTTTGAAGGCCACTATTATTGAGTCCAGAATTTGTCTCCCTTTGAGAAAAGCACTTTGATTTTCTGAAATCAACTCCAGTGGCACCTTCTTAAGATGACTCACTAGCTAGAATCTTATACGGGCTGCCAGTGAGAATGATCGGCCCAAAGTCAGTCAGCCCTTCAGCCCCATGCTTCTTAAGAATCAAGACTGTAAAAGGAGACCCCCAACTCCTTTGGAGTAATGGACCCATCAAAGAATTCATCCACAAAAGCCATTACCTCCGGTTTCACTAGATCTCAAAAGTGTTTAAAAAGACAATTGGGAATCCATCAGGCCTCAGAGCTCTTTTTTCGCCCAATTGCCAAATTTCCATCTTTACCTTTTCTATGGAGAAAACATCCTTCATAGCTACCATTTGATATTCCTCCTGTTAGGACTTGGGCTTCCATCCCAAAAGACTAGCATGTTAGGTGGAGTGACCCAAGTACTTTATAAACCCCTAGATCTCCTCTACACTTCCAATGTGGGACTCGTTCGCAGCAGCCCCAACAATCCCCCCCTCGAACAAGGCCCTCCGGCTGAAAGAGTGACACCGGCCATCCCGTTCGCCTGGGGGATCTCTTCAGCCCTCATGAGATAGCTTGAGACCTGGCTCTGATACCACTTGTTAGGACATGGGCTTCCATCCCAAAAGACTAGCCTGCTAGGTGGAGTGACCCAAGTCCTTTATAAACCCTTAGATCTCCCTCTACACTTCCAATGTACGACTCGTTCGCAGCAGCCCCAACACATCCAACCTTTTAAAGATCAAACCACTTAGGACAGGCATGTCACCACTTCCAGCTTTCTATTGATTCTTGAGAAACTCAAAAATCTCTTTTTCTATTGTTGCTTTGTCTTGAACCATATCACCGCCAAGTTTGAGCAAGAATCGAGTTATTTCTTCTCCTTGCGCTTCCCGTTCGATGAAAAAATTTAGTATCTTTGTCACCTTCCCTCAACCACTTGATTCAAGATCTTTGCTGCCACCTGATTTCTTCCTGAAGTGCCGCTTTCTTAAAAAGAGCCTTAATCTCCCTTCTTCGGATAATCAAGGAGATGTTCAAAGGGCCTTCCTCCTCCACCTTCTAAATGGCTTCTAATTCTACCAACAACCCATCTTTGGCTTTCTCTCATTTCATTCTATTCTCTGATGTCAAGGTTACATTTTAGCTGTTTGAGCTTTTGATGTATGCAAATCCTTTCCGCCCTTTAACAACAGCTTCCTTCCACCACTTTTCCACCTCCTCCTCAAATCAAGAAATCATAAACCTGAAGGGTGATGGCCCCCAAGAGCCCAACTTAAAGTCCAACACAACTGGAGAATGATCTGAGATAGGATCAGGAACGATCTTTTGGATAGTTTGATTAAACAAATCCATCCAATTCTCATCCAAAAGGAATCTGTCGAGGTGAGACATCCTAGGATTCTCTTGTTGACTGGACCACGTATACCTAGCACCATTTAGAGGGAGATCTACCAAGCTCATCTGCTCAATCCCATCGCTAAACACCTACGTGCTTGAGGAAATCCAATGCAACTTTTTTCTCCAACGTCCTTCAGACGACATTGAAGTCGCTCCCCATGCACCACAGTGTTCGATGAATATTCTTGACTGCCTCAAGCTCTCCCTAGAAACTGTTTCCATCGTAGGTTCGTAGACATTTGTCATCATCAACTTCCTCCCCGAACCAATCTCTTCCAAAACTACAATGACAAAGAAATTCTTAATCTTGAAAGCCTGCAATTTCCATTTGACGCTATTCCTAACTACCCAAATGCCCAGAAGCTTCTTAAGAATCTTCGCCACCCACTCTGACCTAGTGCCCCACCAAATAACTCTGACCAGCCACTCTTCAGTCACCTACACCTTGTTTCCTGAAGAATTAAAACATCAAGCTTTTCTTTAATAACCATCACTTTCACCACAGTCCTCTTATATGGGCCCCCAAGCCCCTAACATTCCATGAGTGAAGGTTCATGAGGTTCCCAAATCACCTCCCTTCTCCTTTTCTACCTCTGCCTGTTTATCATAATTGATTGAGGAATGGATATTCCACAATTTCCTATCTATTTTTCTGTTTTTCCTTTCCTCCAATTCCTTCCTTCAATCCCTTTGCTCCTCCCGAAAAGCCTGCAAAATCTGCTCCAACTATTTCGATCTCTATTGAGAAGTGATTCCAAGCAAAGCTCCCTTTGCTCCTCCCAAAAAAGCCTGCAATATCTCCTTCAACTATGTTGATCTCTGATGAGAAGTGATTCCAAACAAAGCACCAATCATCAGGGCCTTCTCCCCATCAAAATCCTGAGAACATACCAGTACTGCCTTGTTAAATAGTTTCCAGCATTGAAAAATCTATCTTCACCCTCTTCCTCTTGCTTCTCTGCTATATTTGCACAGTTCAGAGCCCTCGAGCCTTCCCTTTCTCTAATCAGCATTTTTGCTCTCTTCTCGCCTCAATTTTAGGAGCAGTAGTTAGAGCTGCTTGCGAGTTCGCAGTCCCTTTCACTTTTCTCATTGGATGAGGGTGATGACATGTAAGGCGAAACCACAACAAGGTCTTTATTTTGGTCGAAGAGAGCCCTCATTGGTATTGGGCTTGGACAGGCCTAGAAGAAATCTTTGGGTTAGACCACACCTTACTATTTGCTTAGGCCAATAATTCAACCTTAGACTTAGCCCGCAAACCCGCCAAGACCCATCTTCTAGATACTTTTGCTGAGGAGTCCTTCTCTAGGCTTTTCTTTTCTTGCAAGGGCTAGATGACGTTATTGCCCTTCTAGATACCACACTTCCCATCTTTATCTACACAGGAATATAAAAGATTCCTCACCCTTTTATGGCCCCTCCAGAGCAGAGTCCATTCCTCCCCCTCAGTCCCTCTTGGGACCCCAAAGTCTATTGAACCTGTTGAGAGTTTACTAAGAAGGATAGCATGAGGATAAGCATGCTCGCATCAGGACCACCACCTTCATCCCGTCTTGCCACACCGGCACCCCCTCTAGCCCCCTAGAGAGCCCCTCTGCTCAACCTTTACAAATCCTTGCTGGAAAGCTAGAAGGCTTGTCTTTCCGACGATTGAGGATTTCTTCTATGGACGTCAAATCCATATCCTCCACTCAACTCTAATGGAGTATCCAATGTCATTAACATCCAGCCACAAAAAACTTAGGGAGCTAGTTCTCTTGAGGCCTAATGATTTTTACCTGAACAAATTCCAAGACTTCCATCCCTACATTGTGTTCATCAACTGAATCCACCATTCCAATCAGGTCCCCCCGTCTAAGGAAAGTTCTCGACCACCAAACATGCAGTGGAACGGGGAAACCCATAGAAATGCACATCTTGAAACCACTGTTGGACCCAGGGTTCTGTCAATGGTTCATGCTTTCAGGGTCCTTAGACCACCATTAAATAAAAAAGTGGTCAAGATGTAGTTGTAGATAAGAATATCCTTCCAAGGGGAATCACCCTTAGTACATATCCTCCAAAGCCACTTGGAATGAAGCGCAGTATTAACCTCCTTAATAGGGTGAACCCCAAGCACCCCAGCAACAATAAGAAGACAAACTTGCTCCCATCTCACGAGGTGGTCTCTTCTTTTATCCTCTTGATTGCTCCAAAGAAAGTTCCTCATGATTTTCTCCAAGAGTGGACGACTTTGTTGGGGCATTTAAATGCTGAAAGGAAGTAGACGGGAAGTTTTGAACTGACTAAGAAGAGTGATCTTGCCACGGAAAGATAAAATACTTTCCTCTCCACGAAGCTAGGAGCTTACTAAACTTGTGGGTGATGGGCTCCCGTTGAGAGTACCTAGGTGAACCAATGCAAAGAGGAAAACCCACATAAGTAGAGAGAAGAGAAGATGACACACATCCCAATCATTCTGATAATGAGCCAAGATTGGTGTCGTCCAAGTTGATAATGAAGATTTCACTCTTCACTTGATCCCACTCTCTAATTGTTTTGCTTTATATCTTCTGGTCCACGTCGAACCTTGTTTACCTTTATTATTATCCCCCCAAATGCCTTTCTGATGCGGAGCATACCAGTCCCATGCATACAATTTTCGTGCTTTTCTTTGTTATTATTTTCCTTTGTGATTATGTAGTTTATTTTTAGTAATTTCTTTTTATTAAGGATAGTTTAGCTATTATTATTGTTTCTATTTTTATTTTAAGAAAGGATGTAGTCTATATAGCCCTCTCTCTCTTGTAAGAACACACACGATTGATGAATAAGATTGAGATTTTCGTAAGATACCCGTACAAGGGCGCGATTTTCAGATTGTGGGAGTGATTCCTTCGGCGAGAGGCTTGGTGTGAGGCCACACCTTCTTCTTCAGATACGTCTCTTCCCATCTTCTCTTCTCTTCTCTCTCCTCTCTTCTTTTGTTTTCGTTCAGTCCCAGAATCCTTTCCTATAGTTTTCGCTGCTTCCTAATGCCCATCCCCGTGCTTTCATCTTCCTTTGTAAGCCCTCTAGCCTTTGCCGTAGCCCTTAATGCCCATCGCCAGCTTTTCCGTGACCTTCTATCCCCTTCCCTTGCTTCCGTAGCTTCCAGAAACCCCTCCCTGCGTCGCCTACCTCCGTAGCCCATATTGTGTTTGCCGCAAGCCCCTTTCCTATTTCCCTCCTTTCACGTGGTTGCCTAAAGCCATCCTTTCAAGTAATTCCACCGTATCCCTTAGTTGCAATTGTCGCATGGCCTAAGTTCTAGCCCATGTGTCTTTTAAGTCATTTAATTTTCGACCCTTACTTTGCATTCACATCTTATTCTTAGTATTTGCATATTTATTTGTAGAAAACTTTATATTCATTAGTTGCATTTATTAATTGAAATTTAATTTCAGCCCATATTAGATTTAGGGTGCATTATTTTTATCCTTTTAATTTTTTTAGGGACCACATTAGGCATTTAGGGTCACCCTATCCCTTGTCCTGCATCACTTTTCTTCCAACAACGCTAGATAGCACGATTTGCCTATCCTTCTGACTTAAATCTCACAAATGCGAAATTCTTCTCCCAAATGCTTTGTCTACCAGGATGTAGCAATCAAACACCGTTTGACCAAACGTTCTCACCACTCGGGGATATTCTCCACAAAAACAGTGAAATGCTTTCCTTCTACCACATTTTTGAAAGGATTGACCTTCTCTCCACAAGCATTGGCAAAGCAGTTACATATCATATCACAAAGCACAATCTCTTTTAAGTAACATCTAAAACTTGAAAAAAAAAAAAAAAAAATTTAAGTAGAAATATATTCTGATGTTTAAATTTAAAAGTTTCAAATCAAAACGCAATTCCCTTCTCTGTTTTCCCTAGAACCTTAAAACAGGGAGATCTATCAATCCATTCAAAAACCCAAATTGTAACTACAAATTAAACCCAAAAAAGAAAATGAAGAAATAACAGTTAAAATCACATCAAAGGCCCTAGCTCAGCTCCCACTCTACATTTTTAGTCTTCAAAACAGGAAAGGAATAAACTATTTACAGATCCTGTTCAAGAAATTTCAGAAAGAACAAATATAATTGAATGAATCAAACTGTGAGCCAAACATTTCAAACAACTTATCATAGAATAACACAAGCCAAAATTCCCTATGGTACAATTGATGTATAGAAAACATTGAAGCCCCAAAAATTAATTTGAAAACCCAAAATCCAGGAAAAAAATTGGTACGAGCAGATATAATGCAGTCCAGTTTGTAGGGCCCAACTAGGACCACCATTAAATAAAAAAGTGGGCAAGATGGTAAGGGTCTCATCATCGATTAGAGTTATTGCCAAAATCACCATTATTTGACAATGATAACTATCTACTCAAGTGGAATTCAATCCAACAATAACCATCACTCCATATCTTATGAATTAGCATGCATATCAAATAAGAGTAGGAGTTGATAGGTGGGTTTGGATTCACCTATGGTGGTACACATGCAAGTGGTTTGCAACTTTGCAGGTGTATCATTTTCCCAAATAAGAACAATTTACCAAATATTGTTATTCAAAAACCACTCTATGTCATCAGCTCATCCTTAATATTAGTAGGAGGAAAAAAACCAATGATCTACTCTAAAACAGATCTCTGTATTTAGCATATAAAAAATAATTATTTGGGTGGCCCTTTTTGTTGGAAAGATAATAATGGTAATGTGGATGGCCATTTAAGCCCTTGAACAAATAAAAATTGAATAAGTCATTCCAAGTAAGCATAGAAATTTGACAATAGAGTGGTTGGATGGCCCTGAATCCTAAATATCCAAGGTGATCCTGACCCTATTTTTTCTTTATGACCAAGGTGTCCAGGCGTCTCACTTGTATTGGGACAATTGACATTTTTTTAACCTGACCAATTCTTGGGACATGTGCAGTCCTCCTAATACCACACACACTGGGTCCACAACTACGGGGAGTGACCCGTTTGGGTTGAGCGTGAATCGAACTCAAGATCTTGCTTCTTGAGGCGGGCTTCTTGACCGTCAAGCCAACCCCTTAGGGTTGGTGATGCTAACCCTATTCTTCCACCATAATCTCTATAAAGCGACTTGGATGTTTTTCCCTATTCTTCCAACGGAATCACTAAAGAGTTATCTTTCCTTAGATAAAAAACTGAATTTTTCAAAAAATGGTAAGGCCAACTAAAAGGCCCACACAAGCATGCACTAAAATCAATAAGGAGAGGTAGCCAACTAAAAGGCTACATTTTGCAACACCACCCATTAACATATTGGAGGGTTATATTCTCAAAAGCAGCATTACATGCATCTCGTACCATTCCACAGAATAGGACATCTACAGTCCCATTCACAGATCTTGAATTGATATTCGAGGGAGACAACTACCAGGCCTCAGCCAAACCATCTCATAAACATGGGAGTTTCATATATACATGGATCTAGGAACGATAAAACAAATGACTTAGAAACTCCTTCCACAAGAGCACCTATAAATGCCTTTGGAGAAGCTCTTTGCATCCTTTGAGGAGCAAAAAGTTCAGGCTACTTTGAATCCTTCCCAACTACCAATTCAATGGAAATGGGCAAGAGGGAGTTTGGGAAATTATTTGGTTAGTGGAGGAATTTTAGACAATATCTTTTAAGCTTGCCCCGCATAGGGTAGCTCAATTGGTAGTCACTATGGCTCAAGAACTAGAGGTTCCAGGTGTTGGGAGAAAATCACCTTCTCGACCACACACACAACAATATTGGGAAAAAAACAGAAAAGAGAAATCAAGAAAAGATGGCAAACCACAACACAAAGATTTTTACATGGTTCCCTTTCGATACGTCCATGAGTTCAAACCGATTCACTATGCTCAAAGGCAAAACGAATAAGAGATGGCTCTTGTAACAATGTACATCTCTCTCTCTCTCTCACACACAGACACACACACACAAACAACTATATATACTACTCTAGTTACGGTTTAAGTAAGCCATCATGTGAAATTGCAAAATTATCCTCCAAAAAATTTGGGTCAACAGTACATCTTAGATCAATAGTACACCTCTGATGATCGGGCTCCATAGAGACTAACAAATTCTATATCAATCATTCTAAAAATTCCTCTATAATTAAGAAAATGAAGTTTTTAGGATTGTGTTAGTAGAAGACCGAGCACAACCCCAGAGTATGTAGAGTGGAGAGGCTACAGATCGAAGACATTAGGAGGAGAGGTCGACTTTTGAAAATATGGAGGAAAGGGATAAAAAAAGACATGTTAGATTGTGGAGTGACTGATGAGATGGTTTATGATAGGGTTTATTAGAGAAGAACTTAAAAAGTCGACCCCAGATAGATGAGATTACTAGTTGATGACGAAGTTTTTAGGATTGTCTCATCCTTCTTATATTCATAAAATTCTGGTCTGTCCCATGTTCCATGTGCAAGTGACATAGGAAGTAACCATGTGCAGGTACCATAGTACATAGGTAGTTTAGTTGGCTTAAGCTTCTAAAGTTAAACTAAAGTCTCAAGTTCGACACCTCCCAAGCTTATCTTAATACACAAGGCTTGCAGGTAACTTCATGTATTCATAGGAATTAGTCTCACCTCTAATGTAAGGTGTGGATACCCCACGATATATAAAGAAAATAAAAGTCCCACGTTCCTTGTGCACGTGGCATTAAATATAATTTTTTATGAACATAAAGAGGAGGGAGTTTAGATTTTAGATCTGTTGCCTTTTGATGGATCTAAGTATCATTCCACATGCCCAAGAGTCCATTTTTATAAGGTTAAACAACATCACAGCAATATGCCCTCTCTTTTTCTTTTGTTTTTGTTTTTTATATATTTTAGGCTTTTTTTGTTCTCTTACACTAGACAATGTATGGCTCCCAAAGTATAGTAGACTTACAAAGATGAATAGTTTGAGAGGGTATTTATAAATCACATATCTCACCCCATTTGTCTTTCACAATACATCTCAGATGATCAGGCTCTACAGAGCCTAACACCAGGTTCGAGTCTTGAAGTAACCTGATGCCTGTGGCTTGCGGAGGTTTGCCTACATCTGGAGTTTTACCCAATGCCCTTGTACTCAGGGAGAGGTGGAGGTCTTGGGGTTCTCCATCATAAAAAACAAATATATATATATATATATTGCAAAGCATGTATCCTATCCCTAGGACCTATGCCACATTTCATGAACAGTTGCACCTGCGAATAAATTTTCATATAACGTTGAATAAGTCACTGACTATAAGAGGAAAAATGCAAGATCCCCTATACCATACATCCTAATGCCTCAAACAATGTTATATCACGTCAGAGAGACATGACCAAAAGGAGGTGGAAACTAGGTAGGACCTTTAGGCACCTATTATGTGAGATGCACTTCCATGCTAACTACAATTTTCAATTTTCAGTGAGCAAAAGAGAAAACAAAGAGAACAAGCTGATGCACTTGGTGGGCGGGTGGGTGGAGGATTAAACTCCTTCCACCAAGCACATAGGCTTACACAACCTGGCATGCGGCTCTAGCTCCATGGCTCTAAAGTTTTCATCTATCCAGCAGAAGTGTTCATTACTTCATTTCTTGATGCAATTTTGGTAAAAAAAAAAATTATTCAGGACTTCTCAGAAGAATTCCCACTAGGAGTCATCATATACCTTAGCCGTGTCTTTGTTACCACCCAAAATCTTGGGGCAGAAGATAACTAAAATTTGTGGAGTACTTCTACAGGGGGTAGATGGTTCCCCAACCTTGCATTAGAAAGAACCTCATGACTATGAAACTGGCTATCTATAGTAGTTTTTACAACTTCTTAGTTAGGTGCTCTTTCCCTTTGATGAGTGTAATAGTATTGTATGGCCCTTAATTTCCACAACGAGCTCTCCTTAATCCTTATACCGTTATTCTATGATGTTTTGTCTATGCTTTATATCATTCCCCAGTATTCACAGTTTCCAATAAATTTTGAAAATTGAAATGAAAAGTTAAGTAAAATCTTTTGCCTAATCTTTGTTTTATAATAGTGTCAAGTAAAAAATTAGCCTGCTCGTTCTTCATTGCCTTACTTATTAGTTCAGAAGTTCTTTCACAGCTATCCATTTACTAAACATAACTTTTCCTCTTTCTACACCCAAATGAATTGTTGGTTTTGGGCCATTTTTTGTGCTAAAAACATCCTTTTCTTTCAAACTACAACTTGAAATTGCATGAGGCATTTGGAGTGAAAGAAACGGAAGGATCACAGAACAGCACTTTTTGACCATCAACTTGTTCGCACAAAAAATAGCGGTTATTCCTCTCTGGGCTACATTTTTATCAATGTTCTCCACTGAAAGCACAGAAATAGAGAGAGAGAGAGAGAGAGAGAGAGAGAGAGAGAGAGAGAGTATATATCCCGCAAAAAACAAAAAAAAAGTAAAAGCACTGAGAAAAAATAAATCTGAAAGAAAAAAGAATTACACCAATGCACAAATAAGAAAAATGCATAAAAAAAGAATGAGGAATCGAGTTATCCTAAACAACCCACAATTCACAAATAAAAAAAAATCTCTTGAAATTTCTTCAAAGACAATAATCAAAACATAAAAAATGCACCTTGACTGCCAAAGACACTTCCTCCTGCCGCTCGAGCTCGGTCAAGACAGCAATCATATCCATCTTCAAAAGCCGCAAGACATGCGATTTCACGAACTTGTTGAGCTTCTCCTCGTCGTCTTTGAATCTCTTCAGGCCCAATATGACGAAAAGAGCTTCCTTTCCGATCAGCTTCTTGCCCTTCCAGAGGGGCCCTCTCGGTCTGCCATCATGGTAGAAGCGACGAAAATCAGAAGAAGAAGGTCCATGTAGATCGATGTCGTGAATTGGGTACTGGATTGTGACGAGACTGGGAGAATGTTGTTTGGGTTTTACTAAAAACTGAAGGATTGCTGAGGAAAAAAGAGGGATTTTTGTTCTGGAAAGGGCTCGAATCGCCATTGCAGGAGCTTCTATTCTTACCTCTAAAATAAATCTCAGTCATCGATCAAATGGTGCCACCGCGGGTGAAACTCGGGCGGGTTGGGGGTAATAAATCCAACTCAATCGTTTAAAAATTACAGAGTCTGACCTGAGTTGCTGGCATGAAATCTGTCGTTTGACCCATTTTTAATATGAATTTGAGAAAAAAATTAACAGTAAATTCTTTATATTTTTTGAAAGTCAGATTAAGTTAGCTCAATTCAAGTTCGGTTGGTTGATTTTAAATTTTTGAATTCAACTCAACTCGAAATTCGTGTGGCTTCTTTTCCAACTCTATATGATTCAACTTTAAATGTATAAATACATAACCACTAATTTCCTGAGTTGAATCATGCGAGTCAGATTAAAACCTGACCAAGTCACCCTTGCTATCCTTAATTAGTTTAAAGTTTTACATTTTGACTTGTGCAGTAGTTATGCGTTTTGTGTCTAAAGGGTAAAATTGTCATAAAAAGGTAAATAATCCATCCCCAAACGTGTAAATTTGATTTTAGCACATTGAAAAATATCGTTATTGTAATATTATTAAGAATTCTTTTTTATCAATAAAAATTAAGTAAAAATGCCATAAAGATGTGGTTTTTAGTATATTGTTATTATTAATGTCAATTTTTTAATTTTTAATGAAAATGCAACTGGTACTATATAGAGCTTGGTCTGAACTTCTAGATTTTAAATCTCTAATTTTTTCTATTTTCTTTTTAGTTCGACTATTTCTTTATTTTAATATTTGATGACTTCAATAATAATATTTAGTAAATGAACTTATGTGGCATTAGATGAGATTCTATGGTATAAGAAATGTTGGATGATAAATTATATTTTATATTTAAGATAATTGATAAAGTAATTTATTTTCAATAGTATATTTGCATTTTAATAACAAATTTATTAATAATATTTAAAATCTAAATGTCATTCTTATTTTTATTTTTATTTTTTAATATATCCATATTTATATTTTTCATAAGATTTTTTAATAATTTTTTCATAAAAATCTAAAAATTTAAAAATATCACAATATCATCCCAAGAAGGGTATGAGTGACATTTATAGAATTCGGAAATTAGGTTGGGACTCTTGCCACCACTTTCCTTTCGCATAAACCCTAACATCTTGTCCTCGTTTCCCACTGCTACCTCTACTCTCCTCTTCTCTAAATATGCCATTGTTTTTCTCTTGCAGATCTCTTTCTCACTCTCGCAAATCGTGGATCTCTCTCTCGCAGGCCTCTCTTTCCCCTAGATCACAGATCTCTCTCTCAGATCTCTACTCAAACTCATGACCTTTAGGCGGTAACAAGAAGCCATTGCGAGTTAATGAGTTATGCTATATGTCTGTCTTGGTTGGGTTGATACTAAAATCTTGATAATTTAGATAGTTTGGGTTGGTTAGAGTTCACATTTAAAATATGGGTTGATCAGTTTGATGAACCTGGCCTGACCTCAGTTACATCCCTAAGGGGTATAAGTTGGGTCAGGCCTAACCTGTGCTGACCCGGCCTGACCTTGTAAAATGGCACTCAAGTCTACTTTGGCCCGAACAATTTTTAGCCTAAAAAATTAGGGCCTGATTTTAAATTGGGTCAAGCCCAAGCCTAGTGTCCTTAGAACCTACCCAACCATAAAGCCCGATAGAAAATCAGAACTCAAAAAGATCCCAAATAAAATCCGGCCCTTTTTAATTATTTTTTTTTGATGAATAATGTAAAAGAAAAAAACTATCTTTATAAATTAAAAGTAGACTTAATGAACTACACATGGATCAAGTTTTATCATAAATTCAAGGCAGATATGTAAGAAAATTTCATCTTTTTAGATCTATCATTTTGATTAATGCAACATTTATTCATTTTATAATTTTTTTTATTTTGATGAAAATATTACGATTCTCTATTATTTTTTGTAACGAACACGATCAGATTAAGTTAAAGTGAGATTCATGGTTAGGTGGACATAAGGGTGAGTTATCGTTTGTATTGTTTGGAAAAACATTCAAATCCGTAAAATATTTCCAAACATAGACACACATGGGTAAATAAATGACTGATTGTTCTGCAATACTAGAGAACAGTGAATCCTCAACTAATTAGATAATCATTATCCCTATTATTATTATATTTATTATTACACCATCATCCATTGTTTGGGACGCCACCATCAAATAATGCCAATACATCACACTTCCTAAACTACCGAAGCAATACGCCTTAGAACTTTCATCGAACCTTCGTCATTCGTTCATTTGATTATTTTTTTATGATTTTATTTAAACTATAAATAATTTCAAACTTTCCAAGAAATGGAAACAACCCATCAAGAAATGGAATCCAATAATCCATTGCTTCCCAATCCGTCCTCTACTGATGTGGTTCCAGAGGGTGAATCTAATGCACCACCATCGCCATCTTCACCAACACGGTTATCACCACTATCACCACCACCGCCTTTGCCACCGCCACCACCACCACCACTTCCTTCCTCTATTAACACGCCTCATGAAGTTGCAGTACCCGCAACACCACAGCATCAGCCAGTTCAGAATCACCAAGTTCAAGTCCCAGAAGATTATAGATTGTTGGAGGAGCTGTTCAAAAAACAGATAGAGCAGAAGGAAAAGGAGGACTTGCGGAATACAATAGTGGTGGTTGCCGTACTGATCCTTACAATGACCTACCAAGCTGCACTCAACCCTCCCGGGGGCACATGGCCAGAAGATTCAGACCCGTCTAACCTTTTCATGAAAGGAAAACATGTCGCCGGAACTCCAGTTCTGAGAGACAAAGAACCGATAACCCTCCTCATTTACTGTTTCTTCAACAAGATGGCATTTTTTGCTGCTATGTTGATAATCTGGATCTGCATGTTCAACGAAGTTTCCTAAGCTGTTCGGATTTGCAAGGTACTTGTCATTGCTGCGGTGTTTATGATGGTGGCAACTTATATCACTGGAACCCTTCTTATTGCAAGAGAAAGTAGCAAGTTTATAACCATCGACGAGGCATTTATTCATGTCTTAGCTTTTGCCCTCGTGTTTGCCATCCTTTGGCTTACTGACTTTATTACAGGCAAGTTCGTCACGGGTTCGGGTTATGGTTCTGGCTGGGCTCAGGTCCACAATGAGCCTGATCTCAGACAAGAAGATGTGGAAACAAACCAGACTTGAATCTATACATAGGTTCAACGATCTAAACGAAGAATTATCACCTTTACATCGTCTTCCCTATCATATGCTGTCTTTACAAATAAAAAATGTACAGGCGTGGACTAGGAGCCACTTTTCTGTCATCTGATTTGAAAATACCTTTGTGTATTTTGATGCATGTTTTTGGATAGTATCAAACTTTCTTTGTGTAAGTTTCTTTGGCAGATCTAAGAGGTCATACGTTGAAGGTGAATTTCACTATAATTGAAAAGTTTAATGGATGAATAGGCTGTCATTTTTTTTAATGATTGATTAGAAATTCATTCAAGAGATGAAAAAAGCCGAATAAATACAGTTAGAGCCCACAGTCTGGGTCAAGTCAAAAGCCGAAACAAGCCGGCAACACTAAGAGGGACAACCACAGAGAGCGGCCCTAATCATAGATAAACAAAAGAAGCCCACATCCCGGGCCAGGCAATCAAAAAGCAGACATGGCCCAGGCAGGGGTACAAAATTCGTTGATATCGGGATATCGGTGTCTCAGCCGATATCTCGGTATTTCAGATGTTGGCTGAGATCTTTCTCTCCTAATTTTTTTTTTAAATATCGGTTGTTTAAATATGTATTGGCCGATATTGGTGAGATCTCGGCCATATCGGCCGATATCTCGCCAGTACAACCGATACGTACAATATCAGCCAAAATTTGCAACCCTAGGCCCAGGCCACATATAACAGGCCCATGCTAGAAACAAGTGGGCCCAGTCAGAGCACAAAATGAGAGAAGACACTAGAGTTATTTCCAGTGAGCATAAGATCAGAGCACTGTCGATTGTTGGCCCCATTGTAACCCACAACATTTGGATACTCGGGACCAAATCTGTCAATCAGAGACTTGATAAGCACCGAGATGACAACGATTTAGGCTGTCATTTAGATTAATAAAGTACTCAAAACGAGATTTATTATCATTCTGACTCTTAATTTTTAAAATAAAAAAACAAAATTTTGAATAATTGTTTTATCCTTCATAACCAAGTCAAAACAATTAAATAGATATCATAAAGATTAGATTTGAATTTAAAAATGAAAAGTAATAATTTTAATACTTTAAATTTATTATTATGTGAAACTCATATGAGTCTCGTACATCTGGGGTGTTCATTTGTCCAAACCTGACATGAGTCCGACTTAAATAAATAGATTTGAACAAGACTTTTGTTCGACTTGGTGGCTTGAGCTTTTACTTAAAGCCCGTCGAGGAACGTTGGGCTTTTAGGCCCGTTTATTTTATATATTTTTAATTATTTTTTATAAAAGTAAAACATAACCGTATAGATTGAAATATGACTTAAATCCGATGACTTTGCTTTGGGTCCTGGCCCACTTGGACAGGTCTAGAAGGCCTTGTGCTTATGGGAGGGGACTGCCCTCTTAAAATCCCATTTCAATTCATTCTTCTGGGCGATGTGGGATTTTTTCCACATGCCTAGGTGGTGGATATCACAATCCACCCCCATTAAGACCAGAGTCGTTTTCAGCTCTGTCAAATCATGTTGATAGAGGGTCCACACAGTCCGAGTGTTGAACCGTGGTCTTATATCAAATGTATCGACCCGTCCCTTCTTCAAAATATTATCTGATTTGGGCTCCACGGGTTTGCACGACTTTGCTTTGGACCCTAGTCCACTTGGCCGACTCAAAATCCATGTGCTTGTGGGAGGGAGCTGCCCTCTTAAAATCCCATCTCAATTCATTCTCCTGGGCTATGTGGGACTTTTCCCACATGCCTAGGTGGTGGGTATCACACAATCTGAATGGTAAAAAATCACCAGTATCATCTTTCTAAGGACATTTGCCAACTTTAACTATCAAGATCAAGTGATTAAAGATTTAGTTTTGAACTGAAATATTACTTAGTGTTATTGATTTAAGTATACTTTTGATGTGCGCGGACGGTTAAAATTGTAAGTTACAAAGTACAAGTTTTAAAATATAAAAAATGGTGCCATGTGCAAAATAAACATGCTTTAAATAGTGGGCTTGGGCTTTTCTAGATATAAACGGGCTTTGGATTTTTTTGAAAGACTATGCTCCCTGAACAACCTTATGAACACCAAAACAAATAGTCTGGCCAGTTTTCAGAGTTGATCTCATTGGTAGCACATCTCGTGCTTTGGGATAGTGCTCCACATCCATATTTTTGGGTTGACCATACAAGGATTCTCATATGGGAATCTAGGGCCGCAATTGGGTTAAAGGAAAGTTTTTTATGAGTTTCCCTTATACAGGAGTTTTCTTTGAACATGGTTTTTTCTTACTGATGAATTTTCCTACTCTTGTGTGGTAATTATAAGGGAAGAGAACTATGAGAAAAGAACTTTCTGTGAGGTGAGAAATCATGTTCGGTAACTATTAGCAAGAGAAATTTGATATTTTCAATTTAATGAGAATAAAAAATATTCAAAGCATCCATATTGCTGTAAATGTTGTAGTAAATTCATATTTTACATGTGCATTTGACCTTTAGATTATATTGATTATAGCTAATCTTTTTTTCTTTTTTTGTTCACCTTGATTGACTCTTTGTATTCTATATATGCGTATATTCTCTTTTTTATTAAAGACAAAGAATACAATACAGAGAATTTATCTCTTTATTTTCTTCCATTATCTTCCACTATTTTATTATTTTTCTTCTAACATGGTATCAACTAGAACAAACGATTCCTGCTTTCTTCGTTGTAACTCTTTTTTTAGTACCTTGTCCTTAGAAAAGTCTCTTATTTTTAATATGTCATTTTTTACTATGCATGTACCTAAATCATATTGGCCAGAAGTTGTTTTACCTTCATGCTACCTAATTATTCACATGTCTACACGTGCATTTCACAATAAATTCCCAATTGATATTGTGTCTGTACGCAAACATGTTTCTACCATTCATTTGTATGCCTTTGAATGTGCTTGTTTTGTCTATTTGTTCTATTGTGATAAACTCTCTTAATATTCTGTAAAATTTCTATTTTTAGGATATTCAATGGTCCATAAAGGATAGAAGCGTCCTGATCCCATCGCTGGTACGACGTATATCTTCATAAACATCACATTTTTTGAATAAATTTCCTGTTTTGATCAGACTATTACATTCCAAACTTCTGAGACATGACTTAGCTCTAACAACATTTTGTCATGCCCACATATATGAAACTTGTATTAGGGTGCATGGAAATGGACTTGGTAGTGAATTTGGGTGTTTGCTAAGGACAAAGATGTCAATGGTGTTGTGGGTCCAACACCCAGGTGACCGACCCAAGATAGGAAACAAAGAAAAAACATAAACCGAAAAAGAAAGAAAGTGGAGAGTCTTATGCGCATGGGACTCTCAGTCCCACACGTTGGAAAACGTGAGAAAGAAAAAATTGAGGGGTTCTTGCCCTCTCTGACTAGTGACTTAGTGAGAGACGAGACACATTAATTAAGAGAGAGAAGAGAAAAAGTGGAGAAGAATTGATTTCGAATATTTTTTTATCAGTATTATTTTCTCTTTTATATTCTAATACTTCATACTTAGAATATAGGTACGAAAAGATTGTACCATTTAATTTCTTATAGTGGATTTATTCAGATTTGCCTCATGATTTTTTCTTTTAAACTGGAGGGATTTTCACGTAAATGTTGATGTGATTTGTGTGGCTTGATTTTGATGTTGTTGATGGATAATTTCTTCAATTTTATTTGAGTGACTGATCATCTTTCAAAATTCTAAATATTAATTTCAAGTCGAAGTTAATTTATTGTGGCACTAAAAACTAACCATCTCGTTAGTGACAATGGACCAACGTGTGAATGTCTTCGTTACTCCTAAAAGCTTAAGCAGGAAAGGAACTCCTGACTACTTTTGTGTATGCTAGTACTGCATGAATAAAAGATTGTGGGAAGTTCTTTCCCTTGTTAACCGAGCTGGAATAAAGCTTCGTTGATGCCAGGCAATTTCAATTGTTGTCTGTATAATTCAAAGAAAAAGTGGGGGCGACAGATAAGAGTCTTAGCTATTGATTAAGGCTATGGGGATCTGTAATACCCCAGTTTAATTTAGAGGTTAATTATAATTAATTGTGATTAATAAAATAATTTTTAGTTATTAATTATGAATAATTTTTCTCTAGTTATGAAGATTATCAAATAATTTTTCTAACGGATCTGAGTTTGACTCGATCCGAATTCGATAGCTCTTTTAATTAAGTTTCGGATAAGTTACGAATATAATAATAATATTATTTTAGGCTTAAACTTTAGCGGCTGTATAAACTCAGTCATTTGATTTACTTTGAACTTCAAATTTTAGATTATGTATTATTTTTAAATTCTGGACCTAATGACATGCCAATCTCGTTATAATTTTACTAATTTATTTTACCCCTAAGTTTTATAGTGGTAAAACCCCAATTTGACAGGGTAGAGAAAGTCCTAAAAATATACAGAGAGGTTAGTACTCAATCTGTATTATAACTAATCTGTTTATTTCTTTACACCCTAAAATAGTGAGTTTTTTATATTTACTTTAAGCTATGAAATATGAGCCGTTGAATATTCTTTCACTTGGAAAATGTGGTTTTTGACTTCAAAATACTTTGAAACTTTACAATGTTTTTATCGGACAAATTTATTTTACCGAACTATAAGGTTGGATACTTTCAAAGAGAATCTTGAAGATTATGAGATCTTGTTAAAACGGTGATTTTTAGCAAAAACACTGGGTTTTTGAGTTAGATTTCACTCCAAATTTTAATACCTGACCTACTAAACCAATTGTATCAATCTAGTGAGATCCTAAAATACCCAGATAAAAGAAAGGACATATATGTAAATAGTAAAAAGAATAAACTAATATTATATTATAAAATAATAATAGAAAAAAAAGATGTAAGATAAGTTTCAAGCTACGGTTGTAGCTTGTAGTTGTGCTGGAAGGTTACAACATCGTCAAATGCCTATGTCACTGTGTGGTAGTTGTAATAATAATTATAATATATATAATAATAAATGCATAGTTATCTAAATCCTATGAAACTAATGAATAACTCAGGCAACATGTATGGTTAAAAAATCCATACGGTTGCTTATAAATGAGAGTAATGAGAGAGGAAGCAAGAAGGTAAATAAGAAAAAAAACCCTCAAAGTCTTTCTGCCGTTTCGCTCTCTCTCCCTCTTTCAAAACAGCAAGCACTCTCTATCCTATTTTTCTTTTCTTTCTTCTTCTTTCTCTTGCTTTGGCCATACCAGCAGTAGCCGAATTTTGCACTCAAGCAGCCGAACGTTCGTGTTTCCAGAATACTTAGTCAATCTTACACGGAATTTTATACCCAAGGTATCAAAATGATTCTATTTTTATTTTTATTAACTCCATAGCAAGTCAGGAGTAGAATAACTTAGTATTGGAGTTCAAAAAATGAGATTTTTTTTAAATGGAGGAAAAATAGATTTCCTCTTAAAATTTAAATTTCACCCTCAAAATTTGTATTATTTTACGTTCAAAATATAATTTTCGACCCTAAGTAAAATCGGGGAAAAGAATAACCCCAGCTGACTATTGTGTGTTTATTTTTCCGCCTTGTGTGTTTAAATTCCAGTACTGTACTTTCTGGGCCAAATTCTCAATATGTTTTCATGGTCCTTCTTCTAGAAGACAATACGAGGATTAGGGCACTGAGTACTTATATTTACTTTACTGCCTCTTTACCCTCTAGGCCTCTCACAATACGTCTCCATGGTCCTTCCTCCAGAAGACAATACGAGAGAAGGTACTGAGTACTTTACATTTTTCATTTTATTGTAATGTTTTGGATGACTGACAACTAACTTTCTGACATAATTTAAAGGAGTAGAAAGAGCCTAGGTGACTCATTACACATATCATGATTTTTTTGAAAAATAGCACGGAGTTTGAGAAATTATTATGTGTATATACTGATAAATAGAAAATTTATACATTTTACTATCTTACAGATTTTCTGTAAAAAACTAAACCGAAAAAGGTGAGGAGACTTGAACCAACACTTGTATTGTGTTATATGTTAAACCCACTAACACTAGATTAAAATGGGACCCATGGTCAATTAAAGATGGAAAATGCTATATAGGTCTAGAATACGAGACCTGACACTGCCTTCATGTAAGGGATGTAAATGTTCTTACTGTTTAGAACGTAGGTGTTAAAATGATGTCAGGGAGTCGAGGACTTATAGTCTCTAAAGCAGTATGGACCCATGGAGTGTCTTGGAATTGTCGGGTAAAAACTGGGTGAAGGCATTCGTGTTATTAAATCCAGTTTTATATATTTGTGTGATATTGATTATTTTATTGATTTCTTGTATTGATATTGGATATACCAAATTGTAAGGCTGAAATATGGTAGTTCTCTCAGAATAAGTCTCAGTGTAAGGAAGGCAGTAGAAATCATGCATTATTATGCATTTGACATTTGCATGTGTTAACTATGTTCATAAGTTAAGTCTGTGGAAGATAATAACTTTGTAAAGTTTGATATTCGCCGTTGGGTTATAATTGTTGAGATTAGCCGAACACCATTTGCGAACATTGGATTGGACGTGTTAGTAGGTTATGGTCGATCGCCATCAACAGTTGGTGTTGGATGGGCTAGTAGACCGGATCGTGGAGACCTTATGATGTTAGGTCGAACGCCGTTGCGAACCGTTGGATTGGACGTGTTAGTAGGCTGTGGTCGACCGCCATCAACCGTTGGTGTTGAATGGGCTGGTAGACCGGGTCGTGGAGACCTTATGCATTTGCAAGTTGCTAAATGGGGGCTCACCCCGGTAAAAATTGATAAAACACCTTAGAAAATGATCTTAGGGTGAAAATGGGTTAAGTGGATTAACCGCATTGCATTCATGAGACATGCATTATTTATTGTTTCATATATTATGTTGGATATTATGGTGAAAATGAGTTAAGTGGATTAACTGCGTTTCATTCAGGGAACATGCGTTGTTATTTATTCAATGAATATTGTATGTTAGATTTTATGGTGAGTCCTCCTCACTAGGTTAGTAACTCACGTCCCTTACAATGCAGGATATGAGCTGGAGGAACCAGTGGTGCCTCGTTAGATGTTGGAACTTGGGAATTGTCTGTGGTTTTCCATACGTGGAACTAAGCGTACCTTTGACTATTTTGTGTGTTTTTATTATAAATATGCCTTATGTAGCATAATAAACTCATGTCTGTAAGTTTTAATGTCGTATACATTATATTCGCTATGTTTTCGTTCGTAACACTGATGAGATAAATGAAAATATTCGTTGTGTGACATGGGTTTTTATATGGGGACATATTGTATATGTTTGAGTCCATGTGTGAAGAGCATGTGTGACATTTTCTATGATCGGGCGAGCCCAGTTATGACATTGGGTGATCAGAGTTTATTGTTGAAAAAAAAAAATTTAGTCGCGTTCCGGGTCCATATTTGGGTTCAGGGCGTGACAAGGTGGTATCAGAGCATGGTTCAAATATCGGATTGTGTATATGAGAATTAGTAGAATGATTGTTTGAGTTTAGGTTCATCCCCTTGGTTTTTAAAATTGGGTAGATGGAACCTTGAGTTGGAATGAGTTCAAATCCTCTTTATTTTGATAAGTGGTGTGATTTTAGTATCAAGTTGATACTTTAAACCCAATATTTGAATGTGACGATATCTTGTGGATTGGAATAAAAAGGTGTTGGGAGTACTGAGAGGCTCTAACATTGATTAGGCTTGGGAGAGAACCTAGGAAGATGATCAACAAAAGATGATATAATTATGTGTATGTGTACTATTGTGTGATTAATGTATAAATTTGTTTGAACTTGGATGCAGGGGATTATAAAAGCCCAAAATGATATATAATATGTGTGATTTATGTTGTGTGACTTGGTAAATTCTTACGTAAATAAGTTTATGTTAATCACTTGTTTGATTAATATAAAATATCAAGATCACAAGGAGATTCTTGAAATTAGGGGAAAATGTTGTTCCACCCCAGGGAATTAAAATAAACCCTTAGACGTTGTTTACATTATTCTAGAGGCTTTTCAAAGAATCGCGGATGATTTGCGATGACCTCGGGCTAGAACCCCAGAGGGAAGAGCTACCACGGTTCTAAAAGATTTTAAACAGTTGAACCCCCCAACTTTCTTAGGAAATGTTGACCCAGTAGAGGCCGAAAATTGGGTCACTCAGGTTAGTCGAATCTTTGACACCTTAACCACTCCTAAAGATCTGAAGGTAACTTTGGCCACCTACCAACTAGAAGATAATACTTACAAATGGTGGGAAATAAAACACAACGTTAGGAATCGGGAAACCAAGAGTTCTCAAGAGTTAAAATATTCTATAAAGTCTTGTTTGCTCTCAGAAATCGGGGACCTCGGCAATAGATTTCGAGACCTTGAATAGTTAATCGTTTTAAAACCATTTTTTTTACCGTTGGATGAACAATACCACTGAAATCTCAAACCTATGTTCTGAAAGCTCGAGAATGGCTTTCGAGATCTTGGATAACTAGCCGTTTGAACATTCTCTATAAATACCCATCTTGTTTTGAGAAGTTAAAGAACTGAAAATTCAAATTTTATTCCATGCGAAATAGCTAGTACATCAAGAAATATCGAAAATACATAGATTTTGCTAATAAAAAACTTGAAATTAAGAAGCCTTCATGTAATAACCTGCCCCAGATTAGGCGAGTTTTAGCTCGCTAATCTTGTTTAACCGGTTGATCTTGAGGTTTTTGGTTAGGGCTTTGAGGAAAGCCCAAGTTTGGCCCGATCTGAGCCCGAAAACTCAGTGATTTAGCTCGTCGAGCTGGAGGGGCATTTTGGTAATTTACCACTTCTTGTGTATATTTTTATAAATTGTGTGATTTTGTGAATATTATTGGTGAATAATGTTTTCCTTAATGAAGGATTTACATTTCTGATTTTAAAATAAAATTATTTTCAGAAAATGATATTTAAATATCGCCCGTCAAAACCCCGAAAGGGAGTATTAATTATTTTAAAGGGTTTTGAAAATGAAATAAATTTTGAAATTAGTATTTTATGGTAGACCATTTTAAGAATGGTTTAGTTATTTCATTTCACTTCAAAATAAGATTTAAAAATTAGTTATTTTTACATTTGTTTAATTAAGTAATTATGGGTAAAATATGAATTTTATTTAAATAAATGATTTTTATTATGAGATAAAACCTGAAATTTTTATGGTGATTAAGATTTTTAAAACCCAACCTATCTGTAAGGTTGGATTAAATTTTTGAACTTTTAAAATTATTTTTTTAGTTAAAAATCCAGTTTTTATCAAAATGAGGCCCTTTTTTGCAATTTAGAAAATATTGAAGGGCTGATTTGCAAACAGCAGAAAACCTGCTGTTACTGTAACACCATCAGCCGCGTGCGGCGTGCTCTGCTGCCCGATTTTCAGGCGATTCGCCATCGTCACGTCCCATCGCGTGTGCCGGATTTTCCGGCCGAAAAATCCTATATAAACCGACCTCCTTCGATCGGTTTTAACTCCCAAAACATCTTCTCTTCTCCCTTCTCTCTACTCTCTGATTTCAGCCTACCCTTTGCTCTTTTTTTTTCAACCTGTAACTTAGAGGGAAATTTCAGAAAAAATCTGGATTTCAGCCCAGAAACTCAATCAAAGGTAACCACTGCATTCCCCTTTCAATTTCGACCGATTTGGAATAAAAAATTTTTGGATTTGGCTCTGTTTTCATTGAGAAAAACGATTTCATAATTTACGGAAAATTTTAGGGTTCCTCGTATCAGTGAGCTTCTGGTGTTAAGATCGGATGGCTCACTGAGTTTCAAAGCTTCAAACCTCTCCCTATGGAAAGAGGACTCCTGGAGGAATCCATCGAACCGGTCAGATGTAAAAATCGAGTCCCGAAAATACCCCATTTTCCATTTTCGATTTTACTGTTCACCGGCCGTTCACTGTCTGTTGCAGACAGTGAACGGGGAGGAAGAAGAGGAAGAAGAAGAAGGAAAAAAAAATGGAAAAAAAAAATAAATAAAAAATAAAAATAAAAATATTTTTTTGATATTAATGTTGCTGTGCTTTTAAAAGGTTGGTTCCCATTGGGAAAAAAAAAATAATAAAATAATAAAATAAATGAATAAATAATTAAATATTATTATTGTATTAAAAAAAAAAAATTATTATTTCGTTAGATTATGTGATGTGATGATTTATACCCCCCTTGTTAAATAAAACTGTACTAACCCCTTTCTCTTATTATTTATAGTGTAAATATTATTGTATCCGCTTTCAGTCCGACATTAGTCGGGAACTGAGTGATTCACTTTCAGGCCGGCACTATAGTCGGGCATTGGGTGACCTCGAGGCCTACTCAAAATTTCAGCTCTGCTCCTATCCAGAAGACAACCGAGAAGTGTCCCGAGGATCTAGACCTCACTCAATAAGTCAATCTGGTCAATGCCCAGAAGACAATATGAGTTTGGACTGAGCCCCTTTTTATTATTATATTATTATCTTCTGGATGATTTAAAAAGGCTAGAAACCAAGTAGGAGACTCATTTCCATGAACCCTGGATATTTTGTAGGAAAACGTGTGATTTTCAAATACTACGTATGTGTACGTATCTGGTATGTATATTGATTGCGCACTTATATGTTGTTTGACAGAGACCGCGAAACCACACGATCACGGTGAGGGAACTTAACTCTGCAGATTTTTTAAACAGGTGTTATTTTGAGCAATGAGTGGTTTCGGTTTTGATGAACCCACTCATGTGCCTATACATGATGCACTATGGTAAGAGTGCTGTGATGATTTGATATTACGGTGTTGACCGTATGTGTACGTAAGACTGCTTCCACGTACCTGGGCTATTGAACCAATATCGGCCATGTGAGAGATGGTTTATGTCTACTGGACCATGGGCGGACCATGCTGTCGTCAGTTGCTGACTTGAGGGTGTCAGTATCGGCTAAGTTTAAGAGCCGGAGGTGTACTTGCAAAGATGTATTTTGACCGTGTCGGGACTTAATACTGGTCTCAGTGTAGTCGGCAGGCGTTACGGTGGATAATGGCAGTAATTGATAGTTGATGATGTTATTATCTTATTTGAGATATTGCTTACTGTTATCAAGCATGTGATATTGAACTGTTGCTAACCTGTTTTACTATTTACTTAATGTGCATTGTTAATTATCCTTCACTGGGCTAGTTAGCTCACACCACTCACCTTTCAGGCGATGAACCCGAGGAGGAGGACCCTCTCTTTCAGGCTTAGGGCGTTTGAGCTAAAGCAGTGTTTTGGGATTCCCCCGGAGAGGAATGCCCTGATCTTTCTGTTGGTTCTTGGAATCGTTGTTTTTGTATTAAGTACCGGATGTGGTACTTAATTTATGTTTAAATGTTGTAATTGGCTATGTTGCCATTTGAGACAATGTTATGATTGATTAATCAATGTTGGTATCTGTTTGATCATATTATGAGTGGATGTTATTGTTGTTGTGTTTGCTTTGTCTTTGGGGCAGGCATATGGTACATGTTTGAGTCCACTTAGCGGGCTGATGTGTAACCGCTGGGTCTAATTGTTGATTCGGCCCAGTAAGAGTGCTTGTGGATTAGTTTACTTACCTTTCAAAAAAAAAAATCAGTCGCGTTTCGGGCCTACCGGTCGGGTCGGGGCGTGACACTTAAAGTGATCGCCATTGTCGTTCTTAGATGATGATTCGCTGGGAATTGAAGTCCGATCGACTAACACAAAACCGATAAAGTAAAGGACGGACCATCCGAAAACCAAGAGGCAAAAGGGGGCGGTGAGGATGAGGACAATGCCTTCTTCCGCCGAGTGTCCATGATAATGAAGAGTGATTACAATGAAGATGAAGAACATTGCAGAAAAAATGAGGGAGAAGGCAAATATGATGGATTGAACGAAGGAATTTGCCATGGAGGGATTGGTCGATGGTCTCGGGATTTAGGGTTTCATCGAGAGAGGGTTTGGGTGAAGGTGAAAAGGGGAGGAGAAAGGGTATAAGAGGAAAAAAAAAAGAAGAAGTGGAGAGAGAGAAATACGGCGAACGAGGCTTGTGGGACCCAATGCCAGAAGTATTATTTGAAAATACATTTTTCTTCACCGAAATACATATAAAAAAAAAATTATGTGAGTGATGCATAGACATTATAGATCATGTGGATAGTCTTAGAAAATGAATTAATTATTTGTGAAAAACAATTTTGATTAAAAAATGCCCATCAGTTTGGGTAACGATGAGTGTTCTATGAGATAAGTAGCGACGTGAAGGCCAAATATGATAGGTCACAACACTGTCATAAATGTAAATAGTAAAAAGAATAAACTAATATTATATTATAAAATAATAATAGAAAAAAAAAGATGTAAGATAAGTTTCAAGCTACGGTTGTAGCTTATAGTTGTGATGGAAGGTTACAACACCGTCAAATGCCTATGTCACTGTGTGGTAGTTGTAATAATAATTATAATATATATAATAATAAATGCATAGTTATCTAAATCCTATGAAACTAATGAATAGCTCAGGCTACGTGTATGGTTAAAAATCCATACGGTTGCTTATAAATGAGAGTAATGGGAGAGGAAGCAAGAAGGTAAAAAGAAAAAACAAACCCTCAAAGTCTTTCTGCCGTTTCGCTCTCTCTCCATCTTTCAAAATAGCAAGCACTTCTCTCCTATTTTTCTTTTCTTTCCTCTTCTTTCTCTTGCTTTGGCCGTACCAGCAGTAGTCAAATTTTGCACTCAAGCAGCCGAACGTTCGGGTTTCCAGTGTACTTAGTCAATCTTATACGGAATTTTGCACCCAAGGTATCAAAATGATTCTATTCTTATTTTTATTAACTCCATAGCAAGTTAGGAGTAGAATAGCTTAGTATTGGAGTTCAAAAAATGAGATTTTTTTTAAATGGAGGAAAAATAGATTTCCTCTTAAAATTTAAATTTCACCCTCAAGATTTGTATTATTTTACGTTCAAAATATAATTTTCGACCCTAAGTAAAATCGGGGAAAAGAATAACCCCAGCTGACTATTGTGTGTTTATTTTTCCGCCTTGTGTGTTTAAATTCCAGTACTGTACCTTCTGGGCCAAATTCTCAATACGTTTTCATAGTCCTTCTTCTAGAAGACAATACGAGGATAGGGCACTGAGTACTTTTATTTATTTTACTGTCTCTGTACCCTCTGAGCCTCTCACAATACGTCTCCATGGTCCTTCCTCCAGAAGACAATACGAGAGAAGGCACTGAGTACTTTGCATTTTTCATTTTATTGTAATATTTTGGATGACTGACAACAAACTTTCTGACATAATTTAAAGGAGTAGAAAGAGCCTAGGTGACTCATTACACATATCATATTTTTTTGGAAAAATAACACGGGGTTTGAAAAATTATTATGTGTATATACTGATAAATAGAAAATTTATACATTTTACTCTATCTTACAGATTTTCTGTGAAAAACTCAGCCGAAGAAGGTGAGGAGACTCGAACCAACACTTGTATTGTGTTATATGTTAAAACCACTAACACCAGACTGAAATGGAACCCATGGTCAATTAAAGATGGAAAAGGCTATATAGGTCTAGAATACGAGACCTGACACTTCCTACATGTAAGGGATATAAATGTTCTAACTGTTTAGAATGTAGGCGTGAAAATGGTGTCGAGGAGTCGAGGACTTGTAGCCTCTAACACAGTATGGACCCATGGAGTGTCTGGGAATTGTCGGGTAAAAATTGGGTGAAGGCATTCGTGTTATTAAATCCAGTTTTATATGTTTGTGTGATATTGATTATTTTATTGATTTCTTGTATTGGTATTGAATACACCAAATGGTAAGACTGAAATATGGTAGTTCTTTCAGAACAAGTCCATATGTAAGGAGGGCACTAGAAATCATGTATTATCATGCATTTGACATTTGCATGTGATAATTATGTTCATAAGTTAAGTCTGTGGAAGATAATAACTTTGTAAAGTTTGATATTGGCCGTTGGACTATAATTGCTGAGACTAGCCGAACACCATTTGTGAATCGTTGGGTTGGACGTGTTAGTAGGCTATGGTCGATCGCCATCAACCGTTGGTGTTGGATGAGCTAGTAGATAGGGTCGTGGAGACCTTATGATGTTAGGCCGAACGCCGTTGCGAACCGTTGGGTTGGACGTATTAGTAGGCTGTGGTCCACCGCCATCAACCGTTGTTGTTGAATGGGCTGGTAGACCTGTTCGCAGAGACCTTATGCATTTGCAAGTTGCTAAATGGGGGCTTACCCCGGTAAAAATTGATAAAACACCTTAGAAAGTGATCATAAGGTGAAAATGGGTTAAATGGATTAACCGCATTGCATTCATGAGACATGAATTATTTATCGTTTCATATATTATGTTGGATATTATGGTGAAAATGAGTTAAGTGGATTAACTGTGTTTCATTCAGGGAACATGCATTGTTATTTATTCCATGAATATTGTATGTTGGATTTTATGGTGAGTCCTCATCACTGGGCTAGTAGCTCACGTCCCTTACAATGCAGGGTATGAGCTGGAGGAACCAATGGTGCCTCGTTAGGAGTCGGAACTTAAGAATTGTCTGTGGTTTTCCACACGTGGAAACTAAATGTATCTTTGACTATTTTGTGTGTTTTTATTATAAATATGCCTTATGTAGCATAAGAAACTTATGTCTGTAAGTTTTAATGTCGTATACATTATATCCGCTATATTTTCGTTCGTAACACTGATGAGATAAATGAAAATATTCGTTGTGTGATATGGGTTTGTATATGGGGACATATGATATATGTTTGAGTCCATGTGTGAAGAGCACGTGTGACATTTTCTATGATCGGGCCAGCCCAGTTATAACATTGGGTGATTAGAGTTTATTGTTGAAAAAAAAAAATTTACTTGCGTTCCGGGCTCACATTTGAGTTCGGGACAGGATCAAAGTTCGAAGTTCTTTAAGGGCAGGTAGTGGATTCCATTTGATGATTGCAAAAATTATATGATTGAAATGATTATTATTGGGATTATTATACTGTTAAAAATAAGATTCATTGAATGAAGTTAACTATTGATTTTTTACGATTAAAAATGAATTATTGAATAAATATTTGATTCATCATAATTAATTCAATATTTAAATAACATCAAATAAAAATTATAAAAGGTTAAATCTAAACTCTAGAAATAGAGAAATAATTTTAGCACATTTAACATAAAATGAATCCTATATAATTGGTTGCGTGAGATTTTATGCTAGGTGGAGATATCGGAGGTGGTCTACAAATCTCTCTGAGGTGGAGATTTGTTGGATATGATGAATGGACTCGATTTGAGAACTTCCAAAAACAGCAGACCCTTAATTTTTAGATGGAAATTTTGGGATGAATTTTTTTGTGAAACACAAAGAGGTAAAAAAAATATTGAGAGATTTAATTTTTGTATGAGAGAAAATCCGTAAGAGAGTGAGAATTGCATGGACTCAAATTTTGTATATGTACCTCTCTTTCATTTAGTGAAATTTTCCCGATTGTTATATGTAGATATATACTTTGACTGAACCACGTAAAATTTTGTATCTTTCTCTTATAAATTATATGTTTTTGCTGTTTTCTTTTTCTCGCTTCAGTTTGATTAATCGAAATTAATTCCAATAGGACATGTATTACTGCATTCACCTGCTTAGCTGGTCATGGAAATCAAATTATATGGAACTTGAACCAAATGAAATTGACGGTCAGCAAACAATGCTGACAGCCGAGTCAGGCTAGTGAAACAACTATTTATTGTCTATGGAATGGACAAAAATGTTCTTCTTAGACTTTGTTTACTAGGTCCACTTAGATTTATTAGCTTTGTTGCTAAAATATCGGTATTAAACTTGAAACTCCCAGCGAATGGCCAGTAACCCAAGGAAATGAAAGAATCGGTTACATTTTTATATGCTTTCCTCTTATTAGAATAGATAGGGCTAACAAAATTGTACAGAGTTCTTTTTGTATCACTTCGGCCTCCCTTTTTTTTGATTGATTTTTTTTTTTATGAATTTCCTTATTTGTAAAATAAATATGAATATAGCAATTTCATTTTAATAAACATTTTTTTTATTATTTCAATTGAAATTCACAAGAATATATTTTTATTATTCCCAGGTCTTATGTCAATTTCGAAATACTTCGTTTGTTCCAACGCTTCTAAAAATAAAAGTCAACAAAAAGGGTACACATTTATGTTTATCCTCTATTAATTCAATTTGACACGCCGTTAACAACTCATGACCATCCAACTGGCCTAACCTTCAAAAATTGTGTTGAAATAACATAACAAAGGACAACGCCATTGGTGAGATCAGGGATCCAAATCTCTTTTGGCTCGAGATATCGAGATATCGGCGATACCTCGGTGTTATAATTCTCTTTTTAATTTTTAATTTTTTTAAATATTGCTTATTTTTATTTTTTATTTTTTCTGAATTAAAAACTTGAAAGAAAATTCATTTTTGAAAAAAAAAAAAATCTAAAATCTGAAATATCGGCCGAAATATTGGCTTGGGCACACGACCAATATCTGTCTTTTTAAAAAATGATAAAATTGAATATCGGCCAATATATATCGATGATATATCGGTCATATTGACCCATAGTCAATTCGTATAGCCGATACATACGGTTCTCAGGGTGAGATATTTGAGTCACAAGATTTTTTCACTCAATTTACTTTATAAAAGATTTCGTATCAATTGAGGTTAAATAATTTATTAAATAAAAGAAATAGTTATTAATATGAAAATTAAAAAAAAATAAGTTCATCAAATATACACTGTTATTGAATTTAGAATAAATAATTGAAATGGAAATCCTTGTTAACCTATAAACTTCATGTTCTTAAACCAATGACAAAAAAGTCTTAGAAACCCTTTTTTTTTATTAATAGTAATAGTGATAATATCTAATTTATTTGGATAAACTTATTTTTAATTAATTATTATCTTATTAATACAATTTTGTCATATTAGTGTTCTGCACGAGAAAAAAGAACATGGAGAGATTAGGAAGCCGAATGAAAAATGATTGCCAATTTTAGAAAGTGACATACAGAATAAAAACTCATAAAACCTCCAGCGACTAGATTTTAAGTTAGACTCGACTCAAAGAATTTTGAGTTCAGTGAGTTAATAGAATTTTTGTGGCAAAACATTGAATATGAGACTAATTCCACCAGTGTATATAAACTTCCCAATCTATACATACAGATTAAGTTTAGAGAGAGTGGTCTATTGAGATTGCATAAATTAAATTCAAAACTCCACTAAGGAGGTCAACCCTTTCGGATTAAGTAAGATTCAATAAATTTTATCCAGCTTTCTTGGTCGAATCGGAAAGTTCTTCAGATTTATTAGCATCTATCTATGGTTTGGGCCGGCAATACCAAGTAAGTCAACGCATCTCTTTCTATCATCCTTCATCAAGGCACCTGAGAACTTTCGTTACTTTTGCTTCTTTATTTTTTATAATATGTTCCAAGCTATATATGTTCTCAGATTTTCCAAGAAATGGCAAAATCCCATTAAGAAATGGAAGCCAATAGTCCATTGCAGAATCCGGCACCATCTTTAAATGACGTGGTTCCCGGCGGCGAGTCGATAACTTCACCATCATCACCAACGCCACTTTTCTCCGATGCCACTTCTTACGAAGATGCAAGTTTTGCATCACCACAGCATCACCCACCGACTCCACAAAGTCATAATGTTCTAATACCCCAAGAGGACTTCAGATCGTTGGTCGAGCTGATAAAAAAACAGATGAAGCAGAAGGAGGATGACGACTTGCGAAATACGATGGTCGTCGTTGCGGTGTTGATCCTTTCTGTGACCTACCAAGCTGCACTCAGTCCTCCTGGAGGCTCTTGGCAAGATGATCCAGACCCCTCCAACCTTTTCATGAAAGGAAAACATGTCGCCGGAACACCGGTACTAAGGGACAGGTTGCCGATGACTCTCCTCATTTACTGCTTCCTCAACAAGATGGCATTTTTTTCCTCTATGTTGATCATCTGGGTGTGCATGTTCAATGAGGTTTCCAAGGCTGTTCGGATTTGCAAAGTACTCGTCGTCGCTGCAGTGTTTATGATGGTGGCAACTTATATTACCGGCACCCTTCTGATTGCAAGACAAAGTAGTAAATTTACCACTGTTGATGAGACATTTGTTCATGTTGTTGCTTTTACCGTTGTGTTTGCCATCCTTTGGCTCACTGATTTCACTACAAGTAAGTTAGTCAAGGGTTTTGGTTCGGGTCGAGTCCACAATGTACCTCAATTTTGAACTTCAAGATGTGGATCTGCACCAGATTTGGACCCATCAAGTGTCATCATCGTCCCCGCCGCCACGCTTGTATATTTGCAAATAAAACGGCAGAGACGGTAGAACTGAAGCCAATTTGCAAATGGATAATGTAGACCGAAACCCTATCAAGAGAGTCGAGATTGTGTCCCTTATATATATACCCCACTATAGATTTATGAGTGCATATCAGTTTACTGTATACTTGGGTACATATCTATGGTTTGTATCGAAACTTTGTTCCTATAAGTTGATTTGTCCTCTAAAATTCTTGAAAATATGGTAGCACATCTCTTGCTTTGGTTTGTGGGTGGGTTGACCGGTTGGGCTTCTCATTTGTGTTTGGTGACCTGCTCATATTGTGGTCTTAATTTTTCCATTCATGGCGTATGCATGATATTTGATGTTTAATGTATGTGTTTTATATGTTAACCGCCTTGACCTAGAAAGAGTGAAGTTCAATAGAATGATCTTATATGAATTATTTTATTTGTAAAAAATTAGGTCTATTAAATTAGGGCATGAGGGGAATGCAACATTATTGAACAATATGTGTCGTGAGATGTATACTGTGCCGGTATAATGATGAAAGCATCTTTATCCTTTATGGCGACTACTGTAACCAACAAAAACACACTCAACAGATCTTGTTTGTAGTTGTAGTTTGCTAGTAGTATAATCACCCAGATAAGGGGAACATATACAATCGAAAGTACGAAGAGACAAATAATCTGGTGTGGTATCAAATAACATTTGAATCATGAAGACTAATTTAGGAGAGGGTCAAAAGTCTATTAATTAGGTACACAACTGTACTAATGGCTTCAACCCATAAGCAATGAGGGAGATAATATGGAGTAAGCAAGATGCAACCCATTTCCGATATAATGTTTGGGTTTTACTAATAACTGAAGGATTGCTGAGGAAAAAAGAGGGATTTTTGTTCTGGAAAGGGCTCGAATCGCCATTGCTGGAGCTTCTATTCTTACCTCTAAAATAAATCTCAGTCATCGATCAAATGGTGCCACCGTGGGTGAGACTCGGGCGGGTTGGGGGTAATAAATCCAACTCAATCGTTTAAAAAATTTCAGAGTCTGACCTGAGTTGCTGGCATGAAAATCCAACTCAATCGTTTAAAAAATTTCAGAGTCTGACCTGAGTTGCTGGCATGAAATCTGTCGTTTGACCTATTTTTAATATGAATTTGAGAAAAAAATTAACAGTAAATTCTTTATATTTTTTGAAACTCAGATTAAGTTATCTCAATTCAAGTTAGGTTGGTTGATTTTAAATTTTTGAATTCAACTCAATTCAAAATTCATGTGTCTTCTTTTCCAACTCTATACGATTCAACTCTAAATTTATAAATACATAACTTAGTCCACTAATTTCCTGAGTTGAATCATGCGAGTCAGATTAAAACCTGACCAAGTCACCCTTGCTATCCTTAATTAGTTTAAAGTTTTACATTTTGACTTGTGCAGTAGTTATGCGTTTTAAAAAGGTAAATAATCCATCCCCAAACGTGTAAATTTGATTTTAGCACAGTGAAAAATATCGTTATTGTAATATTATTAAGAATTTACACTTACTTCTTTTTTATCAATAAAAATTAAGTAAAAATGCCATAAAGATGTGGTTTTTAGTATATTGTTATTATTAATGTCAATTTTTTAATTTCTAATGAAAATGCAACTGGTACTATATAGAGCTTGGTCTGAACTTCTAGATTTTAAATCTCTAATTTTTTCTACTTTCTTTTTAGTTTGACTATTCCCTTATTTTAATATTTGATGACTTCAATAATAATATTTAATAAATGAACTTATGTGGCATTAGATGAGATTCTATGGTCTAAGAAATGTTGGATGATAAGTTATATTTTATATTTAAGATAATTGATAAAGTAATTTATTTTCAATAGTATATTTGCATTTTAATAACAAATTTATTAATAATTATTTAAATTCTAAATGTCATTTTTATTTTTAATATATCCATATTTATATTTTTCATAAGATTTTTTAATAATTTTTTCATAAAAATCCAAAAATTTAAAAATATCACAATATCATCCCAAAAAGGGTATCAGTGACATTTATAGAATTCGGAAATTAGGTTGTGACTCTACCACCACTTTCCTTTCGCATAAACCCTAACATCTTGTCCTCGTTTCCCACTGCTACCTCTACTCTCCTCTTCTCTATATATGCCATTTTTTTCTCTTGCAGATCTCTCTCTCTCTCTCTCTCTCTCAAATCGTGGATCTCTCTCTCGCAGGCCTCTCTCTTTCCCCTAGATCACAGATCTCTCTCTCAGATCTCTACTCAAACTCATGACCTTTAGGCGGTAACAACAAGCCATTGCGAGTTAATGAGTTATGCTATATGTCTGTCTTGGTTGGGTTGATACTAAAATCTTGATAATTTAGATAATTTGGGTTGGTTAGAGTCCACATTTAAAAATATGGGTTGATAAGTTTGATGAACCTGGCCTAACCTCAGTTACATCCCTAAGGGGTATAAGTTGGGTCAGGCCCAACCTGTGCTGACCCGGCCTGACCTTGTAAAATGGCACTCAAGTCTACTTTGGCCCGAACAATTTTTAGCCTAAAAAATTAGGGCCTGATTTTAAATTGGGTCAAGCCCAAGCCTAGTGTCCTTAGAACCTACCCAACCTTAAAGCCCGATAGAAAATCAGAACTCAAAAAGATCCCAAATAAAATCCGGCCCTTTTTAATTTTTTTTTTTTGATGAATAATGTAAAAGAAAAAAACTATCTTTATAAATTAAAAGTAGACTTAATGAACTACACATGGATCAAGTTTTATCATAAATTCAAGGCAGATATGTAAGAAAATTTCATCTTTCTAGATCTATCATTTTGATTAATGCAACATTTATTCATTTTATAATTTTTTTATTTTGATGAAAATATTACGATTCTCTATTATTTTTTGTAATGAACACGATCAGATTAAGTTAAAGTGAGATTCATGGTTAGGTGGACATAAGCGTGAGTTATCGTTTGTATTGTTTGGAAAAACATTCAAATCCGTAAAATATTTCCAAACATAGACACACATGGGTAAATAAATGACTGATTGTTCTGCAATACTAGAGAACAGTGAATCCTCAACTAATTAGATAATCATTATCCCTATTATTATTATATTTATTATTACACCATCATCCATTGTTTGGGACGCCACCATCAAATAATGCCAATACATCACACTTCCTAAACTACCGAAGCAATACGCCTTAGAACTTTCATCGAACCTTCGTCATTCGTTCATTTGATTTTTTTTTATGATTTTATTTAAACTATAAATAATTTCAAACTTTCCAAGAAATGGAAACAACCCATCAAGAAATGGAATCCAATAATCCATTGCTTCCCACTCCGTCCTCTACTGATGTGGTTCCAGAGGGTGAATCTAATGCACCACCATCGCCATCTTCACCAACACGGTTATCACCACCATCACTACCACCGCCTTTGCCACCGCCACCACCACCACCACTTCCTTCCTCTATTAACACGCCTCATGAAGTTGCAGTACCCGCAACACCACAGCATCAGCCAGTTCAGAATCACCAAGTTCAAGTCCCAGAAGATTATAGATTGTTGGAGGAGCTGTTCAAAAAACAGATAGAGCAGAAGGAAAAGGAGGACTTGCGGAATACAATAGTGGTGGTTGCCGTACTGATCCTTACAATGACCTACCAAGCTGCACTCAACCCTCCCGGGGGCACATGGCCAGAAGATTCAGACCCGTCTAACCTTTTCATGAAAGGAAAACATGTCGCGGGAACTCCAGTTCTGAGAGACAAAGAACCGATAACCCTCCTCATTTACTGTTTCTTCAACAAGATGGCATTTTTTGCTGCTATGTTGATAATCTGGATCTGCATGTTCAACGAAGTTTCCAAAGCTGTTCGGATTTGCAAGGTACTTGTCATTGCTGCGGTGTTTATGATGGTGGCAACTTATATCACTGGAACCCTTCTTATTGCAAGAGAAAGTAGCAAGTTTATAACCATCGACGAGGCATTTATTCATGTCTTAGCTTTTGCCCTCGTGTTTGCCATCCTTTGGCTTACTGACTTTATTACAGGCAAGTTCGTCACGGGTTCGGGTTATGGTTCTGGCTGGGCTCAGGTCCACAATGAGCCTGATCTCAGACAAGAAGATGTGGAAACAAACCAGACTTGAATCTATACATAGTTTCAACGATCTAAACGAAGAATTATCACCTTTACATCGTCTTCCCTATCATATACTGTCTTTACAAATAAAAAATGTACAGGCGTGGACTAGGAGCCACTTTTCTGTCATCTGATGTGAAATGTAGACATAATGTAAAGGTGCCCTAGTTGTGTATTTTGATGCATATTTATGGATAGTATCAAACTTTCTTTGTGTAAGTTTCTTTTTGGCAGATCTAAGAGGTCATACGTTGAAGGTGAATTTCACTATAATTGAAAAGTTTAATGGATGAATAGGCTGTCATTTTTTTTAATGATTGATTAGAAATTCATTCAAGAGATGAAAAAAGCCGAATGAATGCAGTTAGAGCCCACAGTCTGGGTCAAGCCAAAAGCCGAAACAAGCCGGCAACACTAAGAGGGACAACCCCAGAGAAGGGCCCTAATCATAGATAGACGAAAGGAGCCCACATCCCGGCCAGGCAATCA
Source organism: Chimonanthus salicifolius (assembly GCA_013350335.1). NCBI lineage: Eukaryota > Viridiplantae > Streptophyta > Magnoliopsida > Laurales > Calycanthaceae > Chimonanthus > Chimonanthus salicifolius. The sequence continues at coordinate 19,834,627 of CM023534.1, forward strand.
AAGAGCAGACATGGCCCAGGCAGGGGTACAAAATTCGCCGATATCGGGATATCGGTGTCTCGGCCGATATCTCGGTATTTCGAATGTCGGCTGAGATCTCTCTCTCCTAATTTTTTTTTTAAATATCGGTTGTTTAAATGTGTATTGGCCGATATCTCGCTAGTACAATTGATACGTACAATATCGGCCAAGATTTGTAACCCTGGGCCCAGGCCACATATAACAGGCCCATGCTAGAAACAAGTGGGCCCAGTCAGAGCACAAAATGAGAGAAGACACTAGAGTTATTTCTAGTGAGCATAAGATCAGAGCACTGTCGATTGTTGGCTCCCATTGTAACCCACAACATTTGGATACTCGGGACCAAATCTGTCAATCAGAGACTTCATAAGCACCGAGATGACAACGATTTAGGTTGTCATTTAGATTAATAAAGTACTCAAAACGAGATTTATTATCATTCTAACTCTTAATTTTTAAAATAAAAAAACAAAATTTTGAATAATTGTTTTATCCTTCATAACCAAGTCAAAATAATTAAATAGATATCATAAAGATTAGATTTGAATTTTAAAAGTAATAATTTTAATACTTTAAATTTATTATTATGTGAGACTCATATGAGTCTCAAACATCTGGGGTGTTTATTTGTCCAAACCTGACATGAGTCCGACTTAAATAAATAGATTTGAACAAGACTTTTGTTCGACTTGGTGGGCTTGAGCTTTTACTTAAAGCCCGTCGAGGAACGTTGGGCTTTTAGGCCCGTTTATTTTATATATTTTTAATTATTTTTTATAAATGTAAAACATAACCGTATGGTTTGAAATATGACTTAAATCCGATGACTTTGCTTTGGGTCCTGGCCCACTTGGACAGGTCTAGAAGGCCTTGTGCTTATGGGAGGGGACTGCCCTCTTAAAATCCCATTTCAATTCATTCTTCTGGGCGATGTGGGACTTTTTCCACATGCCTAAGTGGTGGATATCACAATCCACCCCCATTAAGACCAGAGTCGTTTTCGGCTCTGTCAAATTATGTTGATAGAGGGTCCACACAGTCCGAGTGTTGAACCGTGGTCTTATATCAAATGTATCGACCCGTCCCTTCATCAAAATATTATCTGATTTGGGCTCCACGGGTTTGCACGACTTTGCTTTGGACCCTAGTCCCCTTGGCCGACTCAAAATCCATGTGCTTGTGGGAGGGAGCTGCCCTCTTAAAATCCCATCTCAATTCATTCTCCTGGGCTATGTGGGACTTTTCCCACATGCCTAGGTGGTGGGTATCACACAATCTGAATGGTAAAAAATCACCAGTATCATCTTTCTAAGGACATTTGACAACTTTAACTATAAAGATCAAGTAATTAAAGATTTAGTTTTGAACTGAAATATTACTTAGTGTTATTGATTTAAGTATACTTTTGATGTGTGCGGACGGTTAAAATTGTAAGTTACAAAGTACAAGTTTTAAAATATAAAAAATGGTGCCATGTGCAAAATAAACATGCTTTAAATAGTGGGCTTGGGATTTTCTAGATATAAACGGGTTTTGGATTTTTTTGAAAGACTACGCCCCCTGAACAACCTTATGAACACCAAAACAAATAGTCTGGCCAGTTTTCAGAGTTGATCTCATTGGTAGCACATCTCGTGCTTTGGGACAGTGCTCCACATCCATATTTTTGGGTTGACCATACAAGGATTCTCATATGGGAATCTAGGGCCGCAATTGGGTTAAAGGAAAGTTTTTTATGAGTTTCCCTTATACAGGAGTTTTCTACTTTGGTAATTATAAGGGAAGAGAATCATGAGAAAAGAACTTTCAGTGAGGTGAGAAATCATGTTTGGTAACTATTAACAAGAGAAATTTGATATTTTCAATTTAATGAGAATAAAAAATATTCAAAGCATCCATATTGCTGTAAATGTTGTAGTAAATTCATATTTTACATGTGCATTTGACCTTTAGATTATATTGATTATAGCTAATCTTTTTTTCTTTTTTTGTTTGCCTTGATTGACTCTTTGTATTCCATATATGTGTATATTCTCTTTTTTATTAAAGACAAAGAATACAATACAGAGAATTTATCTCTTTATTTTCTTCCATTATCTTCCACTATTTTATTATTTTTCTTCTAACATGGTATCAACTAGAACAAACGATTCCTGCTTTCTTCGTTGTAACTCTTTTTTTAGTACCTTGTCCTTAGAAAAGTCTCTTATTTTTAATATGTCATTTTTTACTATGCATGTACCTAAATCATATTGGCCAGAAGTTGTTTTACCTTCATGCTACCTAATTATTCACATGTCGACACGTGCATTTCACAATAAATACCCAATTGATATTGTGTCTGTACACAAACATGTTTCTACCATTCATTTGTATGCCTTTGAATGTGCTTGTTTTGTCTATTTGTTCTATTGTGATAAACTCTCTTAATATTCTGTAAAATTTCTATTTTTAGGATATTCAATGGTCCATAAAGGATAGAAGCGTCCTGATCCCATCGCTGGTACGACGTATATCTTCATAAACATCACATTTTTTGAATAAATTTCCTGTTTTGATCAGACTATTACATTCCAAACTTCTGAGACATGACTTAGCTCTAACAACATTTTGTCATGCCCACATATATGAAACTTGTATTAGGGTGCATGGAAATGGACTTGGTAGTGAATTTGGGTGTTTGCTAAGGACAAAGATGTCAATGGTGTTGTGGGTCCAACACCCAGGTGACCGACCCAAGATAGGAAACAAAGAAAAAACATAAACCGAAAAAGAAAGAAAGTGGAGAGTCTTGTGCGCATGGGACTCTCAGTCCCACACGTTGGAAAACGTGAGAAAGAAAAAATTGAGGGGTTCTTGCCATCTCTGACTAGTGACTTAGTGAGAGACGAGACACATTAATTAAGAGAGAAAGAAGAGAAAAGGTGGAGAAGAATTGATTTCGAATATTTTTTGATCAGTATTATTTTCTCTTTTATATTCTAATACTTCATACTTAGAATATAGGTACGAAAAGATTGTACCATTTAATTTCTTATAGTGGATTTATTCAGATTTGCCTCATGATTTTTTCTTTTAAACTGGAGGGATTTTCACGTAAATGTTGATGTGATTTGTGTGGCTTGATTTTGATGTTATTGATGGATAATTTCTTCAATTTTATTTGAGTGACTGATCATCTTTCAAAATTCTAAATATTAATTTCAAGTCGAAGTTAATTTATTGTGGCACTAAAAACTAACCATCTCATTAGTGACAATGGACCCACGTGTGAATGTTTTGTTACTCCTAAAAGCTTAAGCAGGAAAGGAACTCCTGGCTACTTTTGTGTATGCTAGTACTGCATAAAAAAAAGATTGTGGGAAGTTCTTTCCCTTGTTAACAGAGCTGGAATAAAGCTTCGTTGATGCCAGGCAATTTCAATTGTTGTCTGTATAATTCAAAGAAAAAGTGGGGGCGACAGATAAGAGTCTTAGCTATTGATTAAGGCTATGGGATCTGTAATACCCCAGTTTAATTTAGAGGTTAATTATAATTAATTATGATTAATAAAATAATTTTTAGTTATTAATTATGAATAATTTTTCTCTAATTATGAAGATTATCAAATAAGTTTTCTAACAGATCTGAGTTTGACTCGATCCGAATTCGATAGTTATTTTAATTAAGTTTCGGGTAAGTTACGAATATAATAATAATATTATTTTAGGCTTAAACCTTAATGGCTGTATAAACTCAGTCATTTGATTTACTTTGAACTTTAAATTTTAGATTATGTATTATTTTTAAATTCTGGACTTAATGACATGCCAATCTCGTTATAATTTTACTAATTTATTTTACCCCTAAGTTTTATAGTGGTAAAACCCCAATTTGACAGGGTAGAGAAAGTCCTAAAAATATACAGAGAGAGTTAGTACTCAATCTGCATTATAACTAATCTGTTTATTTCTTTATACCCTAAAATAGTGAGTTTTTTATATTTACTTTAAGTTATGAAATATGGGCCGTTGAATATTCTTTCACTTGGAAAATGTGGTTTTTGACTTCAAAATACTTTGAAACTTTACAATGTTTTTACCGGACAAATTTATTTTATCGAACTATAAGGTTGGATACTTTCAAAGAGAATCTTGAAGATTAGGAGATCTTGTTAAAACGGTGATTTTTAGCAAAAACACTGGGTTTTTTAGTTAGATTTCACTCCAAATTTTAATACCCTACTTAGTTTTTAATACCTGACCTACTAAACCAATTGTATCAATCTAGTGAGACCCTAAAATACCCAGATAAAAGAAAGGACATATATGTAAATAGTAAAAAGAATAAACTAATATTATATTATAAAATAATAATAGAAAAAAAAAGATGTAAGATAAGTTTCAAGCTACGGTTGTAGCTTGTAGTTGTGCTGGAAGGTTACAACATCGTCAAATGCCTATGTCACTGTGTGGTAGTTGTAATAATAATTATAATATATATAATAATAAATGCATAGTTATCTAAATCCTATGAAACTAATGAATAGCTCAGGCAACATGTATGGTTAAAAAATCCATACGGTTGCTTATAAATGAGAGTAATGAGAGAGGAAGCAAGAAGGTAAATAAGAAAAAAAACCCTCAAAGTCTTTCTGCCGTTTCGCTCTCTCTCCCTCTTTCAAAACAGCGAGCACTCTCTATCCTATTTTTCTTTTCTTTCTTCTTCTTTCTCTTGCTTTGGCCATACCAGCAGTAGCCGAATTTTGGACTCAAGCAGCCGAACGTTCGTGTTTCCAGAATACTTAGTCAATCTTACACGGAATTTTGTACCCAAGGTATCAAAATGATTCTATTTTTATTTTTATTAACTCCATAGCAAGTCAGGAGTAGAATAGCTTAGTATTGGAGTTCAAAAAATGAGATTTTTTTTTAAATGGAGGAAAAATAGATTTCCTCTTAAAATTTAAATTTCACCCTCAAGATTTGTATTATTTTACATTCAAAATATAATTTTCGACCCTAAGTAAAATCGGGGAAAAGAATAATCCCAGCTGACTATTGTGTGTTTATTTTTCCGCCTTGTGTGTTTAAATTCCAGTACTGTACCTTCTGGGCCAAATTCTCAATACGTTTTCATGGTCCTTCTTCTAGAAGACAATACGAGGATTAGGGCACTGAGTACTTATATTTACTTTACTGTCTCTTTACCATCTAGGCCTCTCACAATACGTCTCCATGGTCCTTCCTCCAGAAGACAATACGAGAGAAGGCACTGAGTACTTTACATTTTTCATTTTATTGTAATGTTTTGGATGACTGACAACTAACTTTCTAACATAATTTAAAGGAGTAGAAAGAGCCTAGGTGACTCATTACACATATCATGTTTTTTTTTAAAAATAACACGGGGTTTGAGAAATTATTATGTGTATATACTGATAAATAGAAAATTTATACATTTTACTATCTTACAGATTTTCTGTGAAAAACTAAACCGAAAAAGGTGAGGAGATTTGAACCAACACTTGTATTGTGTTATATGTTAAACCCACTAACACTAGACTAAAATGGGACCCATGGTCAATTAAAGATGGAAAATGCTATATAGGTCTAGAATACGAGACCTGACATTGCCTTCATGTAAGGGATGTAAATGTTCTAACTGTTTAGAACGTAGGTGTTAAAATGATGTCAGGGAGTCGAGGACTTATAGTCTCTAAAGCAGTATGGACCCATGGAGTGTCTTGGAATTGTCGGGTAAAAACTGGGTGAAGGCATTCGTGTTATTAAATTCAGTTTTATATATTTGTGTGATATTGATTATTTTATTGATTTCTTGTATTGGTATTGGATATACCAAATGGTAAGGCTGAAATATGGTAGTTCTCTCAGAATAAGTCTCAGTGTAAGAAAGACACTAGAAATCATGCATTATTATGCATTTGACATTTGCATGTGTTAATTATGTTCATAAGTTAAGTCTGTGGAAGATAATAACTTTGTAAAGTTTGATATTCGCCGTTGGGCTATAATTGTTGAGATTAGCCGAACACCATTTGCGAACCATTGGGTTGGGCGTGTTAGTAGGTTATAGTCGATCGCCATCAACAGTTGGTGTTGGATGGGCTAGTAGACCGGATCGTGGAGACCTTATGATGTTAGGCCGAACGCCGTTGCGAACAGTTGGATTGGACGTGTTAGTAGGCTGTGGTCGACCGCCATCAACCGTTGGTATTGAATGGGCTGGTAGACCGGGTCGTGGAGACCTTATGCATTTGCAAGTTGCTAAATGGGGGCTCACCTCGGTAAAAATTGATAAAACACCTTAGAAAGTGATCTTAGGGTGAAAATAGGTTAAGTGGATTAACCGCATTACATTCATGAGACATGCATTATTTATTGTTTCATATATTATGTTGGATATTATGGTGAAAATGAGTTAAGTGGATTAACTGCGTTTCATTCAGGGAACATGCATTGTTATTTATTCCATGAATATTGTATGTTGGATTTTATGGTGAGTCCTCCTCACTGGGTTAGTAACTCACGTCCCTTACAATGCAGGATATGAGCTGGAGGAACCAATGGTGCCTCGTTAGATGTTGGAACTTGGGAATTGCCTGTGGTTTTCCATACGTGGAACTAAGTGTACCTTTGACTATTTTGTGTGTTTTTATTATAAATATGCCTTATGTAGCATAAGAAACTCATGTCTGTAAGTTTTAATGTCGTATACATTATATCCGCTATGTTTTCGTTCGTAACACTGATGAGATAAATGAAAATATTCGTTGTGTGACATGGGTTTTTATATGGGGACATATGGTATATGTTTGAGTCCATGTGTGAAGAGCACGTGTGACATTTTCTATGATCGGGCGAGCCCAGTTATGACATTGGGTGATCAGAGTTTATTGTTAAAAAAAAAAAAATTTAGTCGCGTTCCGGGCTCATATTTGGGTTCGGGGCGTGACAAGGTGGTATCAGAGCATAGGTCAAATATCGGACTGTGTATATGAGAATTAGTAGAATGATTGTTTGAGTTTAGGTTCATCCCCTTGGGCTTTAAAGTTGGGTAGATGGAACCTTGAGTTGGAATGAGATCAAATCCTCCTTATTTTGATAAGTGGTGTGATTTTAGTATCAAGTTGATACTTTAAACCCAATATTTGAATGTGACTATATCTTGTGGATTGGAATAAAAAGGTGTTGGGAGTACTGAGAGGCTCTAAGATTGATTAGGCTTGGGAGAGAACCTACGAAGAGGATCAACAAAAGATGATATAATTATGTGTATGTGTACTATTGTGTGATTAATGTATAAATTTGTTTGAACTTGGATGCAGGGGATTATAAAAGCCCCAAATGATATATAATATATGTGATTTATGTTGTGTGACTTGGTAAATTCTTACGTAAATAAGTTTATGTTAATCACTTGTTTGATTAATTAAAATATCAAGATCACAAGGAGATTCTTGAAATTAGGGGAAAATGTTGTTCCACCCAGGGAATTAAAATAAACTCTTAGACGTTGTTTACATTATTCTGGAGGCTTTTCAAAGAATCGCGGATGATTTGCGATGACCTCGGGCTAGAACCCCAGAGGGAAGAGCTACCACGGCTCTAAAAGATTTTAAACAGTTGAACCCCCCAACTTTCTTAGGAAATGCTGACCCAGTAGAGGCCGAAAATTGGGTCACTCAGGTTAGTCGAATCTTTGACACCTTAACCACTCCTAAAGATCTGAAGGTAACTTTGGCCACCTACCAACTAGAGGATAATACTTACAAATGGTGGGAAATAAAACACAACGTTAGGAATCGAGAAACCAAGAGTTCTCAAGAGTTAAAATATTCTATAAAGTCTTGTTTGCTCTCAGAAATCGGGGACCTCGGCAATAGATTTCGAGACCTTGAATAGTTAATCGTTTTAAAACCATTTTTTTTACCGTTGGATGAACAGTACCACTGAAATCTCAAACCTATGTTCTGAAAGCTCGAGAATGGCTTTCCAGATCTTGGATAACTAGCCGTTTGAACATTCTCTATAAATACCCATCTGGTTTTGAGAAGTTAAAGAACCGAAAATTCAAATTTTATTCCATGCGAAATAGCTAGTACATCAAGAAATATCGAAAATACATAGATTTTGCTAATAAAAAACTTGAAATTAAGAAGCCTTCAAGTCATCACCATTGTTGTTCTTGGATGATGATTCGCCGGGAATTGAAGTCCGATCGACTAACACAAAACCGATAAAGTAAAGGACGGACCATCCGAAAACCAAGAGGCAAAAGGGGGCGGTGAGGATGAGGACAATGCCTTCTTCCGCCGAGTGTCCGTGATAATGAAGAGTGATTACAATGAAGATGAAGAACATTGCAGAAAAAATGAGGGAGAAGGCAAATATGATGGATTGAACGAAGGAATTTGCCATGGAGGGATTGGTCGATGGTCTCGGGATTTAGGGTTTCATCGAGAGAGGGTTTGGGTGAAGGTGAAAAGGGGAGGAGAAAGGGTATAAGAGAAAAAAAAAAAGAAGAAGTGGAGAGAGAGAAATACGGCGAACGAGGTTTGTGTGACCCAACGCTAGAAATATTATTTGAAAATACATTTTTCTTCACCGAAATACATATAAAAAAAAAAATATGTGAGTGATGCATAGACATTATAGACCATGTGGATAGTCTTAGAAAATGAATTAATTATTTGTGAAAAACAATTTTGATTAAAAAATACCCATCAGTTTGGGTAACGATGAGTGTTCTATAAGATAAGTAGCGACGTGAAGGCCAGATATGATAGGTCACAACACCGTCATAAATGTAAATAGTAAAAAGAATAAACTAATATTATATTATAAAATAATAATAAAAAAAAAAGATGTAAGATAAGTTTCAAGCTACGGTTGTAGCTTATAGTTGTGATGGAAGGTTACAACACCGTCAAATGCCTATGTCACTGTGTGGTAGTTATAATAATAATTATAATATATATAATAATAAATGCATAGTTATCTAAATCCTATGAAACTAATGAATAGCTCAGGCTATGTGTATGGTTAAAAAATCCATACGGTTGCTTATAAATGAGAGTAATGGGAGAGGAAGCAAGAAGGTAAAAAGAAAAAACAAACCCTCAAAGTCTTTCTGCCGTTTCGCTCTCTCTCCATCTTTCAAAATAGCAAGCACTTCTCTCCTATTTTTCTTTTCTTTCCTCTTCTTTCTATTGCTTTGGCCGTACCAGCAGTAGTCAAATTTTGCACTCAAGCAGCCGAACGTTCAGGTTTCCAGTGTACTTAGTCAATCTTACACGGAATTTTGCACCCAAGGTATCAAAATGATTCTATTCTTATTTTTATTAACTCCATAGCAAGTTAGGAGTAGAATAGCTTAGTATTGGAGTTCAAAAAAATGAGATTTTTTTTAAATGGAGAAAAATAGATTTCCTCTTAAAATTTAAATTTCACCCTCAAGATTTGTATTATTTTAGGTTCAAAATATAATTTTCGACCCTAAGTAAAATTGGGGAAAAGAATAACCCCAGCTGACTATTGTGTGTTTATTTTTCTGCCTTGTGTGTTTAAATTCCAGTACTGTATCATCTGGGCCAAATTCTCAATACGTTTTCATGGTCCTTCTTCTAGAAGACAATACGAGGATAAGGCACTGAGTACTTTTATTTATTTTACTGTCTCTGTACCCTCTGAGCCTCTCACAATACGTCTCCATGGTCCTTCCTCCAGAAGACAATACGAGAGAAGGCACTGAGTACTTTGCATTTTTCATTTTATTGTAATATTTTGGATGGCTGACAACTAACTTTCTGACATAATTTAAAGGAGTAGAAAGAGCCTACGTGACTCATTACACATATCATATTTTTTTGAAAAAATAACACGGGGTTTGAAAAATTATTATGTGTATATACTGATAAATAGAAAATTTATACATTTTACTCTATCTTACAAATTTTCTGTGAAAAACTCAGCCGAAAAAGGTGAGGAGACTCGAACCAACACTTGTATTGTGTTATATGTTAAAACCACTAACATCAGACTGAAATGAAACTCATGGTCAATTAAAGATGGAAAAGGCTATATAGGTCTAGAATACGAGACCTGAAACTGCCTACATGTAAGGGATATAAATGTTCTAACTGTTTAGAACGTAAGCGTGAAAATGGTGTCGAGGAGTCGAGGACTTGTAGCCTCTAACACAGTATGGACCCATGGAGTGTTTGGGAATTGTCGGGTAAAATTTGGGTGAAGGCATTCGTGTTATTAAATACAGTTTTATATGTTTGTGTGATATTGATTATTTTATTGATTTCTTGTATTGGTATTGAATACACCAAATGGTAAGACTGAAATATGGTAGTTCTTTCAGAATAAGTCCATATGTAAGGAGGGCACTAGATATCATACATTATCATGCATTTGACATTTGCATGTGATAATTATGTTCATAAGTTAAGTCTGTGGAAGATAATAACTTTGTAAAGTTTGATATTGGCCGTTGGACTATAATTGCTGAGACTAGCCGAACACCATTTGTGAATCGTTGGGTTAGACGTGTTAGCAGGCTATGGTCGATCGCCATCAACCGTTGGTGTTGGATGAGCTAGTAGATAGGTTCGTTGAGACCTTATGATGTTAGGCCGAACGCCGTTACGAACCGTTGGGTTGGACGTGTTAGTAGACTGTGGTCCACCGCCATCAACCGTTGTTGTTGAATGGGCTGGTAGACCTGGTCGCAGAGACCTTATGCATTTGCAAGTTGCTAAATGGGGGCTCACCCCGGTAAAAATTGATAAAACACCTTAGAAAGTGATCATAAGGTGAAAATGGGTTAAGTGGATTAACCGCATTGCATTCATGAGACATGAATTATTTATCGTTTCATATATTATGTTGGATATTATGGTGAAAATGAGTTAAGTGGATTAACTGTGTTTCATTCAGGGAACATGCATTGTTATTTATTCCATGAATATTGTATGTTGGATTTTATGGTGAGTCCTCATCACTGGGCTAGTAGCTCACGTCCCTTACAATGCAGGGTATGAGCTGGAGGAACCAATGGTGCCTCGTTAGGAGTCGGAACTTAGGAATTGTCTGTGGTTTTCCACACGTGGAAACTAAATGTACCTTTGACTATTTTGTGTGTTTTTATTATAAATATGCCTTATGTAGCATAAGAAACTTATGTCTGTAAGTTTTAATGTCGTATACATTATATCCGCTATGTTTTCGTTCGTAACACTGATGAGATAAATGAAAATATTCGTTGTGTGATATGGGTTTGTACATGGGGACATATGATATATGTTTGAGTCCATGTGTGAAGAGCACGTGTGACATTTTCTATGATCGGGCCAGCCCAGTTATAACATTGGGTGATTAGAGTTTATTGTTGGAAAAAAAAAATTTACTTGCGTTTCGGGCTCACATTTGGGTTCGGGGCGTGACAGGATCAAAGTTCGAAGTTCTTTAAGGGCAGGTAGTGGATTCCATTTGATGATTGCAAAAATTATATGATTGAAATGATTATTATTGGGATTATTATACTGTTAAAAATAAGATTCATTGAATGAAGTTAACTATTGATTTTTTACGATTAAAAATGAATTATTGAATAAATATTTGATTCATCATAATTAATTCAATATTTAAATAACATCAAATAAAAATTATAAAAGGTTAAATCTAAACTCTAGAAATAGAGAAATAATTTTAGCACATTTAACATAAAATGAATCCTATATAATTGGTTGCGTGAGATTTTATGCTAGGTGGAGATATCGGAGGTGGTCTACAAATCTCTCTGAGGTGGAGATTTGTTGGATATGATGAATGGACTCGATTTGAGAACTTCCAAAAACAGCAGACCCTTAATTTTTAGATGGAAATTTTGGGATGAATTTTTTTGTGAAACACAAAGAGGTAAAAAAAATATTGAGAGATTTAATTTTTGTATGAGAGAAAATCCGTAAGAGAGTGAGAATTGCATGGACTCAAATTTTGTATATGTACCTCTCTTTCATTTAGTGAAATTTTCCCGATTGTTATATGTAGATATATACTTTGACTGAACCACGTAAAATTTTGTATCTTTCTCTTATAAATTATATGTTTTTGCTGTTTTTTTTTCTCGCTTCAGTTTGATTAATCGAAATTAATTCCAATAGGACATGTATTACTGCATTCACCTGCTTAGCTGGTCATGGAAATCAAATTATATGGAACTTGAACCAAATGAAATTGACGGTCAGCAAACAATGCTGACAGCCGAGTCAGGCTAGTGAAACAACTATTTATTGTCTATAGAATGGACAAAAATGTTCTTCTTAGACTTTGTTTACTAGGTCCACTTAGATTTATTAGATTTGTTGCTAAAATATCGGTATTTTATTCTTGAAACTCCCAGCGAATGGCCAGTGACCCAAGGAAATGAAAGAATCGGTTACATTTTTTATATGCTTTCCTCTTATTAGAATAGATAGGGCTAACAAAATTGCACAGAGTTCTTTTTGTATCACTTCGGCTTCCCTTTTTTTTTGATTGATTTTTTTTTTATGAATTTCCTTATTTGTAAAATAAATATGAATATAGCAATTTCATTTTAATAAACATTTTTTTTATTATTTCAATTAAAATTCACAAGAATATATTTTTATTAGTCCCAGGTCTTATGTCAATTTCGAAATACTTCGTTTGTTCCAACGCTTCTTAAAATAAGAGTTAACAAAAAGGGTACACATTTATGTTTATCCTCTATTAATTCAATTTGACACGCCGTTAACAACTCATGACCATCCAACTGGCCTAACCTTCAAAAATTGTGTTGAAATAACATAACAAAAGACAACGCCATTGGTGAGATCAGGGATCCAAATCTCTTTTGGCTCGAGATATCGAGATATCGGCGATACCTCGGTGTTATAATTCTCTTTTTAATTTTTAATTTTTTTAAATATTGCTTATTTTTATTTTTTATTTTTCTGAATTAAGAACTTGAAAGAAAATTCATTTTTGAAAAAAAAAAAATCTAAAATCAGAAATATCGGCCGAAATATTGGCTTAGGCACACGACCAATATCTGTCTTTTTAAAAAAGATAAAATTGAATATCGGCCAATATATATCAATGATATATCGGTCATATTGACCCATAGTCAATTCGTATAGCCGATACATACGGTTCTCAGGGTGAGATATTTGAGTCACAAGATTTTTTCACTCAATTTACTTTATAAAAGATTTCGTATCAATTGAGGTTAAATAATTTATTAAATAAAAGAAATAGTTATTAATATGAAAATTAAAAAAAAATAAGTTCATCAAATATACACTGTTATTGAATTTAGAATAAATAATTGAAATGGAAATCCTTGTTAACCTATAAACTTCATGTTCTTAAACCAATGACAAAAAAGTCTTAGAAACCCTTTTTTTTTTATTAATAGTAATAGTGATAATATCTAATTTATTTGGATAAACTTATTTTTAATTAATTATTATCTTATTAATACAATTTTGTCATATTAGTGTTCTGCACGAGAAAAAAGAACATGGAGAGATTAGGAAGCCGAATGAAAAATGATTGCCAATTTTAGAAAGTGACATACAGAATAAAAACTCATAAATCCTCCAGCGACTAGATTTTAAGTTAGACTCGACTCAAAGAATTTTGAGTTCAGTGAGTTAATAGAATTTTCGTGGCAACACATTGAATATGAGACTAATTCCACCGGTGTATATAAACTTCCCAATTTATACATACAGATTAAGTTTAGAGAGAGTGGTCTATTGAGATTGTATAAATTAAATTCAAAACTCCACTCAGGAGGTCAACCCTTTCGGATTAAGTAAGATTCAATAAATTTTATCCAGCTTTCTTGGTCGAATCGGAAAGTTCTTCAGATTTATTAGCATCTATCTATGGTTTGGGCCGGCAATACCAAGTAAGTCAACGCATCTCTTTCTATCATCCTTCGTCAAGGCACCTGAGAACTTTCGTTACTTTTGCTTCTTTATTTTTTATAATATTTTCCAAGCTATATATGTTCTCAGATTTTCCAAGAAATGGCAAAATCCCATTAAGAAATGGAAGCCAATAGTCCATTGCAGAATCGGCACCATCTTTAAATGACGTGGTTCCCGGCGGCGAGTCGATAACTTCACCATCATCACCAACGCCACTTTTCTCCGATGCCACTTCTTACGAAGATGCAAGTTTTGCATCACCACAGCATCACCCACCGACTCCACAAAGTCATAATGTTCTAATACCCCAAGAGGACTTCAGATCGTTGGTCGAGCTGATAAAAAAACAGATGAAGCAGAAGGAGGACGACGACTTGCGAAATACGATGGTCGTCGTTGCGGTGTTGATCCTTTCTGTGACCTACCAAGCTGCACTCAGTCCTCCTGGAGGCTCTTGGCAAGATGATCCAGACCCCTCCAACCTTTTCATGAAAGGAAAACATGTCGCCGGAACACCGGTACTAAGGGACAGGTTGCCGATGACTCTCCTCATTTACTGCTTCCTCAACAAGATGGCATTTTTTTCCTCTATGTTGATCATCTGGGTGTGCATGTTCAATGAGGTTTCCAAGGCTGTTCGGATTTGCAAAGTACTCGTCGTTGCTGCAGTGTTTATGATGGTGGCAACTTATATTACCGGCACCCTTCTGATTGCAAGACAAAGTAGTAAATTTACCACTGTTGATGAGACATTTGTTCATGTTGTTGCTTTTGCCGTTGTGTTTGCCATCCTTTGGCTCACTGATTTCACTACAAGTAAGTTAGTCAAGGGTTTTGGTTCGGGTCGAGTCCACAATGTACCTCAATTTTGAACTTCAAGATGTGGATCTGCACCAGATTTGGACCCATCAAGTGTCATCATCGTCCCCGCCGCCACGCTTGTATATTTGCAAATAAAACGGCAGAGACGGTAGAACTGAAGCCAATTTGCAAATGGATAATGTAGACCGAAACCCTATCAAGAGAGTCGAGATTGTGTCCCTTATATATATACCTCACTATAGATTTATGAGTGCATATCAGTTTACTGTATAATTGGGTACATATCTATGGTTTGTATCGAAACTTTGTTCCTATAAGTTGATTTGTCTTCTAAAATTCTTGAAAATATGGTAGCACATCTCTTGCTTTGGTTTGTGGGTGGGTTGACCGGTTGGGCTTCTCATTTGTGTTTGGTGACCTGCTCATATTGTGGTCTTAATTTTTCCATTCATGGCGTATGCATGATATTTGATGTTTAATGTATGTGTTTTATATGTTAATCGCCTTGACCTAGAAAGAGTGAAGTTCAATAGAATGATCTTATATGAATTATTTTATTCGTAAAAAATTAGGTCTATTAAATTAGGGCGTGAGGGGAACGCAACATTATTGAACAATATGTGTCGTGAGATGTATACTGTGCCGGTATAATGATGAAAGCATCTTTATCCTTTATGGCGACTACTGTAACCAACAAAAACACACTCAACAGATCTTGTTTGTAGTTGTAGTTTGCTAGTAGTATAATCACCCAGATAAGGGGAACATATACAATCGAAAGTACGAAGAGACAAATAATCTGGTGTGGTATCAAATAGCATTTGAATCGTGAAGACTAATTTAGGAGAGGGTCAAAAGTCTATTAATTAGGTACACAACTGTACTAATGGCTTCAACCCATAAGCAATGAGGGAGATAATATGGAGTAAGCAAGATGCAACCCATTTCCGATATAATGTTTGGGTTTTACTAAAAACTGAAGGATTGCTGAGGAAAAAAGAGGGATTTTTGTTCTGGAAAGGGCTCGAATCGCCATTGCTGCAGCTTCTATTCTTACCTCTAAAATAAATCTCAGTCATCGATCAAATGGTGCCACCGTGGGTGAGACTCGGGCGGGTTGGGGGTAATAAATCCAACTCAATTGTTTAAAAAATTCCAGAGTCTGACCTGAGTTGCTGGCATGAAATCTGTCGTTTGACCTATTTTTAATATGAATTTGAGAAAAAAATTAACAGTAAATTCTTTATATTTTTTGAAACTCAGATTAAGTTATCTCAATTCAAGTTAGGTTGGTTGATTTTAAATTTTTGAATTCAACTCAATTCAAAATTCATGTGTCTTCTTTTCCAACTCGATACGATTCAACTCTAAATTTATAAATACATAACTCAGTCCACTAATTTCCTGAGTTGAATCATGCGAGTCAGATTAAAACCTGACCAAGTCACCCTTGCTATCCTTAATTAGTTTAAAGTTTTACATTTTGACTTGTGCAGTAGTTATGCGTTTTAAAAAGGTAAATAATCCATCCCCAAACGTGTAAATTTGATTTTAGCACAGTGAAAAATATCGTTATTGTAATATTATTAAGAATTTACACTTACTTCTTTTTTATCAATAAAAATTAAGTAAAAATGCCATAAAGATGTGGTTTTTAGTATATTGTTATTATTAATGTCAATTTTTTAATTTTTAATGAAAATGCAACTGGTACTATATAGAGCTTGGTCTGAACTTCTAGATTTTAAATCTCTAATTTTTTCTACTTTCTTTTTAGTTTGACTATTCCCTTATTTTAATATTTGTTGACTTCAATAATAATATTTAATAAATGAACTTATGTGGCATTAGATGAGATTCTATGGTCTAAGAAATGTTGGATGATAAGTTATATTTTATATTTAAGATAATTGATAAAGTAATTTATTTTCAATAGTATATTTGCATTTTAATAACAAATTTATTAATAATTATTTAAATTCTAAATGTCATTTTTATTTTTAATATATCCATATTTATATTTTTCATAAGATTTTTTAATAATTTTTTCATAAAAATCCAAAACTTTAAAAATATCACAATATCATCCCAAAAAGGGTATCAGTGACATTTATAGAATTCGGAAATTAGGTTGTGACTCTACCACCACTTTCCTTTCGCATAAACCCTAACATCTTGTCCTCGTTTCCCACTGCTACCTCTACTCTCCTCTTCTCTATATATGCCATTTTTTTCTCTTCCAGATTTCTCTCTCTCTCTCTCTCAAATCGTGGATCTCTCTCTCGCAGGCCTCTCTCTTTCCCCTAGATCACAGATCTCTCTCTCAGATCTCTACTCAAACTCATGACCTTTAGGCGGTAACAACAAGCCATTGCGAGTTAATGAGTTATACTATATGTCTGTCTTGGTTGGGTTGATACTAAAATCTTGATAATTTAGATAATTTGGGTTGGTTAGAGTCCACATTTAAAAATATGGGTTGATCAGTTTGATGAACCTGGCCTAACCTCAGTTACATCCCTAAGGGGTATAAGTTGGGTCAGGCCCAACCTGTGCTGACCCGGCCTGACCTTGTAAAATGGCACTCAAGTCTACTTTGGCCCGAACAAGTTTTAGCCTAAAAAATTAGGGCCTGATTTTAAATTGGGTCAAGCCCAAGCCTAGTGTCCTTAGAACCTACCCAACCTTAAAGCCCGATAGAAAATCAGAACTCAAAAAGATCCCAAATAAAATCCGGCCCTTTTTCATTTTTTTTTTGATGAATAATGTAAAAGAAAAAAACTATCTTTATAAATTAAAAGTAGACTTAATGAACTACACATGGATCAAGTTTTATCATAAATTCAAGGCAGATATGTAAGAAAATTTCATCTTTCTAGATCTATCATTTTGATTAATGCAACATTTATTCATTTTATAATTTTTTTTATTTTGATGAAAATATTACGATTCTCTATTATTTTTTGTAATGAACACGATCAGATTAAGTTAAAGTGAGATTCATGGTTAGGTGGACATAAGCGTGAGTTATCGTTTGTATTGTTTGGAAAAACATTCAAATCCGTAAAATATTTCCAAACATAGACACACATGGGTAAATAAATGACTGATTGTTCTGCAATACTAGAGAACAGTGAATCCTCAACTAATTAGATAATCATTATCCCTATTATTATTATATTTATTATTACACCATCATCCATTGTTTGGGACGCCACCATCAAATAATGCCAATACATCACACTTCCTAAACTACCGAAGCAATACGCCTTAGAACTTTCATCGAACCTTCGTCATTCGTTCATTTGATTTTTTTTATGATTTTATTTAAACTATAAATAATTTCAAACTTTCCAAGAAATGGAAACAACCCATCAAGAAATGGAATCCAATAATCCATTGCTTCCCACTCCGTCCTCTACTGATGTGGTTCCAGAGGGTGAATCTAATGCACCACCACCATCACCATCGTCACCAACACGGTTATCACCACCATCACCACCACCGCCTTTGCCACCGCCACCACCACCACCACTTCCTTCCTCTATTAACACGCCTCATGAAGTTGCAGTACCCGCAACACCACAGCATCAGCCAGTTCAGAATCACCAAGTTCAAGTCCCAGAAGATTATAGATTGTTGGAGGAGCTGTTCAAAAAACAGATAGAGCAGAAGGAAAAGGAGGACTTGCGGAATACAATAGTGGTGGTTGCCGTACTGATCCTTACAATGACCTACCAAGCTGCACTCAACCCTCCCGGGGGCACATGGCCAGAAGATTCAGACCCGTCTAACCTTTTCATGAAAGGAAAACATGTCGCCGGAACTCCAGTTCTGAGAGACAAAGAACCGATAACCCTCCTCATTTACTGTTTCTTCAACAAGATGGCATTTTTTGCTGCTATGTTGATAATCTGGATCTGCATGTTCAACGAAGTTTCCAAAGCTGTTCGGATTTGCAAGGTACTTGTCATTGCTGCGGTGTTTATGATGGTGGCAACTTATATCACTGGAACCCTTCTTATTGCAAGAGAAAGTAGCAAGTTTATAACCATCGACGAGGCATTTATTCATGTCTTAGCTTTTGCCCTCGTGTTTGCCATCCTTTGGCTTACTGACTTTATTACAGGCAAGTTCGTCACGGGTTCGGGTTATGGTTCTGGCTGGGCTCAGGTCCACAATGAGCCTGATCTCAGACAAGAAGATGTGGAAACAAACCAGACTTGAATCTATACATAGTTTCAACGATCTAAACGAAGAATTATCACCTTTACATCGTCTTCCCTATCATATTCTGTCTTTACAAATAAAAAATGTACAGGCGTGGACTAGGAGCCACTTTTCTGTTATCTGATGTGAAATGTAGACATAATGTAAAGGTGCCCTAGTTGTGTATTTTGATGCATATTTATGGATAGTATCAAACTTTCTTTGTGTAAGTTTCTTTTTGGCAGATCTAAGAGGTCATACGTTGAAGGTGAATTTCACTATAATTGAAAAGTTTAATGGATGAATAGGCTGTCATTTTTTTTAATGATTGATTAGAAATTCATTCAAGAGATGAAAAAAGCCGAATGAATGCAGTTAGAGCCCACAGTCTGGGTCAAGCCAAAAGCCGAAACAAGCCGGCAACACTAAGAGGGACAACCCCAGAGAAGGGCCCTAATCATAGATAAACGAAAGGAGCCCACATCCCGGGCCAGGCAATCAAAGAGCAGACATGGCCCAGGCAGGGGTACAAAATTCGCCGATATCGGGATATCGGTGTCTCGGCCGATATCTCGGTATTTCGGATGTCGGCTGAGATCTCTCTCTCCTAATTTTTTTTTTAAATATCGGTTGTTTAAATGTGTATTGGCCGATATCTCGCCAGTACAATCGATACGTACAATATCGGCCAAGATTTGTAACCCTGGACCCAGGCCACATATAACAGGCCCATGCTAGAAACAAGTGGGCCCAGTCAGAGCACAAAATGAGAGAAGACACTAGAGTTTTTTCCAGTGAGCATAAGATCAGAGCACTGTCGATTGTTGGCTCCCATTGTAACCCACAACATTTGGATACTCGGGACCAAATCTGTCAATCAGAGACTTGATAAGCACCGAGATGACAACGATTTAGGCTGTCATTTAGATTAATAAAGTACTCAAAACGAGATTTATTATCATTCTAACTCTTAATTTTTAAAATAAAAAAACAAAATTTTGAATAATTGTTTTATCCTTCATAACCAAGTCAAAATAATTAAATAGATATCATAAAGATTAGATTTGAATTTAAAAATGAAAAGTAATAATTTTAATACTTTAAATTTATTATTATGTGAAACTCATATGAGTCTCGTACATCTGGGGTGTTCATTTATCCAAATCTGACATGAGTCCAACTTAAATAAATAGATTTGAACAAGACTTTTGTTCGACTTGGTGAGCTTGAGCTTTTACTTAAAGCCCGTCGAGGAACGTTGGGCTTTTAGGCCCGTTTATTTTATATATTTTTAATTATTTTTTATAAATGTAAAACATAACCGTATAGATTGAAATATGGCTTAAATCCGATGACTTTGCTTTGGGTCCTGGCCCACTTGGACAGGTCTAGAAGGCCTTGTGCTTATGGGAGGGGACTGCCCTCTTAAAATCCCATTTCAATTCATTCTTATGGGCGATGTGGGACTTTTTCCACATGCCTAGGTGGTGGATATCACAATCCACCCCCATTAAGACCAGAGTCGTTTTCAGCTCTGTCAAATCATGTTGATAGAGGGTCCACACAGTCCGAGTGTTGAACCGTGGTCTTATATCAAATGTATCGACCCGTCCCTTCTTCAAAATATTATCTGATTTGGGCTCCACGGGTTTGCACGACTTTGCTTTGGACCCTAGTCCACTTGGCCGACTCAAAATCCATGTGCTTGTGGGAGGGAGCTGCCCTCTTAAAATCTCATCTCAATTCATTCTCCTGGGCTATGTGGGACTTTTCCCACATGCCTAGGTGGTGGGTATCACACAATCTGAATGGTAAAAAATCACCAGTATCATCTTTCTAAGGACATTTGCCAACTTTAACTATCAAGATCAAGTGATTAAAGATTTAGTTTTGAACTGAAATATTACTTAGTGTTATTGATTTAAGTATACTTTTGATGTGCGCGGACGGTTAAAATTGTAAGTTACAAAGTACAAGTTTTAAAATATAAAAAATGGTGCCATGTGCAAAATAAACATGCTTTAAATAGTGGGCTTGGGCTTTTCTAGATATAAACGGGCTTTGGATTTTTTTGAAAGACTATGCTCCCTGAACAACCTTATGAACACCAAAACAAATAGTCTGGCCAGTTTTCAGAGTTGATCTCATTGGTAGCACATCTCGTGCTTTGGGATAGTGCTCCACATCCATATTTTTGGGTTGACCATACAAGGATTCTCATATGGGAATCTAGGGCCGCAATTGGGTTAAAGGAAAGTTTTTTATGAGTTTCCCTTATACAGGAGTTTTCTTTGAACATGGTTTTTTCTTACTGATGAATTTTCCTACTCTTGTTTGGTAATTATAAGGGAAGAGAACCACGAGAAAAGAACTTTTTGTGAGGTGAGAAATCATGTGGTAACTATTAGCAAGAGAAATTTGATATTTTCAATTTAATGAGAATAAAAAATATTCAAAGCATCCATATTGTTGTAAATGTTGTAGTAAATTCATATTTTACATGTGCATTTGACCTTTAGATTATATTGATTATAGCTAATCTTTTTTTCTTCTTTTGTTCGCCTTGATTGACTCTTTGTATTCTATATATGCGTATATTCTCTTTTTTATTAAAGACAAAGAATGCAATAGAGAGAATTTATCTCTTTATTTTCTTCCATTATGTTCCACTATTTTATTATTTTTCTTCTAATATGGTATCAATTAGAACAGACGATTCCTGCTTTCTTCTTTGTAACTCTTTTTTTAGTACCTTGTCCTTAGAAAAGTCTCTTATTTTTAATATGTCCTTTTTTACTATGCATGTACCTAAATCATATTGGCCAGAAGTTGTTTTACCTTCATCCTATCTAATTATTCACATGTCTACACGTGCATTTCACAATAAATTCCCAATTGATATTGTGTCTATACGCAAACATGTTTCTACCATTCATTTGTATGCCTTTGAATGTGCTTGTTTTGTCTATTTGTTCTATTGTGATAAACTCTCTTAATATTCTGTAAAATTTCTATTTTTAGGATATTCAATGGTCCATAAAGGATAGAAGCGTCCTGATCCCATCGCTGGTACGACGTATATCTTCATAAACATCACATTTTTTGAATAAATTTCCTGTTTTGATCAGACTATTACATTCCAAACTTCTGAGACATGACTTAGCTCTAACAACATTTTGTCATGCCCACATATATGAAACTTGTATTAGGGTGCATGGAAATGGACTTGGTAGTGAATTTGGGTGTTTGCTAAGGACAAAGATGTCAATGGTGTTGTGGGTCCAACACCCAGGTGACCGACCCAAGATAGGAAACAAAGAAAAAACATAAACCGAAAAAGAAAGAAAGTGGAGAGTCTTATGCGCATGGGACTCTCAGTCCCACAAGTTGGAAAACGAAAAGATTGTACTATTTAATTTGTTATAGTGAATTTATTCAGATTTGCCTTATGATTTTTTTCTTTAAACTGGAGGGTTTTTCACGTAAATGTTGATGTGATTTGTGTGGCTTGATTTTAATGTTATTGTTGGATAATTTCTTCATTTTTATTTGAGTGATTGATTATCTTTCAAAATTCTAAATATTAATTTCAGGTCGAAGTTACTTTATTGTGGCACCAAAAACTAACCATCTCATTAGTGATAATGGACCAACGTGTGAATGTCTTTGTTACTCCCAAAAGCTTAAGCAGGAAAGGAATTCCTAGCTACTTTTGTGTATGCTTGTACTAAATGAAAAAAAGATTGTGGGAAGTTCTTTCCCTTATTAACAGAGTTGGAATAAAGAATCTTAGCTGTTGATTAAGGCTATGGGGATCAAAGTTCGAAGTTCTTTAAGGGCAGGTAGTGGATTCCATTTGATGATTACAAAAATTATACGATTGAAATGATTATTATAGGGATTATTATAATGTTAAAAATAAGATTCATTGAATGAAGTTAACTATTGATTTTTTACGATTAAAAATGAATTATTTAATAAATATTTGATTCATCATAATTAATTCAATATTTAAATAACATCAAATAAAAATTATAAAAGGTTGAATCTAAACTCTAAAAGTAGAGAAATAATTTTAGCACATTTAACATAAAATTAATCCTATATAATTGGTTGCGTGAGATTTTATGCTAGGTGGAGATATCAGAGGTGGTCTACAAATCTCTCTGAGGTGGAGATTTGTTGGATATGATGAATGGACTCGATTTGAGAACTTCCAAAAACAGCAGACCCTTAATTTTTAGATGGAAATTTTGGGATGAATTTTTTTGTGAAAAACAAAGAGGTAAAAAAAATATTGAGAGAGTTAATTTTTGTATGAGAGAAAATTCGTAAGAGAGAGTGAGAATTGCATGGACTCAAAATTTGTATTTGTACCTTCTCTTTCATTTAGTGAAATTTTCCCGATTGTTATATGTAGATATAGACTTTGGCTGAACCACGTAAAATTTTGTTTATTTCTCTTATAAATTATATGTTTTTGCTGTTTTTTTTTCTCGCTTCAGTTTGATTAATCGAAATTAATTCCAATAGGACATGTATTACTGCATTCACCTGCTTAGCCGGTCATGGAAATCAAATTATATGGAACTTGGACCAAATGAAATTGACGGTCAGCAAACAATGCTGACAGCCGAGGTCAGGCTAGTGAAACAACTATTTATTGTCTATAGAATGGACAAAAATGTTCTTCTTAGACTTTGTTTACTAGGTACACATTTATGTTCATCCTCTATTAATTCAATTTGACACGCCGTTAACGACTCATGACCATCCAACTGGCCTAACCTTCAAAAATTGTGTTGAAATAACATAGAGATCAGGGATCCAAATCTCTTTCGGCTCGAGATATCGGCGATATCTCAACGATATAATTCTCTTTCTAATTTTTTAATTTTTTTTTAAATATTGGCTATTTTTATTTTTTCTGAATTAAAAAAATTGAAAGAAAGCTCTTTTTTTAAAAAAAAAATCTAAAATCAGAAATATCAGCCTAAATATTGACTTGGCCCACGGCCAATATCTGTCTTTTTAAAAAAATGATAAAATTAAATACTGGTCAGTATATATTGACGGTATATCAGTCATATCGGCCCATATTCAATTCATATAGCCGATACATATGGTTCTCAGGGTGAGCTATTTGAGTCACAAGATTTTTTCACTCAATTTACTTTATAAAAGATTCGGTAACAATTGAGATTAAATAATTTATTAAATAAAAGAAATAGTTATTAATATGAAAATTAAAAAAAAATAAGTTCATCAAATATACACTGTTATTGAATTTAAAATAAATAATTGAAATGGAAATCCTTGTTAACCTATAAACTTCATTTTCTTAAACCAATGACATAAAAGTCTTTGAAACCATTTTTTTTTAATTAATAGTAATAGTGATAATATCTAATTTATTTGGATAAACTTTTTTTAATTAATTATTATCTTATTAATTTAATTTTGTCATATTTGAGAAAAAAGAACATGGAGAGAGTAGGAAGCCGCATGAAAAATAATTGCCAATTTTAGAAAGTGACATACAGTATAAAAACTCATAAAACCTCCAGCGACTAGATTTTAAGTTAGACTCGACTCATAGAATTTTGAGTTCAGTGAGTTAACAGAATTTTTGTGGCCACACATGGAATAGGAGACAAATCCCACGGGTGTATATAAACTTTCCAGTCTATACATACCTATTAAGTTTAGAGAGAGTGATCTATTGAGATTGTATGAATTAAACTCAAAACCTCACGAGTTTAACCTCACTTCATAAGTGGAGGTCAACCCTTTCGGATTCAGTAGATTCAATAAATTTTATCCAGCTTTCTTGGTTGAATCGGAAAGTTCTTCAGACTTATTAGCATCTATCCATGGTTTGGGCCGGCAATATCAAGTAAGTCAACGCCTATCTTTCTATCATCCTTCATCAAGGCACCTTAGAACTTTCGTTACTTGTGCTTCTTTATTTTTTATAATATTTTCCAAGCTATATATGTTCTCAGATTTTCCAAGAAATGGCAAAATCCCATCAAGAAATGGAAGCCAATAGTCCATTGCAGAATCCGGCACCATCTTTAAATGACGTGGTTCCTGGCGGCGAGTCGATAACTTCACCATCATCTCCAACGCCACTTTTCTCCGATGCCACTTCTTACCAAGATGCAAGTTTTGCATCACCACAGCATCACCCAGCGACTCCACAAAGTCATAATGTTCTAATACCCCAAGAGGACTTCATATCGTTGGTCGAGCTGATAAAAAAACAGATGAAGCAGAAGGAGGACGACGACTTGCGAAATACGATGGTCGTCGTTGCGGTGTTGATCCTTTCTGTGACCTACCAAGCTGCACTCAGTCCTCCTGGAGGCACTTGGCAAGATGATCCAGACCCCTCCAACCTTTTCATGAAAGGAAAACATGTCGCCGGAACACCGGTACTAAGGGACAGGTTGCCTGATGACTCTCCTCATTTACTGCTTCCTCAACAAGATGGCATTTTTTTCCTCTATGTTGATCATCTGGGTGTGCATGTTCAATGAGGTTTCCAAGGCTGTTCGGATTTGCAAAGTACTCGTCGTCGCTGCAGTGTTTATGATGGTGGCAACTTATATTACCGGCACCCTTCTGATTGCAAGACAAAGTAGTAAATTTACCACTGTTGATGAGACATTTGTTCATGTGGTTGCTTTTGCCGTTGTGTTTGCCATCCTTTGGCTCACTGACTTCATTACAAGTAAGTTAGTCAAGGGTTTTGGTTCGGGTCGGGTCCACAATGTACCTCAATTTTGAACTTCAAGATGTGGATCTGCACCAGACTTGGACCCATCAAGTATCATCATCGTCCCCGCCGCCACGCTTGTATATTTGCAAATAAAACGGTAGAGACGGTAGAAGTGAAGCCAATTTGCAAATGGATAATGTAGACCGAAACCCGATCAAGAGAGTCGAGATTGTGTCCCTTATATAAATATCCCACTATATATTTATAAGTGCATATCAGTTTACTGTATACTTGGGTACATATCTATGGTTTGTATCTAAACTTTGTTCCTGTAAGCTGATTTGTCCTCTAAAATTCTTGAAAATATGTTAGCACATCTCTCGCTTTGGTTTGTGGGTGGGTTGACCGGTTGGGCTTCTCATTTGTGTTTGGTGACCTGCTCATATTGTGATCTTAATTTTTGCATTCATGGCGTATGCATGATATTTGATGTTTAATATATGTGTTTTATATGTTAACCGCCTTGACCTAGAATGAGTGAAGTTCAATAGAATGATCTTATATGAATTATTTTATCCATAAAAAAATAGGTCTATTAAATTAGGGCGTGAGGGGAACGCAACATTATTGAACAATATGTGTCGTGAGATGTATACTGTGCCAATATAATGATGAAATCATCTTTATCCTTTACGGCGACTACTGTAACAAACAAAAACACACTCAACAGATCTTGTTTGTGGTTGTAGTTTGTTAGTAGTATAATCACTCAGATAAGGGGAACATACACAATCGAAAGTACGAAGAGACAAATAATCTAGTGTGGTATCAAATAGCATTTGAATCGTGAAGACTAGTTTAGGAGAGGGTCAAAAGTCTATTAATTAGGGCTGCGTTTGGATGGGGGGTAATTTTTATAGGGGTTACCCCTAAGTAGGGGTCACCCTTGAGTAGGGGTGACCTTTGAATTGGGATTTCCCTTATCTTGTTTGGTAATTGTTGTGGTAAAGTAAACCTTACTCTAAGGGTAAAAAATCTTATTTGGTAACTACAAACAAGGGTAACCTGATATATTAATATTTTTTTTTATAAAATATAATTATAAATAATATTTATTAAGTAAATTCTAATAATGTAACTTATAATAATATTATCTAATTTCTATAAATTATTTTTCATAATTATAATTTAAAATGAACACTTGCATTCTAATATTAAATATATAAATAAAGATTTTTTTGATATTACTATTTTAAATCCCAATAAATAAATAAAAAATATCAACATATCTCTTCATAAAAATTATAATTATTATTTTTTATATTATATGAATTTAATAAAAATATTAATTCTCATAAAATTATTAATATGTCAGTTTACCCCTACGTACAATTACCCCTGCTCAAGTGTAACCCCTGTAAAAATTTACCTCTCACCCAAATGCATTACATTGAAAATATTACAGAAATTTAATTTTTATATTATATAGATTTAATAAAATTATTAATTCTCATAAAATTGTAATATGTCAGTTTACCCCTACGTACAATTACCCCTGCTCAAGGGTGACCCCTGTAAAAATTTACCCCTCACCCAAATGCATCACGTTGAAAATGTTGCAGAAATTTTATTTTTATATTATATAGATTTAATAAAATTATTAATTCTCATAAAATTATTAATATGTCAGTTTACCCCTACGTACAATTACCCCTGCTCAAGGGTAACCCCTGTAAAAATTTACCCCTCACCCAAATGCATCACATTGAAAATGTTACAGAAATTTAATTTTTATATTATATAGATTTAATAAAATTATTAATTCTCATAAAATTGTTAATATGTCAGTTTACCCCTACGTACAATTACCCCTGCTCAAGGGTAACTCCTGTAAAAATTTACCCCTCACCCAAATACATCACGTTGAAAATGTTGCAGAAATTTTATTTTTATATTATATAGATTCAACAAAATTATTAATTCTCATAAAATTATTAATATGTCAGTTTACCCCTACGTACAATTACCCCTGCTCAAGGGTAACCCCTGTAAAAATTTACCCCTCACCCAAATGCATCACATTGAAAATGTTATAGAAAATTAATTTTTATATTATATAGATTTAATAAAATTATTAATTCTCATAAAATTGTTAATATGTCAGTTTACCCCTACATACAATTACCCCTGCTCAAGGGTAACCCCTGTAAAAATTTACCCCTCACCTAAATGCATTACGTTGAAAATGTTGACACATTTTTAAAATAATCTTCTAATAGAATAAATTGTTAATTACCCTGAAAGATATTATCAAAAATCTCAAAATTTTCAGAATTTTGAGACCCTATCGAAATTTCGACAGAATCACCCCTTAAAAATAGAACATGTTGACAAATACGTTTTAGAAAATTATATAATATATAATTGAAAAATAAATGAAGGCAAGGGATAAATAGGGGAAAAGTTTCCTTAAAAAATAAAAAATAAATAAAAAACCACTATTATTATTTTAAATTTCAAAAAATGAATACAAAATTCATTATATCTCTTCATAAAAAAATATAATTTGTTATTTGGTGATATGAGATTTATCAAATGGAAATAATGGAGTGCTTTTAAAAAAAATAAAAGCTAAGTACTTACCAAAATAAATAAATAAATAAAATATATAAAAAAAAAATTTATAAGTAAAAGAAGGGGGGGGGGTAAGGAGGGGTATTCACTTGCCCCGTGGGGGTATTGGAAATGGAGGGGGAAGGGGTAAAAATTTGAATTTTTACCCCTCCCCCCTTGTTACCAAACGGGGGTAAGTAGGGGTAACTGGGGGTTACCCCCCCTTACCCCCCATCCAAACGCAGCCTAGGTACACAACTGTACTAATGGCTTCAACCCATAAGCAATGAGGGAGATGATATGGAGTAAGCAAGATGCAACCCATTTCCGATATAATGATGGTGCTTCATTTCCACAAGGCCATTTTGTTGCGGAGTATGAGGATAGGATAATCGGTTATGTATCCGTTTTTGCACACACAGACGATGAAAAACATGATTATCATATTCTTTACCTCAATCACTTTTAAAATATTTAATGGAAGTAGAGAAATGATTTTCAACAATAGTAAGAAAGTTTGTAAAATGAGAAAAGCCTTCCAATTTATATCGTATTGGAAATATCCAAGAATATCTAGTATAATCATCAGCGAATAGGACGTAATATCGGAATCTAGATACAGAAGAAATAAGTCATCCATACATCCGAATGAACTAAATTAAAAGGTACATGAGAGCGATGGTCATTAATTGAAAAAAAGAGTCATGTAGACTTTTCCAAAGCACAATGAGTACAAAACTAGAGTGGAAAAATTTAAAAGAAGATCCTAAGCATTTATTTGAAGCAAGAACTTGAATAACTTTGTCGGATGGATGTCCAAGATGGTGGTGCCATAGGGACGACGAAGAGCAGGAGGCCATTAAAGCATGAATGAAGTGACAAGTGGATTTGATGAAATAAAGACCTGCTTCACATTGGACCTGAAACAAAATAACAGCAGTTTGTAAATCACGAATAACAAAATCTCATGGAAAGAAATTAAAGCTAACGGATTTATCTTTTGTAAATTAAGTAACAAATAAAAGTTTTGTATGCATATGGAGAATATGAAGTACACGAGTAAGATGAAACCTAGAGAAACCAGAAGAAAGAGACAGACTACAATGTACGAAATGGGGAGAGAATCGTTGTTACCCAATAAAACTTAATCCATACCTGCGTAGTCAGATTTGTAGCTCATGAAACGGGTATCATCAGTCATATGATTAGTTGCACCAGTATTAGGATACCAATTGGGGCCAACCTACTGAGTAATCTGTATGCCTGCGAAGGTAGAGGTAAGCTCATCCTCAGAGTTATTGCGATAGCACTGGTGGCAGGAAGCAACACTTCGACCATATTTGAAGCAGATTTGGCATTGAATGGGCGATGTTTTAGGTGACCAGGTTGTACCTAAGAATGCCTATATATTGTTGATTGCGACCTCTATGGCGACCCCCTCGACTATGCCCGCCTCTGTTGGAGGTGGAATATGAATCAGAGTAAGACTGACCTCCATAACCCTGACGACGAATATGACCTCCTCGAGAGTTGTTCTCGTGTCCTCATGAAGAAAGAAGTGTTGTTTGTTGAGGGTTGGGAGGACTCACTGGGCTGTCAATAGTAACTAGGTGAGTTATCTGAGACTCAAATGATACTTGAAGTCACCAGCATGGAGTAGACTAGATCGAGGCCTTGAAGGATAGATGTAACAAGATTACTAGTAGAGCCAAGTTCATTTATGGAAGTGAGAGCATCCATAAGAGATTTAACTTCCTGCAGGTATTCCGAGATGGTCTTTGTTCCTTTGGAGATGGAGAGCAATTCAAAACACAAATGAGTGGCAGTTGCAAGGGATTGTTGTGAAAAGTTGCACTGGAGACATCCCAAATCTGACGGAAAGTATAGTCAACAACTTGAGAGAGGATTGATTTAGAGACGGTGGCATTGATCATGCTGATGAGGGTTTGATCCATTTGAAACCATGTAGTATAGCCAGGATTTTGGATAAGTTTGGAGGAGTCACCAATTAAGAGGAATTGAGGTAGACATGGGTGAGATCTGTCAATGAAATGCCAATAGTTTTGGCTTATAAGAAATGGCTTAGTCTGGCTGTATCAAAGAAGGTAATTTGTCGCAATTAATTTGATGGTGGCAATGTTGAGATATTATGGAAAGTGAGGGTAGGCTTAGAGGCTGCTCAGGCTAAATCCATGTAGTTAAGTGGGAGAATCCGTTGCCAAATAGAACCAAAATGAAGTTTGACATTGGGGACGGGAGGGGAAGGGGCTTCAGATTTGAGAGAGACTTTGGGGCAAAGGACACAACAATAAAGGAGAAAGGTAGATCGTCTACTCCGAAGGTCAGATTGTATAGTTCTATACCATGTAGAATTCGGGAAAATAACTTGATATTTTTATATCATTAACACTTATATATATACAAGTTACAATTTCCAAAGAAGGTCAATAGTCAATAAAAAATCAATCAAAGCAATCTACAATCTCGTGATTAGGGAAACTGACAATTAAGCAAATATCCAAGTGACGAGTCGCACTTGCCGGGAAGTTCAAGGTTTTTCCTTTCTGTTTTTTATCTCTTATTTCCTTCAATGAACGGTGGTAAAGAAGAATCTGGCAATATTTCATATATAAATTATAATATAGTACATGAAGATGTATCAATTCAAAGTTTCCTGCCCACCTTACTAACTGTACATTAGTAAAATATCGGGTTTTACACAAACCAATATATCTCGGTCGATACGGTTAGTATTGGTTGTACTCTGATGGTATCCGCTGATATGGCTGATATCTCAGTTATATATATCGGCTGATATCAGCCGATATTATTAAATATCGGTTGTTTTATTTTAAAAAAAAATTGTTTAGGTGGTGGCCCAAGCCGATATTAACGATTTCAATTTTTTTTTTTTTTTCAAAATCGATCCTCCTTTCATTTTTTTATTTTCTTTTTAATTAAGAAAAATTAAAATACAAAAACATCTTGATATTTTTCAAAAAAAAAGAAGAGAGAGATCTTGGCCGATATTAGCCATATCGTCTGAGATCTCCTTTTTCTGGTATTTTGATCCCTGGTAAATACACATCGGTAAGTAATTTTTATAATAAGAGATATAGGAGTTAAAAAAGTACTTTAAGATCTTTTATTGTAAAAATACAGGTGTCTTTGTCATTTTTTTTTTACAGTGAGTTCTTTTATTATTAATTTTAAAATAATTGCTATACACTGCTGAAAAGTAAAAATACAACCTTAAATGAAGGGGTGTAATGTTCTTCTCTCAAAATTAAGAACCAAATAATCTCAAAGATTAATTATATAGACAAAAAATATCTTTTATATTGGGCAAAACTTTTTTACTCACTTTTGACTTGGTTACTATTAGCCTACGAATCCACACGTTTTGGCTAAGCAATGAGCAGGCCCGGCCTTGCCTATAAGTGAAATAGGCGGCCGCCTAGTGCCCCCAAATAGGCAGGGCCCCGAGTCCATTAAACTCCTCTACGAGCCATGTTCAAAAAGGGCCCAAATCCACTTCCCACTTTCCGCACGCGCGCACGCTGCGAATGCGGAACGTGTTCCGCGTCAAGCGTACACGTCCCGCGCCAGTGGCTTGCGCCTGCTCTAGCGTCTTGCCCCCACGCCCACGTACGCGTCCCGCACCAGCATCCTGCGCTCGTTCCCGTGCCCTCATCTTGTGTCCCGCGCTCACGTACTGCTTCCCGCTCTCGCACCTGCGTTTGCGTCAGCGTCCTCCATCCCGCGCCCTCATTCCGCATGTGTGACTCCGAATTCCAAAATCTAAACTGCAGCGGTCATTTCCACATCTCTTCCACAAGAAATCCCTAATTTTTACCGTTGCCTCTTCTCTAGAACGGCAAAACCCTATCGAAATAAAATCCCAAATTACCATTTCCTCTTCTCTCACTGCTCTACAACTCTCGCGACTGCTCTCTCTCGCTGACTCGCTCTCTCACTTTTCTCCCTATCTCGCTGAGTTGCTGACTCGCTCTCTCAGTCTCTCACTGCTCTCTCTCTCGCTCTCCTCTGAAGCTCTGACCTCTCTTTACATGCTCTCTTTCACCGTCGATCTACTCTTAATCATGTAAGTTTTTCTTGAGACAATAATTTACAAAGAATGATTTTGTATTATTGTGTTAAAAAGTTGGAAAGACCGAATTAAATATATTTTGACATAATATTAAAATAACACTAAGATTGCTGATTTGCTGGGGTGGTCAATCTGAAAGGTTACATATGCTCTGGATTGTTTGAATGACTAAGCTAATATCCAACTTAGTCTTGCTCTTTCAATTTTATTTTAGAAAAACTGAACAAATTTTTAATTTTTTTTCTAAACAAACCTCTATCATTTGATTTTATTTGAAAAAAAACCTTTAAATTTTGTATAATTCTAAAAAAACCGCAAATTGATTTTTTTTTCCTGTGTTATAGGACTCATTTGGAGGTTAATATCACTTAGTGAGCAAGGTAGTTAAAAGCCATGTCGGCAAGAAAGAGAATTCTATATATCTGAATTTGGATAAAAGGGTTTTGGGGTTTTAAGAAGGATCAAAGAAATATAAGGATTTGTGCAATGTTTGAGGTTTTTGGGGTATTACATGTTTTACAAGTATTTTGTTTTGAGTGGAGCTCTTTTGTTTTAAGGATTTAGGGTGTGTATTAGAAGTATACATATTACATATTTACATGCATAACAAAATGATGATGTTATGCTCAAATGTCTTGGTTGTCAACACCTCTAAAGCCGAGCCTGTCCAATTTGCTATTATGCTCAATCTGTAGGCCTAAAATAAAGACTTCAAGCCTGGTTTTCTGGGCTAAGCCTTTTAGGCTTTCTGTTAAACAAGTCAAGTTCCATCCTCCGGGTCCACTTTTTGTGCACCTTGAATATGTCACTTGTTCTTATTTCATTGAATTGAGTTTTGGTTGATTGGTTTTTCTTTAGAAGACCTAGTTTCTTGAAGAAACCAAATGATAAAATCTTACGTATTCCCTTTTTTTCTGATAGAGGAAATTCTTGAGCTTTTAAATGAACTTTCTTTACATGTTTCATCAACTCTCCCTTTCAAAACACCTTAGAACTCCACCTTGCCCTTTACCCATTGAAAGGCCTTTGAACAGTGGCAGCCGTACAAAAGACACAGGGTGCCCTTCCTATGATGGGT
Organism: Chimonanthus salicifolius; assembly: GCA_013350335.1. NCBI lineage: Eukaryota > Viridiplantae > Streptophyta > Magnoliopsida > Laurales > Calycanthaceae > Chimonanthus > Chimonanthus salicifolius. Next base: position 19,868,174 of record CM023534.1, read on the forward strand.
GCCGAAATCAATAGCCTTACAGAATTAGCTGATTCTTGTCTTGTCGGCGAAATCCATAATTAGCTGAGATTAAACGTTAGATGATAGGGATTTTTCACTTCTTCAACAGACGAAAAAATATGAAATGTTAGAGTACAAATCAATTTTTTTGAAATGGGCCAAAAGTGTTAATTGTTGGCAAACACAAACACCAAAAAGGTTAATTGCTGACCCAAAAAAAAAAAAAAACACAGAGTCTTGTTGGCAAATATTTTATATATTTTTAGAATTTTCTTAAAGAGAAATGTCATTTTTTTTTAAAAAAAAGTTGACATACAGAAGTCAGTTGGGCATCTCTCTCTTTTAAAAATTGTTTTATGTTGACATTTTGCAGTGAAATTGATTTTGTGACTGTAATTAATCTTGTGTGGGCGGGGCAGTAGGCATGTTACAATTTCCAACTGGTTATGGTTTATTCGCAAATCAAATCAGGTTCTATTGTTCTTTAATTTTGATTATTTAGTTGTTAATTTTTTATTGGTTGTCATTATCATTATGTCTACTAGAAAATGTCCCTCTGGACATGAAAAAAGAAAAAAATAAAAACAAGTTCAAGAGTTGATTCAATCTCAAACGGGATCTCTTAATAAATATTTTAGCAAAAATAAACAAACAGAAAGTTCAATTGAAGATTTGATAAATGACGAACATAATAATAATGAAGAAACTATTAATGAACATAATGATATTAACTTAGTGAATGAAGAGCATATAGATGAGAGTGATAATGAAAATAAGAATAAGCATGAAGAAGATGAAAATTTCAATGAAAATGTTTCTTTAAACATTTATGATCCGGGTAATTGGAAAAATATTGACCAAAATTTGAGAGACATATTGGTAAAAAGAGGTCCCATAAGAGATGATGATATTAACTTTCCTAAAGATTCAACGAATAGACTTTTTCTATTACACAATATATTCGATATTTACCAAATGGAGAAAAACTTGATAGAATATGGATAGTGTACTCAATTGTTTTAGATAAAATATTTTGTTTTTGCTGTAAGTTGTTTAATTAAGATGGAATCAAAACTCAATAGGTAAATGAAGGAATTAATGACTGGAAAAATCTTAGTTGTAGACTTAAGGGCCATGAAACTAGTAATGACCATATTACTAACATGAGAAGATGGATGGAATTGAAAATAAGATTGCAAAAAAATGAAACAATTGATAAAATTAGGCAAGAACAAATTAATAAAGATAATGAACATTGGAGACAAGTACTATTAAGAATAATTATTGTTGTAAAAGCTCTTGCAAAAAACAATTTAGCATTTCGTGGAGATAATGAAAAAATTTATGAATAAAGTAATGGAATTTTTTTAACTTTTATTGAAATGATTGCCGAATTTGACCTTATAATGTAAGAACACATTCGACGTATTCAAGATAAAGAAATTCATTACCACTATCTTGGTCATAAAATTCAAAATGAATTAATACTTTTGTTAGCGGGTAAGATAAAGAGTGCAATAATTAAGAGGATCAAAGAATCAAAATATTTTTCAATCATAATTGATTGTACTCCAGATATAAGTCATGAAGAACAAATGTTTATCATGGTATGTTGTGTGGATATTTCAACAAGTCCAATTGTCACGCCCCGACCCGAAAGATACGCCCGGAACTCTACTGATTTTTTTTTTTTTTGAAAGCTAAGACAATACTCAAGAATTCTAACTGGGTCGGATCAACATTTAGGCCCACAGGTCACTCATAATCCCAACATGTGGACTCAAACATATATCACAAGTCCCTCCCAAGAGACACAAACTCAAACATCAATACACATAATTCCAAACATCGAATTATCATTAAAACATTATCAGAGTAACTACGGATATATGGTAGTTTTACTACACCACATTAAGGCAAACTAAGTATCACACACGGTACTTTATAAAAACGAATGGTTCCAAGAACCAGAAAGCAAAGACAAGGTATTCCCCTCAGTGGGAATCCCAAAGCAACGCTGCAGCTTATCCACCCTAAGCTTCAAACAGAGGGTTCTCCTCCTCCTGTTCATCTTTTAAAAGGTGAGTGGGGTGAGCTAACTAGCCTAGTGAAGGAAATATAACAGTGCATTTTTAAGTAAACAACAGGTTAGTAAATAATCAACAGTTTCAATAATATCTCATGCTTGATAACAAATTATCAACATTAAGTATAATATCATTATCATTCCCATAATTCATCATCCCTTTCAATACTACAGTTATCCAACGTAACGCCTACATACTACGATGAGATCATCGTATTAAGTCCCTACACAGTCAAAATACATCCTTACAAGTACATCTCCGGCTCTCACATAGCCGATACTGACATCCTTAAATTAGCAACTGTCGACACCCATGGTCCAGTAGACGTAAACCATCTCACACACATGGCGATATTGGTTCAATAGTTAAGGGCACGTGGAAGCAGTATTACACATCTGGTATGATCAACATCATAAGCATTTCACAATTAACATAGCACTTCTTACAACAGTGCATCATATCTAGGCACATGGGTGGGTTCATCAAATCTAAAACCATTCATTGCTCAAGACTCATCTCATAATAAAAATCTATTTACACCTACTATAAAGTTAAGTTCCCTCATCATAAATATGTGCTATCTCGGTCTCTGTACAATAAGCAAACAAGTGCACAATCAATCATAAATCAATATACATAGCATCAAATGCATACACAAAAGTAGTATTTCAAAAACCATACTTGTTTTCCCAAAAATATCAAAGGTAAATAGAATTGAGTCTCCTACTTGGTTTCTAACCATTTTAAGTTACAATAATCCACAATATATAAATAATAAGGTGCTTAGTCTAAAACTCATATTGTCTTCTGGGCATGACCAGATTGACTTATTGAGTTAGGTCTAGATTCTCAGGTCACTTGTCGGTTATCTTCTGGATAGGACCAGATCTGACATTTTGAGTAAGGCCTCGAGGTCACTCAGTACCCAACAAATATAGCGTCGGCCTGGAAGTAAAATCACTCAGTGCCCGACAAATAGAGTTGGCCTAGAAGTGAATACAATAGTAGATACACTATAGTAATAAGAGAAGAGGGTTAATACAAATTTTAACTTATTAAAGGGAGTATAACAATCACATGCATCATCATACAATCAAACAAGATTTTACCCTTCAAAAACTGGGTCCCTCGGAACAAGCATCAGAACCAGGTACTGTGGCTTCGGATCATCCGAACCACTGCCTAAACTAGTCACTGACCTTGGACCATGGGTTTGATTTCGGATCGTCCGAAGAACAGGTCTCGGACCATCCGAAGGTCCTTCCGAACTGAAAGAGTCTGAAAAACAAGTCTCGGTGGGTCTAGTGTCTCAAAACATGCCGAGTGAGGCTCGGATCGTCCGAGTAGGGTTCGGTCGTTCTGAACTTGGCTCAGAACATCCGAGCAAGTCTGGCTAGCCTCGAACGCTTCCGGGCTTCGGGTGAAGCTTGGAACGTCCGAAGGGTTCCTTTCAGACCGTCCGAAGGGTGTGACCCTTAGATTGTTCGAAGATCGACTCTCGGACAATTCGAGAGCCGTTTTCCTCCACTATCTGCAACAACAGACAGTGACGGGCAGTCACTGTATGAAATACGAATCCGAAAATAGTGGGTTTTCCAGATTCGGTTTCCACATCTAGCCAGTCCGATGGACGCCTCCGGAAGTCCTCTTTCCACAGGGAGTGATTTAAAGTTTCAAAACTGATTAAGCCAACAGATTTTAAAACCAAAACTTCATTGGTACAAGAAATTCCAAGTTTTTCCATAGACTTTAAAATGGTTTTACACACTCAAAACATGGCCAAAACCGGATTTTCTTGATTCTAAACCGACTGGAATTTGAAAAGGAACATAATCGTTACCTTCACTGGAGTTCCTAGGCTGAAAATCTGATCTTTTGAAAAACTTCCTTCTTAAGATATGGTTAAGTTTAAAACTGGGAAAACAGAGGCAAGCAAGGAGCTCGGCTGGTTGGTTTCACAGAGAGGGATTGAGGGAGAAGAGATAGAAAGCTTGGGAGATTGAAAGCTAGGCTGAGGGCTGAGATTTATAGAAATCTAATCACAAGGGTGGCCACTGCATGAATCTAGTGCGGATGTCTCGACAGTGGATCCACTGTTTGGAGGTTTGGTTGCAGATCAGCCCTCCTCAAGTTCTGGTTTTGCCAATAAGTCCCTGTTTTGACAAAAATCTGATTTTTAACTAAAAACAATACTTTTAAGGCTTGAAAATTTTAATCCAACCTGATAGATAAGTTGGGTTTTAAAAACTCTAATCACCATAAAAATTTGGAGATTTAAAACTCACTAAAAATCATAATTTAACACTATTTACATTTTTTAACTTGTGTTAAACAAAACAATTTAAAATCCTCATTTTTGGGTTTTGAAAGAATAAACTAGACCATACTAAAATGGTCTAACATAGGGTACTTGTTTCAAAATTTATCTTATTTCGAAAACCATTTAAAAATATTTATTTCTCGCTTTCGGGATTTTGATGGGCAGTTTTAAATACTATTTTCTGAAAATAAAATTATTTTAAAATCAGAAATAGGAATCCTTGATTAAGGAGAATAATATCAACCAATAATAATCACATAATAACATAATTTATAAAATAATAACTGTAAGCGGTAAATTACTATTTTGCCGCTCCAGCTTGACGAGCTGGATCACTGAGCATTCGAGCTCGGATTGGGCCACACTTGGGCTTCTCACTAAGCCCTAACCGTAATCTTCAAGATTAACCGGTCTAATGAAGATTATAACGCTAAACTATGCCTAATCTGGGTCAGGGTATTACATTCTACCCCCGTAAAAGAAATTTCATCCTGAAATTTAAAACAAACTTACACCTTTTTGGCATGTGAACAAGCCAAGGTACAACTTCCGCATCGTCGCTTCAGGTTCCCACGTCTCGTGTTGCACGTTGCGATGCTGCCATAACACTCACACTAGAGGAATAGACTTCCTCTTAAGCTCTTGAGTCTGGTGTCCTTGAATCTTGACTGGCACTTTTTCAAAAGTTAGGTCCTCTGAGACTTCAATATCTTCAAAACTTATCACATGCAACGGATCAGGCTCGTACTTCCTTAATATAGACACATGGAACGTACTATATACTCTCTCCAAAGTTTGAGGAAGATCTAACTGATAGGCCACTTCTCCTATCCTCTTCAAGATCTCAAAGGGTCCAACATATCGAGGTGATAGTTTTCCCTTGCGCCCGAATTGTTGCATTCCATGACATGGTGCCACACGTAAGAAAATTCGGTCGCCAACTGCAAACTTCAAAGGTCGCCGCCTTTGTCAGCATAACTCTTTTGTCTGCTCTAGGCTGCTTGAGACACTGTCTGATCACTTCAATTTGTTTTGACATCTCACTCATTAGATCAGGTCCTAGCAGCGCTTTGTCTCCTACCTCTGTCCAACAAAGAGGTGATCTGCAAGGTCTGCATTACAAAGCCTCGTAGTGCCATCTGCACACTGGAATGATAACTGTTGTTGTAGACAAACTCGATCAAAGGCAAGTGATCTTCCCAACTTCCCTGCATATCCATCACACAAGCTCTTAGCACATCCTCTAAGGTTTGAATGGTTCTCTCTGATTGACCATTCGTCTGAGGGTGAAAGGTAGTGCTGAAGTACAGCTTAGTCCCCAACTCCTCTTGCAATCATTGCCAAAACCTTGATACAAACCTATGATCTCTATTAGATACTATAGATACAGGCATTCCATGCAATCTGACTACCTCCTTTAAATACAATCTAGTTAGAGTAGCCAAAGAATCCGTTTTCTTGATCGGCAGAAAGTGAACTGATTTTGTCAATCGATCGACTATTACCCAAATAACGTCGTTCTTCTTAGGAGACTTCGGAAATCTGGTTACAACGTCCATCGTGATGTGCTCCCACTTCCATTTAGCCACTTCTAAAGGTTGCATCTTTCCACCACGTAGTTGATGTTTTGCTTTCACTTGTTGGCAAGTTAAGTACTTAGACACAAAATCTGCTATCTCTCGCTTCATACCTTTCCACCAGAACTGTCGCCGCAAGTCGTGATATGATGACTATCGTAAAATTACAATTTTACCCCTTAATATTAGATTAATTAGTCCAAATTTTATAAATATTAGATATGTTTAAATGTTATTTTTAGTTTTACAGTTTATTTTGAAAAATACAAGAAAAGAAAATAAAAATGATAAAAAAATAGCTAAATAAAAAATACAGTTGACGTCACCTTCAGAATGGTCAGGTCAAATTGATTAAATCAGTTGGGTCTCAGAACCTGTAACCTTCTACACTCATGTAATTAATTTGTCCAATTTCGAGTGAACGTCGAGTCTCATTTACCAACCCTTCTCATTTACTGTCAATCGGGGTGCCCGACGCCTAAGGAAAGCCTGAAAGAACTATTCTTTTTCCATTTATTTTCTACTTTTTTTTCCTCTCTGGTTGCAGGACTCATGGAAAAACAAAACAGAAGCAGCAAAGGGCAGCCAGCTAAGCAGAAGAGCACCGCACACAGCGGCAGCAGGAAAAGAGAAACCAGCAGAATAGCCAGCTGAGATAGCAGCCAGCTGAAGGGAGTAGAGGCAGAGCAGCGGCAGCGGCAACCAGCAGAGATGGAGCGGCTGAAGCAGGCAGCGGCCAAGAAGAGAAAGAAGACAGCAGCTGAGAAGGACAACTCTGTCCTTTCAAACAACGAAAGGGAAGAACAACAAGGAAGCCGGCTGAAGCAAGCAGAGGCAAAACAGAGAGCAACAGAGCAGCCAGCGCCCAATGTCGGAATCCATGAGTAGACAGCAGGAAAGAAGGGAAAAACAGCAACCAGCTGAGCGCAGCTGAGATAGCAACCAGTTGAGAACAGCAAGCAGAGGAGAAGTAGCGAGCAGAGAGGCTTGGCAGCCATAAACAGTAGCACCGATTGCAGAGAAGAAGGGCAGCTTGCTGAAGAGATGACGATGACGAACAGCTGTAGTCGCATGCCCATTAAAAGTAGCAGTAATCGGTGGTATTGCAGAGACAAAAGAGCCAAACAGCAGAGAAGAGATAAGGAAGAAGATTGAGCTGCGGATAAGATTAGGATAGCAACAAAAAATATGGGATAAGGTGATAAGAAAGATAAGAAGATCAGATGACGAAGGATAGAGAAGTATGAGGAGTTAACCGTGTAGCAGCTGTTGTGTTAACTGATCCTTAACTTGAAAATAAGGAAGGATAAGAAAGATGAGAGGAGTCTGAGAAATGAAGATAAGGATGATATCGGCAGGAAGAGAAAGGAAGAGATAGCAGCTGGGTTTCAAAAATATGAGGAGGGATAAGATTAACTGATGGCAGCTGGCTTTCAAAGATAAAGAAGAGATAAGAGTTAAGAGAAGAAAAAAAAAAGGGATAGTTATCTACCGATGAACTGAAAAGGAATTATCTACCGATGAAGAGATAAGGCGAGAGAACAGATACTTGAAACATGCTCAGCTCAATAAGTGAGAGAAGGATAAGAAGGGATAAGAAAAAAAAGAAAAAAAAAAGATAAAAGATGTTAGCCGATGGAGATTTCAAAATGGGTTTTATCCCGGCTGAATTTGAACTTGAACTTAAATGAGTCTCTTATCCCAATCGAGTTTGAAGGACCCCTTATCTCATCTTCTCACTCCTATAAATTGATGGCTTTGGGTCCATTGAAAGTTAAACCGGGCAAGACATTGAAGGTTGAAGTTGGACGACGAAAGACAGAGAAAAATAAATAATTTCTTGTAAGTTATTTTATTTTTTTTATTTTTATGTAAAGTTCAAAAGAATTGTATTTCATTTCTGAATTTTTAAATAAAATTCATGGCGGTTTGTTTAGATGTATGCTATTCTCAATTATTAAATATTTAATAATGATGGTTTTCTTATTTTATTTTAATTCTTTTTAAGAACTTTATGAAACAAATTAATTTGTGGATTTTTCAAGGAAAAGTGGAACCCCTTTTAGGATCAGTGGGACTTGCTGTCTCTCCAGTCTAAGGTTCTTATCAAGAACGGTTGTTTTAGAATTGAGGGAACACAAGTTTAAAACCCGCTCAAGCCCAAGGCTTGATTTTGAAAAATTTCGATTTAATGGAAGACATAATTATTCTAATTAGAATTTTATTAAATAAGAAACTTGAATTATATTTAATAATTCCAAAATATTTCATAGTCTAGGCTATGTTTTTGTTTTTAAATAGGATAGCATGCCACTTAGATATTTGACCCGATTCCATTGTAGATTATGTAAAAAAATTTATTTATTCTTGATTTATTTTACTTTTTCTCAAAAATTCATCAAAACAATTTATTGTTCTAAATTAAGATGATAACTATATGTTTTAGAAAAATATTTCCTTAAATTACATTTTTAATAGTGCCATTTTCTATTTCATACATATATTTTGTCGGTTGCCCTTGGGTACGATCTCGCACTCATACTCTATACTATAAACTGGTTCGTATGCTTGCGAGTAAATTAAAATTCACATCATGATACATCTTCGTACCACCAGGATGCACCGTAAAGAGGGAACGATGAAAGTGATCAAGTACCTTTCTTCTGCACTCCTCCGACTTTGGTACAAAAAGTCAATCTTTGAACGTCAGACCTTCGTCTGCCTTCATCTTCCAATCTTCCAGAGTCACTCCTCTTGAAAGCTGAGTCACCAACTCCTTTGCTTCTGAATCGTTCTGTTGTCCTTCCATTACCAATCTAATTACCTCAGGTTGCAGAACTAAACTATGGATTCTTGCTGACTCGCTTCCTTCGATTAGCTCAAGGTCATACTCGGACAAAACTTCCAACATCTTCCACTGCAAAGATGCCATCCTTGACACGTTGCTGTGAGACTTCCTGCTCAAGGCATCGGCCACTACGTTGGCCTTTCCTGGGTGATAGGAGAGACTGAAGTCGTAATCTCTCAGGCACTCCATCCATCTTCGCTGCCTCAGATTCAGGTCTTTCTTAGTGAAGATATACTTCAGACTATGGTGATCAGAAAATACATTGAACTTCTCACTATACAAATAATGTCTCCACAACTTCAACGAGAATACAACGGCTGCCAACTCCAAATCATGAGTCGGGTAGTACTGTTCATGTCCCTTCAATTGCCTGGAACAATATACCTTTCCCTCTTGCATCAGCACACAACCCAAACCAAACTTGGACGCGTCGCAATACACATCGTAACCCCATCTTTGCTCGGGTATTATTAAAACTGGAGACGTAGTCAACTTCTCCTTCAGCTCCTGGAATGCTCTTTCACAAGCTTCGCTCCACTCGAACTTGACGTTTTTCCTCGTCAACCGAGTCATCGGTACCGTGATCTGGGAGAAGTGGGGGATAAACTTTCGGTAATATCCTGCTAATCCTAGAAAGCACCTTATTTCGAACACGTTCTTGGGTCCCTCCCAAGTCTTCATTGTTTCTACCTTCGCTTGATCTACACAGATCCCTCCTGGAGACACCACATGTCCCAGAAACTGTACTTGAGTTAACCAAAACTCACACTTGCTCAGCTTAGCAAAGAGCTGATGCTCTTGAAAAGTCTGAAGAATATTGCGTAGATGATGCTCGTGCTCCTCTTCTGATGACGAAAAGATCAAGATATCGTCTATGAAGACTATCACGAACTTTCGCAGGTATGGTCAGAACACGCGATTCATCAAATCCATAAACATGGCTGGCGCGTTAGTCAAACTGAAAGGCATCACGACAAACTCGTACAAACCATACTGCGTTCGGAAAGCAGTCTTAGGAATGTCTTCCTCTCGAATCAGCAACTGATGGTAACTCGACCTCAGATCGATTTTCGAAAAATATCTCGATCCTCTCAAAAGATCAAAGAGGTCGTCTATTCTAGGCAACAGATATTTATTCTTAATAGTTACCTGGTTAAGCCGCCGGTAATTTATACACATCCTCATCGATTCATCATTCTTTTTCACAAAGAGAGTAGGTGTGCCCCACTGCGAGTTGCTCTTATGGATAAAACCAAGTCTAAGAAGCTCATCTACTGCGTAGCTAGCTCTCTCTGTTCAGCCGGCGCCATACGATAAGGTGCCATGGAAATTGAAGATGTTCCTGGCTATAGGTGGTCTATAACAAACTCTATCTCTCGGCGTGGAGATAGCCCAGCTAACTGGTCAGGAAACACTTCCATAAACTCACACACCACCCGAGGAGCAATAGACCCTACACCACCTACATCTTCCCAACCCATGCTTACCACCACACTACCAGGATACGCCTTAAGGCAAGAGAAAGTGACTCTCATCTTCTCATAGGGTACCAATTTCTCCATGAACCTCTCATTGGTTGAGGAGACCCCACAAATTCTCCTCTGAGAACAGTCGATCAGAACCTCAAAAACTGACAACCAATCCATGCCAAGGATGATGTCAAAGTCCGTCATTTCCAACACGAGAAAATCATAGGACAACTCTACATCGCTAATCTTCAAAACACCAGATCTACACCTCTGGTCTACCAAAGCCTTCTTACCCAAGGGTGATACTACCATTAGCGGGTTAGCTATTTCTACCAGTTTCAAACCCAATCTATCAAAACAAGCTCTAGAAATAAAGGAATGCGAAGCACCGGTATCAAAAAACACTCAAGCCAAAAGATTGAAAAGATTAAGGGTACCTTCCATCACCGTATTCTCCATCGGCTCTTCCTTTTGAGTCCTAATCCTGTAGACTCTCCCCTGAGGACGTCCTTGTCCTCTTCCTTGACAGTTCCGAGGTGGTCCGTTCCTTGGTGCCACCAAGCCTCTAGAGGTTTGCTGAGAACCTCAACCAACCGATGGTTGCTCCACAGGGAAAGAAGCTCCTGCGCCTTACGAAGGTGCAGCTTTACCGAGACAAGGGAAGTCCCTAAACAGGTGCCCGGTCTTCTTGCTCTGAAAGGACGCCTTCTCTCCTCCTGATGGGCAGAACTTAGAAGTATGCCCAGGCTGGTTGCAGGTGTAGCACATAAATTGTCGGGAGTCAGACCGACTCTACTGTCCTGTGCTAGGTTGGCTTTTCTTGAAGAAAGGCCTATTCTGGTTGAGCTTGGCCTTTTTTGTTGGAAGAAGGTTTCTAAAAGTTGTCAGTGCTCCTGTTAATGGAGTCCACTGCTTCCACCTTCGAAGCTCGATCAATAATCTCCTCTAAGGTATCGAAAATCAGGCCGGCCACTTGCCGCTGCAGAAACGGTTGGAATCCATTCTCAAAATGCTGGACATTTTTCCACTTCGTTTGCCACTATCCAAGGCACGAACTGCATCAGGTTGATGAAACGCATGGCATTCTGTGCCACTAAATCGGAACCTTGCTGGATGTTGAGGAACTCTCTCTTCCTCGCTTCTTGCACGGTTTTCAGAAAGTAATGAGCCAAAAAGGCTGCTGAGAACTCTTCCCACGTCGTTGGCTCGTGGTTAGAAACCAAGTTCTTCGTTTCCCACCACTCGTAAGCGTTTCCTTCTAACTAGTACGCCGACAAGGTTACTCTCAAGTCATCGACAATGGCTAGGGTGTTAAGGATTCGGCTAATCTGGGTTAGCTAGTTCCTCGCTTCACTAGGGTCATCTGTCCCCTAGAAACTCGTCGAGTTCAGTCGCTTGAACTCTTTAAGAGCCGAGGTGGCTCTCTCCTCTGGTGTTCGGGTAGGAGGTCGTCGGATATTTTCAGCTATTTACTGAAATGCTTCCATCGCTGTGCGGATAGCCTCATTAGGTAAGTCACGGGGTGGAAGACCAGTCCTCCTCCTAAGGCAGTTGTTTCCGTTAGCGTTGGGTCCTGACATCTGTTATTTACACTTGTAAATATCACTTAACCATTTAAGAAACTTATTAAAATAAATCACATAAGTTGCAAACAAAATTTCATTAGAAATCATTCAAATGCATTTCAATTACAAGGGTTAGTAGGGTTTGAAAACCCTTTAAAACAACAAGACAAAACTCAACCCTTACAACAAAATCTCCGACAAACCCTAATCTAATCTTCCGAAGAAGATCCTCCATCATCACTAAAGTAAAAGAAGTTGTCCGGACAAGTCGCCGACTTATGCCCGAACACTCCACAGGTAAAACAGGGTATGATCCCTGGTCCCCCAACATAGGGACAATTAGTCCTTGCGCTCCCATGCCCACGAAGTCCGCAAACAGGGCAGATGACATCAATAGGGTAGGGGCAATAAGTACAATTGTGCCCCTCCTGATTGCACAATTCATACATATAGTCTGACCACTCATCCAAAGGTGGAGTAGCCAGAGTATACTCAGGCGAGCCTATCTCCCCTACAGACTCTTCTAGGTTTGATACATCTCTTCTATCAGAGCTGTGGTAACATCGCGACGTGCAACACGAGACGTGGGAACCAGAATTAACGATGCGGAAGCTGTACCCTGGCCTGTTCAATGACCAAAAAGGTACGAGTTTGTTTTAAATTTCGGAATGAAATTTCTTTAAGGGGGTAGGATGTAATACCCTGACCCAAATTAAGCGTAATTAGTTTAATAAATCCTTCTTAGACCTTTAAATCTCAAAGATTACGGTTAGGGCTTTGTGAAAAGTCCAGGTGTGGTCCAATCTGAGCTCGAAAGCTCAGTGATCCATCCCGTCCAGCTGGAAGGGGCAAAATGGTAATTTACCACTTATTGATATTATTTTATTATTTATGTCATTATGTGATTATTATTGGATGATATTATTTTCCTTAATCAAGGATTTCTATTTCTGATTTCAAAATTATTTTTTTTTCAGAAAATGGTATTTAAAACTGCCCGAAAAGACCCCGAAAGGGAGAAATAAATATTTTAAAATGATTTTAGAAATGAGAATTTTTTTGAGACAAGCATATATTTTAGACCATTTTATTTCGGTTTAATTTATTCTTTCAAACTTTGAAAATGAGGACTTTAATTCATTTTATTTAACATAAGTTAAATTAAGTAAATAGTGTTAAATTATGAATTTATTTAAATCTATGGGTTTTTGGTGAATTTTAAATCTTCAAATTTTTATGGTAATTATAGTTTTTAAAATCCAACTTATCTGTTAAGTTGGATTAAAATTTTTAGGCCTTTTTAATCATATTTTACGTTAAAAATCTATTTTTTTTATAAAAAACAGGACCTATGTGCAAAAACCAAAAATAACAGGGATTGATTTGCAACCAACAGTAAATTTCTGCCGATTACTGTTAGGACGTCGGCCAGCCGCTGCATGCAGTGACGGTTGGCCATTATCCATTTGCTCAGCTCCTCTATAAATCACTCTCAGATCAGCTGGTTTCACCCTAGATTAAGCTTATCTCTCAGCTCTGTGAAAACCAGCCGATCACCCCCTCCCCCTCCCTCTGTTTTTCAAAATTTTTCTTTTCTCGTAAGCTTAGAAGAAGATTTTTCAAACCTTGGATTTTCAACCCAGTAACTCAAGCGAAGGTAACCATTGTGTTATTTCCTCTTCAGGAACGGCCCCAACATGGTACTCGGGCGATGCCACTTCCACTTCCTCATTAGGTGCAACTTCATTGACGAAGTTTGGAACACTGGAATCGTCTGACGAAACCAAGTCGATCGGATAGTGGGTTTCCCAGATTCGGTTTCCACATCTAGCCGGTCTGATGGACTCCTCTGGGAGTCCTCTTTCCATAGGGAGTGTTTTAAAGTTTTAAAACTAATTAAGCCAACGGATTTTATGTAATAGCGTAGATTTTTCAATATATCAATATTTACGAAAATGCCATTGGAGTTATGAATTAGAAGGTTATGATTGTAGATGAGAAAATGGTGGGGCCCATTGTTCAAATTAAGACCCAATGTGCATATTATATGGATCAAATTAAATTAAATGGGTATTGTACATCTAATTGGGTCAAGATCGTTATTTGGGTCAAAGGACCCAATTGGGACCCAATGGGTCAAGATGGACTTATTTGACCATTGGGTGAGCTCAATTTTAATTGAGTTAGGCTGAATTGATTTGGAATTAAATAAAGGATAAATGGGTAGGCTTGATGCAAGTGTGTAAACCACATTCAAATGGCTAAACCACCCATAAATGGGTCATGGCCCAATTGGGTCAATGAGCTAAATGGGGACCCAATGGGTCAAGTTGACCATGTTGACCATGGTTGACCGTGTGGACCCTCATGTGAGCTCAAAGGATGAGTCAAATTAGGTTGAGTTGGGACTGAAATGAGTTGGATTTGAATTAAGTAATGGAGTTGACTCAAGTGCATTAAATGAATGGCATTAAATGTGGTGAGTTGGGCTAATGAGTTGGGTGAGTTAAGTTGGAAACAAAAGAGACCTTAAATTCCATTAAGTCAAATGGGGAGGTGAAGAGTTACCATGATCTCAAACACCACAAAGACAAGTCCCACACGTTGGGTACTTGTGGTGTGGGTTTCCATGCATGGAATTCAATGGCATGAGATGAGAACCACCTTGGAAGCTTGGTTGGGTTTCCATCTCATAATGGAAACCCAAGACCCAACATGGGGAGCTGAAAGGATAGTCTAAGCTGAGGCCAAGTGTCCCATAGTTAAGCCATGGGACTCCTTGGTTTGATCAAGGATTGATGAGGGTAAATGAGGGGCTCAAGGGCTGTTTAACAAAAGCAACAAACCACATCCCCTGGTCGATTGTGATCACAAAGAAAACATAGAATTCTCATCTCTCTTCCTCTCTCAAAAACCCATCCTCTTGGCGGAATTATCCTTTGGTGTTTTCACCATTATTCAAGCTTTCAATCAGCTAAGGACTAAGGGAGCAAGAAGGAAGAAAGCAATGATCAAAAGGAGAGAAGAGAAGCAAAGGAAATTGGTAAGTGTTTACATAAGAATTTAGTTAAATAAATTGGTAAAAGGGAGCATGATTTGGCCATGGAATGGCCGAATCCATCAAGGGCTTAAACCTTGGATGGTGCTGTATAAAAAGGATAAAAAAATGGATCATTGGGTTCGGCCACTTTGGATGGCCGAACCCCATGAAATTATTTGGGTATTTTGATGGTTTTTTAAGGCTAAAAACCATGCAAAATCATGGAGATTTTTACATGTTTTAATGGGACACTAAGTATATGTTAAAGAGGTTCAAATCATAGGCCATAGGGTTCGGCCACTTGGAATGGCCGAACCCCATGAAAGGATTTGACAAGCTTATGGTGATTTTTGATGGTTTTGAGAGATAACAACCATACAAGGTATGGAAGGGTTACGGTGTTTAAAAAAAGGAGATAAGGTGTATGTCTTGGGTCGGCCAATGTATGGCTGAACCATATCTTTCTTATGGTTAAATTAGTATGTCAAAACCATGAATAATTATGGGAAGTATTGAACCAAGAGAACCATAGGGTTCGGCCATGTGTATGGCCAAACCCCATGGACCATTTTATGGGATAAATGGACCCTTGTATGGGTATTTGGATTTAAGTTTATGATTAGTAATTGTTAATGGTTGTTGTGATGTTTTAAAGGTTAACATAGATGAAAGAATAATGGACTTAGATGCTCATTTTTTATCAACAAGGATAGCAAAGAGTAGCACCCAAAACCAAAAAGGGTGAGGTTCGGCCATGGGGTATGGCGAACCCCACCAAGTGATATGAATGGTGTTTGACTTTAAAAAGGTTTAAAGATGTTCCAATGGATGAGGTTATAAGATCCATTCTTTGGTGAATAAAAAGGAACTATAGGGTTCAGCCATGTGTATGGCCGAACCCCATAGAGTGACAATGATGAACGGTTAAAGGCTAGGTAAATGGATGATTTGAATGGCATTTGAATGTAATTAGAATGGATTAAAGGACCAAGTTGGAGATAGTGATGTTCGGCCAAGTTGTATGACCGAACCCCACTAAGGTGGATTTGTTTTGATAATAGTGGTTAGCAAGATTAATTATTGGTTAGCCTAGTGGCAAAACCGTAAATATAAGTTACAATGGAATAAAGGATTTGAAAGAGGGGTCAAACCAAGGTGGTATGGTCGGCCATGCTTTATGGCCGAACCCTACCAAGTTATATTATGTAATATAAGGTGTTTATATGGATGGTATTGATCAAATGAAAAGGAGGATCAAAACCAAAGTGGGTGAGGTTCGGCCATGGGTATGGCCGAACCCCACAAGATGGTTTTGGGACTTAGATGTAAATGGAAATTAAATGATAGTATATTGACTTGCTGTTATATAAACAAGGTGACGGAACTTGAACTGCGCATGAGTCATGAACGGGTAACGCTTAAGAAAGAACGGACATTTAAGAGAACTTTCAGTAGGTTTCCTACCTACTTGTAACCACTGTTATATTGGGTTTTATCATGGTTTTTATGAGTTATGTTGTTATTGTTTTATGTTTCAAATGGGTTTTGAATGTTGAGATATATTTACAAATGACATATATTCATTGACATCTCATGCATGGCATGGGGTGATGATTATGGAAACCGGAACCCATACTCCGTCGGTATGCCCGTGATGCATCTGTGGGGCCTCCTTAGGCGATGAGAGTCCCGCCAGGAGGAATAACTTAATGATGAGAGTCCTATCCATAGGAAATGAGGAGTACTGTGGATTACCTTGACGTGAGAGTCCCGTCAAGTGATAGCTATGTATACTTGTGATGGGTGGAACTCATTACATTTGCACATACATACATAGCATTGATTTTATATGTTTTTGATGATCAAATATTATGATATATGCATGTTTTTATATACTAACCATGTGGTAGCCCTGATCGGAAAACATACTGGGCGCATTGATCTAACGCCCTATTTCTATCCTTAGAGGATAATGCAGGAAAAGGGAAAGGAAAATAGAAGGTCGAGGACCGCGAGGAAAACCAAGCTTAAGTGCTTGGGTGTTGGACTGGAATTTTAATTACTATTGTTTGGATACACTTGTTTTGTGGACATGTAATAGTTAGTAACTTTGCTATGATTTGAATTATAGTTTGATGATGGTTATATGATTTAAGTTATTGTAAATATAACATGTGCTTGCTATCTAAGAATGAATGATTGTCTTAGGATTGATGATATTCCGCAATTAGTATAGTATGTTCCGCATGATTTAATTTAGTTCCATGTGTGTATTACTTATCATGAGGTTTAGTCCATGCACACATGGGTGGCTAGTTAAGGGTCGGACTTTGGAAGTCCGAACTTAACTCGCATCGTGACATCGTCCTCCCTCTTCCGGCTTTACTATATTATTTAAAAAAAAATTAGACTCTGAATCCCGGAAAGGGCGGGGCGTTACATTTTAAAACCAAAACCTCATTGGTACAAGAAATCCCAAGTTTTTTCTTAAACTTTAAAATGGTTTTACACACTCAAAACATGGCCAAAACTGGTTTTTCTTAATTCTAAACCAACTGGAATTTGAAAAGGAACACAGTCGTTACCTTCACTGGAGTTCCGGAGCTGAAAATCTGATCTTTTGAAAAACTTCCTTCTTAAGCTATGGTTAAGTTTAAAACTGGGAAAACAGAGGCAAGCAGGGAGCTCGGCTTGTTGGTTTCACAGTGAGGGATTGAGGGAGAAGAGATAGAAAGCTTGGGAGATTGAAAGCTGGGATGAGGGCTGAGATTTATAGAAATCTGATCACAAGGGTGGACACTGCATGCCACTGCATGCAGCTGGTGCTGACGTCCCGAACAGTGTATCCACTGTTCGGTGGTTTGGTTGCAGATCAGCCCTCCTCAAGTTCTGGTTTTGCCAATAAGTCCCTGTTTTGACAAAAATATGATTTTTAACTAAAAACAATACTTTTAAGGCTTGAAAATTTTAATCCAACCTGATAGATAAGTTGGGTCTTAAAAACTCTAATCACAATAAAAATTTAGAGATTTAAAACTCACTAAAAACCATTGATTTAAATAAAAAAATAATTTAACACTATTTACATGTTTTAACTTGTGTTAAATAAAATAATTTAAAGTCCTCATTTTTTTGTTTTGAAAGAATAAACTAGACCATACTAAATGGTCTAACACAAGATACTTGTTTCAAAATTTATCTCATTTCGAAAACCATTTAAAAATATTTATTTCTCCCTTTCGGGGTTTTGAAGGGCAGTTTTAAATACTATTTTCTGAAAATAAAATTATTTTATAATCAGAAATAGGAATCCTTGATTAAGGAGAATAATATCAACCAATAATAATCACATAATAGCACAATTTATAAAATAATAATAGTAAGCGATAAATTACCATTTTGCCCCTTCAGCTGGACGAGCTGGATCACTGAGCATTCGAGCTCGGATTGGGCCACCCCTAGGCTTCTAACTAAGCCCTAACCGTAATCTTCGAGATTAACCGATCTAAGCAAGATTATTACGCTAAAGTATGCCTAATCTGGGTCAGGGTATTATACCAATAAAAGTAGAAGAGTTTTTCTTAGGATTTTTAAAGGTGGACGATACATCGGGACAAAGATTTTTTAATGAACTTATAGATGTTCTAAAAACTTTTGAACTTAATATTGATGATATAAGGGGACAATGATATGATAATGGTTCTAATATGAAATGAAAACATAAAGGAGTACAAAATAGGGTACTACAAATAAATCCTAAAGCATTCTATATGCCTTGTGGTTATCATAGTCTTAACTTAGTACTTTGTGATATAGTAAATTATTGTTCTTAAGGTAAAACATTTTTTGGAATTGTACAACGTATATATAATGTATTTTCATCTTCTACAAAGCGGTGGACGGTTTTTAAAAATTATGTTAAAGGTATCACACTTAAACCATTATCACAAACGCGTTGGGAAAGTCACATTGAAAGTGTAAAAGCAATTAGATTCCAAGCTCCACAAATTAGAGATGTTTTAATTGACTTATCGAACACTTGTGAAGATCCTAAGACAAAGAGTGATGCTGAAGACTTAACAACATTAAAAATTGAAAGTTTTGAATTCTTATTTGGTATGGTTATTTGGTATAATATATTGTTTGCAGTTAATACCACTAGTAGAGTTTTACAAGCAAACGACATGAATTTGGAGGTGCTTTAAAAGGCCTCATTTCTTTTTTTGAAACTCAAAGAGAAAGTGGATTTCAATCTGCCATGATTGATGTTAAAGAAATTGCTAGAGAAATGGAAATTGAACATATATTCCATGAAAAACGTATTATTCGTAGAAAAAGACATTTTGATGAGAATGTTAGTAACAAGATAACACAATCACCTGAAGAGTCTTTTAGAGTTAATTACCTTTTACATATAATTGATCAAGCTCTTATGTCACTTAAGACTAGATTTGAACAATTTCAAATATATGAAGGTACTTTTGGATTTTTGTTTGATTTGAAAAAGTTAAATTCTTTAGATGATAATAGTTTGAAGAGTTCTTTTAATAAACTTAAAGATTTCAAAGACATGACATGATTTCTGATATTGATGAAAGTGATTTATTTTCATAATTAAAAATTTTGAAAGATGGAATGCCAAAAGAAGTAAAAGAATCAATTGAAGTGCTAAATTAAACAATGAATTGTTGTTATCCAAATACATGGATTTTTTATAAAATAATGTTGACTATACCAGCAACAATTGCCTCTGCAGAAAGAAGTTTTTTAAAGTTAAAATTGATAAAATCTTATCTTCGATCTACAATATCATAAGAAAGATTAAATGGATTAACTATCTTATCTATTAAAAAAGATAAGTTAAAAGAACTTAAATATAATAATTTAATTAGTAATTTTATATGTCAAAATCTGAGAAGAATAAATTTTATATAATACTTTGTTATAAATTTGATTATGATAGATGTTTTATACTTTGTTAAAAAAAGTATGATTTTTTTTTTAAGTGTAAAGGGTCCCATCTTGAAAGTTCGCCTAGGGCCCCTGAAATCTCAGGGCCGGCCCTGGCAATGAGACCATAAGAATATTAACAAATGATATTTCAATGTTTTCTCAAAGAAAACTTTTAAATGACAGCATCACACATAACTCAGGTTGACTAATTAACAATTGATTGTATTCATTAGGTGACACCAGGTTTCTTAGTTTATGACACTAATTAGGTAGGAAGTGAGTTGACGGGTCACCTTATGCTTATCTAACATGTTAATTGCACAATTTATAATTCTAAATACCGTCAAAGTATTCTTATTTAGAAAGATTAATTATTAAAATTTTAACTAAGCTTCATACTTTCTAATTGAAATACCTACTTCAGGAAGTGGGGGTTGCGGATTCGAGTCTCATGGCCTAACCTTGGTGTGCCCTAAGGGTAGTGGGTTTACTCATGGGAGATTTACTCTGGGTATCCCACAGTTTCCCACACATAAATAAAAAAAAATAAAATGTAGGCAATGAATAAGATTTAACTCTCTATTTTATTATTTTTGTTTGTAATTTAGATCATGAAAATTTGATTACTTTATGTGATTAGTTTTTCATGATCAATCTGATGAAGTTCATATGATTAGATGAAAGAGTTTTCCTTAAATTTGAGTATATGAACACCGTATTTCGATTCTTTTGAATAATCTAAGTATCATAAAGATATTATTCCATTCCCCTTGTAAACAATGAAAGTTAAATGGGTATGATCTCTATGAGATCTTAATTTCATTTTCTTTTATCAATGCTTAAAACACTTAGATTTTTGGAGGGACCTTAGAATTAGCACCGATCCAATCCTCTCTTTGTTTTCTATCCCAGTAGAGGCCAATTTTTGCATTGAGGGGTGAGGATCTGTCCATACATTCTTTTGAAAACCCCAAAATCCCAACAATTAGACCAAGTAATTGTCAATGGTCATCGAATGGGAAACCAATAGATCAAATCGTTGATCAACTTGCACATCCTCCAATGGATAGTAAATCTCCTCGCTATAATCTCATAAAAAAATCGAGTCCATAAGCAACAATAATTTAGATTTGTTATCTCAAGCAGCTTATGCAATTTTTTCAATTGGTAACGGTAGGGCCTCAGCTCAGAGACCTTGACCTTGAAAGGCCGAGCCCAATAGGGCCAGAAATCAGTGAAATGGGCCAGTGTTGGTCCGACTGTCGGCCAAAGACAGGTTGGGCGTGTGGATGTAGTAAAAAGTCCCAAATCACCGAGGAGCAAAAACGAAGGGGCTATATCAGAGGGAGAACACCCCTAACCCAGCATAACGTGTTTTGAACATGTGAGTTGGACCATGTCCAATGTAAAGTCCTGTATGTCACGCCCCGACCTGAAGGGTGGGCCCTGAACGCGACTGATTTTTTTTTTTTTTAAAGATAAACTAAACCAACCCACAAGCATTCTAACTGGGCCAAATCAACAGTTAGGCCCAGAGGTCACACATGATCCTAACATGTGGATTCAAACATATACCATAAGTCTACCCCACAAGAAAAGATATAACAATAACATCAACATATAACATGATCAAATCAAAACCAACCATTGATTATTACAAACATCGATTCAAGCCATTACAGAGGCATCATAGTTCAGTACATCAAATTCAAACAAATTAAGTACCACATCCGGTACTTAATAAAAGTAAACGGTTCCAAGAACCAACAAGAAAAGATTAGGGCATTCCCCTCCGGGGGAATCCCGAAACACTGCTTCAGCTTATCCACCCTAAGCTTGATAAAGAGGGTCCTCCTCCTCGGGTTCATCGCCTGAAAGGTGAGTGGGGTGAGCTGACTAGCCCAGTGAAGGAAATATAACAATGTAGGTTAAGTAAAAATATAACAGGTTAGCAACAGATCAATATCACATGCTTGATAACAATAAGCATAATATCATGTAATGTATCAACATCATTTCTCATCAATTACTGCCATCATCCAACGTAACGCCTGCCGACTATGTTGAGACCAGTATTAAGTCCCGACACGGTCAAAATACATCCTTACAAGTACATCTCCGGCTCTGACTTAGCCGATACTGACATCTTCAAATCAGCAACTGACGACATCATGGTCCACCCATGGTCCAGTAGACATAAACCATATCCCATATGGCCGATATTGGCTCAATAGCCTAGGTACATAGAAGTAGTCTTACATATTCATATGATCAACATCATAATATCACAATCATCATCGGCACTCTTACTATAGTGCATCATGTCTAGGCATATGAGTGGGTTCCTCAAAACTGAAACCACTCATTGCTCAAGACTCATCTCATAATAAAACCTGTTTACATATTCTGTAAAGTTAAGTTCCTTCACCGTGATGTGTGGTTTACGCGGTCTCTGTTCAAACAACACACAAGTACATAATCAATATACATAACAAATACGTACACATACATAGTATTTGAAAATCATACGTTTTCCCACAAAATATCCAGAGTTCATGGAATTGAGTCTCCTATTTGGTTTCTATCCTTTTTAAATTATCATAATCCACAATATAATAATAAAAAGGGGCTCAATCCAAAACTTATATTGTCTTCTGGGCATTGACCAGATTGACTTATTGAGTTAGGTATAGATTCTCGGGTCACTTCTCGGTTGTCTTCTGGATAGGACCAAATCTGACATTTTGAGTTAGTCCTCGAGGTCACCCAGTGCCCGACTATATAGTGTCGGCCTGAAAGTGAATCACACAGTGCCCGACCAATAAGGTCGGCCTGGAAGCGGATACAATAGTATTTACACTATAAATAATAAGAGAGAAGGGGTTAATACATTTTTTTTAATTAACAAGGGGGCATTAATCATCACATGCAATCAAACACATCATTAATAAATAAAGATTTAGACAAAACAACAATCAAACAATATTTTATCACTTAAAAACTGGGTCCCTCGGAACATACCTCGGAACCGGGTACAGTGGCTTCGGATCATCTGAACCACACTATATCTAAGTCACTGACCTAATAACATGGGTCTGACTTCGGATCATCTGAACCACACTATATCTAAGTCACTGACCTAATAACATGGGTCTGACTTCGGATCGTCCAAAGGTTGGGTCTCGGACCTTCCGAAGTCCATCCGAACCGTTTAAAATCCGAAAACAACTCTCGGTGGATCTGTATGCCTCTTAACGTCCGAAGGCTGTCTTCGGAACGTCCGAGTGGGTTCGGTCTTTCCGAGCTCGGCTTGGTACGTCCAAAAGGGTCTGGCTTGCCTCAGGCGTAACTGAGCTTCTGGTGAAGCTCGGAACGTCCGAGGGTCACTGCTCGGACCGTCCGAAGGTTCGGACCATCCGAAGATCGGCTCTCGGACCTTCAGAGAGTAGTCTTCCTCACTGTCTGCGCCAGCAAATAGTGATGGCAGTCGGACAGTGAAATATGACTCTGGAAATGGAGGGCTTCCCGGACTCGGTTTTCACATCCAGCCGGTCTGATGGACTCCTCTGGGAGTCCTCTTTCCATATGGAATGGTTTGGAGCCTTGAAGCTCACTAGGCCACCGGATTTTAACAGTAAATCCTCACGGGTACATGAAGTCCATGGTTTTTCCTTAGATTTCAAACTGGTTTTTCTCACTGAAAACAGGGCCAAAATTAGATTTTTTGGATTCAAAACCGATCGAAATTGAAAGAGGAATGCAATGGATACCTTTACTTTGGTTCCTGGTTTGAAAATCCTTCCTTCTAAGGCAACAGTAACTGAACTGGGAAAGAACAGAAAGGGTCGGGCAGTCTGGGTTTCAGCTGGGCTGAGAGAGACAAAGAGAGAGTAGATTTTGTTGGGATTGAAAACAGCTGAAAGAGGCTGGTTTTATAGATTTTTGGCCGGGAATTGGGGCCGGTGAGCCAATGCATGTAGCTGCATGCAGGTTCGGGTGATGTTCGTAACAGTAAGCATCGAGTTTGGTTTGGTTGCAGATCAGCCCTTTAATAGTTTTGGTTTTGCAATTTGGTCCCTTTGATAAAACCCAATTTTAAAACTAAAAGCAATAATTTAAGAACTCAAAATATCAATCCAACCTTACAGATAGGTTGAGTTTTGAAAACCTTGGTTACGATAAAAATTTTAGAATTTATCTCTTACTAAAAATCAATGATTTAAATAAAATTCATAATTTACCAATATTTACTTAAATAAACAAATGTAAAATAAATCATTTTAGAAATCTCATTTTGGGTGCAATGAAATAAATAGACCATTCTTAAAGTGGTCTAACATAAAATACCAGTTTCAAAATTTATTTTATTTCCAAAACCCTTTAAAATAATTAATACTCCCTTTCGGGGTTTTGACGGGGAAATTTTAAATATCATTTTTTGAAAATAAATTCATTTTAAAATAAAAAATGTAAATCCTTTATTAAGGAGAACATTATCAATCAATAATATTCACACATTAACAAATTTTATAAAATAAACACAACAAGCGGTAAATTACCAAAATACCCCTCCAGCTGAACGAGCTGGATCACTGAGCTCACGAGCTCGGATTGGGCCACAACTGGGCTTCCCTCGAAGTCCTAACCGTAATCTCTGAGATTAATTGGTTAAACAATATTATTTAAGCTAACACACGCCTAATTTGGGGTAGGGTATTACACTGTACGCCAATGTGGGCCCAGAGAGGACAGTATTGTGCTGGTCGAATTTTGGTCAAGGTAGTTACAAATGATATTAGAGCTCAAAGTTCAAACCCTCTGTCTATAAAGGTCCCTTGCCCCTCCCCTATGTTGTAGTCAAGCTGAGCCCAAGAGGCCCCAAAGGCCTAAGTAACCGACTGAGTTGTTGTAATCGAGCTGAGCCTAGGACGACTCTGGGCCTAAGTGAGTTGGAATGTGCCCTTGGCCGGAAGCCCAGGCACCCGAATCGAGCCGAGGGAGACTTTGGGTTTAAGTGGGGTGGGTTGTAGGGTCCTTGTCCAGAGGCCCTGAAAGACCGAGCCCAGTAGGGCCAGAAGTCCGTGAAATGTGCCAGTGTCGGTTTGACCAACATGTACAATCGGTCCGACCGACGGCCAAAGGTTGGTTGGCTATATGGATGTGATAAAAAGTCCCACACTGCCCAAGAGCAAAAAATGAAGGGATACATAAGAGGGAGCACGCGAGCACGCTCCTAACCCAGCAAAACGCATATAGCGCATGTGAGTTGGACCAGACCCAATGTAAAGTCATGCGGGCCAGTGCGGACCCATGTGGATAATATTGTGCGGGTTGAATTCGTGTCAAGGTCGTTACAGTAACAATATTAACCAATGTGATTCTTGACTTGGCAATTGGTGAGACATTGGTTGTTGATGACGATGATGATGATTCTTGACTTTGTGATACGGTTGATCACCCTTAATAAACTCGTAAATAATGGAGATGGGATATGTTGTGATCTGAGGTTAAAAATGCAATGTATTGATACGTATCAGTGTTACGCCGTCAAACTCGGTTGATACAATTTCTCTCTTTTTCAAATTTATACTGAATTTATGTTGAATTATATTGTAATGGTCGAATTTAAACTATAACGAACCAATTTATGTACGACGCAACATATAGGTGCATTGCGGCCAATGCGGTTCAACCCTTCAAAATTCAGCAACGAATTCAGGTGATACGCATCATATCCACCGCAATACGCACCATATTGACCGAATTCGTTATCCAAGGTTGTGGTGGCAAGCCATCATTTATCACCTCCAAACCCAAGATTATGAGTTTTGTTGCTCAAGCAAACGCCAAAGAGGAATTCATTTATTTATTTTTTATCTTTTTAAAGCAAAACATTTTTTTTTTCATTTCATTACTAAAATGACGTTACAACCAATTTAAACACCTTAACACCAAACCAAAGACGCAAAACAATAGAGATGCTCACAATAATCTTAGATGAAAACTATTTTGAGCATAAGATTTCCAAAGATTAATCTTATCCAAACAATTTTCAGTCCATCCTGTAACCAATATCAGATTTTCAAGATGGGTTTGGACTCCAATTTTCTCTCCCAAAATGAGATGAACCTAAGCAAGATTCACTAGCTTTCTAAAGCTAAACCGACATTTGACAGTTTGGATGGGTATTATCAGGGCCGGCCTTGAGATTTCAAGGGCCCTAGGCGAACTTTTAATATGGGCCTTTTATATACTCATAAAAAATAAAATCAGGGGTGCAAAAAAGGCCCCACCCAATAATTCGGCCTATATGTTCTCTCTTCTCTTTTTGTTTTTTTTTTTAAATATCGGTATTATTTTAATATTTTATTTTTTCTAAATTATAAATATAAGAAAATCGAAAAAGAAACTGTTTTTTAAAAAAAAAATTGAAAATATAATCTGCTGATATCGGCCGATATTCAAAATATTGACCGATATCTAGGCCGATATTGGGCCGATATCAGCCGATATTTTGACCCGGGCCCATCACCGTTTTTTTTATTTACAAAATACAGATATTAATCATATCGGCTGATATCGGACCAATATATATCTGCTATATATCGGCCATATCAGCCGATATGAAGGTTGTACGGCCGATACAATATGTATCGGCTGATATTATACGGCTGTTAAAAACCGAATGATATCGGCCAATACGTTTCATATCGGCCGATATCTGTACCCCTGAATAAAATTATACATTTTTTTTATAAAGTGTGAAACATCTAAATAAAATATCATAATCAAATTTATAATAAAGTATTATTTAAAATGTATTCTTCTGTGATATTGAGATGCAAAATTACTAACTAAATTACTATATTCAATTTTTTTTAACATTTATTTTTCAATAGATAATATAGTTAATTCATTTAATCTTTCTTATGACATTGTAGACTTAAGATAAGATTTTATCAGTTTTAACTTTGGAAAACTTCTTTTTGGAGAGGTAATTGTAACTGCTATAATCAACATTATTGTATAAGCAATTTATGTATTTAGAAAACAATAATTCATTCTTTTTATATAATTTAGCAATTCAATTGTTTCTTTTACTTTTTTTGGTACTGTATCTTTTATCATATTCAAGTGCGACACTAATGCAAATTCTCATTTGAAACGAAGATATTATTATTTTAATTTTTCAATTTTTCTGGATTTTTAAAAAAATAAAAAATTAAAATTATCTTAATTATAATGATTTATACTTGTATACTACATCTAATAAACTCTACATTGATCAGATGAATAAAGCTATGTTTTTTCATCTCTTCAAATTTGAAGAGTTTTAAATTATTTTTAATTCAAAATTATCAATTCAATATAGGTTTCTCTTCGCTCTATTTAGATAATACATATGTTTTAAAAGATTCTTTATTAATTAAAATTATTGTTATTTTTATTATTATTATTAAACTCAATAAAATGAGGATTATAATAATTATTGTTATGATTGTTATTATCATTATTTTAATTTGTTAAGAAACCCACATTTTAAATTGAGTAGAAAAATTATAAGTATATAAATTTCCAATTTTGAGTGATTTAAATTCGAAATAGTTAAAAATAGTTAAATGATTTCAAGTGGTAGTCACTTAAAATTTATAAATGAGATTAGCTGGGATTTGAATACCGCTCTATTTAGATGATACATATATATTTTAAAACTCAATACAAATAAGGATTATAATAATTATTATTATGATTTTTACTATTATTATTTTAATTTTTTAAGAAATTCAATTATTGTTATTTTCATCATTATTATTAAACTCGGTAAAAATAATTATAATTATTATACACAAAGACGAGTTTTGAACTCGGGTCTCCAATTTAGAAAGGGAGCATCGTAACCAAAGTAGACAACAATGTTTTTATTTTTTTCATTATACATTATAAACTATTTAAAATATAATAAAGAAGCTTATGAACTTGGGGACCCTATTTATTTGGGGGCCCTAAGCGGCGGCCTACTTCGCGTATAGCAAGAGCCGGACCTGGGTATTATCTACCATGGGATGCAAAAATTAGTAAGAAATGGTCCTACCAACAAATCTAGGGCCATATCCATTGAAACCTTTATGGAGCCACAGGGTTTCTTAACGATCACAACAAAAATAGGAAAATGTGAAATGGACTTCTACGACAACAGCAAATTCTTAAACTCGGCTTAGGCTTGAGTTTGGATGACGGGTAAATTTTATAGGAGTTATCCTTGAACAGGGTTACCTTTATGCAGGTATTAACCTTATCTTTTTGGTAATTATAGGGGTAAAGTTAAAACTTACCCTGAGAGAAAAAATCTTGTTTGATAACTGTAAGTAAGGGTCACCTGACATATTAACAATTTTATGAGAATTAATAATTTTTATTAAATCCATATAATATAAAAAAAATGATAAAATTAAGCTCTATGATAGTTCATTTTACTTTTCTAAAATGATAAAGTTATATATTTTCTAGATGCTTTAAGATTTTATTTGAGTTTATTTATAAGCTTACAAATATTCAGGGCCGGCCTTGAGATTTCAGGGGCAATATGCGAACTCTTAAGATGGGCCTTTTATACACTTATAAAAAATAAAATCATATTTTTTTTTACAAAGTGTGAAACATCCAAATAAAATATCATAATCAAATTTATAACAAACTATTATTTAAGGTTTATTCTTCTCGAAGATTTTGAGATGCAAAATTACTAATTAAATTACTATATTTAAGTTTTTTTAACATATCTTTTTCAATAGATAAGATAGTTAATCTATTCAATCTTTCTTTTGACAAATTTAATTTCCACTTGTGTCATGTATATTGATTTTTTATTTTTTATTGCTATTTTATTGTATTTAAAAAAAAAATAGTTGACATGCTAAAGTATATAATGTATTTAAAACAACTTATAAAATAAAATTATATTAAAAAATTATCACTCAATTATAAACTATAAAACACAAAATAGTCATTTAAATGTAAACTCACTTTCTTTCCATTCAACCATCTATATTACAATGAACAATAAGTTTCCTCAATTGGGGACTTCTTTATGTCACACTTTTATTAAAATTTCTAAAAAAATTATAAGAATAATGATTAGTTAAAATCTGACCTTTATATAATCATTTTAATATTGTAATAGAGTCAAATAATCATATCTATCCTTAATTTTTAAATAAAAATAAAAATAAAAGATAAATTTTTATCATGATGTTTAATTCATTTTATTAGAATTATAGATTTAAAATTTGGAAACAAAAGTTGGGAAAAAAATTGACATAAAAAATATACTCATTGAGAATCAAACATGTGATCAATGGAATGCAAGTCACACCAACTCCCATCAAGCCCTAAATGCATTTGCTAATAAAATAAACAATAAAAAAACTTTATAACGTAAAATATGGTGTGTGAACTTAAAAAATTGAACTCGACTTTGGGGCGCTATCCATTTGGAGATCCTTGGCGGTGGCCTACTTCGCCTAAGGCCAAGGCTGGGCCTGCAAATATTGTTAGCATTTTAACCATTTAATAAATAATAATTATATATAACTTAATTTTCTTTTGGTGGATTTTTTTTTATTTCATTGTTATGAATAGTTTCAGTAATGTCCTTCACATCATTTATCTTAAAAATATCATTTGTCAACCAAAATGTTTAGTTATAAGTAAAAAATATATCATGATAACATTAAAAATTACAATTTTTTTTATTTTTCCCTTTTATAGAATTCAAATCCTTTATTTTTGAAATTTATTAATATTTACTTTATTTTTAACCATCATTTTTATTTTCCATATTTAATTTTCTTGATAATATCACAATAAAAAAATTGAAAATATTTTAATATTATTATCAGTCGATAATATTTTGAAAATTAAATGTACGACATTGATTTTATCACGAGAGGTTGCAAGGCTTGACAAGTCGCAATCGAGTCAAAACTCAAAAGAACCT
The DNA here is from genome assembly GCA_013350335.1 of Chimonanthus salicifolius. Lineage (NCBI taxonomy): Eukaryota > Viridiplantae > Streptophyta > Magnoliopsida > Laurales > Calycanthaceae > Chimonanthus > Chimonanthus salicifolius. The sequence continues at coordinate 19,898,030 of CM023534.1, forward strand.
TGTCCGCACGTAATGAAAAGTCTTGTTCCATTGATGTCACAAGTTGTCCACGTGGCAGACAGAGAAGTCGCATCAAGGAAAGAGTGGAAGATACTGCCGGAAAAACGTGAAAAGCAAGCATAACAAAGCACTTTCATTGTGTGAGGCATACACCTAGTATTTTTGTCTCTACATATTCAAATTCAGATTTTTATAATAAATTACCATTTTACCCTTTTATTTCTAATTATTTGAATGAATGCCCACTTCATTTTAGTATTTATTTGAATGAATCCATTCATTTGAATGAATGCCTATTTCATTTTAGCATTATTCACATAAGTGGTCTGAATAGTAATACGGAATACTGTTCAGCCCCATTTATTCGAATGAATGGACTTCATTCATTCGAATGAATGAGGCTCATTCATTCAAATTATTGATACAGTAGTAGTATTATTTAAATAATAAAATTTATTTTTAAAACTTTAAAGTTATTTTTTGAACAGTTTGTATTTTCAAAATTTCTCAAATTAAATATTCGGACTAATTACGATAATCTGATAAAAATACTTTAAAACTTGAAGATCTTTTGACACTTCTAAATATTTAAAACACAGTATTTTACAAATAAAGGTATCCTTAGGCTATGTCAAAAACACATTTGGAAGTGTCAAAAGACCTTTAAGTGTTAAAGTATTTTTATCAGGTTATCGTAATTAGTCCGGATATTCAATTTGAGAAATTTTAGAATTACACAGTGCTTAAAAAATAACTGTCTATACTTTAAATAATATTTTATATACATTTGAATGAATGTGCTTCATTCATTCGAATGAACATAATTTCAAGTATACATTCGAATGAATGGGCTTCATTCATTCGAATGATTGCTACAATAGTAGTATTATTTAAATAATAAAATTTATTTTTAAAACTTTAAAGTTATTTTTTGAATAGTGTGTATTTTCAAAATTTCTCAAATTAAATATCCGGACTAATTACGATAATCTGATAAAAATACTTTAAAACTTTAAGGTCTTTTGACACTCCTAAATATTTAAAACACAGTATTTTACAAATAAAGGAATCCCTAAGCTGTGCCGAAAACACAGTTTGAAGTGTCAAAAGATCTTAAAGGTTTAAAGTATTTTTATGAGGTTATCGTAATTAGTCTGGATATTCAATTTGAGAAATTTTAGAAATACACAGTGCTTAACAAATATTCTTTAAAACATAGACCGTTATTTTTTAAGCACTGTATATTTCTAAAATTTCTCAAATTGAATATCCGGCCTAATTACGATAACCTCATAAAAATACTTTAAGACTTTAAGGTCTTTTGACACTTCCAAATGTGTTTTCGGCACAGCCTAGGAATACCTTTATTTGTAAAATACTGTGTTTTAAATATTTAGGAGTGTCAAAAGACCTTAAACTCTTAAAGTATTTTTATCAAATTATCGTAATTAGTCTGGATATTTAATTTGAGAAATTTTGAAAATACACACTGCTCAAAAAATAACTTTAAAATTTTAAAAATAAATTTTATTAATTAAATAATGCTACTACTGTAGCAATCATTCGAATGAATGTATACTTGAAATTATGTTCATTCGAATGAATGAAGCCCATTCATTTAAATGTATAATAAAATATTCTTTAAAATATAGACAGTTATTTTTTAAGCACTGTGTATTTCTAAAATTTCTCAAATTGAATATCGAGACTAATTACGATAACCTGATAAAAATACTTTCAAACTTTAAGGTCTTTTGACACTTCCAAATGTGTTTTTGACACAGCCTAAGGGATACCCTTATTTGTAAAATACTGTGTTTTAAATATTTATGAGTGTCAAAAGACTTTGAAGTCTTAAAATATTTTTATCAGATTATCGTAATTAGTCCGGATATTTAATTTGAGAAATTTTGAAAATATACACTGCTCAAAAAATAAATTTAAAGATTTAAAAATAAATTTTGTTAGGCTGGGCATATAGACACCGCGGATTTCTGCCAGCAGACACCGATTTCCGAAAATTGAGTGGAAATTACCATTCTCCCCTCTCCGCGCGAAATCGTGCGATCGGTGCTGCAACGCCATTTCGCGTCGATCGATCAATCTGAGGCGTAAACGATCGATCTGAGGCGTATACGATCGATCAATTGATCCGACAGTTCATTTTTGAAACGATCGATTGATCATAACACGAGATTCAGTCGATCGCACGGTTCTATGGGATCATGCGATCGATCTTAACTGAAATGTTGACAGCTTGACAGTCGACCTCTCATCTCAAGATCGATCGCACGATCACATCTGATTGATCGATCGATCGATTGTCTGTTTAGGCCAAGATCGATCGATCGATCACTGTGATCGTGCGATCGATCTTAACTGAGAGGTCGACAGTTTGACAGTCAACCTCTCATCTCAAGATCGATCGGCACGATCACATCTGATCGATCGATCGATTGTCTGTTTAGGGCAAGATCGATCGATCAATTACGCGAAACTAAGTATAAGTTCAATCGCTCCCCTCTTCCCTCTCATTTTTCGTTTCCATCTCGCCCCTTTCGAAACCTTACTCCCTCATAACCCCGATTTCGAAATCTTCTCCTTCAAAACCTCCTCGATTTCTAAATCTTCTCCCTCAAAGCCCTTTCTACACCCCTCTCACTCAAAGTCCTCTCTCTCAAACATCTGATCCAAACTATTTTCCCTCAAACTCCAAACCCGCTTTCGAAAACGAACCACTCCACTATTTGAAGATACTCTCTCAAATCTCCTATATTGATTCGAAGGTATCTCTCAGAAGTTACTCTCTCAATCTCTGAACAGGAATCAAAGGTAACTCTTTCTCAAACCCAAGACTCTCAAAATTTCTTTGAAATTAGTAGTATGGATTGTGAAAATGATGAGATTGTTGAAAATGATATTGTTGACAATGAGTTTGTTGAGAGGTGTTTTTTAAGTCGTGACGATTTAGTGAAGCATGTTAAGGAGGTTTCTATTGGGTAAGGATTTGTAGCTACCATTAAGAGATCATGCAATAGAAGCAATATAGTTATTCTTGGTTGCAATAGAGGGGGTACATATCGTAGCACAGTTAATTTGAAAGATGATTAGAGGAAGAAGAAAGCATATTCTCGCCTTGTTAATTGTCCATTTGAAGTGAGAGCGAAATAAATTGTTGATGGGTCATGGAAGTTGACTATAAAAGATATGGAGCACAATCATGATCTCACGAATGTATTAGTAGGTCATCCTATTATAAGGTGTTTTTCAGATGAAGAGAAGAGAATGATCATTGAAATGCATAACGGCAATGTACCACCCCGGCAAATTATGACGACCCTTTGAAACGAGAATCTAGAGATTGGAGTATCATCTACTGATTTGTACAATTTTTTGTCATCGGTTCGAAAAAATCAACTTAGAGGTCGTACTGCAATTGAAGCCTTATTAGAAGATCTTTAAGAAGGTGGTTACCAATATTTTCTCAACTATGACAGTCAAGGTCATTTATCTCATCTATTCTTTGCACATCCACTGTCAGTTGTACTTATGAATACCTATAATAATGTATTTCTCACGGATTGCACTTACAAAACCAACAGATATCATATGCCATTGCTTAATATCGTTGGTATCACAAGTTTCAACAAGACTTTCTACTCATGCTTTGCATTTATGAGGAATGAAAAATTTGAAGATTACGTATGGGCGTTACAGATGTTCAAGAAGGTATTAGGAGTCGATCATGATCGACAAGTTTTTTTGACCGATAAAGATTTGGCATTGAAGAATGCCATTGATTCAGACTTCCCTAATGTTGTACATATCTTTTTTATTTGGCACATCAATAAGAATATTCTTGCTCATTGTAAGCCTCTTTTCAATAAAGTGGAAGAATGGAATGCATTTTTGACTCAATGGAATGAATGCGTCGAGTCTCCATCCGAACTTGCATTTAATGAAGAGTTTGAGGCATTCAAACAAGATTTTCGAGATTATTCGGATGCAGTGAATTATATAAGACGGACATGGATCCCACATAAGAAGCAATTCGTCAAGGCATGGATCGGTTGGAGTTTACATTTTCAAAATGTAGTAACTTCAAGGGTTGAAAGTGCACATTCAGTGTTAAAATGATATATAGCTAACTCCACTAGCGATCTATATGTTGTCCGAAGGAAGATATCCCATGCAATTGAAAATCAGTTTCAAGAGTTCAAGATTCAAATGAAAGATGAAAAAATCCGGTTTGTTCTTACTGTTTCGATTCCTTTCTTTAATGAAGTGAACGGCAGAGTATCACAATTTGCATTATCTGAGGTTTACAAGCAATATGTTATGCTCATAAACATGTCATTTTTACCTAATTGTACACATGAGTTTACAATTTCCATGGGCTTACCTTGTGCTCACAGAATGCATTTTATGAACAAATTACATTTGGATCAGATCCATCCACAATAGAGAATCGATTTGATTTCATTTGACGACTTGAACATTGAAATGAATCGACCCGGGGATGAATTAGATGTACACTGAGAAGGCATTAAGAAAAAATATGGAAACTTATCTACATTTGATCAAGAGGAGCCCCGAGATCATATCCAAGATCTTGCCAGTGATGAGATGCATATCAGCCAACCTATTATATAGTACAGCAGAGGACGTCATCCAAGTTCAAAGAATTCAAAGGGTCAAACATCTACAAGGCGAGATCCTTCTGCATTTGAGATTGTAGAGAATCAATTGACTGGAAGAAAATGTGGGTTATGCAAAAATATTGGTCATATGAAGAGAACATGTCCGAATAGAAGTGCTGCACAGGCATCCTGCAGTGTAGATTTAAATGCTTTGCCTCAACCATTCAATGATTATTACCCTGAATCGCAAGCAACGAGTTTGTCTCAATTTTCTTAAGTAAGTTTCGTTTACATAAGATACATATTTACATTTTCATTCATAAAGAATAAGGTCAACAATACTAACACGTACTCCTTTTTCCACAGCCGACTGGTTCTTATGACTTCTATGACGATTCGACATATACCTCTGGTGATGTTAGAGATCCTGACGAATTACAACATTGGTGGAATCAGTGATGGATGTCTATCATTTTTTCATGTATTCAGTTGCAAGAATGCATTTCATTTCCAAAAAAGTTGTATTAATTTTAGTTCGGATGTACTGAAGTATGTATTCAAGCAACAATTATTTTTTAAATAAATCCAGCATTGAGTAGTTTGTTACAAAATACGGGACCCTTGCGTGGGCCTTTCACTAAATACGGGTTTCATGGATTGTCGCTAAACATGGGACCTTTGAGTGGTCTCTTACTAAATATTGGACCTTAGAGTGGATTGTCGCTAAACACGGGACCTTTGAGTAGTGGTCAGTCAACAAGTATGGGACCTTAGAAGTCAGATGGCCTGGTAAAAGAAGAGTTTTAACCATTAGTGAGGAAGTTTGTGAAGGAATTCTGGATTAAACAAGCATTGGTCGTTTACTCCAGTATTCCTTGACAAACTTTCTCACTAATGGTTAAAACTCTTCTTTAATCAGGCCATCTGATTTCTAAGGTCTTATACTTGTTGACTGATCACTCAAAGGTCCCATGTTTAGCGACGATCCACTCTAAGGTTGAATATTTAGTAAGAGACCACTCAAAGGTCCCATGTTTAGCGACAATCCATGAAACCCATATTTAGTGTCAGACCACTCAAGGGTCCCATATTTAGTGACAGACCATTCAATGCTCCCATATTTACTGACATTCAAAGGGTCTCATGTTCATTCAGTTGTTTACAAAAAAACCATTCTATTCACCATGTTCATTCAAATAGATGAAATAGTTCATAAAAAGAAACCATTCACTATGTTCATTCGAGATTCACAAACGATGTCATAAAAAGAAAACATTCACTATATTGACAAACGATGTTACATATGAATATCAAAATTTCAAAATTACAAAAATTTCAAATACAATGGCTATTCGGAAGTAGGAGCTGGAGTAGATGTAGGAGCAGGTGCAGATGTAGAAGCTGGGGCAGATGCAGTATCAGGAGGTGCTGGTGCCGATGAAGAAGGTACTGGTGCAGGATCAGGAGGTGTTGGTGCCAATGGACGACGCCCAGTCGCACTATGCTTGGGGACAGTCGAACGCACTTGACGAGTGGGGCCTGTCGGACGATGATGAATGGGGCTAGACGGAAGAGGCTGAGTGGCGCCAGTCGGACGAGACTGTGGGATGTCAGTCGAGAGAGCCTGACTCGTGTCAGTGGACGAAGAGGCTATCCCCCATGATTTCTTTATATTCTTCTCAATTAGCATACATCTGATGATCCCAGTTCCCGAATCACGTCCAAGTTGTGAATTTACTCCTCCTTTTTGCAATAAAAGAACAGAGTTTCTCATTAAGTCTACCATATGAGTCTCCAAATTATTCAGCCTTCTCATCGTCATTCCGACCAACTCACTATTTTTCTTATCAATTGTGGCATTCATCCTCCCTTCTGTCTGAGCCAATTTATCGTCAACCAATCCCTCAAGCCTTCCAATCAGTTTTCCTTCCATCTCACTTAATTTTTCATCAACCATCCCTTCAAGCCTTCCCATAAGCCTTTCTTCAATTTCGGCAAATTTTACATCAATTTTTTCATTCAATTTTTCTATGCTTTCAAGAATCATCATAGTACTGACTCCTGTATCATGTGCTTCACTACTCCCAACTTCAGGTGCCTCTGCCCCCTGAACTTCAGGTGCCTCTGCCCCCTGAACTTCAGGCGCCTCAGTCCCTCCAACTTCAGGTATGTCACCCTCCTCAGGTGCCTCAACCTCAATAGGACGATGTTCTACTTTGGGAACCCAACGTGCATTGTCGAGTTTGAATCCCATCTTGCCCAAAGTAGATGCAACGAATATATCGGTTTTCTTCATTTCTATTTTCTCTTCAGGGGGGAGGGTGACTCCGCAAAATCGAAACAAGTAAGACAGAAATAAACCATATGGAAGGCTATATTTTCTAATCTTACGAGATGCAACCATGTGTTTTATTATGATGAAGGATGTATCAATTTGCTTCCCATTCAAGATGCACCATATCAAGAAACTATCAAAATACGACACTTGATTACTTAGCCCTTTTCTAGGTAAAATATTCTTCCTAATAATGTAATATACAATTCGGGCCTCTAGGGTTAGCTCCATAAGCCCGATTTTATCTCCTCTGGCACCATCACTTCGCCCACACAATTGGGTCATGGCCTCCGAGGGAACGAATCCGTTAACATCGGTGGGCCATGAATTTGGTTCATATTTCGAAATTGTGGCAGTGGGAAACCCAAACATTCTGTCCAGTGCCTCAATTGAAATTTCAATTTCTGTCCCCCTAACTTTGGATTTTATGGAGTGTCTCGCCCGGTCCTCCGACATATTTGCATAAAATTCCTTCACCAATTTTGGGTAAAAATCTTCTTTTATTCCCAAAAAACCTCCCCATCCAAGTCTGTAAATATACTCATCGATTCTTAATTCAAATGTAGAAAAAAAGCTTAGGTCCATGATTTTACCATAAATCATCGGCCGAGAGTACAAATCCTCTCGGTATAGTGTGGCGGCTTCCAAAGACTTGAAGTGGTTCGGGTCGAAGGTCTCCGTCTCCCTAGGTGGTGTCTCCGTCAATCTCGCTCTCTTCCTTCTAGATGAAGCGGGTACCTTTATCTTTCTCCCTCTCGATGTAGACGCTTTGGATGCCATGTGAAGGAGTGCTGTGAAGGAAATCCGGCGAGGAAGACAAAATCGGAGAAAGGCAAGAAAGGGTTTCCGAAAATCCGGCGAGGAAGACGAATTCGGAGAAAGGCAACGTGAGGGTTTCCGGTATTCGAAGATGAAATCGGAGAAAGAAAGGATTTCCGGAGAGGGCAAATCGCACGATTTGGAGAATCGTGCGCTCGATTTGGTGAAGAGGAAAGGGTCGATCGATTGTTCGAGAAGAAGAAGAGAAAGGGTCTTCGGTTTCAAGGGTTTGAATCGCAGGAAAGGGCGAAAGGATCGATCGGTTATATATATAGCTTTGCGATCGATCGCACGATCACAGTGATCGATCGATCGATCTTGCCCTAAATAGACGATCGATCGATCAGATGTGATCGTGCGATCGATCTTGAGATGAGAGGTCGACTGTCAAATTGTCGACCTCTCAGTTAAGATCGATCGCACGATCACAGTGATCGATCGATCGATCTTGGCTTAAACAGACAATCCTCGATCGATCAGATGTGATCGTGCGATCGATCTTGAGATGAGAGGTCGACTGTCAAACTGTCGACCTCTCAGTTAAGATCGATCGCACGATTGTATGTGATCGTGCGATCGATCTTTGAATGGGTCACAGTCGATCACACGATCACATACAATCGTGCGATCGATCTTGAGATGAGAGGTCGACTGTCAAACCGTCGACCTCTTAGTTAAAATCGATCGCACGATCCCATGGAACCGTGCGATCGACTGAATCCCGTGTTATGATCAATCGATCGTTTCGAAAATGAACTGTCGGATCGATCGATCGATCGTTTACACCTCAGATCGATCGATTGACGTGAAATGGCGTTGCAGCACCGATCGCACGATTTCGCGCGGAGAGGGCAGAATGGTAATTTCCACTCAATTTTCGGAAATCGGTGTCTGCTGGCAGAAGTCCGCGGTGTCTATATGCCCAGCCATTTTATTATTTAAATAATGCTAATATTGTAGCAATCATTCGAATGAATAAGGCTCATTCATTCGAATGTATAGTTGAAACTATGTTCATTCGAATGAATGAAGCCCATTCATTCTAATGAATGGGGCTGAACAGTATTCTGTGTTACTGTTCAGCCCATTCATTTGAATGAATGCCAAAATGAACTGGACATTCATTCGAATGATTGGAAACGAGGGGGTAAAATGGTAATTTGCCACGAAAATTAGGACTCGGGTGTGTAGAGGCAGGAAAATCGGGTGTGTGTAAGTGCGGCCTTATATAAATATAAAATGTATAAAATTTTATTATTAAATAATTATTTTAGAAATATAATCTTGATCATTTTAAATTTTGATAGATAGAAGCCATTGATTTTTATACTTCATGTGGTCTTTGTTAAGGGCTAAAACTCGGGTCGGTTGAGATGGATTTTTAATAAACTCAATCTAACTTATATAAAAATTATTGAATCTAATGTGATCTAATCTGAGTTGTTGGTAAGATGACCCAACCCATTTTACCTCGAATTTGGGAAAAAATTAGTAGGTTTTTTATATTTCTTAAAAATTGAGTCGAATTGGGTCAATTTGGATCGAGTCGAGTTGGTTTTAAATTTATGAGCTCAGTCTAAACCGAATTTCATGCGGGTTTTTTTCAACTCGATCCAACCCGAAAATTAACAAATATATTATTCAGTCCATTGATTTTTCAAGTCGGATCATGTGGGTCAGATTTGAGTCTTGTGAAAATGAAACAACGATTTTAAGTAGGCTCATTGAGAGGGCTGCTCTTTAAATATTTAAATGGGCCATTTATTCTGTAATGGGACATTTATTAAAAATGAAAAAGACATTGGTGGATATAAAATTTAAGATACTTGTGATCATCAGTAAAAGTAAGACTGCCTTCAGTGTTGAACATCAGACAAGAACTTCTCAATTGGAAGGGAGTTTGGCACACTTTTTGTTGTGCAATACTTACTTTGAATCACGACAATGGATTTGTTGAAAAAAAAAACTATATTAAGATAACGAGTGTATAGAAATTAATTGAATAAATAACTCTAGATATAATTTTAAAAGGTTAGAAAAATTTAAAGTATTTCTAAACAAATTTTAAAGAGATGATGATAATGTAGGTGAGAGGTGTAAATCTAAGCTCTATAAAAATAAAATTACTCAATAATACTCAATTTACAATCAACAGTCCCTCAACATATAATTTCTTCATCAGTAGAAGGTGTATGACTAAGATAAACCTAACAACATTAAAGAGTGTTTGATTATTGCATGTGATGAACTATCCAATTGGTTTAGTAAATTATATGTAATTATTGAGAGGAAAATGGTGGAGTAGCTTTTTAATTGACATGGAATGAAGAATAATTGCAACTTTGCCCTTTTTAAATCATAATGTATTGACCTTCTATTCAAATAAAGAAGATCATTTTATGATGTTAGTTTGTATTTTTTTTTTTTTTTTGAATATACGTGTGGGAAACCATGAGATACCTAGCGTAAAATTTCTACGGATGAGTCCACTACCTCTACGGCACATCAAAGTTAGACCATGGGAGTTTGAACCCGCAACCTCTTGCTTCTTAAGAAATGAGGCAACCAGTTGAACTACACCATGTAGATTATATTAGTTTGTATTTGACAAAAAGGGGACCACATGTGGCTTTTCCTTTATGAGTCTACACAAATGGTATTAAATAAAAGAATTAAATCTAAAATGGAGAGACAGGTTAACATGACTAGAGGTGTGTCCGTGGGGTCCACACAAGTAAAGTTGGACATATTTAAAAGATATTTTTTACAACATTATTAAAAAAAATAACATTTATTCAATTTTAAAGGTCTCAAAATCAACAGTTAAAATGGAGATAATTTTATATAAATTTTAGTTTAATAAATCAATTGAAAAAGAGTTCAAATCGGATAAAAATCCAATTCAAAGAGTTGGGTTGGGTTTGAAGGGATTAAGTGTTAAAAGGAGTCATTAGATGTGCTGTACATGTAGTAGTAAATATTTCATCACTCATAATATAAAGGAGCTTGAGTGATGACTAAGAACCGTCTGAGGAAATGAGAGTCTTGAGTTCGATCTACAGAATACTCCAAATGGCCACTTCTCATATCTTTAATAGAGTGTATGTAGATAGAGTCGTGCAAATGTTTTGAAGATTAGTTGAGTGTTTAGTGTTCACTGATTGTCAAAGTAATGAGGGAGTTAACTTGACAGTCAAGAAACTTTCTTCATGAATGGAGGTTTTGAGTTCAATTCACGCTTAACACTCCTTTGGACGACTCTCTATAGGTGACTCCCTATAGTTGTTTATTCGGTGTGGAAGGGATTGGGAGGCTTACACATGCTTCGAAAACTAGTCGGATTAAAATATTTATTATCTAAATACAGGTAAGACTCCTAAACACCTTGTTCATAAAAATTATATATATAATATTAAAAGAAAATTCGTCACTCGTGGGCAACCTCAAGTTCGTGCTATGCCCGGACTTGTCACTTCAAATTTTCCACAAGGCTGCGGATTTTCAAGCACCAATCAATCGCCCTTTGAATCCTTCAACCATGAGAGATTCTGAAAAAAAAATAAAAAAAATACGTCATTTGCCCAATAACTTGACATATTCATTTAAAAAAAAAATCAAGTCAACACTACCGTTTCATCGAAACAGAGGCAAAAGGAATCATTCGTCTTTTAGACGCGCCTCCTGTCCTTGGCTGCTCTACCTCGTTACTCTTTAATCTTCTCTTCTATCTATCAATTTTCATCTCCACAAGAAAGGAGAAGTCAATCAAGACAATTCTTCTGATGATGCATGGTTTGAAATAGTCAAATTAAATAAAATTTGATAATTAGTTGGGATTCATTCACTTTATAAATTAGAGGATTTATTATCATGGTGAATATTTATAAGAATTTTGTTAAAAAATTGTTATTGAAGGTGATGAAGAACCTAAATTTATTACTTCGTACCAATAATGCTGCAAGTACTTAAATGTGTGGGGTGAAAATCACATGGGTTTTAAGGCTACGGGGATCCCATTTGATTATTACAAAAATTGAAAAGATTATTATAGGGGCTATTATACTGTTAAAAATAGAATTTATTGAATGACGTTAACTATTGTTTTTTTTAAATTAAAAATAAACTATTGGATAAATATTTGACTTATCATAATTAATTCAATATTTAGATAACATCAAATGAAAGTTATAAAATGTTGGATACTAAACTCTAAGGAGAAAGAAATAATTTTAGAACATAAAATGAGTTCTATATATTTGGTTGGTGTGAGATTTATGCCTAGGTGGAGATATGAGAGGTGGCCTGCAAATGTCTCTGAGGTGAATATTTGTAGGATATAATGAATGTGGCTCGATTTGGGAGCTTCCAAAAGCAGCAGATCCTTAATTTTTAGATGAAAATTTTAGGATGAAAACTTTTTTTTTCTTTCTTCTTTTATCTTCCATCTGTGGGAGTTTTTTATATAATTTAAAAAAAGGACTTTGAGAGATTTTTTTTGAGAGAGAGGAAGAGTATTTCACACGGGAATTTAGTTCTTTCTTTGAAATTTCTATTTTATCCTTCTAACCAAAAAGGAAAAAAGAAAAAAGGTAAAATGAAAGTGGAAGTCTAAAATAAGAATTTAAAAAAAATTAAATTCCCTTGTGGAATAAAAGAATTCTCCCTATGAAAATGTTTACCTTTGATTAATCGAGATAAATTCCAATATGACATGTATTACTGCATTCGCTTAGCCAGTCATGCAGATCAAATTATATGGAAACTTGGACCAAATGAAATTGACGGTCAGCAAACAATGCTGACAGCCGAGGTCAGGCTAGCGAAACAACTATTTATTGGCTATGGAATGGACAAATATGTTCTTATAGACTTTGTTTACTACGTAGGCATTTATGTTCATTTGCTTAAACCAATGAGATAAAAGAACACGATGATAGTACCAAGCCGCGTGGAAAATGATTGTCAATTTTAGAAAATGACACATAGTATAAAAACTCAAGCTACTAAATTTAAGTTGATTTGACTCATAGAATTTTGAGTTCAGTAAGTCAATAGAATTTTTTTTGATAACAAAGGTATCTCCACTCCATATTAAATGTAAGATTAATTTCATATATATATATATATATATATATATATGTAATTCTCCCAATCTATATATATCAATTAAGTCTACAAAGAATGATCATTGAATTCGATGAATTAAACTCAATAACCTGCTATCCAGCTTTCTTTGTCTTCTTCAGATTTATTAGCATCTATGGTTTGGGCCGGCAATACCAAGTAAGTCAACGCCTCTCTTTCTATTAAGGCCCCTTAGACCTTTCGTGACTTTTGCTTTTTTTTTTTTGCTTTTATAATATTTTCCCAGCTATATATGTTCTCAGACTTTCCAAGAAATGGCAAAATCTCATCAAGAAATGGAAGCCAACAGTCCATTGCAGAATCCGGCCCCATCTTTAAATGACGTCGTTGTTGTGGGCTAGCTCCACTTATGGGTCTATTGGGCTTAGGCTCAGTAGAGTGACTTAAGCCCTAGTTTATTATATCAATATATTCCTGTGTAAAATACAGAGAGGGATTAGAGAGAGTGAGAGAGTCGAAGAAATTTGAAAGGAAGTGTACTACCCTGCCCCAGATTAGGCGTGTTTTAGCTTAATAATTTTGTTTAACCGGTTAATCTCGAAGATTACGGTTAGGGCTTTAAGGAAAGCCTAGGTTTGGCCCAATCCGAGTTCGAAAGCTTAGTGATCCAGCTCCTCCAGCTGGAGGGGCATTTTGGTAATTTGCCGCTTCTTATTATTATTTTTATAAACTATGTTGTTATGTGATTATTATTGGATAATAATGTTACCTTTAATCAAGGAATTGTATTTCTGATTTTAAAATAATTTTATTTTTAGAAAATGGTATTTCAAATCTGTCCGTCAAAACTCCGAAAGGGAGTAATAATTATTTTAAATGATTTTGGAAATGAGATAAATTCAAAACTAGTGTTTGTGTTAGACCATTTTAAGAATGGTCTAGTTATTCTTTGACACCCCAAAATGATGTCTCTAAATTGTTTTATTTAACATTTGTTTAATTAAGTAAATAATGTTAAATTATGGCTTTTATTTAAATAAATGATTTTTAGGGAGTTTTAAATCTCAAAATTTTTATGGTAGCTAAATTTTTTAAAACCCAACCTATCTGTAAGGTTGGATCAAAATTTTCGATCTTCTAAAAACATGTTTTAGTTAAAAAATCAGATTTTTATTAAAATCTGGACCTTTTTGCAAAAATGGAAGCTTTGAGGGGTTGAATTGCAACCGAAACAGTGTTTACTGTTTTAGGCGTCACCCGTCACTGCATCTAGCCGCATGCAGTGGCCACCCGACCGTTTCTTCTGGCCATTTCTCTATAAAATGGACTTCGGGTCAGCCTGATCAAACTCCCACTACATCTCTTCTCTTCTCCCTCAGTCTCTGCTGCCTGAAAACCAGCCCCTTTTCCCTCTCTGTTTCCCAGTTTTTCACCATAAGATTTTAGGGAAGTTTTTCAATGTCCGGATTTTCAGCCCACGAACTCCATTGAAGGTAACCATTGTATTCCTTTTCAAATTCTAGGTGATTTAGAATCAAGAAAAACTGATTTTGGTTTAGTTTTAAGTAAGAAAAACCAGTTTGAAGTTTAAGGAAAAATCATGGGTTCCTTTTACCAGTGAGGTTCCAGTGATAAAATCGGATGACCCGGTGAGCTTTAAAGCTCCAAACCTCTCCATATGGAAAGAGGACTCCCAGAGGAATCTATCGGACTGGCCAGATATGAAAATCGAATCCAGAAAACCCCCTGTTTCCGGATTCACTGTCTGTTGCAGACAGTGAAGGAAGGAGAAAGAAGGAAAAAGAAAACATATATTTTTATTTGATATTGTTGATGCTTGTGATTTGTGATGTTAGTTCCCATTGAAAAAAAAATGAATGAATAAATAAATATTATTATTTTAAAAATAATAATAATAATAATAATATTTTTGTTGGATTATGTTTGATGCATGTGAAGTGATGTTAGTACCCCTTTTTGTTAATTAAAATTGTACTGACCCTTTTCTCTTATTAGTATAGTGTAAATACTATTGTATTCACTTCTAGGCCCACCCTATTGGTCGGGCACTGAGGGATTTCACTTTCAGGCCGACGCTATATTTGTCGGGTACTGAGTGATCTCGATGCCTAACTCAAAATGTCAGATCTGGTCCTATCTAGAAGACAACCGAGAAGTGACCCGAGGATCTAGACCTAACTCAATAAGTCAATCTGGTCAATGCCCAGAAGACAATATGAGTTTTGGACTGAGCACCCTTTTTATTATATTATTATCTCGTGGATTATTATAATTTTAAAAGGATAGAAACCGAGTAGGAGACTCAATTCCATGTACCTTGGATGTTTTGGGAAAACCAATATGATTTCGAAATACTGCTTGTATGTATACATGTTATATATGAATGTTGTGTATATTGATTGTGCACTTGTCTGTTTGTTTGAACAGAGACCTCGAAACCACACAGTCACGGTGAGGGAACTTAACTTTGCAGCTTGATGTAAACAGGTTTATTTGATATGGATATTGAGCAACGAGTCAGATTTGATGAACCCACCCATGTGCCTAGACTTGACGCACTATGGTAAGAGTGCTTATGATGCTGGTAAATGCTATGATCAGACGAAATGTGTAATACTGCTTCCATGTGCACTTGACTATTGAATCAATATCGGCCATATGGGAGATGGTTTACGTCTACTGGACCATGGGTGGACTGTGGGCGTCAGTTGTTGACCTGAGGGTGTCAGTACCGGCTATGGTAGAGCCGGAGATGTACTTGTAAGGATGTATTTTGACCTTGTAGGGACTTAATACTATTGTTGTCAATATGGTATCTAAAGGTTACGTTGGATAAATAATAGTAATGGAAAGATGATGAGAAAATGGAAAATGATGAGACTTTACTTGATATTGTGAATTTTATTATCAAGCATGAGATATTATATTGCAACTGTTGATTATATACTAACCTGTTGTTTACTTTAAAACTGCACTGTTATATTTCCTTCACTGGGCTAGTTAGCTCACCCACTCACCTTTCAGGAGATGAACCCGAGGAGGAGAACCCTCTGTTTGAAGCTTAGAGCGGATAAGCTGCGGCGTTGCTTTGGGATTCCCACTGAGGGGAATACCCTTGTATTTGTGCTTCTGGTTCTTGGAACCATTTTCTTTGTAAAGTACCGAGTGTGGTACTTAGTGTGTGTTAATGTGATGTACTAGGACTACTACGTTTCTGTAGTTACTTTAATGATAATGTTTTGAATAATAATTCAATGTCTAGAATTATGTGTATTGATGTTTGTATTTTCTATGTCTATTGTTGGGTTAGACTTATGGTATATGTTTGACTCCACATATTATGATCAAGTGACCTTAGGGCCCAACTGTTGATCTGGTCCAATTAGAATGCTTGAGTTAGTTTAATTTAAAAAAAATAAAAAATCAATCGCGTTCTGGGCCCACCCTTTTGGGTCGGGGCGTGACAGGAAGAGACCTTTTAATCCCCTGCACATGTTTCTCTATATAGTAGATTTGATCTCACTCCGTGGACATAGGCGTTATAGCCGAACCACGTAAATATTGTGTAGTGTGATTGTGTGATTTGTATTTAATTATTCCATAATCCCTAATCCCTAACCCCTAACAAGTGATGGTATTAGAGCCGAAGGTTATCGGATTCAGACAAGGTTCAGTCGAATCGGAGTCGTTGAAATCACAAACACGGATGAAGTTTTTTTTCCCGAGGTGGAATCGGGACAAACAACAGATTCATTTTTCCTCTGGTTTACGGTGAAGGCTGTAGGCAGAAAAAGGGGTTTTTCATTCTCAGATTGGTTTTTTCGATGGTTTCAAAACTAGCACTGTTCACCGAGTCCTATCGCTGCAAGAACAAGTGGTAGATTTCTGAATCCCCACGGCCAGAGAGGCTGGAAACTACAGAGTGATCGTCTGCGAGCTGAACGACGCCGGAGAAGATTTGAGACAGGGAACAAGGGCAGATCCAGATTTCGAAGGAAGAGTTTTCTCTGCAGATCTGTTCTTCTCCAAATCGGTAATAGATCAGAAAAGGGGACGAAAGGCAGGACAGTCAGCATCCAGATCTGAGATAGAGATCGGTTGGCTGCAAGCATCGAGTGCAGAGGACCAGCCGGTGGAAATCAGAACCGGCACACAGGAAAGGGTTCTCGGTTTCAGAACAAATCCGCAGCGGCGGAAGAGAAGAGGAATTTGATCGTCATTCTCCCTTGAGCAGATCAAATCTGATCTTTGCATCAAAAAAGGCGACTGGAAGAGGAATCGCCGAGCAACAACTCAGAAAAGACCAAGGGTTCGTCGTTTTCAGAAGGCCAGATCTGAGGGTAGGGAGAAGGGGATCCTCTCCTTTCAGATCAGAGAATGAAGGCAGCAGTAGTGGTGGCCAAAGTCTACCACCGGCCAGCAGAAGGGGTTGGCGGAAAAGGAGTTTTCTCAGTGGAATCGCGCCAGCGTTTCCTCGCCCGAAAATCAGTGGTGGCTGAGGCCAGATCGCCGGACCCAAGAATTTTTTTTTAGCGTGAACTGATCTATTCATAGATCTAAGGAAAAAAAAAATTCAGTGGTCCGCAGGACCACCATTTCTTGTACACCCGTGGCACCACCATTTCGGGTGGTACGCAAGACCACCGTTTCAGGTGCAGCCATGGGACCACCATTTTGGTTAGTCCGTCGAACCACCATTTCCAGTGCACCCTAGAGACTACGGATTCAGGTACTCCTGTAGTTGGGAAAACAACAGTCCAGAATTGTTTTGCAGTTTCCGGAGTCACCGGGACTCGGAATTGATATCCTTCTTCGCTTGTACGATCGTGCAGTGAGATCTACGCAGTGACCGGTGTGCATTTGTTTTCTGATAGAATTGGCAGTAAGCGCTAAGCAGTGGCATTTGTAGAAAGGAGATCAGCTGAGTTTTCTTTTCTCTTATCTTTCTCTATGTGTTATAATTGATTAAACCACCCAAGTGGTGAGGAGTTCGGGGGTACTCGGTTGGATGCCAGTAGTAGATCCTTAGGTTTGTGCAGGGCTACAAATTTACACTGTTCGTTATTTGCTTCCGTATTTGCACATGAAATTAAATAGAGGCAGTGTAAGAATGACATCCAGTTCTAGCAGTTTTACAGTCATGAAATTGGTACTGGGCAATTATCTCTTATGAAAGACCTGCATGCAAGATCTCCTGATTAAGCATGATTTATATCATCCAATCTTAGGAGATGTAGCTATACCTGATGATATGAAGACACCAGGCTGCGTTTGGATGGGGGGTAATTTTTATCCTAAGTAGGGGTCACCCTTGAGTAGGGGTGACCTTTGAAGTAGAATTACCCTTATCTTCTTTGGTAATTGCAGTGGTAAAGTAAAACCTTATCCTAAGGGTAAAAAATATTGTTTGGTAACTATAAGCAAGGGTAACCTAATATATTAATATTTTTTTATTTTTTTATAAAACATAATTATTAAATAATATTCATGAAGTAAATTCTAATAATATAACTTATAATAATATTATCTAATTTTTATAAATTATTTTTCATAATTATAATTTAAAATGAACACGCATTCTAACATTAAAAAAATAAATAAAGAATTTTTTTGATATTATTATTTTAAATCCCAATAAATAAATTAAAAATATCAACATATCTCTTCATAAACATTCTAATTATTATTTTTTATATTATATGAATTTAATAAAAATATTAATTCTCATAAAATTGTTAATATGTCAGCTTACCCCTACTCAAAGGTAACCCCTGTAAAAATTTATCCCTCACTCAAATGCATCACGTTGAAAATATTGCAGATATTTTATTTTTATCTTATATAGATTTAATAAAATTATTAATTCTCATAAAATTGTTAATATGTGAGTTTACCCCTATGTACAATTGCCCCTACTCAAGGGTAACCCTTGTAAAAATTTACCCCTCACACAAATGCATCACGTTGAAAATGTTGTAGAAATTTTATTTTTATATTATAGATTTAATAAAATTATTAATTCTCATAAAATTGTTAATATGTCAGTTTACCCCTACTTATAATTACCCCTACTCAATGGTAACCCCTATAAAAATTTACCCCTCACCCAAATGCATCACTTTGAAAATGTTGCAGAAAATTTATTTTTACATTACATAGATTTAATAAAATTATTAATTCTCATAAAATTGTTAATATGTCAGTTTACCCTTACTTATAATTACCTCTACTCAAGGGTAACCCCTATAAAAATTTACCCTCACCGAAATGCATCACGTTGAAAATGTTGCAGAAATTTTATTTTTACATTATATAGATTTAATAAAATTATTAATTCTCAAAAAATTGTTAATATGTCAGTTTACCTCTACTTACAATTACCCCTACTCAAGATTAACCCCTGTAAAAATTTACCCCTCACCCAAATGCATCACATTGAAAATGTTGCATAAATATTATTTTTATATTATATAGATTTAATAAAATTATTAATTCTCATAAAATTATTAATATGTCAGTTTACCCCTACTTACAATTACCCCTACTCAAGGGTAACCCCTGTAAAAATTTACCTCACCCAAATGCATCACATTGAAAATGTTGCAGATTTTTTTTTATATTATATAGATTTAATAAAATTATTAATTCTCATAAAATTGTTAATATGTCAGTTTACCCCTACTTATAATTACCCCTACTCAAGGGTAACCCCTGTAAAATTTACCCCTCATCCAAATGCATCACGTTGAAAATGTTGACACATTTTTAAAATAATCTTTTAACAGAATAAATTGTTAATTACCCTGAAAGAGATTATCATGAAGCTCAAACTTTTTCAGAGTTTTGAGACCCTATTGAAATTTCGACAGAATCACCCCTTAAAAATAGAACATTTTGACAAATACGTTTAAGAAAATTTTATTTTTATTTTTATATTATATGGATTAAATAAAATTATTAATTATTCTAAAATTGTTAATATGTCAGGTTACCCCTACTCACAATTACCTCTATTCAAGGGTAACCCCTGTAAAAAATTACTCCTCAGCCAAATGCATTATGTTGAAAATCTATATAATAAAAAAAAATATTTGAAATCTAATTAAATTTTCAATTATATAATATATAATTGAAAAATAAAGGAAGGCACGAGATAAATAGGGGAAAAATTTCTTTAAAAAATAAATAAAAAATAAAAAACCACTATTATTATTTTAAATTTTTATAAATGAATAAAAAACTTCTACATATCTCTTCATAAAAAAATATAATTTGTTGTTTGGTGATATGAAATTTATCAAATAGAAATAATGGAGTGCTTTTAAAAAAAAAAATAAAAGCCAAATACTCACCAAAATAAATAAATAAATACAATGTAAGAAAAAAAAATCTCATAAAAGAGCAAAAGGGAGGGTAAGGAGGGATATTTAAGAATGAATACCCCAAGCCCAATGGGGGTATTCAAAATGGTTGCAAGAGGGGTAAAAATTCAAATTTTTACCCTTACCCCCTTCTTACCAAACGAGGGTAATAAGGGGTAACGGGGGTTACCCCCTCTTACCCCCCATCCAAACGCAGCCAAAGTAGAAAGAATGGGAGTACAAGCATTTGAAGGCTGTGAGCCTGATCAGGGAATATGTCGATGACACCATATTTCACCATATCATAGAAGAAAAGAAGGCAGATGAACTGTGGACCAAACTATCTACAATGTATGAGAGAAAGGCGCCAGTGAACAAAGCCTTTGTTATCAAGATACTGGTGAGACTGATATACAATAAGAACATGTCAATGTCAGAACACCTCAGCAACTTTCAGGGTATGGTGAACCAGCTGGCTATTGCGAAGATTATATTTGCAGATGAGATTTTGGCTCTTCTTCTCATGGCGACACTACCAGATTCTTTTGAGACTCTGGTGATTGCTTTGAGTAACTCTGCACCCGGTGGCCAGCTATCCTTAAAGATAGTAAAGGAGTCATTGATGAATGAAGAGATGAGACGGAAAGAAAAGGGCATCGCATCTTCTTCTTCTGGAGCATATGTGTCACATGATAGGGGCAGAAGACATAAAACTTATGGTCGCCAGGACCATAGAAGCAAGAGCAGACCCGGTGGAGGCAACATATCTCAGAGCAGAGGCAGAGACAACAGAAAGTGTTTTTCATTGTGGCAGAGCAGGGCACTTTAAGAATCAGTGTAGGGTGTGGAAGAGAGAAAATAATCAGACTGAGCAGTATCATGAACGAAAGCCAGCATCTTCAGATACCACGGCTGCAACATTTCAGGAGCAGCGTACTCTTGTCATAGTGACCATCACTAAGGGGGAGTGTAACGCCCTGCCCTTTTTTACTCGCTTAGCTTTCCGAAAATCAAAGTCTATTTTTTTTATAAGCAAAGACTGATAGAGTGTGGGACATCACGACGCGAGCTAAGTTCGAACTTCTAAAGTTCGACCCTTAACTGGCCAACCCTATGTGTGCATCGACTAAGTCCATGAAAATGATTCACACATAACAATATAAACATGCGGATTAAAATCATAACTGCGGAATTATAATAAAACCTAGTTCTATTCCATTTTAGATAGCAAAGTACGTCAAGTCTTTATCTATAATTAACATAACATAATTATCCAAATAAACATCCAACCACAGCAAATATTATCTAAGTTATTACATTCCGAATTCTAGATACTCAAAATACAAGTCCATGAGAATCTTAATCAAAATATAAACTAAAAGCATCCAAGCTCCTATGCTTGACCCTCCTCACGTTCATCGTTCCCCTTGTTTCCTATATCATCCACTAGGGTAAAAGTTGGGCTTTAAAACAACGCGCCCAGTAGGTATTCCAATTAGGGCTAATACATCGTTAGTACAAAACATATATAATAATATCATAATGTTAAAATCCATATAAACCATGCCATGTCATGATATCAAATGCAATGAGTCCCACCCATCACAAGTACATATAAGTACCTCCACATAGGTCTTTCGGATGCCCCGATGGAGTGTGGCCCCTCCGGTTTCTTTTTAATGAAAAAGCACATCAAGATATCCCACATAGGTTTTTCGGACGCCCCGACGGAGTGTGATCCCTCCGGTTACATATCCTTCACCCCATGTCATGCATGAGATGCCAATGAAACATATGCTATTTTATATAATAAACATAGCATTAAAACTCACATTTGAAACATATCTTTTTCAACATAAATTCATCAAATAAGATAAAAACATTGTACATAAACCCATAGTTTCAAAGAGGTGGAATCCTACCAAAGACCACTAACGTGTCTTTGCGCTTTCGTCCGGTAACCGCTCACAATTGTACACACCTTGAGGTCCCATTACCTTATAATGTAACAATCAATTAAAACCATGTCCCATTTGATTTACAATAATGTCCAAGTCTATAAACCCAACTTGTGGGGTTCGGCCATACACCATGGCCGAACCTCACATCTTTGGTTTTAGTCCCTCCTTTGATTAATTCAATTAATTCCACAACCATGCCATCCTTGATTCATAAAACCAAACACTTATAGATTAATCATCTAACCTTATCAAATCCATAAAATCCATAAATCATTCCCCATGGGGTTCGGCCATACACCATGGCCGAACCCATGGTCTATCATTTCCACCTATTTACAATTTTGTCATTGGTCTAATCCTTAGTTAACATTTCATTCATTTTAATCTACCATACATAGACCCTAAGTCCACCAAATAATTGCCATGGGGTTCGGCCATACACCGTGGCCGAACCCATGGTCCATTAATTCACTTAATTACAATATTGCCATTATATCTATCCATAACGAATAACATAAACCATGAACATAGGTCTATATATAATTAAATCTTTCATTTCCTTAAACATGCATAACCACACTAAGTGTCCCTTAAAATATTCCAACACATGGTCCATCAAATAGTTCATGGGGTTCGGCCATGGTCTATGTCCATCATTTTCACCTCTTTACCTTTTTGCCATTTCCTTCATCACCTTAGGTTTAGGTTCCAAAACATAGGTCCATTCATTTATTTAAACATGTATAACACTCCAAATAACCCTTTAAAATGATCTATAATCTATTCCTTAATCCAAACATAATCCACCAATGAGGGACCCATTAAAAATTACTTCATGGGGTTCGGCCATACACCATTGCCGAACCCTATGATGTCTAACTTTCTAATTATATCAATTTCCATTCTTGAATCCATAAATCAAGGTTCCTTCCTCTCTTTTTTTTAATCCAAAAATCCCTTATTAAAACCTTTCTAAATTAATAACCATTCTCCATGGGGTTTGGCCATAGGGTTCGGCCATACACCATGGCCAAACCCTATGGTTCATAATTTTCTCTTTGACAATCATTAATCCTTGATCTTCCATTTAATCAATCACCCTATTAAATCCATCTATATTTTACCAGTGGGGTTCGGCCATACACCATGGCCGAACCCATGATCCATGATTCTTATCCATTTTAAATCCTTTAACATCATCAACATTCATCTATGATCTTCCATCATTTAAATCCATTTAAGAATATTAACAATGTATTTCCATGGGGTTCGGCCATGATGGTTCATCCTTTTCATTTAAACCTCCACATTCATCCCTCAATTTTCTTCCATGGGGTTCGGCCATACACCATGACCGAACCCTATGGTTCCTTTCTTTTAAACAAAATTATCAAAATTACTTACCGGTTCCGCAACTCCTCCGGTTTTCCTTCGCTCCGACATGTTCTTCCGATCCTTTTCTTCCTTAGTCTTTTCCTCCTCTTTCTTGATCTTTCACACTTGCTGGCCGCCCTCTCCTTCTCTTGTTATGCCGTGTGCCCTTCTCTTAATTTTGGGTGTGCCGTGCACCCCTTGTCTTTCTTTTATAAAACCTTCACTTAATCCTAATTAGAAGGTGCCAAAATCCTCTTAACTTAGCAATTCCCTTATGCCGTTTTTTAACCAAAGGAAAGGACACCTTTCCAAGATACACCAGCGCATCATCTTGGATATGCAAATCTCTCATGTGGCCAAGCAACCTTTTTTATTTAGCAATTCCCCTAGTATCACTCTTAATCAAGGGAAGGACCTCTTTTTAAATGATCTTATGCGCATCCTCATGGATGTGCAAATCCCACACACGACCAAGCATCTTTTATTTAATTTTACATCTTCTTTATTGATTGTGTTCGGCTATAACTCCTTGATTTCTTGAGAGGAAATCTAGCCTTATGCGTGTGTGTGTCATCCACATACACCTCATGTGCATACCATTTAATCTAGATAAATATATTACAGTACCATTTTAATTCAGCCCCATTTAATTTAAATTGGACCTTATACCATAATCGTTGGGTCCTAATTGGGCCATTGACCCAACACCTTACCCATCTAAGGTTCGTATCCGTTAATTCACAATTAAAATGGCAAATTCCGTAATTTATTGATAATATGGAATTCCAAAGTGTTACAGAGAGAGTCTGTCCATTACTCCCTCCTCATCTGAGTGGGTCATTGACACTGGTGCCACGTATCATTATATGCCTCACATGAGTTTCTTCTCTACATATACATCCAGAGAGTTTGGAACAGTTTGGATGGGCAACTCTGCATGTTCCCCTATCACTGGAGTTGGGAACATTACTATGAAGACTAGTCATGGCTGTGAGATTAGTTTGAAGGATGTGAGACATGTGCCAGACATCATATTGAACCTCATTTCTACGAGGGTACTCGGCATAGAGGGATACATCAGTACATTCGGCGGAGACTGATGTAAGATCAGCAAGGGATCGCTTACCGTGGCACGAGGCGTGATCAGAGATCACCTGTATGTTATGACCGGCACAGTTGGCACCAGCCAGATCCACGCAGTGCAGAGAGAGACTGCTTTCTCTTTATGGCATCGGAGACTTGCACATCTAAGTGAGAGAGGGTTGCAGATTCTTCAAAGGAAAGTCCTTATTCCACGGACTGAGTGCATCCTAGATAGACAATTGCGAGCATTGCATCATGGGCAAGCAGACAAGAACTTCCTTCAATCTAAAGGGCCACATAAAGGCTAGGAAGTTAGACCTAGTATACTCAGACGTTTGTGGACCGATAGAGATGGAGTCATTGGGAAAGGATAAGTACTTCATTACCTTCATTGATGATTCTACGAGAAAGTGCTGGATTTACTTCATGAGATCCAAAGATCAGACTTTCTCATTCTTCCGCGAGTTTGTTGCCCCTGTGGAGAGAAAGATGGGTAGAAAATTGAAATGTCTGAGGACCGACAGTGGAGGAGAGTACACATCGAGAGAGTTTAAAGAATTCTGCAAGGAAAACGGCATTCGACATGAGTTGAGAGTGCCAAGGACTCCCCAGCATAACGGTGTAGCCGAGCGCTACAACAACACCATTGTTGAGCGAATGAGTTGCATAGTTCACAATGCAAATCTACCCAAGATATTTTAGAGCGAAGCAGCGAGGACAACAGTATACCTCATCAACGGCTCACCATCAACTCCCCTAAATGGTGAGGTGGCAGAAATGTTTGTGGACAGACAGAAAGGTTACCTAACAGCATCTCAGAGTTTTTGGCTGCATTTACTATGCACACATCCCTGATATGTCGAGGAAGAAATTAGATGTAAAGTCGACATTGTGTGCTTTTATTGGTTACGGTGATCCAAAGTTCGGATACAGACTGTGGGATCCAGCACAGCAGAAAATGTTCAGGAGTCGAGACGTGGTATTCCGTGAAGATGAGTTCTTCAATGAGAACAATAAACCCACATACTCCAGTGACCTAGATCAATGTCCCATCTCCACTCCGGACACACCTCAGTCAACAACAACTCCTTCTCCTTCACCTGCACCGCCAGTCAGTCAGTGAAACGACAGTGGGTCAGATGTTCCTTCAACAGTCACAGTGACAGTTCAGTGGGCCAGCAGATACGTCTAAAGATGAGACAGTTAATGAGCCGGTACATGATACAGTTGAGGACACAGTGGAGGATGTTCTACCTCCGAGAAGATCTGTTAGAGAGCACAACCCATCCAGGAGATACCCGAGTTCTGATTATGTGTTGATGACTAGTGAGGGGGAGCCTGAGAGTTACTCAGAAGCTATAGGTGACAAAGATAGAATTCACTGGGGGAAAGCTATGGTAGAAGAGATGATGTCTCTTAAGAAGAACAACACATATGAGTTGGTTGATCTACCAGTTGGCAGGAAGGCCCTACAGAACAAATGGGTCTTTCGAGTGAAAAAGGATGAAGACAAAGTTCTGAAGTATAAAGCCCGCTTAGTGGTGAAGGGCTTTGGACAAAAGAAGGGAGTGGACTTCGATGAGATATTCTCACCAATGATGAAGATGAGCTCCATACAAGTTATATTGGGCTTAGCCGCGAGTCTAGATATTGAGATTGAACAGATGGACGTGAAGACTATATTTCTTCACGGTGACCTAGATGAAGAGATCTAAATGAAACAACCTGAGGGATGTGAGTTGAAAGGCAAAGAGAATCTTGTTTGCCGACTCAAGAAGAGCTTATACGGATTGAAACAAGCACCTCGGCAATGGTACAAGAAGTTCCACTCTTTCATGACAGGAAATAGATACAAACATAGTTCAGGTGACTCATGTGTGTATTATCAAGAGTTCAAGGGTGATCAGTTCATCATCTTGTTATTATATGTGGATGACACGTTGATATTTGGAAAGAGTTCTGAATTGATCAAGTTGTTGAAGGCAGACCTATCAAAGGCGTTTGACATGAAAGATCTTGGCTCTGCTAGACAAATTTTGCGTATGGATATTGACAGAGATAGAAAGAAAAGAAGATTATCCTGTCTCAAGAGAAATACATTGAGAAAGTCTTGGAGCGATTCGGCATGAGGGATTTGTAACTCCGTTAGCACTCCTCTCACCTCTCACTTCAAGCTGAGTAAGGAATGTTGTCCATCATTAGAGATAGAGAAAGACAAGATGAGTCAGATTCTATATCAGTCTGCAGTTGGTAGTCTCATGTACGCGATGGTTTGCACTAGACTTGAAATCGCACATACAGTTAGATTGGTAAGCAGATTTATGTCGGACACAGGACATGATCATTGGGAGGCAGTGAGATGGATCTTCAGATACTTGCGAGGTACATCGAGTATGGGCATCATGTTTGGTGGAGACCCTTTGATTATCGGCTACATAGATGCAGATATGGTTGGTGATCTTGATGGTCGCAAGTCCATTTCTGGTTATATTTTCACATTTGCTGGAGGAGCCTTCAGTTGGAAATCCAAGTTACAAAAGTGTGTAGCACTTTCTACGGCAGAAGCAGAGTACATTGCTGGTACAGAAGCTGGGAAAGTGATGGTTTGGCAAAAGGGATTCCTTCGGGAAATAGACATCAAATAGGAGGACTACGCAGTGTATTGTGACAGTCAGAGCGCCATCGACTTGAGTAAGAATGCCATGTATCACTCAAGAACCAAGCACATTGATTTGAGATATCATTGGTTGAGAGCAGCTATTGAAGAGAAACAGATCAGTGTAAAAAAGATTCATACAGACCACAATCCACCAGACATATTCACCAAAGTTCTTTCGAAGAACAAGTTCGAGTTCTGCGTAGGGGCATTTGGCCTCTACAGAAGATGACATCCATGTTATGGGGCTTGAGGGGGAGATTGTTGTGGGCCAGCCCCACTTATGGGCCTATTGGGCTTAGGCCCAGTAGGGTGACTTAAGCCCTAGTTTATTATATCAATGTATTCCTGTGTAAAACATAGAGAGGGATTAGAGAAAAAGTGAGAGTCAGGGAGATCTGAGAGGGAGAGACCTTGTAATCCCCTGTACATGTTTCTCTACATAGTAAATTTGATCTCGCTCTATGGACGTAGGCGTTCTAGCTGAACCACGTAAATATTGTGTCGTGTGATTTGTGTGATTGTGTGATTTGCATTTAATTAATCCCTAATCCCCAACCGTGGTTCCCGGCGGCGAGTCGATGGCTCGACCATCATCACCAACGCCAATTTTCTCCTGTGTCACTTTTTATGCAAGTATTGCATCACCACAGCATCACCCACTTCAGAATCATCTCCCAGATCCACCGACTCCTCAAAGTCATAATATTCTATCCCAAGAGGACTTCAGATCGTTGGTCGAGCTGATAAAAAAACAGATGAAGCAAAAGGAGGACGACAACTTGCGAAATACGATGGTCGTCGTCGCGGTGTTGATCCTTTCTGTGACCTACCAAGCTGCACTCAGTCCTCCTGGAGGCACTGAGCAAGATGATCCAGACCCCTCCAACCTTTCCATGAAAGGAAAACATGTCGCCGGAACACCGGTACTAAGGGACAGGTTGCCGATGACTCTCCTCATTTACTGCTTCCTCAACAAGATAGCATTTTTTGCCTCTATCTTGATCATCTGGGTGTGCATGTCAATGAGGTTTCCAAGGCTGTTTGGATTTGCAAAGTACTTGTCGTCGCTACAGTGATTATGATGGTGGCAACTTATATTACTAGCGCCCTTCTGATTGCAAGACAAAGTAGCAAATTTACCACTGTTTATGAGACATTTGTTCATGTGGTTGCTTTTGCCGTTGTGTTTCTGTCACGCCCCGACCCGAAGGGTGGGCCCGGAACGCGACTAATTTTTTTTTTTGAAAGACTAAACCAACACAAGCATTCTAACTGGGCCGAATCAACGGTTAGTCCCAAAAGATCACACATGATCCCAACATGTTGACTCAAATATATACCAAGTATAACCAACATAAACATAATTATACAACGATGAACACATAATTTTAATACTGAATTATCATTTCAAAATCATCAGAGTAACTAAAGAAGCGTAGTAGTTCAAGTATACCACATTAATACAAATCAAGTGCCACACCCGGTACTTTACAAAACTAATGGTTCCAAGAACCAAAAAGCAAAGACAAGGGCATTCCCCTCAGTGGGAATCCCAAAACAATGCCGCAGCTTATCCACTCTAAGCTTCAAATAGAGGGTTCTCCTCATCGGGTTCATCTCCTGAAAGGTGGGTGGCGTGAGCTAACTAGCTCAATGAAGGAAATATAATAGTGCAGTTTTAAGTAAACAACAGGTTAGTATATAATCAACAGTTGCAATATAACATCTCATACTTGATAATAAATTCACAATAAGTAAAGTCTCATCATCATTTCCATCATTTCATCATCTTTCCATTATTGTTGTTATCCAACGCAATGCCTACAGACTACACTGAGACCATTGTATTAAGTCCCGACACGGTCAAAATACATCCTTGCAAATACATCTCCGACTCTCCCATAGCCGATACTGACACCCTCAAGTCAGCAACTGTCGACACCCATAGTCCAGTAGACGTAAACCATCTCTCATATGGCCGATATTGATTCAATAGTCAAGTGCACGTGTAAGCAGTATTACATACCACGTATGATCAACATCATAAGCATTTCACATAGCACTTCTTACAACAGTGCATCAAGTCTAGGCACATGAGTGGGTTCGACAAATTTGAAACCACTCATTGCTTCAAGATCCATAAATAACAAAATCTGTTTACATCTACTGCAAGGTTAAATTCCCTCACCGTAACCGTGTGGTCTCGCGGTCTCTGTTCAAACAAACAAACAAGTGCACAATCAATCATAAATCATATACATAGCATTCATTT
Organism: Chimonanthus salicifolius; assembly: GCA_013350335.1. NCBI lineage: Eukaryota > Viridiplantae > Streptophyta > Magnoliopsida > Laurales > Calycanthaceae > Chimonanthus > Chimonanthus salicifolius. Next base: position 19,927,640 of record CM023534.1, read on the forward strand.
GTATACATACAAGTAGTATTTCGAAATCATATTTGTTTTCCCAAAAATATCCAAGGTACATGGAGTTGAGTCTCCTACTTGGTTTCTATCCTTTTTAAATTACAATAATTCACAAGATAGTAAATAAAAAAGTACTCAGTCCAAATTATATTGTCTTCTGGGCATTGACCAGATTAACTTATTGAGTTAGGTCTAGATTCTCAGGTCACTTCTCGATTGTCTTCTGGATAGGACCAGAACTGACATTTTGAGCAAGGCATCGAGGTCACTCAGTGTCCGACAAATATAGCGTCGGCCTGGAAGTGAGATCACTCAGTGCCCGACAAATATAGCGTCGGCCTGGAAGTGAATACTATAGTATATACACTATAGTAATAAGAGAAGAGGGTTAGTACATTTTTAATTTAACAAGGGAGTACTAACATCACGTGTAATCAATCACAATCAAATAAGATTAGACATTTCAAAAACTGGGTTCCTCGGAACCAGGTACTGTGGCTTCGGATCATCCGAACCACTGCCTACTCTAGTCACTGACCTCGGATCTTGGGTCTGACTTCAGATCGTCCGAAGATCGGGTCTTGGATCACCATTCCAAACCGAAAAGATCTGAAAAAGGGTCTCAGTGGGTCTGTAAGTCTCGGAACATCCAAAGTGAGGCTCGGATCGTCCGAGTGGGGTTCGGTCCTTCCAAGCTCTGCTCGGAACATCCGGGCGAGTCTGGCTTGCCTCGGGTGTTTCTGGGCTTCGGGTGAAGCTTGGAACGTCCGAGGGGTCCTCTCGGACCGTCCGAGAGTCGTCTTCCTCCACTGTCTGTACCAGCAGATAGTGACGGTAGACACAGTGAGAAATACAAATCCGAAAACGGTGGATTTTTCGGATTCGATTTCCATATCTAGCTGGTCCGATGGACTCCTCTGGGAGTCCTCTTTCCATAGGGAATGGTTTAAGGTTTTAAAACTCAAAAAGCCAACGGATTTACACACTGAAAGCTCACTGATACACTAAAAATCGAGTTTTTCCTTAAACTTTGAAATAGTTTTTCTTGCTCAAATCATGGTCAAAATCAGCTTTTCTTGATTCTAAATCGACTGGAATTGAAAGAGGAACACAGTGGTTACCTTCACTGGAGTTCCTAGGCTAAAAATCTGACTTTTAGAAAAACTTCCTCTAAACTTACGGTTACTGAAAACTGGGAAGAAAAACAGAGAGGCAAGGGTGATCGGCTGGGAACTCAGATGGCAGCTGAGACTGAGGGAGAATAGATGAAGTTTGGAGGGATTGAAACCAGCTGAACAAGGCCACATTTATAGAAAAACCGACCGGGAGAAGTGGCCATCGTGCCACTGCATGCGATTGCATGCAGCTGCTGCAGACGTCCGCTACAATGTAACCACTATTTCGGGCGTTGGTTGCAAATCAGACCCTCAGAACTTCCAATTTTGCAAATAAGTCCCTCTTTTAATAAAAAGCCAATTTTTAACTAAAAACATGACTTTGAAAACTCATAACTTAATCCAACGTTATAGATAAGTTGGGTTTTAAAAACTTTAATCACCGTAAAAAATTTGAGATTTAAAACTCACTAAAACCCATTGATTTACATAAATATCACAATTTAACACTATTTACTTAATTAAACAAATGTTAAATAAAACAACTTAGAAACCTCATTTTGAGGTTTTAAAGAATAAGTAGACCTTACTTAAAATGGTCTAACATGCTAAACTTGTTTCAAAATTTAATTAATTTCCAAAATCATTTAAAATAATTATTTCTCCCTTTCGGGGTTTTGACGGGCGGTTTTAAATACTATTTTTTGAAAATAAAATTATTGTAAAATCAGAAATACAAATCCTTGATTAAGGAGAATAATATTATCCAATAAAAATCACATAACAACACGAATTATCAAAAAATAACAATAAGCGGTAAATTACCATTTTACCCCTCCAGCTGGACGAGCTAGATCACTGAGCTCTCGAACTCGGATTGGGCCACACCTGGACTTTCCTCAAAGCCCTAACCGTAATCTTTGAGATTAACCGGTCTAAGCGAGATTATTAAGCTAAAACACGTCTAATCTAGGTCAGGGTATTACAGTTTTCATCCTTTGACTCACTGATTTCATTACAAGTAGATTAGTCAAAGGTTTTGGTTCGGGTCGGATCCATAATGTACCTCAATTTTGAACTTCAAGATGTGGATCTGCACCAGATTTAAACCCATCAAATGTCATCATCGTTGTTATCATCGTCGCCGTCGCCGCTGCCACCGCCACGCTGGTATATTTGCAAATAAAAAGGCATAGTGGTAGAACTGAAGCCAATTTGCAAATGGATAATGTAGACCGAAACCCTATTAAGGGAGTCGAGATTGTCTCCCTTATATATATACCCCACTATAGATTTATAAGTGCCACTCTATGTGAATATCATTTTACTGTATACTTGGGTACATATTTATGGTTAGTATCGAAAATTTGTTCTTGTGAGTTGATTTGTCCTTTAAAATTCTTGAAAATATGGTAGCACAGCTCTTGCTTTGGTTTGTGGTTGGTATCTTCCATTGCCTGCGGTGGGTTGACCGGTTGGGCTTCTCATTTGTATTTGGTAGGGGTGAAACTCGAGTCGAGTTTTGGCCCGAACCCGCACGACCAGTTTCGAAAATCATGGGGTTAGGTTGAGAAGTCAGAAACCCGCATTGAATTCGAATCAAGTTGGGTTCAGAGATTTTTAAGTTAACCCGACCCGACCCAATCAAATCCAACCCGACCTAGTAAAAAATATGCTAAAGTAGGTTCAAAATGCATACACACCCCTAAAAAATTAGTAGGTTTTTTATATTTCTTAAAAATCAAGTCGAATTGGGTCAATTTGGATCGAGTCAAATTGATTTTAAATTTATGAGCTCAGTCTGAACCGAATTCCATGCGGGTTTTTTCAACTCGATCCGACCCCAAAAATTAACAAATACATTATTCAGTCCATTGATTTTTCAAGTCGGATCATGTGGGTCGAGTTAGAGTTTTGTGAAAATGAAACAAAGATTTTAAGTAGGCTCATTGAGAGGGTTGCTCTTTAAATATTTAAATGGGTCATTTATTTTGTAATGGGATATTTATTAAAAATGAAAAAGACATTGGTGGATATAAAATTTAAGACACTTGTGATCATCAGTAAAAGTAAGACTGCCTTCAGTGTTGAACATCAGACAAGAACTTCTCAATTGGAAGGGAGTCTGGCACACTTTTTGTTGTGCAATACTTACTTTGAATCACGACAATGGATTTGTTGAAAAAAAAAACTATATTAAGATAACGAGTGTATAAAAATTAATTGAATAAATAACTCTAGATATAATTTTAAAAGGTTACAAAAATTTAAAGTATTTCTAAATAAATTTTAAAGAGATGATGATAATGTAGGTGAGAGGTGTAAATCTAAGCTCTATAAAAATAAAATTACTCAATAATACTCAATTTACAATCAACAGTCCCTCAACATATTATTTCTTCATCAGTAGAAGGTGTATGACTAAGATAAACCTAACAACATTAAAGAGTGTTTGATTATGGCATCTGATGAACTATCCAATTGGTTTAGTAAATTATATGTAATTATTGAGAGGAAAATGGTGGAGTAGCTTTTTAATTGACATGGAATGAAGAATAATTGCAACTTTGCCCTTTTTAAATCATAATGTATTGACCTTCTATTCGAATAAAGAAGATCATTTTATGATGTTAGTTTGTATTTTTTTTTTTTGAATATACGTGTGGGAAACTGTGAGATATCCAGCGTAAAATTTCTACGGATGAGTCCACTACCTCTACGGCACATCAAAGTTAGACCATGGAAGTTCGAACCCGCAACCTCTCGCCTCTTGAGAAAGGAGGCAACCAGTTGAAATACACCATGTGTGTTATGTTAGTTTGTATTTGACATGGAAGGGACCACATGTGGCTTTTCCTTTATGAGTCTACACAAATGTTATTAAATAAAAGAAGATTAAATCTAAAATGGAGAGATAGGTTAACATGACTAGAGGTGTGTCTGTGGGGTCCACACGAGTAAAGTTGGACCTGTTTAAAAGATATTTTTTTACAACATTATTCAAAAAAATAACATTTATTAAATTTTAAATATTATAATTTTAAAGGTCTCAAAATCAACAGTTAAAATGGAGATAATTTTACATAAATTTTAGTTAATAAATCAACTGAAAAAGAGTTCAAATCGGATAAAAATCCAATTCAAAGAGTTGGGTAGGGTTTGAAGGGATTAAGTGTTAAAAGGAGTCGTTAGATGTGCCGTACATGTAGTAGTAAATATTTCATCACTCATAATATAAAAGAGCTTGAGTGATGACTAAGAACCATCTAAAGAAGTGAGAGTCTTGAGTTCAATCTACAGTCTACTCCAAATGGCTATTTCTCATATCTTTAATCGAGTGTATGCAGATAGAGAGTCGTGCACATGTTTCGAAGATTTTGAAATCGCCCTTTGAATCCTTCAACCATGCGAGATTCTGAAAAAAAAATTCATTTGCCCAATAACTAACTTGATATATTCATTTAAAAAAAAACTCAAGTCAACACTACCGTTTCATCCAAACAGAGGCAAAAGGAATCATTCGTCTTTTAGACGCGCCTCCTTTCCTTGACTGCTCTACCTTGTTACCTTAAATCTTCTCTATTTTTCCATCAATCTATCTATCAATTTTCATCTCCACAAGAAAGGAGAAGCCATGGTTGCGAAGCTGATGTTGCTTCAGCTCCTCCTCTTGTGGCTGACAATGGTTGATTCCACCCCTTCTCTGGTGAAGACCAGTTGCCCAGACAAGTGTGGGGATATTGCAATTCCCTACCCATTTGGTTTCCAAAGCGGGTGTTTCAGAGATGAATTTCAAATCATCTGCAACGACACTTTTCAACCCCACATACCCTTCTTCTCCAACCTTGAGATCCTACAAATAGACCTTTCGCAGGGAGAGATTCGCCTGCAGAATTGGCTGGCTCGTAGTTGCTACAAGGCCGGTAAAATAGAGCTGGGAAATCAAATCGTCAACGTATCAATCAACCTGCAAGCGGTTGGGACCCAATATACCTTCTCTGACAGGAATCTCTTCACAGGCGTTGGATGCGACACCATAGGAGTGATCCAAGGGTCTGCAGGGAACGATTTCACAAGTGGGTGCCTGTCAGTTTGCCGGCAGGTGAGAGATGGACCTTGCAATGGGCTCGGATGTTGCCAGACTCCGATCCCGAAAGGCACAACCAAATACGATTTTTCCCTATATTCTATTTGGAACCACACCAATACCACATATCCATGCGACTATGCCTTCTTGGCTGAAGTTGGCCGATTCAATCTCTCAAGCTCCAATCTAACTGATGATGGTTTTTATAATCAAACTCTGAAAAGTATTCCGATTGTGATCGACTGGGCGATTACCGATGAGTCGTGCGAAGAAGGGAGATGTGGTGACCATGCTAGCTGCTCTAACTCCACCAACGAGCTGGGATTTCTCTGCCATTGCCAACAAGGCTACGAAGGAAATCCCTATCTTGGATGCCAGGGTAAAAGCTTCTCTCTCTCTCTCTCTCTCTCTCTCTCTCTCTCTGTGAGCTAGCTGAGTCGTTGGGGAGACTCAGTTAACATCAGCTGAGTCAATTGTGCCCCTGTATCTCTCTCTCTGATAACGGACATGTGGGTCCAGTGGCAAACAGTCTTTGAAGAAGTCTCTCTCTCTCTGAGCTAGCTGAGTCATTTGGGAGACTCAGTTAACATCAGCTGAGTCAGTTGTGCCCCTGTATCTATCTCTCTGAGCTACCTGACATGTGGGTCGAGTCTCAAACAGTCTTTGAAGAAGGCTCTCTCTCTCTGAGCCAGCTGAGTCGTTTGGAAGACTCAGTTAACATAAGCTGAGTCAATTGTAGTCAATTGTGCCCCTTTGTATCTCTTAGCTACCTGAGATTTGGCTCGAGTCTAAAATAGTCTTTCAAGAAGGGTTGGCCAGAAGGAGTTGACCTGATGGTCAAGAAATCAACCTTATTAAATGGAGAAATCAACCTCATTAAATGGGATTTTGAATTTCATTCACACTAATCTTAAAATACCACTTTCAATAGACTTAATTCGTATGTGTAGAGGAGGTTTTCATAATGCATGTAGAATTAATTTCACCTCTAGGGCGAAGATATCAATGTTATAAAAAAAAAATTCAACAAAAGTAATCGTCTAATCTGACTGGCCAAGTTTTTGTTTAAATTTGAAATCTTTTAAAAATCATGAAAAACATGAAGAGGTGAAAATAATTTTTTTTACAGATCATTGAAGTATAAATTTATCTTTTAGTAACTAAAAGTAATATAATATGAGTGAATTCTTCAAAACAAATGTACCTAATTATTGTACAAAATTTTCAAAAGTTTGATGAATCATTTATCTTCATAAAAATTATCATGAGGATGATAACATATAACGATGTGCAAAGTGCAAACCTTTACTGCGTGGACTAAATCAAGAGATAGGGTTAAATGAATGCTAATACTTGTAATAATTTTAAAGGGTAATTTCATTTCAATTGGATTTCTCTAAATTTTATATCATACTTTTAAAATTTCGATTGTTAATCATCTAGATGTTTGACCACTCAAGAGGGTGAGAGAATAAGAACAACACGCTCATATTTTTCTGAACAAAAATGGACTTTGGGTTGTCATTTTTAAACTATGAAAAATAAGGACTATAAAAAATGAGATCCTTCTTTTTTCGTAGAATAAGAGTTCTTCGTTAGGACTATGAGAAATGTGGCATTTTCCTCCTTTGAAATAATCCATTTCTCATGAAGGTATAAAAAAATTTATTAGGGATTATTTTTTTTTTCGTTTGACAAGATAATACTTTGTTCATTTTCAATGAAAATATGAATTTTGATGCTAACCATCCAAAATGTCAGGTTACAGTGAGATCGTAATAAGGTAGTTGTACTGGATGGTGTGGCTGGATCACCTCCTTTTCAGGTAGAGCTAATAATTGTTGAGTATTTTGGTTTGACATTGCTTCACACTAAAAAAAGGAGTGAGTTATGTCTCAATTAAACTTGGAGATGGAAGTTTTCTTTCGTTTCTCGACAGTGAAGTATGACCTTTCTCTCACTTTTGGCACAATGGGTCTCCCCATGGGTGCTTGCAATGGCTATTAGCTCAGTGGTAAAGTGCATCTCTGATAATTGCGTTGTTATGTCTGGGTATGAGGGCTCTCAGCTACATGGATAGTTCAATGTTCTCATAAGCGTTTATCCTGGAGATATAGATCATCCAAGAACATTAACATAGCGTACTCCTATTGTTCAAATTGGAGTTTGAAACCAATCTTCTCCTTAGGAGGATAGATGGAGAGATTCAAACGAGATCCAATGTAGATCCAACTTTCTATTCGCTTGTGGAATCCTGGTTGTATTGAGAGGAGGGTTGTTGTAGACACCGAGCCCATCAAACTAGATGATGACTCGGTTGGACAAAATCAATGAATTCGCTTTCCGAATCCATACTCATATCGATGGAAGGAAGAGAGGGTCCCGCCTTGAGTTCCACGTCAAAGAAGGAAAGTATTAACGGACATGATCGACTTTCCATAAGTGTGTATCATTATTCGATATGAGACCCGATTTACTAACAGTTGTTAAATGATATGAATAGAATATTAATATAATTTTATTTATAAAATTGCTTTCTCTAATCGAAGATGTGGTTGCTTGCAGATATCAACGAGTGTGAACAAGAAAATGATTGTGTGGAGAATGCATGTCAGAATACAGCAGGGAATTACACTTGTGTCTGCTCAGATGACTTCCGTGGTGACGGTAGAAAGGATGGGAGTCGTTGCTCTAAAAGAAGCTTTCTAATACTCATAGTCATTCTATGTAAGTATCTTCGCATAATGTATTTTCATATGCTTACACTTGATTTTTTTTTTTTTTTTACTTTTATAGTATTTTTCAACATTGTTTATGAAGATCACTAAAATATAAAAATATTTTTTCTCTTTAAACTTAATTAAAATATCAATATATTTGTCATTTAATTGTTTGTTATACATCCATTTACACCAAAAATGACATCTTGTGGGACAGAAACGCCTTCAATTTAGAGAGACAACTCTTGATGCATTCGAATATGTAGCTATCATTATCCAAATCAAGTGCATTTTCTTGCCTAACAAATCCTCAATGAAACTTCTAAGAAAGGTTAAGACTCCATGATAGCTTACCTTAAATTTACATTTAGAAATCTCTTGTATGCCTTGAAATCTGTAGCTATCGACAATTTAGAACAATCAAATCACCTATGAATCGGTTCATGTGACAGTAGATTATTGGTGGCGCCATAAATTGTTTAGTGTTACAGTATTAGAGAATCTGAATTCAACTATGAGTTGAAAGAGTTTCTTTTCAAATCAATTCTCTAACCAGACCTTTTCAAAATAGGCTACCACCTCATGATTGGTATACAATGTGAATTTTGGGTCCTTCTCTGTCATCTTTCTTCTATTTTTTCTTCAGATTCCATTTGTAGCTATCGGAAGGCCAATACCCAGTCTCTTGAGATGGCTTTTGACTGAGTATTGGCCAGTGACCATAAAAGTAGCATTCAAATAGAACTTTCTAATTCTTTATTATATATGATGTAATTTCCTTTTGAGTCTCTTTTTTAGGATCGAACTTGACTCTGGACTTACATGCCTCTCTTATTAAGATTGTATATATAGAAAATACAAGTCCCTTTAAAGCGGAAAGTATCAATCAATTACAATCCTGTAATTGGGAAACTGACAAATAATTGAACAAACACTCATGAAAAGTCATTCTGGATAGGAATTACCTTTAATAATACATGTTATTGCTAAGGATGGAATTTACATAATTTGTTTCGCTCAAACAAAGTGAAACTACTGAAAAAGTTTCCCTAAATCAGGGAGTAGTGTAGAAATCAAGAAGCAACTCTTTATCATTTGTTTATATTTTCTTTCTTTCTGTTACCTACATTTTTCCTGTTTTATTAAAACCATTGAAATTTTCTTCCATTTTGAAGGTACATTCTTCGGGTTTTTATTCCTACTTATTGTTACTTCTTGGATATATTGGGGACTGAAGAAAAGAAAACTTATGAAACTGAAGGAGAAGTTTTTCAAGCAAAATGGTGGTTTGCTATTGCAGCAACAAATGTCTTTAACCGCGGGTATATCTGAAACAACAAGGATATTTACTTCCGAGGAGCTTAAGAAGGCAACCAACAATTATGATGAGAGTCAAATCCTTGGCAAAGGAGGTTATGGTACAGTTTATAAAGGAATTCTGCCTGATAAGAGAGTAGTTGCAATTAAGAAGTCAAAAGTAGTAGAAAAAGATCAAATTGTTCAGTTCATTAACGAGGTTGCCATTCTCACTCAAACCAACCATAGGAATGTGGTGAAGCTCTTGGGATGTTGTCTAGAGGCCGAAGTTCCATTACTAGTTTATGAATACATCTCAAATGGAACTCTGTTTCATCATGTCCATGACCAAGAAAACATGTCCTCTCTCTCATGGGATAATCGTCTAAGGATTGCAACCGAAACAGCTGAAGCACTTGCATATCTACACTCTTCCGCTTCCATACCGATCTTTCATAGAGATGTTAAATCTACCAACATACTCTTAGACGAAAACTATACTGCGAAAGTGTCCGACTTTGGAGCTTCAAGGCTGGTCCCAATGGATAAAACTCAAGTAACAACATTGGTGCAGGGAACTTTGGGATATCTAGACCCAGAATACATGCTTACAAGCCAATTTACAGATAAGAGCGATGTTTATAGCTTCGGAGTAGTTCTTGTAGAACTCCTAACAGGGAAGTTGCCACTCTCTTTTCAGAGACCCGAAGCAAAGAGGAACCTATCATTGTACTTTCTTTCATCAATGAAAAATAATCATCTCTTCGAAATTCTGGAGCCAAGAGTAGTAGATGAAGGGATGAGAGAGCAACTCGTAGCAGTGGCGGAGCTTGCAAAGAGATGCTTGAAACTCAAGGGTGATGAAAGGCCAACAATGAAAGAAGTGGCAGCAGAGCTACAAGGGCTGAGAAGGTTTGAGCAACATCCATGGGTCAACGACAATCATGAAGAGGCTGAACATTTGTTGGGTGAAACATTCCTTGGTTGTAATAGTGATTCGAATGGGTATGATAGCATGAAAAACCAAGAAATGGTACCCTCGAAAATTCTACGATGATTATTCAAGGAGTCGGCTGCTTTTAGTAGATGAAATTATTTTTAAGGACTTGTCAATATGTCAAAAATTCTAGAACTGATAAGATAGGTTGTTGGAATATATTTACACTTCTAATATTAATAGAATTATTGTGTGATTAGGAGTCTAAGTTGGATTTACCTCTAATTAAGAGATGCATTTAATTTATAATTAGTTAAGAGTTACAGTTTGAGTGTGATAGCCCTAGGGTCGGCTAGAGGCTATAAATACATTTAATAGTATAAGGATTTAATTAATAATACACAGTATTATATTTTTCTACGTATGTGAAATCTAACCTGATGAATTTCAACCGTTCCTTCATATATATATATATATATATATAAATATATAGATATATATTTTTAATTTAGTAACTTTGTGAGTTTTGTCAATTCTATTTCAGTTGTAAGTTTGATTATAAAGTTGGGGGTGAATGGATACTTGTAAAGATTGTTTTTAATAGAAGAGAATCTATAGTTTTTTTTTTTTTTTCTACAAGTAATTGTTGGTTGATATAGCTTATGTACCTAGTTTGACCTTGTCTACTGAACATATTACTATCACAATCTTCACACAGGGACTTTTGACCTTCATTTCAACATTCTAGTCTGCATCATAAAAGGTTAGGGGCTATTTGGATTAAAAAATGTAGAAAAATAAAAGGATTTTTTATTTCATTTTATTTGATAAATTTTTATTTAATAAATTCTCACCAGATGGTAGCATGCCACTAATTGAACTTTCCTAAATTTTTACCATCTGAATTTTACTAGGACTTGGTGAAATCCATACAAATCCTTATTTTGATCATCTTGTAAAGAAAGAGAACTTTCATTAGAGTAGAGAGAATGAATAGAATCAGAAAAAAGTTGAATTTCTCCAAAGTTGGAGCCGTCTGTTGTCAGAACACCAATGTTTAAAACCCTCAAAAACTCAAATGCTAAATGTTGGGCCCACATCCCACATCAGTTGTGAAGGGAGAGATTTAAAGACTTGATTTTTTTTTTTTATTGAATTTTGCATTTCAGCAATTCGCATGATTTTAAGAAAATTTAAAATTAAGTGCTTCAAATGTGAAATGTATTTAAGGAGGAGAGGAGAGTAAGGAAAGAGGAAATGAAGACATGTATAAATAAAAGTAAAATTGGGATTTCATTGAAATATGATGTATTATTATCAAAATCTCTCATGTAAAAATCAATACCTTATTCTTAATGTATTTAATAAATTAATTAATTAAAACAGCTTAACAAATGATTGATTTGAGTTGAAAATTTAAAATACAAATTGGAAATTACTCAAACCTAATCTCAACTAAGCCAACTGATTGGCATTAGTGAATTGATAAAGATAATAGTCTCCCTCTCTCTCAATTTAATTGTCTTATATGAATTTTGGAATTGTCTCAAAATAAGGGTAGTCATTTAGACACCCCACTCTTCTTTTAAGAGACACTCCATTTCAAAATTTTATGTGAAATTACCATTTTGTCCCTCAATTTTAAATGGAGGAATCATCTTTTTTAAAAAATTGAGGGGTAAAATGATAATTTTCATACAAAATTTTGAAATGAGGTATCTCTTAAAAGAAAAGTGGAGTGTCTAAATGGCCACTCCAAAATAATTGTCTCATTCATAATAGAATAGCATAAAGTGTGTTAAAATTAACTTCAAATATGAGAAAGTACTTTATTTCGCTTGATTCACGCATAGTAAACGTACTTCAATTGTATCTCTAGCGCATAAGACTTGCAGTGCTATTAAAAAATAGTGTATAATTTCAATAGTAGCATTACATGCAATCCTATCCAAAACTAGCGCTATATCTCGTGCTATCCAAAACTAGCACATAAATTGAATATGCAGCGTGTAATATCAAAAGTTAGCGCATATTATCAATATTAGCATATAAAATAAACTAGCATATATTTAAGACTCATTAACCCTAATCGCATCTGTAAGCGTTCGGAGTTGTATGTACCTCGATTTGACGCAATGGGTGACACGATTCAGTACCATAATTAGCGCATTGAATCACATGCCTTTGAATGGTTTCTGGAGTTATTTGCTACCGCACATTGTCTAGTTGGATTTAATGTCTCCAACAACTTTGATTTTTAGATGTTATTAAATAGATTTAAAAGTGACATTTATTTACTTCAAAACAATGACTGAACTCTAATCTTCTTCTATCCTAGTATTCTTTTTCACCTTCTCACAACTTGGTGAAATGTCTTCGAAAGAGTCTTAAAGATTCAAGAGAGTTCATTGTTTTTTACAAATTCATTTTCAACTCGAAGTTGATATCTAAGAATGTAACGCCCCGACCCGGAAGTGGGCTCGGAACGCTGCTGAATTTTTTTTTTTTTTTGTAAAGTAAGGTACTCTCAAGGCTTATAACTGGGTTGTATTAAGGGTTAGGCCCAACCACACATGTTCTCAACATGTGGATTCACACACAAACCATAAGCCTACCCACATGCATACACATAACATACAATCGCATATTTCATAAACAAATCAGAGTTACTATGAAACCCATAGTGGTTTTACAAGCCATCACAAAATAAGTACCACATACGGTTTTTTACACAAATTATGGTTTTCAAGAACCAAAACTCAACAACAAGTCCCTGTCAAAGGGGATCCAATGCCACGCCAAAACTTATCCTTCCTAAGCTCGATACGAAGGTTCCTCATCTTCAAGTATATTTCCTGAAATGTGAGTAGTGTGAGCGAAGTAGCTCAGTGAAAGAACATAACAATGCAGTTTATTGAATATCAGGTTAGTCAATATTAACACTATCAACATAACAGTTTCATCCTGTCCAAAATCTCATTATAATCTCATAACTGCTGACATCCACCGTAACACCTAAATACTACGCTGAAACTAATAGTATTAAGTCTCGACACGGTCAAAATACTTCTTCCAAGTACATCTCTGGCCCACCCAAAACCGGTACTGACACACACAAGCTCAGTAACTAACCCACTTGGTCCAGTAGACGTAAACCGACACACACAAGCTCGGTAATGGTTCAATAGTAAAGGGTACGTGGAAGTAGTATCAATATCATCATAGCTCATAAGCATCATCATATGTGATCAACATCATAAATATCCATAAACACTTTTCACAATGGTCCATCATGTCTAGTCATATAAGTGGGTTCATCAAAACAGATCCTTGAAACCACTCATTGCACTAGATCCCTTTTAACCTCATTTACTCCTACTGCAATGTTAAGTGTTCTCATCGAAAATGTGTGGTATCGAAGTATCTGTCAATCATACAAACAGATATACAAACAATGATCAGTCAAAATGCATAGCATAACAAGCAATACATTCTCATAATATTTCAAATCTTATTTTCCGGAAATCTTCAGGGGAATGGAACTAAGTCTCCTATTTAGTTACTAACCATTTTAATTTACAATAATCAGCAATATATTTAATAGAGTACTCAGGGCACTTCTCATATTGTCTTCTGGACATGACCAGGTTGACGTATTGAGTTAGGCCTACTACTCTTATAGCGAGTTAGGCCTAGAGGTCACTCAGTATCCGAACCCTTCTTTTCTACCGAGCGGCAAAGGAAATCGCACAGCTATAGATAGCTGTCGGGCTAAGTCAGCCACAGATAGAGAGTATCGATTTGAAAGTAAATACAATAAATAATACACTATAGTACTAAGAGAAAGGGGTTAGTAACAATTTTATTTATCAAAGAGGGTTTAAACATCACATTAAAATCTAGGGTCTAACATATGCATCTTAAATCAAACTAAGATTTACAAATCAAAACTGGATTCCTCAAAACATGCCTAGGAACCAGGTACTGCGGCTTCAGAACATCCGAGTCACTGCCTAAACTGGTCCACAGAACTTTGGAACATGGTTCTATGTTTCAGAACGTCTGAGGCTCATGTCTCAGAACGTCCGAGGGTACTTCCGAACTGAAAAACAGAAAACAGAACCTTTGGTGTGTCTCGGAACTTACTGAGGAAAGCTTGGAACTTCCGAAAAGTTCGGTCCTTCCGAAACAGATTCAGAACATGCCGTCCGCAGAGGTGGAAGAAACAGTTTGCCTCTAGACACTTCGGAACCCTGATCTGAAGCTCAGAACTTCTGAAGTGTTGGCTTTGGAACGTCTGAAGCCCAACTCTCAGACCTTCCGAGAGTCGTCTTCCTCCTCTGTCTGCAACAACAAACAGTAACGGCAACGGGTGAGTGAAATGCGAATCCAGAAACTGTGGATTATCTAGGTTCTTTTTTACATCCAACTGGTCAGATGGACTCCTCAGTGAGTCCACTTGACATAGGGAATAATTTAGAACTTTAACACTGAATCAAAACATCCGATTTCAACATGGAAATCAGTGTTTACACAAAATTTTCTAAGTTTTCCTTAAACTTCAAATCAATTTTTAACATTCAAATCTTAACCAATTTTACTTCTGTTTGATTCTAGATGGGTTAGAGTTTGAAAAAGAACACAGAGGTTACCTTCGTTTGAGCTCTAACGTCGAAAATCCGAAATTTGAAAAATCTCCCTCCTTAAGCTTACGTTGAAATTTTTTGAAAAGAACAGAGAAGAACGGCAATTGGTTTTCACAGAGGTAGAAATTGATTTGAGGTGAATCCAGCTGGGAGGAGGGTATAATTTATAAACCTTTCAACCAGGCCAGGTGATGGACACATCACCGACACCCCACGGGGGTTTGCATGGGTTGCCATGGCCAAGTACCAGCGGCAACAGTAAAACAGTAAATTTTATTTGCAGATAAGTCCTCTTCTGCAGGTTTTGCAAATAAGTCCAAATTTGGTCTTAATTAAATTTTAACTAAAAACATGATTTAAATCATTTAATTAATTTAATCCAACTTGACAAAAATGTTGGGTTTTATAAACTCTACTTGTCATAAAATTTTGCAGATTTAAAATTTACCAAAAACCATAGATGTAAACAAAATCCACATTTTGATAATGATAAATAAAAGGTTTAAAACCTTTATTTTCAAAATTTGGAGAAATAAACTAAATCGTTATGTTAAAACCTAACATCACATAGTTTTCTCATTTCTGAAATTATCTAAAAATATTTATTTCTTCTCTTTCCGGTAGTTTTAAATACCATTTTTTGAAAATAATATAATTCTGTAATTATGAATTAAAATCCTTGATTAAGGGAATCAATATTATCCATTAATAATCAAATAATTACATACATAGAAGAAATATTATTGATAAGTGGTAAATTACCATTTTGCCCTTCCAACTAGACGAGTTGGATCATCGAGCTTTCAAGCTCTGACTATGCCACACCTGGGATTTTCGTAAACCCTTAACCGAAATCTTTAAGATTAACCGGTCAATGTATGATTTATCATACTTATCACGCTTAATTCGGGTTAGGGTATTACAAAGAAGTATGTATTTTTTTTATTGAAAATATTACTATTCTTTATTTTTTTTAATGAACACGATCAACTTAAGTTAAAGTGAGATTCATGGTTATAGGTGCACATAAGCGTGAGTTATCGTTTCAGAGGACTATATTATTTGGAAAAATTAGGGCTGCAACTTGGGCCGGGTTTCTTAAAATCCAATCCGAAATATCAACCCGAACTTCATAACCCGACCCGACCCAAATTCTAACCTAAATTAACCCGAATTCTTACCTGACCCTCATTCTAAACCCATTTTAGTTAGGTCGGGTCGGGTCCGGTTAATTTATAAAATTCTCAACCCGATCCAAATTTATTGCAAGTTTTTATCTTCTCAATCCGACCCGACCTGCTGGTCTGAAATTCTCGATCTAACCCGCATGATTTTTTGGATCAGATCATGCTAACCCGACCCGAGTCGCAGCCCTTAGGAAAAACAGTCAAATCTTTAAAATATTTCCAAACTTAGATACATTGGGTAAATAAATGAATGATTGTTCTGCAATACTAGAGAACAGTAAACCCTCAACTTATTATTATTATATTTATTATAACACCATCATCCATTGCTTGGGACGCCAACATCAAATAATGCCAATACATCACACTTCCTAAACTACCGAAGCAAAACTCCTTAGAACTTTCATCGAACCTTCGTCATTCGTTCATTTTATTATTTTTTTATGATTTTATGTAAACTATAAAATAATTTCAAACTTTCCAAGAAATGGAGACAACCCATCAAGAAATGGAATCCAATAATCCATTGCTTCCCACTCCGTCCTCTACTGATGTGGTTCCAGAGGGTGAATCTAATGCACCACCACCATCACCATCGTCACCAACATGGTTATCACCACCATCACCACCACCACCGCTGCCTTTGCCACCGCCACCACCACCACCACTACTTCCTTCCTCTATTTATACGCCTCATGAAGTTGCAGTACCCGCAACACCACAGCATCAGCCAGTTCAGGATTACCAAGTTCAAGTCCCAGAAGATTGTAGATTGTTGGAGGAGCTGTTCAAAAAACAGATACAGCAGAAGGAAAAGGAGGACTTGCGGAATACAATAGTGGTGGTTGCCGTACTGATCCTTACAATGACCTACCAAACTGCACTCAGCCCTCCTGGGGGCACATGGCAGGAAGATCCAGGCCCATCTAACCTTTTCATGAAAGGAAAACATGTCGCCGGAACTCCGGTTCTGAGAGACAAAGAACCAATGGTCCTCCTCATTTACTGTTTCCTCAACAAGATGGCATTTTTTGCTGCTATGTTGATAATCTGGGTCTGTATGTTCAACGAAGTTTCTAAGGCCGTCCGGATTTGTAAAGTACTTGTCATTGCTGGGTGTTTATGATGGTCACAACTTATATCACTGGAACCCTTCTTATTGCAGGAGAAAGTAGCAAGTTTACAACTATTGAAGAGGCATTTATTCATGTCTTAGCTTTTGCCGTCGTGTTTACCATCTTTTGGCTTACTGACTTTATTACAGGCAAGTTCTTCAAGAGTTCGGATTCGGGTTATGGTTCTGGTTGGGCTCGGGTCCACAATGAGCCTGATCTCAGACAACAAGATGTGGATCCAAGCCAGTCTTGAATCTATACAAAGTTTCGTTTACATCGTCTTCCCTATCATATACTGTCTTTACAAATAAAAAATGTACAGGCGTGGACTAGGAGACACTTTTCTGATCATCTGATGTGAAACGTAGACATATTGTAAAGGTCCTCTTGTTGTGTATTTTTTATGCATATTTATGGTTAGTATCAAACTTTGTTTGTGTAAGTTTCTTTGGCAGATCTAACAGATCATGCGTTGAAAGTGAATTTCACTATAATTGAAAAGTTTAATGGATGAATAGGCTTGTCATTTTTTTTAATGATTGATCAGAAATCATTCAAGAGATGAAAAAAGCTCAAAGAATACAGTTAGAGCCCACAGCCCGGGCCAGGCCAAAAGCCAAAACAAGCCGGCAACATTAAGAGGGACAACCCCAGAGAGGGGCCCTAATCAGAGATAAACGAGAGGAGTCCACATCCCGGGCCAGGCAATTAAAGAGCATACATGGCCTAGGCAGGGTCCAAAATTCACTGATACTAAGATATTGGCGTCTCGGCCGATATCTCGGTATCTCAAGTCTCGGCCGAGATCTCTATCCTAATTTTTTTAATATCCATTGTTTAAATGTATATCAGCCGAGATTCGTAACCCTAGGCCCAGGCCATAGATAACAGGCCTAGGCTAGAAACAAGCGGGGCCCAGTCAAGCACAAAATGAGAGAAGACACCAGAGTCATTTCCACTGAGCATAAGATCAGAGAACTGCTGATTGTTGCCCCATTGTAACCCACAACATTTGGATACTCGGGACCAAATCTGTCAATCAGAGACTTGATAGCACCAAGATATCAACGATTTAGGCTGTCATTTAGATTAATAAAGTATTCAAAATGAGATTTATTATCATTCTAACTCTTAATTTTTAAAATAAAAAAAACAAAATTTTGAATAATGTTTTTATCCTCATAATCAAGTCAAAATAATTACATAGATATCATAAAGATTAGATTTGAATTTAAAAATGAAAAGTAATAATTTTAATACTTTAAATTTATTATTATGTGAAACTCATATGAGTTCTGTACATCTAGGGTTGTTCATTTGTCCAAACCCAACATGAGTCCGACTTAAATAAATAGGTTTGAACAAGACTTTGTTCGACATGGTAGACTTAAGCTTTTACTTAAAGCCCGTCGAGGACCGTTGGGCTTTTAGGCCCATTTATTTTATACATTTTTAATGTTTTTTATAAATTTAAAATATAACTGCATAGATTGAAATATAACTTAAATACCGATCATCTGGTAAAATTTCATTTTTAAAACTAATTTTTATCGATCTTAATCGTCAAAATCACTAACATCATCTTTTTAAGATCATTTGCAAACTTTGACTATCAATATCAATTGGCTAAAGATTTAGTTTTGAACTAAAATATTACCTACTGGTATTTGTTTAAGTATACTTTTG
Organism: Chimonanthus salicifolius; assembly: GCA_013350335.1. NCBI lineage: Eukaryota > Viridiplantae > Streptophyta > Magnoliopsida > Laurales > Calycanthaceae > Chimonanthus > Chimonanthus salicifolius. The sequence goes on from CM023534.1 coordinate 19,946,429, forward strand.
ATATACGCAGTTAAAATTTTAAGTTACAAAATACAAAATTTTAAAATATAAAATATAGTGCCAAGTGCAAAATAAACGGGCTTCCTAGATAAAAACGGGCTTGGGATTTTTTTTGAAAGAGCAGGGCCCGTGAATAGCCCTACGGACACCAAAACAAATAGTCTTCCCAGTTTTGAGAGTTGATTTCATTGGTAGAACATCTCGCGCTTCAGGATAGTGCTCCACGTCTATCTTTGTGGGTTGACCATAGAAGGATTCTCATATGGAAATCTAGGGCCACAGTTGGATTAAATGAAAGTTTTATAGGAGTTTCTCTCATGCAGGAGTTTTCCTCGAACATGGTTTTTCTTATTGATGAATTTTCCTACTTTTATTTGGTAATTAGAGGGGGAGAGATACATGAGAAAAGAACTCTCTCTCTCGAGGTAAGAAATCATGTTTGGTAACAGTTAGCAAGAGAAACTTGATATTTTCGATTTCATGAGAATCAATGATATTCAATGTATCCATATTACTCTAAATTTGTACTAAATTCACATTTTAATGTGCATTTGAACTTTAGATTATATTGATTGTAACTAGTTCACCTTGATTGACTCTTTTTATTCTATATATATTTGTATCATCTTTTTTATTAAAGACAAAACTCTCTATTTTATTACCTACTCTTCCACTATTTTCTTCTTTTTTCTTCTTTTTCTTCTAACATGGTATCAACTAAAACGGACCATCCTCATTAGCACCTTCAGTTCTTTCCCTTATTAATAGAGCTGCCAGGCAATTCCAATTCCATTTTCCATTTCTACGGTCTCAAGAGAATATCCTTTCACCATTTTCCATTTTTATTGGACACAATGGTGACTAGATAAAGAAAACCATTTAGGTTTGAAGGCATGTGGATGGAGCACAACAATTTTCTAGATTTTATAAATAACAAAAGAATATCCCTCTGATGCATCCAAGGTAAGTTTGAGGATTAGAATAAAAAGGTTTTTGGCAATATTCCTTAAAGACTAAAAATCTTTCGTCGATAAATTGACCGAATGGATCCAACTTGAACAGCCACTTTACTTTCTGATAAAATATCAAAAAACCTGTGATATTTATTCAGGATTGTTTTATCTTTAAATTTATTTAGTTTTTTTTTTCCTTTTCTTTGTTTTTCGTTGCAATTAAGTTAAGTTTTAATTTATTTATTTATTCTTGAATAGATATGTATTTCCATCTCTGGTGCTTTTTCTATATCAATATAATTAGCATTTAAAAAAAAATAACTAATTTAAGTTGGGTGACAACAATATAAGGTTTGTTCATAAAAAACACCAGACTTAACATGATCAAAGATGATTAAGGTTATGGTATCACCACCAGTCCTCATGGTATAGAAGGTGCTTTTGTTAGATTCTATAGTAATCTCTTCTAAAAGCGGGAATGAGGATCACACCTTGGTGAATAATGAAAACAAATGCTTAAATGAAGATTTTCATTGTGCTTTTGTCACAGCCCTAGATCAGTTTGAAGTCAGAAGAGGTTTTAAATCCCCTGGTTCTGATCAATGTCACAAATCTTGATGGTATTTTTAAATTTATCACTTTTTATCGGTAAAATACTATTATCACCTTAATAACAAGTATTTATTGACATGACAGTAAATTTCAGATAAAATCGCATTAAAAACACAATAAATGGTAATATCCCAATAAATTATTAGTAAATTTCTTATTAATATTTTTATATTATTAATATATTTATTTATTATATATTTATTATTTTTTAAATATTATATTTTTGTGAGATTTTCCCGTTAATTTCCCAGTAAAACCTAAAAAATTAAAAAAAATCCCGACATTACCAATCACTGTTAATAATCGGAAAACGGTATTTGTGACTATGGTTCTAATTGTTTCTTTCTAACACTCTTGGGAAGTCATTAAACATGATGTAATGGCCATGATTAAGGACTATTTTTACAATAATTATCTTTCATAGGAGATTAATAAAACATTTTCAGCCATAAGTCTTTGCAATACCAAATATAAGATTATTGCTAAGATTGTAGCTTATAGGCTAAAGAGTCATCTCTTAGAGAGCTTTTGTTGAGAACCCTATGAGAAAGAATAAAAGGAAAAATAAAAGTTTTATTTTAAAAGTTGATATTACCAAAGCATATAATTCCTTGTTAATCTCAAAAGCTTCAGCAGGAACGGAATTCGAGGCTGATTTTGTGTACTAATATGAAATTAAGTTGAAGTGAGACTCATGGTACATGTAAGCGTGAGCTATCGTTTTGGAGGACTATATTCTATGGACAAAGTCATTTTTAAAATATTATTAAATTATTATTACATTGTGTGGAACGGCACCACCAAATTATGCCAATACATCACTTTCTGCACTATCGAAGCGATACGCCTTAGAACTTTCATTGTACCTTCGTCATTTGTTCTTTTGATTATTTCTTTATGATTTTATGTAAACTATAAATAGTACTCTCCAAGAAATGGCGATAACCCATGAAGAAATGGCAACAACTCATCAAAATCATCAAGCTCAAGTTTCAGAAGATCATAGATCATTGGCAGAGCGGTTAAAAAAACAGAGAGAGCAGGACTTGCGGAATACAATAGTGGTAGTTGCTGTATTGATTCTTAAAATGACCTACCAAGCTGCACTCAGCCCTCCCGGCGGCACATGGTCAGATGATCTGGACCCGTCTAACCTTTCCATGAAAGGAAAACACATAGCTGGAACTCCGATTTTGAGGGACAAGGAGCCGATGACTCTCCTCATTTACTGTTTCCTCAACAAGATGGCATTTTTCGCTTCTATGTTGATAATCTGGGTCTGCCTGTTCATCGAAGTTTCCAAGGCCGTCCGAATTTGCAAGGTACTTGTCATTGCTGCAGTGTTTATGATGGTGGCAACTTATATTACTGGAACCCTTCTTATCGCAAGAGAAAGTAGCAAGTTTACAACCATTGACGAGGCATTTATTCATGTATTAGCTTTTGCTCTTGTGGTAGTCATCCTTTGGCTTACTGACTTCATCACAAGCAAGTTCGTCGAAGTTCTTGATTCTGGTTCGGTTCAGGTTCACACCAGACTTGAATCTATACAGAATGATCTGAAGGAGAAGGAGGGCTTACGTAATACAATAGTGGTGGTTGCCGTACTAATCCTTACAATGACCTACCAAGCTGCACTCAACCCTCCCGGAGGAACATGGCCGGACGAGCCAGAGCTGTTCAACCTTTTGATGGAAGGAAAACACATAGCCGGAACTCCGGTTCTAAGAGACAAGGAGCCGATGACTCTCCTCATTTACTGTTTCCTCAACAAGATGGCATTTTTTGCTTCTATGTTGATAATCTGGGTCTGCCTGTTCAATGAAGTTTCCAAGGCCGTCCGGATATGCAAGGTACTTGTCATTTTTGCAGTGTTTATGATGGTGGCAACTTATATTACTGGAACCCTTCTTATTGCAAGAGAAAGCAACAAGTTTACAACCATTAACGAGGCATTTATTCATGTCTTAGCTTTTGCCCTCGTCCTTGTCATCCTTTGGCTTACTGAATTCATCACAAGCAAGTTTGTCGACGGTTATGGTTCTGGTTCGGTTCAGGTCCACACCAGACTTGAATCTACACAGAAAGAGCAGGAAAAAGAGGGCTTGCGGGATACAATGGTGGTGGTTGCCGTACTAATCCTTACAATGACCTACCAAGCTGCACTCAGCCCTCCCGGGGGCACATGGCCAGACGATTCTGATCCGTCTAACCTTTCCATTGAAGGGAAACACATAGCCGGAACTCCGATTCTAAGAGACAAGCAGCCGATGACACTACTCATTTATTGTTTTCTCAACAAGATGGCGTTTTTTGCTTCTATGTTAATAATCTGGGTTTGCCTGTTCAACGAACTTTCTAAGGCCGTCCGAATTTGCAAGGTACTTGTCATTGTTGCAGTGTTTATGATGGTGGCAACTTATATTACTGGAACCCTTCTTATTGCCAGAGAAACTAGCAAGTTTACAACCAGTTACGAGGCATTTATTAATGTTTTAGCTTTTGCCCTCGTCCTTGTCATCCTTTGGCTTACTGACTTCATCACAAGCAAGTTCGTCGAGGTTTATGGTTCTGGTCCGGTTCAGGTCCACACTAGACTTGAATCTACACAGAAAGAGCAGAAGGAGAAAGAAGGCTTGCGGAATACAATAGTGGTTGTTGCCGCATTGATCCTTACAATGACCTATCAAGCTGCGCTTAGCCCTCCCGGGGGCACATGGCCAGATGATCCAGACCAGTCTAACCTTTCCATGAAAGGAAAACACATAGCCGGAACTCCGGTTCTCAGAGACAAGGAGCCAATGACACTCCTAGTTTATTGTTTCATCAACAAGATGGCATTTTTTGCTTCTATGTTGATAATTTGGGTCTGCCTGTTCAACGAAGTTTCCAGGGCCGCCCGGATTTGCAAGGTACTCGTCATTGCTGCAGTGTTTATGATGGTGGCAACTTATATTATTGGAACCCTTCTTATTGGAAAAGAAAGTAGCAAGTTTACAACCATTGACGAGGCATTTATACATGCCTTAGCTTTTGCTCTGGTGCTTGTCATCCTTTGGTTTACTGTTTTCATTACAGGCAAGTTCGTCGAGGGTTCAAGTTCTGGTTCGGTTCGGGTCCTCACTAGACTTGAATATATACAGAAAGAGCAACAGGAAAAGGAGGGCTTGCGAAATACGATAGTCGTAGTTGTCGTACTAATCCTTTCAATGACCTACCAAGCTGCACTCAGCCCTCCCGGAGGAACATGGCCAGACGAGCCAGAGCTGTTCAACCTTTTGATGGAAGGAAAACACATAGCCGGAACTCCGGTTCTAAGAGACAAGGAGCCGATGACTCTCCTTATTTACTGTTTCCTCAACAAGATGGCATTTTTTGCTTCTATGTTGATAATCTGGGTCTCTCTATTTAATGAAGTTTCCAAGGTCGTTCGGATTTGCAAGGTACTTGTCATAGCTGCAGTTTTTATGATGGTGGCAACTTATATTACTGGAACCCTTCTCATTGCAAGAGAAAGTAGCAAGTTTACAACCATTGACGAGGCATTTATTCATGTCTTCGCTTTTGTCATCGTGTTTGTCATCCTTTGGCTTACTGACTTCATTACAAGCAAGTTCGTCGAGGGTTCTTGTTCTGGTTCGATTCGGGTCCACAATGAGCATGATCTCAGAAAACAAGATGCAGATCCACAATAGACTTGAATATATTCAGAGGTTCAAGAAAAATCTTTTGAATCTATGTAGAGTTTCGGGTTAACATCCTTTAGTGCTGTTGCATTTGAAAATTTATAGTGTTACCATTAATCACTTGTCATAGTAATCAAATTTTTAGTGAATCCATCATTTTATAGTAAGTTATGAAAATTTTCATATTTACATCTTTGTCCCTATCATATATTGTCTTTACAAGTAAAAAATGTCATGTGTGGACTTAGGGCCACTTTTCTGATGTGCAATGTAGACCCAAATCTTATTATATTGTCGATACTCATATGAAACTCAAATTAGTCATGTACATCCTCAGGTATTCATTTATTCGAACCTGTCCTGAGTCCGACTTCAACAAGTGGGCTTGAACAAGATTTTTTTCACTGGGCTGGGCTCGATTGGGCTTTTTGGCCCATTTATTTAATATATTTTTTAATTTATTTTTTATAAATTGATAATAAAATTGTATAGTTTAGGACTTAAAGACCGACCATCTAGTAAAATTTCATCTCAAAAATCAAGTTACAACAACTTGATCTTAATGGTCAAAATCACGAGTATCATCTTTTTAAGGACGTTATCCAACTTTGACTACCAAGATCAAGTGGTTAAAAATTTAGTTTTGATGTAAAAAGTTACCTACTGGTATTAATTTAAGTATAATTTTGATTTGTACAGTTAAAAGTTTAAGTTACAAAATACAATTTTAAAAAATTAAAAATGTTGCCATGTGAAAAATAAATGGGCTTTAAATAACATGCCCTGGATTTTGTAGATACAAACGGGCTTGGACTTTTTTCTAAAAGGCCCAGCTCCAATCCGACCCTGAACATGTCTATGTACACCAAAACAAATAGTCTACCTAGTTTTCAGAGTTGATTTCATTGGTAGAACATCTCTTGCTTCTGGGTAGTGCTCCATGTCTATATTTGTTGGCTAACCATACAAGAATTCTTATGTAACGACCCGACCCGAACACAGGGCTTAGGGCTTGACTCAGTAAGATATTGTTCGCTTTGGGCCTCGCACACAGCTCAAACCCGCACGATTTTGCATTTGGGCCCGGGCCCACGTGGCCCAGCCCAAAACGCGTCTCACTTGAGTTCATAGGGCTTGGCCACTTAAAACCCCTAATTTTTCCCCCTTCACCACCGATGTGGGACTTTTCCTACATTGGTGGGTAGGGGTATCACAATCACCTCCCCTAAAGCCTCGAGCCGTCCCCGGCTCGACTCTGGTCTAGCTCAACAACTCCAGAGAAGGATAATAGGCCCACACAGTCCGAGTGTTGAACTCGGCTCTGATGCCATATTTGTAACGACCCGACCCGAACACAGGGCTTAGGGTTTGACTCAGTAAGATATTATTCAGTTTGGGCCTCACACACAGCTCAAACCCGCACGATTTTACATTTGGGCGCAGGCCCATGTGGCCCAGGCCAAAACGCGTCTCACTTGAATTCATGGGGCTTGGCCACTTAAAATCCCTAATTTTTCCCCCTTCACCACCGATGTGGGACTTTTCCCACATTGGTGGGTAGGGGTATCACATCTTATATGGCAATTTATGGTTGCATTTGGATTAAAGGATAGTTTTGTAGAGTTTCCATTATACATGAGTGTTCAAAGGTTTCTCTTGTTGAGGAATTTTTTGTCGTTCTTGTTTGGTAATTATAAGCGAAGGGATACATGAGAAAACTAACCTAAATCTTGTTTAGTAACTATTAGCAAAAGAAGCTTGATATATTTTCAATTTTATGAGAATTAATGGTATTCAATGTATCCCTACTATTGTAAATGTTGTAGTAAATTCACATTTTACATGTGCATTTAGATTATATTGATTGTAACCAATCTTCTTTATCTTTTCGTTCGTCTTGATTGGGTTTTTATATTCTATATATACGTGTATCCTTTTTTTTTTATTAAAGAAAATGAATACAACAGAGAGAATTTATCTCTCTATTTTCTTTCATCCTCTTCCACTATTTTCTTCATTTTTTTCTTATTTCCTTTTAACATGGTACAGCAAGAACGGATGGTCCCTGATTTCTTCATTGTAACTCTTTTTTCAGCACCTTGTCTGTAGAAAAGTCTCTTCTTTTTTTAATGATTCTTTTTTACTATGCATGTATCTAAGTTATATTGGGTGGAAGCTATTTTTAACTTCAAGCTATCTAATTAATCGTATGCCTTCATGTGTATTGCACAACAAATCTCCAATTGATATTATATCTAGGCCCCCATTTAGACATCAGGAAAATTTGTCACTAGACACCAGTTTTCGAATTTTGAGGAGAAATTACCGTTTTGCCTGTCCTCTAAAAATCGTTCGAAGGATTCTGTAGACCATTTTCGAGATCCTTCGAAAAATACCTTGATTCTAATCGTTCGAAGGGTCCTTCGAACGATCAGCCACATTTCAAATGAATTGCTACAGTAATATTCTTCCAAAATTTTTCAAATTAAATATCCGGACTAATTACGATAACATGATAAAAATACTTTAATACTTTAAGGTCTTTTGACACTTCCAAATGCTTAAAATACAGTGTTTTATAAATAAGGGTATCCCTAGGCTGTGCCGAAAACACATTTGGAAGTGTCAAAAGACCTTGAAGTCTTAAAGTATTTTTATTAGGTTATTTTAATTAGTCCGAATATTCAATTTGAGAAATTTTAGAAATACAATGCTTGAAAAATAACTGTCTATGTTTTAAAGAATATTTTATTATAGCAGTTATTCTTAAAAACATAGGCAGTTATTTTTTAAGAACTGTATATTTCTAAAATTTCTCAAATTGAATATCTGGACTAATTATAATAACCTAATAAAAATACTTTAAGACTTTAAGGTCTTTTGACACTCCTAAATATTTAAAACACATATTTTACAAATAAGGGTATCTCTAGGGTGTGACGAAAACACATTTAGAAGTGTCAAAAGACCTTGAAGTGTTGAATTATTTTTATCAGGTTATCGTAATTAGTTCGAATATTCAATTTGAGAAATTTTGGAAATACATAGTGCTTAAAAAATAACTTTAAAGTTTTAAAGGAGATTTTATTATTTAATACACTATGCACGTTATTTTTTAAGCACTGTGTATTTCTAAAATTTCTCAAATTGAATATCCGGACTAATTATGATAACCTGATAAAAATACTTTAAGACTTTAAGATCTTTTGACACTTCTAAATGTGTTTTCATCACACCCTAGGGATACCCTTATGTGTAAAATACTATGTTTTAAATATTTAGGAGTGTCAAAAGACCTTAAAGTCTTAAAGTATTTTTATCAGATTATCGAAATTAGTCTGGATATTTAATTTTAAAAATTTTGGAAATACACAGTGCTTAAAAAATAACTTTAAAATTTTAAAAGATATTTTACTGTTTAAATTTTTTAACTGATGTTACTGTAGCTACATCATTTCATTCGAAGGATCATACTACATCATTTCATTCGAAGGATCTTATGATCCTTCCAACGATTCAACTGTACAGTGAATCGTTCGAAGGAACGGAAAAATCAATTGAAATATCCTTCGAACGATTCGACTGGGCAATGAATCGTTCGAAGGAACTGAAAAATCAACTGAAAAATCCTTCGAACGATTCAACTGTGCAGTGAATCGTTTGAAGGAACTGAAAAATCGTCCGAAGGATAAAACGCGGGAGGACAAAATGGTAATTTCCCCTCAAAATTCAAAAACTGGTGTCTAGGGACAAAAAAGCCCGGTGTCTAAATGGGCGGCCTATTTCTATACAAAAACATGTTTCCACCATTGCTTTATATATCTTTGAATGTGTTTGTTTTGTCCATTTGTTCAACCGTGATAAACTATCTCAATGTTCTATAAAATATGTGTTTTTGGGATATTTAGCAGTCTATAAAGAGTACAAGTTTTTTTTCTTGTTACTGGTAAGACGTATGTCCCTTTGTCACTTTTTTTTTTAAGAAATTTTCTATTTTGATCAAACCAAGTCAGACTCATTTCGATGAATTCTTCCTCTTCTCACAATACATTCCGAACCCACTCTTATGTACATCACGAAACCATCTAGTAGTGACTCATATTGTAATGACCCGACCTGGTCAGGGTCATTAAATCAAGGAAAATTAATGGAGTTCGGATACCGTAATTCCTCTAGGAGTCAGCCGACCCTCTCTCTATCGTTTACACAACTGCTGTTCCCATCTCCTTCTCTCAATCCTCCCATTTTCTTGAGAAAAACACAATGGAAATCTAAACCCTCTCGATTTCTGTATTTTTCTCTCCCTCACTCTTGTCGCTCTCTTTTCCTCCATCCCGTTCTCTCCCTCTCTCTCTATGATGCCTTGAGGAGGTCGAAGGCTCGAATTGCCTGTGTCCACAGTAGCGGCAAACGACGATGGAGGAAGAAGAAGAGATGATGGACTGGGATGTCTTCTTGGAAGAAACAGTGATCTGATAAGGAGGAGAAAACTCCGAGATAGAGAAGCATTTCTAGCCTCTTGTGAGTTGGGTTGGAAGAAAAAGTGATCTCACATGTGAATTCAATTTTTTTTTTAAATTTCTGTTTTACCCCTCTAACTAATGTAGAAGAGTAAAATGAAAGTGGTAGGATAAAATAAAAATTTTAAGAAATTGAATTCACATGTGGGATAAAAGGATTCTTCCTATGAAAATGTTTACCTTTGATTAGTCGGAATAAATTCCAATAGAACATGTATTACTGCATTCAGCTTAGCCGATCATGCAAATCAAATTATTTGGAACTTGGACCAAATGAAATTGACGGTCAGCAAACAATGCTGACAGCCGAGGTCAGGCTAGCGATATTGACAATAGAATGGACAAATATGTTCTTTGTAGACTTTGTTTACTATGTAGACATTTATGTTCATCCTCTATTAATACAATTTGACACGCCGTAACTACCTATGACCATCCAGCTGGCCTAACCTTTAAAAATTGTGTTGAAATAACATAACAAATGGACAACGCCATTGGTGAGATAATTGAGTGACGAGATTTTTTCACTCAACTTCACTTTATAAAGATTCGGTAATAATTGAGATTAAATAATTTATCAAATAAAATAAATAGTTATTAATATGAAAATTAAAAAAAAAAAATTCATCAAATACATACTGTTATTGAATTTAAATTAAATTAAAGAAATAATTGAAATGGAAATCCTTGTTAACCTATAAACTTCATTTGCTTAAACCAATGAGATAAAAGAACAGGACGAGAGTAGGAAGCAGCGTGGAAAATAATTGCCAATTTTAGAAAATGACACGTAGTATAAAAACTCGAGTGATTAAGTTTAAGTTGACTCGACTCATAGAATTTTGAGTTCAGTGAGTTAATAGAATTTTTCTTGATAACATAGGTATCTCCACTCAAGAACCGGCTATCCAGCTTTCTTCGTCGAATCGAAAAGTTCTTCAAATTTATTAGCATCTATCTATGGTTTGGGCCGGCAATACCAAGTCAGTCAACGCCTATCTTTCTATCATCCTTCATCAGGGCCCCTTAGAACTTTCGTTACTTTTGCTGCTTCTTTTTTTATAATATTTTCCAAGCTATATATGTTCTCAGATTTTCCAAGAAATGGCAAAATCTCATCAAGAAATGGAAGCCAATAGTCCATTGCAGAATCTGGCACCATCTTTAAATGATGTGGTTCCCGGCGGCGAGTCGATAACTCCACCATCATCACCAACGCCACTTTTCTCCCGTGTCACTTCTTATGCAAGTTTTGCATCACGACAGCATCACCCACTTCAGAATCATCTCCCAGATCCACCGACTCCACAAAGGCATAATGTTCTACCCCAAGAGGACTTCAGATCGTTGGTCGAGCTGATAAAAAAACAGAGGAAGCAGAAGGAGGATGACGACTTGCGAAATACGATGGTCGTCGTCGCGGTGTTGATCCTTTCTGTGACCTACCAAGCTGCACTCAGTCCTCCTGGAGGCACTTGGCAAGATGATCCAGACCCCTCCAACCTTTTCATGAAAGGAAAACATGTCGCCGGAACACCGGTTCTAAGGGACAGGTTGCCGATGACTCTCCTCATTTACTGCTTTCTCAACAAGATGGCATTTTTTGCCTCTATGTTGATCATCTGGGTATGCATGTTCAATGAGGTTTCCAAGGCTGTTCGGATTTGCAAAGTACTCGTCGTTGCGGCAGTGATTATGATGGTGGCAACTTATGTTACTGGCACCCTTCTGATTGCAAGACAAAGTAGCAAATTTACCACTGTTGATGAGACATTTGTTCATGTGGTTGCTTTTGCCGTTGTGTTTGTTATCCTTTGGCTCACTGACTTCATTACAAGTAAGTTAGTCAAGGGTTTTGGTCCAGGTCGGGTCCACAATGTACCTCAATTTTGAACTTCAAGATGTGGATCTGCACCAGACTTGGACCCATCAAGTCTCATCACCGTTGATATCATCATCATCGTCCCTGCCGCCACGCTTGCATATTTGCAAATAAAACGGCAGAGATGGTAGAACTGAAGCTAATTTGCAAATGGATAATGTAGACCGAAGCCCTATCAAGAGAGTTGAGATTGTATCCCTTATATATGTACCCACTATAGATTTATAAGTGTCACTCTATGTGAATATCATTTTACTGTATACTTGGGTACATATCTATGGTTAGTATCTAAACTTTGTTCCTGTGAATTGATTTGTCCTCTAAAATTCTTGAAAATATGGTAGCACATCTCATGCTTTGGTTTGTGGTTGGTATCCTCCGTTGCCTGTGGGTGGGTTGACCGGTTGGGCTTCTCATTTGTGTTTGATGACCTGTTCATATTGTAATCTTAATTTTTTTCATTCATGGCGTATGCATGATATTTGATGTTTAATGTATGTGTTTTATATGTTAATCACCTCGACCTAGAATGAGTGAAGTTCATTAGAATGATCTTTTTAGAATGATTTTACTCGTAAAAAATTAGGTCTATTAAATTCGGGTCATGATGCACAGGGGAACGCAGCTTAATTGAACAATACGTAAAAAGGAGGGGAAAATGCAGGAGGGAAATGAAGAAAAGTGGTAAGGGTGAAGAAGAGAAAGTAAGAAAACATATGGAGCAGGAAAAATGGTGGAGACTGGAGAATAAGACTTGGAAGATGAGTACATCTCTCTACTTTTTCTATTAGAAAATAGATTGGCCCTTCTGTTCTCAAGCCTCAACAATTTTGAACTTAGTTTGTTGGACCTGCATTGCATCTTGTACTACTGATTTTTAACAATGTGAGAAATTGGAATCCAAGGAAGGTATAATTTGCATACTTGATTTTTGAATGTTAAGCTATGTGAACACTTACCAATGTGCCACTTGATCCTTGAATTTAATGACTTAAAGAAGACACTGTTAATGGTGCTTAATGAGTCAAAATTGATTTCTTATTTATACAGGGGTTCCCAAGGAGGTGGAGAACCCCTTACTGCCACTTCAACTATTATTTAAGACCCGTTGAGTGGTAAATTTAGGATGATATATGTATTGAAACTAGGGGTGTAAACACAACCGAAGTTCCAGTTTTGTTTATGCCACTTAATTCACCATATCATCATCATCATCTCAAATCATTTTATTCTGCAGGTGTAAGCAACATATTTTAAAATGATGAGTTGATGTTGTTCACCTCGAGCATAGCCCTACTAAACCCCCCTCCCTCCCCCCCTGCCTTCGGGTGACATCCCACACTCCCATAGGATAGCCACCGAGTTACGCCACGAGAGCTCAAACTCGGACCATCCCGCTTCCTGAAGATAGGCCCTGTAACGACCAGTCCCACTACGAGTACGTCAAACCGATACAAAGTCCCAAAACCTATATGATACTATTTCAGGGGTATTTTTTTTTTTTCAAAATAAAAGGAAGTACCGCTCCTGCAACCCACACTCAAATCAATAACCGATAGTACCAATAAGGTATTAATCATAATTGGAAACAATAACATCATTCCATTAGTACATTCATCCAACTTAATGAAAAGTACACATATCTCAAATGCATTAGCAAGTCTTCAATTACCAAATGGAACCTTGACAAAGTAAAAAGCTGCAACTCTACGCTCAATGTCCGATTGAAGGTCCTGCCGACCCTTCCTCTATGAAGTACCTGTGAGGTAAGGGGTGAGCTCTACATGCCCAGTGAGGGTAACACACGCATCATATGTCACCAAGCATACACTGTATATGATCATATGAACATATCAATGTCTATGATGTCTACATGCATGACTATGCAAGCAGGTGCCCTACCCCTAACACACCGGCCCACATCTGTCGGGCCTCCAGTACATCCTCTAACCAACTCAATACAACTCTATGGCAATTCCTTCATGTGCCCATCCGTTGCGGTCCACCCACCCTCGGGTACACAGACTGATCTCCAACCGGATTAGAATCCATACTCCTCGACTAGTCGTATGACTTTTTCATGATAACCCGCACACATACCACGACCAACCCAAGAGTCGAACTCACTAGAGTCCCAAACCGACTACCACACGAGAGTAACCACTCACCAGTCCTCAACAGACTGCCAATCAGACTCATCTATGGTCTCCTCAACCAAGCACCAGAGTCTCGATAGTCAAACCTATAACCTTGGACCCATATGTTGGTCTCCACACGACTGGTGTATCCACTCCCTCACAGAATTCTATAGGTCTTCTACCGAATGAGCCGGCTGAACTCACTCGTTAGGCGCCCATAAATTCCTGGTGAGTCAACACCCACAACACAAGTCTCAAAAATGAACCCCAAAGCGCGGGTAAACACACTACCACATCACACCACATGTTGTCCCCAACATACAGGTGTCCTAGCCTGGAATACCATAATTCAAACTATACCCACCCTGCAGGTGTCATAGCCTGGAATACCATACCTCAGACTATACCCACCCTTTAGGTGTCATAGCCTGGACTACCATACCTCAGACTCTACCTACCCTGCAGGTGTCATTGCCTAGAACATCATCTCACACCACACCGCAGGCTGTCCCCACTCTACAGGTGTCCTAGCCTGGAATATCTCATCACATCACATCGCAGGTTATCCCCACCCTACAGGTGTCCTAGCCTGGAATATCACACCGCATCATCCCTCGACCAATAAGTGGGCGAGCACATCCTCAGCCTACTCAGTCATCCGAGGAATCACAACCATACCAGCGGGAGCTGTCCCTCACAGCATCATCCCTCGACCAATGAGCGGGCGAGCACCTCCACAGCCTAGTCGGTTATCCGGAGATCACAAGTCATATTAGCGGGAGCTGTCCCTCATTGCATCATCCCTCAACCAATGAACGGGTGAGCACCTCCTCAGCCTACTCGGTCATCCGGGGATCACAAGTCATACTAACAGGAGTTGTCCCTCACCGCATCATCCCTCGACCAATGAGCGGACGAGCACTTCCTCATTCTACTCGGTCATCCGGGGATCACAAGCCGCCATCCCACTCTCTAGTCTACATTCGGGGATCACAAGCCGCCACGCACTCGAGTAGCATGTCTGTGATGACCTCTAAGTCAGCCTTGGACGAGCTAACATTCAATTCCAGAACTTCCCGGAGGTTTCCATGACCACCTCACAACATGTCCCTCTTAGGACTCTCGGGCACCTCACCTTCCAAACCAGACCACACCTCCCTCGTAGGCGTGTTTAAAGATCACACCTGACAATCTAACCCATGCCAGGAAAAACTTCAAATCATGTCCAACCACTGGGTAGCCCATAGTCTAACCACCCTTCCACTGCACGGTCCCATACAACATCCCCACCCTACTACCCGACAAGCTAAGGGGAGTCTCTAGATCCTGATGTTGCCTAGTACCCATGCCCCCACCGTCATCCCACATACGTTAGTTATATATATGCACAATTACCTCTACGCCTACACATGCTATTATCATAGTTCATCACATAACAATCAGGTGTATACATCACTATTTATCATGGGCTGGCATGTTAACATCCAAACATGTTATAATTTCTAACAGTTCAAACTAACTATCAAATAATCATATAGCATATTATCAACACGACATATCACATCATAATCAGGCACATATCACCACATATCACATATTCGCATGTTGGCATCTTAACATATTATCAATAAAAATAAACCCTAATCATGTCACCACACATCCAATCAGTCGTGACATCAGATAAGCAACTCGTATATGCCTCTGCGAGCATCAGATACAGATACACCCGAATGGGGGCCCGCCACATAATGGTATCAACAGTTCCCTTGCCGAGTGGCTCATAATACCGAGGACCCCCATTCGCCGCATTCCGTACCCACACATTTGATAGAGAAGTAAGATGCGTAGATGCATGCTAAAAGCGGTGATAAGCTCCATCACCTGTGTGTGTCCTTGAAATCCAATGCGAGAAAATGAGTCCGGGGGTTGAATGGCCTCAATATGAAGAAATACAATGATTAAGAAACGGGTTAAAACAGGCTAAAACAATTATGGGCCACAAACTGGGCCCAAAATGGGCCGAACATGACCCAAAACTGAAAACCAGATCCAAAACTAGTTCGGGATTGGTCCTAAGACTGAAAACTGGGTCTAAAATGGGCCGGATATGAAAATTGGACTTTAAGATGGGCCGGGCCCAAAGCTCGGCCGAACTGGGCCAGGCCTGAAATTGGGCTGGGCTAGCTGTGGCAAACTGGGCCAGATCAGGTCTAGGCAGAATCCGGCGAACTGGGCCGGATCTGACGAGCTGGGCTGGGATCATCGGGTCCAAGGTCGAATCCAACTGAGTCAACTCGGCAGCTACAAGTGACTCAGCCGAACGATAAGGGGGAATGAGGGAGATGAGGGAAAGAAAAGGGAAAAAAGGGGAAAAGGAGAAAGGGAAGTATCTCAAATCGGACTTTGACAGCGGCGACTGATGTCAGGCAGATCTAAAGGAACCGGGGCTGCTAGGGCAGGAGGGGAGTGCGGCGGCAGCTGCAAAGCCTTAGGGTTTTCAAGAGAAGGGATTGAGAGAGGAGAAATCAGGGAGAGGGATTGAGAGGGAGAAGAAAGAATCGAGAGGGAGAGATATGAGAGCGGCGGCAGTGGCTTGAGGGAGGGAAAAGGGAGTTTAGGGTTAGTGTAACGACCCAACTCGATTTTTCGGGATTTTAGGGTCTCAGTAGCAGTGGGGATGGGGTAGATCCCGTGATAGACCTTATCTCGCCCGATCCTGAGCTCAGAAGCTCGAAGGGCGTTTTAGTAATTTAAATTATTTAATATCTTGTCATACTAAAATAATTGAAAATCACACATTTTTCCTCACCCAAGGTTTAACATCTAATTTCCCCTCGGATTTTGAAATGTTGCTTTTGAAAAATCTAATTTTATGTTTAAAATAATAATAATAAAAAAAAAACCCTAAACCCTAAACCCTCCCCTTATAAATCTTCTCTTTTCCGCCACGCACTGTAGCACGCAGCTACATGCCGCGGCACCCTTGCCGCTGCCTCCTCTCTTTCTCTGGCATCCTCCTCCTCTTTCCCAGATTCCCTTCCTTCTCCAACTCCTCTGCTCGGACGGCCGACATTTGGAACCGTCGTCGCCACCGACCGAACCAGGTACCTTCTTCCCCTTCTTCCCTCATCCTCCAACCCGCCTTCCTCTCCTCTCCCACCTTTCATTTCCCGTCGATTTTCCCTCTTCCCCGATCTTACCTCGGTTTTCCTTGTTTTTCTTTCCCTTTCTCTCCGATTTCGTTAGATTTTACTCAGCCTTCCGGTGGATTTCTCGATCCCCTCCGGTTTTTTCCCCCTTTTCTTCTTCTTCCTCTCTTCCCTTCGTTTTCCTCCCTTTCTTCTTCTTTCCTTCGGTTGGCAGCCGGGTCGACTCAGCTGGGCAGTCGGGTCGACTCAGCTGAGTCCAGGTATGGGCCCAGCTCGGCTCGCCTTTGAGCTTTTCTTGGCCCAGCTTGGCCCAGTCCAGCTTTGGGCTCGGCCCAGTTTCAGGCCCGGCCCATTTCGGGCCCATTTTCAGTTTGAGCTTAGTTTGACTTGTTTTACCCCTTTACTTATTCTTGTACTCTTGTTTCAGCAGATCGAGCCCCCTTCAAGCCAACGGACCCACCTTCTCAGGATTGATTTTCAAACGCACACCGGTGAGGAAACTATCACATTTTTAGCATACGCATTTCTGCATTTATTTATCTTCGAATCATGTGGATGCGGAATACGCAGAATGAGACCCCTCATATCTAGTTTTGCCACTCGGCAAGGGAACCGTTCAGATAAGTATGTGGCGAGGGGACCACTCTGTGTATTCGCGTCCGGTAATGATGTGAGAATGATAAATGGACTTGATGTTATACTAGTTGTGCATGATTAAGTAATTAGATGTGATTGATTGATAACATGATGAAATGTCAACATGCTAGTATGTGGTAGATTGTGATATACATGATTGACTGTGATTTGATGTTGCTGTATTGAGAACATGTCTATTGTTAATTGTACCTGCACATGTCTATTATTAATTGTACATACAAGTGTTGGATGCGTAGAATGTCGGAAGAACTTGGACGTTAAGTAACACTAGGGTTATTTGGGGCCATACGGCGGACACGTGATGGGATGGGTATTGCCTTGTGATTGGATATGGGTAGTCGTACCCCTAGTTTGAGTAAAATGGCCAGTCTGTCTTGTGTTTCCCAAATACACCTCTGAGGGAGGTGTAACCCGACTTGGGGAACAAGGTGCCTGGAAGTCCCCAATAGGGATCCTTTGGGGAAGTAGTCATGTCAATCCTAGATAGGCTATCAGGCTGAACGTTGGCTCACCCAAGATAAGCTTAGAAGCTTCTTGCAGTTCCGATAACCGAATGTGGGACGGATGAGATGATCCCTGGGTGACTGAGTAGGCTGAAGAGGTGCTCGCCTAGGTCGAGGGATGGAGCGGTGAGGGACAGCTCCCGTTGGTATAGTTTGTGATCCCTGGATGACCGAGTAGGTTGAGGAGGTGCTCGCCTAGGTCGAGGGACGGAGCGGTGAGGGACAGCTCCCGCTGGCAAAGTTTGTGATCCCTGGATGACTGAGTAGGCTGAGGGGGTGCTCGCCTAGGTCGAGGGACGGAGCGGTGAGGGGCAGTTACCGCTGGCATAGGTTGTGGTCCCTGTGTTACTGAGTAGACTGAGGAGGTGCTCACCTAGGTCGAGGGACGGAGCGGTGAGGGGCAGTTACCGCTGGCATAGGTTGTGATCCCTGTGTTACTGAGTAGACTGAGGAGGTGCTCGCCTAGGTCGAGGGACGGAACGGTGAGGGACAACTCTCGCCGGTATAGTTTGTGATCCCTCGATGACCGAATAGGCTGAGGATGTGCTCGCCTGCTCATTGATCAAGGGATTGAGGTTTGCCTAGGTAGGGTGGTTGTGGGCCATGTTGAGTACCTACCGAATGGCCCGTAGACAGGTCGAGTGCGTGTTGTGTGGGAACTATGTACGTGGACTTTTGTTATTTCTTAGTGGTAGATATGCAGTATGTGATATATGTTGTGTGACTACATGCATGTGTTCCCTTACTGAGTATGTAGTACTCACCCCCTTGCCTTTCAGGTGGCTCGATGGATGCGGGACCCAGCAGGTCCCAAGACCAGGCTTAGGCGATGATGATTTCGGATTGCTTAATTACTTTCCTTTTTATTATTTAGAAAGAACCATGTGTTTATT
This sequence comes from Chimonanthus salicifolius, assembly GCA_013350335.1. Classification (NCBI taxonomy): domain Eukaryota; kingdom Viridiplantae; phylum Streptophyta; class Magnoliopsida; order Laurales; family Calycanthaceae; genus Chimonanthus; species Chimonanthus salicifolius. The sequence continues at coordinate 19,965,422 of CM023534.1, forward strand.
TTGGATATTGTTTATCGTTGTGGATGACTGTACTAGCCACCTATTGCACTGCTGTGTTAATTGAACTTGTAGTATCTCCTCTTTCCCTTATGGTTGTTGATGTTTAGAAAAAAAAAAAAAATATGCCAGCTATTTGGAATGTGTGATATTTCGGTTCTGTATCGGTAGTAACACACCCGTTTTGGAATGGGGTGTTACATTTGGTATCAGAGCCCGGTTCCACTCTCGGACTGTGCTTTTGGGCTAAATTGAGAGTTGTTAATAATTAGCCGCTAGGTTCATCCCCCGCAAGGTAGGGTAGATGAGACCGAGTTTGAAGTGGAGACTAGACACCCTGGTTTTGTTGTTGTATGTTTGTAAGATGGTTTGAATTCAGACGCTTGAGCTGTGTTCAGTTTTAGTTTCCTTATTTGACTTGGAGACTGATCGGTGCTTGATTTGTGAATAGGCTATGGTAAGCACCCGTTCCAATGGGGCAGGCCGTCCAGGGCCGTATGGGATGCCTGAGATTACGGAGGTATTAGAGACTCCACAAACTAAGGTGGAGAATACACCGGTGGTAGTACCCGAGGGAGCTGTAGAACAGCCTTCAGTGGTCCTTATGCCAGTTGAGGGTCCTGCTTAAGGACATCGAGACCCTGAGGCGATGTTCGCCCGGTACGAGAGGATGATCGAGACTTATGAAAGGAATATGAAAAGACAAGAAGATCTGATAGCTCAGCATGTCGACCAGCCCGTTAATCCCCCACGTACAGTTGGACAGTTTGAAACTAGACAGATGGTGGCGCTCAGAGAGTTCAAGCGCTATTTTCCGTCTATATATCGTGGGGGTGCGAACCCCTTGGAGACTGAGAGGTGGTTGGGTGAGATGGACCGCCTACTGGATTCATTGGGCATTGTAGAGTCTGATTTGAGAGTCACTCTAGTGACGCATCACCTTCAGGGAGAGGCTTCCAGTTGGTGGCTTGAGGAGCCCCTCCGGGAGTTGGGGCGAGCTGACTGGGACAAGTTCAAGGAGCTCTTCTTAGCCAGGTTCTTTCCATCGGTAGTGAGGCAAACAAAAATCAGTGAGCTCATTAAGCTGGAGCAAGGTAACTATACAGTGCGGGAGTATGATGCCCGTTTTGTGGAATTGTCACGCTATGCTCCACATTTGGTGGCGAAAGAAGAGGATAAGGCACGCAAGTTGAGGAGGGCCTACACCCGGCTCTACAGTGTATAGTCATAGCCTTTGAGGTGCGTTACCTACGCAGAGGTGGTACAGCGGGCGCTGATAGCAGAGGGCGCCATCATGAGATCCAGTGGCACAGTCTACCAACCAGCATCAGTGAGTACTTATAGGCCGAGCAAAGGCCATGACAAGAAGAAAAGGCGACCAGCGCCTTATTAGACCTGAGGGGTTATTCCCGGGCGACCACATTTAGGTTCGATTGTGCCAGCAGTGGGTGGTCAGCCTGAGCCCGTTAAGTGTTTTGACAGCGGCTAGATCGGTCACATTCAGAGGGACTGCCCTCAATTTCAGCAGCGGCCTAGGGCCATTCATTGCTACACTTGTGGGGAGGCTGGACATATCTCGCGGGACTGTCCCCGGAGGGGTGGCCGAGGTGTTGTGGTGGAGCCCACCCAGGCGATGGTTCCCGCTGATGGATACAGTCGGATGGCATCGACTAGACCTACGGCACCGAGAGCAGCGCTTCCTCAGAGAGGCAGAGGCCGAGGCCGAGGTAAGCCCAATCAGTCAGCTCAGGGCAGGATGTATGCCCTAATGCAATAGCCAGAGGAGTTCTTGCCGCCATCAGTCATGTAGGGTATGTTGGTTATTCATGGTTCCTTGGCCCGTGTTTTGTTTGATTCGGGTGCCTCGCACTCTTATATTACTTTAGATTTTGCTCTTAGTTCTGGTTTGAAAGTAGCGAGGGGTAAGACACCTTTACATATCAAATCTCCTTTGGGTAGTGAGGTAGTTGTAGATCATATCTGTCGAGGTTGTGTTTTATCCATGGGTGGCTTGCATCTTAAGTTTGATCTACGGAACATGGATATGTCAGAGTTTGATGTTATTCTTGGGATGGATTGCTTGTATTCCCACCGGGTCGTCATTGACTACTATCGCAGAAGGGTTTAGGTAGTACTGCCTCAGGCGAGGCCTTTGTTGAGCGGTTGAATACCGCCTTTTGTCCGAGTGCAGATGAGTTAGGTGGACTTGTGGCCAGTTTGAGTTGGGAGGGTTCGGGGCCAGCAGGTGCTGAGATGCCCCAGTGTGGTGTGTGAGTTCACGGATGTCTTTTCGGAAAAGCTCACTGAGTTACCGCCACGTAGAGAGGTGGAATTTGTTATAGACTTGCTCCCCGGCACTGCCCCAATTTCTGTCACTCCCTATCGGATGGCACCAGCTGAGATGTTGGAGTTAGGGAAGCAACTGACAGAGCTGCAGTCGGTTGGTTTTATCCGTCCCAGTACATCGCCATGGGACGCTCCAGCCTTGTTCGCTAAGAAAAAGGACGGGAGTATGAGACTGTGCATAGATTATCGACAGTTGAATCGCGTGACCGTAAAGAACAAGTATCCACTGCCGAGGATCAATGATTTGTTCGATCAGCTGAGAGGATTTAGATGTTTCTCGAAGATTGATCTCCGATCAGGTTACCATCAGGTAAGGGTGCGAGATTGTGACATAGAGAAAACAGCATTCCGCATGCGGTTTGGGCACTTTGCATTTGTTGTGATGCCTTTTGGAGTGACCAATGCCCCAGCCACTTTTATGGACCTCATGAACCGGATATTCAGGCCTTACCTAGATTGGTTCGTGGAAGTATTTATTGACGATATCCTTATGTACTCAGCATCAGAGGAGGATCATGAGCAACACTTGAGGACCGTGCTACAAATTTTGAGGGATAATAAATTGTTTGCAAAATACAGCAAGTGTGAGTTTTGGTTGCCAGAGGTACAGTTTTTGGGGCATGTGGTATCAAGGGAAGGGCTGGCTATTGACCTGACCAAGGTGGAGGCCGTGATGAGTTGGAGGAGACCGCGTAATGTGACTGAGATCCGTAGTTTCTTGGGTCTGGCAGGCTATTACCGGCGATTCATACAGGATCTTTCTAAGATAGCTGCCCCTATGATGAGATTGACTCGTAAGGACCAGCCTTATGAGTGGACTGAGGCTTGTGAGTCAGCTTTCTTGGAGCTGAAAGAAGAGACTGACGACCTCCCCAGTGTTGGTCGTACCCGAGAGAGGTTTGGGCTATGCAGTCTTTTGTGATGCTTCTGCAGATGGTCTGGATTCCGTCTTGATACAGGTTGGTCGTGTTGTGGCGTATGGCTCTCGACAGCTCAAGGTTTATGAGCAGAACTACCCCACTCATGACTTGGAGTTGGTAGCAGTGGTCTTTGTACTTAAGATCTGGAGACATTACCTCTACGGAGAGAAGTTCGAAGTATTCTCGAACTACCACAGTCTCAAATATCTGTTCATGTAGAAAGAGCTAAACATGAGGCAGCATCGATGGATCGAGTACTTGGGAGATTATGATTTCGAACTTTCTTATCACCCCGGCAAGGCGAACGTTGTTGCAGACGCCTTGAGCCGGAAGTCCCGAGGAGTACTAGCCAGCTTGATTGGTGAGGCCAGAGCAGTGGCCTTTTGCAGTATGTAGTACGATCAGGGTTGGATGGCTTAGTCTTGAAAGCCCAGCAGATTGACTCAGATTCAATGGGATATCGAGATCGAGTGGCTGCTGGGGACGGACCACATGGTTGTGCAGTTAGAGCAGATGGTGCAGTGACTTTCGATGGTCGATTGTATGTACCGGAGCAGTGTCGTGAGGAGGTTTTGCGACACTTCCACCATACGAGAGTTGCAGTACACCTTGGATGTGCCAAGATGTACCATGATTGCAGGCGTCAGTATTACTGGGTCGGCATAAAGAGGGCTGTAGCTAAGTTTGTGGCTCGATGTTTGACGTGTCAGCAGGTCAAGTTTGAGCACCAAAGACCAGCTGGTGTAGAGCAAGCACTTAAGATATCTGAATGGAAGTGGGAGCATATCACCATGGACTTTGTGACTGGATTACCGAGATCGCCTAAGGGGCATGATACCATTTGGGTTATAGTGGATAGACTAACCAAGTCGGCCCGCTTTATTGGCATGAAGGCGAGTGATTCCTTGGAGAGACTAAGTCGGCTGTATATGGAGCAGGTGGTTAGACTGCATGGAGTGCCAGTGTCGATTGTTTCGGATAGACACTCGAGGTTTGTCTCGCGGTTTTGGCAGAGCTTACAGAGAGAGCTGGGTACTCAGTTATGCTTCAGCACAGCCTTTCATCCACAGACAGATGGCCAGTCGGAGCGGACCATCCAAATCTTAGAGGATATGCTCCGTGCCTGTGTTTTGGATCATGTGGGTAGCTGGGAGGATCACTTACACGTTGTTGAGTTCGTCTACAACAACAGCTACCAGTCTAGCATTCAGATGGCACCATATGAGGCATTGTATGATCGATCGTGCAGATCGCTCCTGTGTTGGGCAGAGACCAGTGAGGTTGTCTTGTCAGGACCAGAGATGGTTAGAGAGACTACAGAGCAAGTCAAACGCATCAGGCAGAGGTTGTTAACTGCCCAGAGCCAACAGAAGAGTTATGCAGATCGCAGGAGGAGGCCACTGGAGTTTGCCGTGGGTGATCATGTTTTCCTCAGAGTCTCGCCCCGCCCTAGAGTTCAAAGGTTCGGGCGGAACGGAAAGCTGTCACCACGGTTTATTGGGCCCTTTGAGGTGCTGGAGAGAGTCGGGGAAGTGGCTTACAGGATTGCCCTTCCGCCGCAACTCGCTAGGGTGCACAACGTTTTCCACGTTTCCATGCTTCGAAAGTATCAGCCGGACCCGTCGCATGTGCTTAACTGGGATGACGTGGACCTTAGCGAGGATGTCAATTTCGACGAAGGCCCTGTGCAAATCAAGGATAGAATAGAGCAGGTGCTCCGTGGCAAGACTATTCATAAGGTTCTGGTGATTTGGAAGCGTAGAGGGAGAGAGACAGCTACTTGGGAGCTAGAGTCGTCGATGCGGAAAAATTATCCGGGTTTCTTCGAGAACCAAGGTATGACTTTTAGTGTAATTTCGGGGACGAAATTGCTTAAAGGGGGGTTGGTTGTAAAGACCCGACCCGATTTTTCGGGATTTTAGGGTCTCAGTAGCAGTGGGGATGGGGTAGATCCCGTGATAGACGTTATCTCGCCCGATCCCGAGCTCAGAAGCTCGAAGGGCGTTTTAGTAATTTAAATTATTTAATACCTTGTCATACCAAAATAATTGAAAATCACACATTTTTCCTTACCCAAGGTTTAACATATAATTTCCCCTCGGATTTTGAAATGTTGTTTTTGAAAAAATAATAATAAAAATAAAAATAAAGGAAACCCTAAACCCTAAACCCTCCCCTTATAAATCTTCTCTTTTCTGCCGCGCACTGTAGCACGCAGCTACAGTGCCGCGGCACCCTTGCCGCTGCCTCCTCTCTTTCTCGGGCATCCTCCTCCTCTTTCCCAGATTCCCTCCCTTCTCCGACTCCTCTGCTCGGACGGCTGGCATTTGGAACCGTCGTCGCCGCCGACCGAACCAGGTACCTTCTTCCCCTTCTTCCCCCATCCTCCAACCTGCCTTCCTCTCCTCTCCCACCTTTCATTTCCCGTCGATTTTTCCTCTTCCCCGATCTTACCTCGGTTTTCTTTGTTTTTCTTTCCCTTTCTCTCCGATTTCGTTAGATTTTACTCGGCCTACCGGTGGATTTCTCGATCCCCTCCGGTTTTTCCCCCTTTTCTTCTTCTTCCTCTCCTCCCTTCGTTTTCCTCCATTTCTTCTTCTCCCCTTCGGCTGGGCAGCCGGGTCGACTTAGCTGGGCAGTCGAGTCAACTCAGCTGAGTCCGGGTATGGGCCTAGCTCGGCTCGCCTTTGAGCCTTTCTTGGCCCAGCTTGGCCCAGTCCAGCTTTGGGCTAGGCCCAATTTCAGGCCCAGCCCATTTCGGGCCCATTTTCAGTTTGAGCTTAGTTTGACTTGTTTTACCCCTTTACTTATTCTTGCACTCTTGTTTCAGCAAATTGAGACACCTTCAAGCCAACGGACCCACCTTCTCACGATTGATTTTCAAACGCACACCGGTGAGGAAACTATCACACTTTTAGCATACGCATTTCTACATTTATTTATCTTCGAATCATGTGGATGCAGAACATGCAGAATGGGACCCCTCATATCTAGTTTTGCCACTCGGCAAGGGAACCGTTCAGATAAGTATGTGGCGAGGGGACCACTCTGTGTATTCGCGTCCGGTAATGATGTGAGAATGATAAATGGACTTGATGTTGTACTAGTTGTGCATGATTAAGTAATTAGATGTGATTGATTGATAACATGATGAAATGTCAACATGCTAGTATGTGGTAGATTGTGATATACATGATTGACTGTGATTTGATGTTGCTGTATTGAGAACATGTCTATTGTTAAATGTACCTGCACATGTCTATTGTTAATTGTACATGCAAGTGTTGGATGCGTAGAATGTCGGAGGGACTTGGACGTTAAGTAACACTAGGGTTATATGGGGCCATACGGCGGACACGTGATGGGATGGGTATTGCCTTGTGATTGGATATGGGTAGTCGTACCCCTAGCTTGAGTAAAATGGCCAGTCTGTCTTGTGTTTCCCAAATACACCTCTGAGTGAGGTGTAACCCGACTTGGGGAACAAGGTGCCTGGAAGTCCCCAATAGGGATCCTTTGGGGAAGTAGTCATGTCAATCCTAGATAGGCTATCAGGCTGAACGTTGGTTCACCCAAGGTAACCTTAGAAGCTTCTTGCGGTTCCGATAACCGAATGTGGGACGGATGAGATGATCCCTGGGTGACTGAGTAGGCTGAGGAGGTGCTCAGCCTAGGTCCAGGGATAGAGCAGTGAGGGACAGCTCCCACTGGTATAGTTTGTGATCCCTGGATGACCGAGTAGGCTGAGGAGGTGCTCACCTAGGTCGAGGGACGGAGCAGTGAGGGACAGCTCCTGCTGGCATAGTTTGTAATCCTTGGATGACTGAGTAGGCTGAGGGGGTGCTCACCTAGGTCGAGGGATGGAGCGATGAGGGGCAGCTCCCGCTGGCATAAGTTGTGATCCCTGTGTGACCGAGTAGGCTGAGGAGGTGCTCGCCTAGGTCGAGGGACGAAGCAGTGAGGGGCAGCTCTCGCTGGCATAGGTTGTGATCCCTATGTGACCGAGTAGGCTGAGGAGGTACTCACCTAGGTCAAGGGACGGAACGGTGAGGGACAACTCCCGCCGGTATAGTTTGTGATCCCTCGATGACCGAATAGGTTGAGGATGTGCTCGCCTGCTCATTGGTCAAGGGATTGAGGTTTGCCTAGGTAGGGTGGTTGTGGGCCATGTTGAGTACCTACCGAATGGCCTGTACGACGGGTCGAATGCGTGTTGTGTGGGAACCATGTACGTGGACTTTTGTTATTTCTTAGTGGTAGATATGCAGTATGTGATATATGTTGTGTGACTACATACATGTGTTCCCTTGCTGAGTATGTAGTACTCACCCCCTTGCCTTTCAGGTGGCTCGATGGATGCGGGACCCAGCGGATCCCAAGACCTGGCTTAGGCGATGATGATTTCGGATTGCTTAATTACTTTCCTTTTTATTATTTAGAAAGAACCATGTGTTTATTTTGGATATTGTTTATCATTGTGGATGACTGTACTAGCCACCTATTGCACTGCTGTGTTAATTGAACATGTAGTATCTCCTCTTTCCCTTATGGTTGTTGATGTTTAGAAAAAGAGAAAAAAAAATATGCCGGTTGTTTGGAATGTGTGATATTTCGGTTCTGTATCGGTAGTAACACGACCGTTTTGGAATGGGGTGTTACAGTTAGGGTTAGAAGAAGGGAAGAGAAGAGAAAAGAGGGAAGGAGAAAAGAGACGGAAGAGAGCAAGACAGGAGTGCCGCGGCACTGTAGCCACAATTGCTATAGTGCTGCGGGAAAAGAGGGGGATAGGTTTAGGGTTTTGGAATTCTTTTCTTCTTCTTTTTTTCTTTTTTTTTTTATAAAATAAAAATCTCCAATTTCCAAAATATTTTAAAAAGCCCGAAGAAATCAAATGACAAACGCTAGGGGGAAAACGTGTGATTTTCAACTTTTAATTATGACAGAATGTTCAATAATTCAAAATTACTAAAGTGCCCTTTGAGTCTCCGAACTCAAAACCGGGCAAACTAGGACCCACCACGGGCCCACACTCACCCCACCGCTACCAAGACCCTAAAACTCCGAAAAATCGAGTCGGGTCATTACAGGCCCTACATAGTTATTACAGGGTCTTGCAGAAAGTTGGCCTTTGCCATCCAATGTTTGTCCATTTCTTATTTTAGTTTTACCTCTATGATAGAGGAAACCATAACTTGACTAGATATCGGAGCATGTGATGATTGAAATGATGCATGTTTTTTTCTAAATAGGTTGTACACTCTTATCATGACAAGCATTTGGATTTAGACTTTTGAACTCTTTTTTTTTTTTTTTTAATACTAATGTATTCAAGCCTCTTAGAGCACATGAGTAGTCCTTGGGACATCTATGAACCTCCTTATCCAGATACACCAGGTAACACTATAGGGAGTGGCTTTTTAAATTGAGAGTGACTTGAACTCAAGACCTTCTCATCTTAGGCAAGTTCTTGACCGCCAAATCAACTCTCACAAATTGATTTAGATTTCTGAATTGTTTTCCTTAGTTTTCTTGAAGCTGCAGCAACAGCAAGTCATATTGTGGCTGCAGGAAGGTGATAAGAACTCCAAATTCTTTCACAGGTCTGCAAATGCTAGAAAAGCTACCAACACCATCAGATCAATTGTGGTCGATGGAATCATAAAAGTTGTCAGAGATCATTTCTTAGCAATCTTCCGATCCTCTCATCGGCCCTTGTTGTCTCCTCTCTCCTCTGCTGCCCTATCTCCGGTCCCCCCTCCATGCGGTCTCTCCTTGTCATTGCAGGATCCGGGTGTTATCTTTCCTTTGTCTTTTTATTTCTTCTCTAACCCCTTTTTGCGTCGTCCTCGTGGTGTTTTTTCTAGATTGGTATGTCAATTCAATTCTCTGGCTTCCCAGTTTGCTTCTTCAGTTCTTGGTTTGTGTTCGGTGACGGATTCCCTTATTCCTCTTGTTAATATCAAGAACCTTCGTGGTCGACATTGGGATTGGTTGGGATCACCATGTGATGCCCTCACCTCTTCAAGGTGTTTTTCTTCTTCTATGGAGCAGCTCTCAGTGTGGTTCATCTTCACTTGGGCCCCGTCTCCTTCGACTCAGTCTACCTTGCCTCTCTCTCTTATTGAGTTGGAAGACCCTCAGTTGCAGATTGTTTTTGATACCTGGAATCCTCAGGAAACTATGCTTAATCACTTGCAGTCGACTCACCATATCTTCACCGAACCAGTTGGCGCACGCCCTTCCTCTGTCCTAAGAGGATTTTTTCATTCCTTGCCCCCTTTCTATCCACCCACTCTTTTTTAGGCCCTATCCATTCCATTGCACCTAGTGTTTTGCATATGTCGTTACCCTTATCGAGTGTGTCTCAAATCAGGAGCCCTCCAGATCTTTTTCAGCAACTTCTCGCAACATCTTTGACTCCTCCCAGACTTGCTAGACCTACCATGGATGGTATCATTTTTAAACAGATTTGCAGTCATAGTGCAAGGAGGTTGGAACAAGGTGTTCACTTTAGAAGAAATTAAAAAGGCCTTGAATGGGTTGACAGGAGATAAAGCACCAGGTCCTAATGGGTTTAACTTCTCTTTCTTCAAGGCTTGTTGGGAGACAGTGTGTCCGGACATTCTAAGGGTCTTCAAGGAGTTTTATCAAAATGGCATCATCAACAAAAATCTGAAGAATTCCTTCATTACTCTTATTCCTAAAAGAGTGGGTCCGGAATGCTTATCTCATTATCGACCAATTAGTCTGTTGTGAAGTGTTTACAAGCTTGTAGCTAAAGTGTTGGCCGAAAGATTAAAAAAAGTTTTATCAGAGATTATTTGAGAGTCACAATGTGCTTTTGTGGAAGACTGTCAAATTCTTGATGGGATCCTTGTTGCCAACGAGTTAGTTCATTTGAGGCAAAGAGACAGAAACTCAGGTATTTTATTCAAAATTGACTTAGAAAAGGCGTATGACTTCATAGATTGGTCTTTTGTGGGCTATCTATTTCAGAGGATGGGCTTCGGAGTCATTTGGTGCAAGTGGATGAAAGCATGCATTGAAGAAACATCTTACTCTATCCTTGTGAATGGCTCTCCAATTACTCCAATACAGGCAAATAGAGGTTTAAGACAAAGTGACCCCTTGTCTCCATTTATCTTCACTCTTGTTGGGGAAAGTTTGAACAAGTTGGTGGATAAAGCGAAAGAAATGGGTATAGTCGAAGGTTTCTCATCGGCTCCCAATGATCCCACAATTACCCATTTGCAATTTGCTGATGATACTTTATTTTTCTGTGACCCCTCTAAGAAGGAACTTGTGGGGTTCAAAGCCATTCTCAAATGCTTTGAAATGGGCTCGGGTCTCAAGATTAATATAGCAAAAAGCTCTATCTTTGGTATTAATATGGAAGCGGACTGCCTTAAGGAGTATGCTGATTACATTGGGTGTGGTCTGGGGAAACTCCCCTTCATCTATTTGGGATTGCCAGTGGGGGGAAATCCGAGACAAAATAGATTCTGCACTCCAGTAATTGAAAGAGTGGAAAGAAGATTGGAGGGGTGGGGCAGGAAATTCTTATCTTTAGGTGGCAGGGTTACTCTGATCAAAACAGTACTCCAAAATTTACCAACTTACTACCTCTCTCTTTTCAAAATCCCTAAAGGAGTTGCAGAGAAGCTAGATTATCTTTTCAGAAAATTGTTATGGGGTGATAAAGAGTCAAAAAGGAAAATTCATTTAGTTGCATGGCAGGAAAAAGTTAAACCTAGATGCAATGGGGGGTTGGGTCTTTTGCCTATTATTCTAAAAAATCAAGCCTTATTATGCAAATGGGCTTGGCGATTTGGCAAAGAGAATGATGCTCTATGGGTCAAGGTCTTATCTTATCTGCTAGATACGGTGATGATGGCGTTGGTGGGTGGTTTTTGAGTGATAAAGTCAAAAGTCATGGCTCTCCAATTGTTAAAGTTTGGTGGCTTCTTAGTGTTAGCGAAGACATAGTGGGTAGTATCTTCAATCGGCATATCAGGTTCTTAGTTGGAAAAGAAGATAGAGTTCGCTTTTGGAAAGACCTTTGGCTAGGAGACACCCCTCTCAAAATGTCTTTCCCAAGATTGTTCAGAATGACGGGGAACGTTGGTGCTCTGGTTCAAGTTTATGTTCAACTAGTGAATGGTCGTGTTTCTTGGAACTCTGATTTCAAAAGAAATTTGAAATCCTTTGAAAAGGATAGCCTTAATTGTCTCTTAACCCTCCTGAAGGAGTTTCCACTCTTGTTGTCAGATATGGATGAAATAATTTGGTCTGGAGATTCCTCCGGTAATTTTTCTGTTAAACCAGTATTACATCTCACTCAAAACCAGCCTTCTAATGTTGGTTTGATCACTAATCCAACGTGGTAGGGGCGGCTCCTCCTAGAGTTCAAATTTTTGTTTGGTGTGTCCTAAAGGAAAGATTCTTACGAGAGTTGAACTAAGAAGAAGAGGCTTGCTTAATTCATTAACTTCTTGAGGGTTCCTTGGTCTTTCCATATTCTTGTTCTCAATCTATTGCAGCTTGGTACCTCCCTTACCTAAAACCCAGGATGAGATGTGCTTGGAATATACTTCCGGCGGCCATATTTTGGACCTTGTGGAAGGAAAAGAATGCAAGACTCTTTACAGGTTTACCCTCTTTTGAGAATGATCTAATTGGTTCAGTTGGATGTTGGCAGATCCCATTTTCAAAACTACACTTAATGATCTAATTCTTTCTTGGGATGGTAGTATGAATTTGCAAAGGAAAAAGGCAAAGTCAGAGGAGAAATGGTTGCCTCCACCATTGGGCTTTTCGAAATTTGATGTTGATGGAGAGTCAAGGGGAAAACCGGGCCCTTCGTGGATTGGTGGTGTGCTTCGAAATCACATGGGAGTATCTTCTATAATGTTCAATGAATCAGTTGGCATCATAGAATCGAACGAGGCGGAAATCCTTAGCATTTGGAGAGCTCTAACCATTTGGAAGAATTTTGGACAATAAAATGTGGTCATTGAAGGGGATTTGGCTAATCCAATCAAATGGGCAAAGGGATTAAGGCGTCCACCATGGAGATTTGGTTGGTATTACCAGAGAGGTGAAAGAACTGGCAAAGGAGTTGGGATTTTCTTTTAATAAGATTGGTCGTCGGCTAATGGAGTGGCGGATTACTTTGCAAAATTGGGAGTGGACAATCATTGTGAAGGCATCTTATTCCTTTGTTTCTCTCTCGTTTATCGTCTTGTCTTTCTTTGGTTTTTTTTCTCTTGTTCTTTCATCTTTTGGTCTAATTCTTATAGACTCCTGTTTGTTCTTCTTGTATTCTCCCCTTCTTTCTTTTAATGAAATTTTTTTCTGTGATTGATAAAAAAAAAAAAAAAAAAGTAGAGCTGCTAAGGCAAACATCTCTAGTACCCATCAAGTCTATGATAAGCTCTTGGGGTGTAAATGGATCCAGATCCAGCCCGAATCTTGGAGTCCATTTACGATCCAGATCCATGAGTCACGGGAATACCAAGAAACAAGAGAGGATTGCACAACGTGTTCGAGAGAAGTGCGTCTAGAGGAGTATCCATCTAGTGGTTTTGAACTTTTGATTATAGAATTTGATGGAAAAAACTTTGATGTTTTAGTGTTACGGGTGATTTTACAGGTGTCTATTCTTCGCACTACAAGGCCTACAAACAGTACAAGTATTGAACATTTTGGATCACGGGATTATATTAATACAAGATCCTTGTAACGATGAATTAGAGAGTAATTACTTGTGATATTGGCCTCATCAAATAAATTTTTAAGTTAATGGACATTGGGCTTGTAAGTATAAATTTTTAATTTAATGGACATTGGGCTTGCAAGTATAAAATTTTTTAAGTAAATGGACATTGGGCTTGCATAAAATTTTCAATTAAAAAATGATATTGGGCCTGTGACCAAAAATGGGGTAAATGGGCGTTCGGATCCTTAATGGGCCGCGGACAGTTCGATAAGCTTATTGGACCATCCAGATCCATGTCTTATTGGATCTTATGTTAGTGGGCCGGATCCGGACAATCTGATAAGACTAATGGGCCAGATCCTAGCGATTTGGGTCGGATCCGGATTCATTTACAGGCCTAAGTCTATCTATTAGAACAACCACCAATTAAGATAGTAAAATTCATGGTAATAATTTATTAGGGTTGTGAGAATTACTTGTCATTTGGGGAATTATATTATAAGAACCTAAGAGATATTTACATGGCTAATCCAATTTTACCAAGTTAATTGAAACGGTATAAATCTCTTAAATACCAAAATTCAACCTTGTACAAATTTTCTATTTATATGATCTTAAAATTACAAATTGGAGAAATGAAATTGTAAATTCCCCCCACCCACCTATAGCCAAAGACCAATCAAATCTATCAGTTGAATCAACTCTTACCAAGTTTTTTTTTTAACTATGGTGGATATGTTTTTTTAATTCTTATAAGTCCAACACTATCAACTGAACATAACATTTCTTTTTAAGGCCAAATATTTTAGAGATTTAGTATGAAGTGATAGTAAGAAGTTATGAATTTTTTTTTTTTTGTTTGTTTAGATACTTAAGTAGAGTGATGATAAATCACTAATAAAACACAACAAAATTTCCGATGTTCATTTTAATGAATTTTATCATAAAAATAGGTATGGTATCACCAATGTACATAAAAAGTCTATAAAGCCTACACATAGTTTAAACAAGTTTGTAATCTCTTCAAGTCACTAAAAACACTGAAAAATACCAATATTTACTATGCTAAAAATAATTTTCAGTACTAGATTTATTAGGAGGAAGTTGCACCAAAGACCAATCAAATTGTTAGTAAATATCAAATTTAGGTTGGATAAGAGAGTCAATTTGAATCCTTGCCGGTTTAATTATGAATTGGTTAGGCAATTTATTTTTTTAAGTCCAAGGTATCCAGGTCTTTTAGTGTGCAAACCTCCCTATCTATACACACCCGATAAAATTAGTGGAAGTGACCTTTATATGTTGAGAGTGGATTAGATAACCCATTTTCAAAATGTTTTGAAACTGTATTTGGGTAAACTTTGGTTGTGGGCTGTGTTTAGGTCGAGTCATGTCCCCAGTTGGGTTGGATAAATACTAGTCGAACTTAGGTCAAATTGGACTACATTAATGCACAACAATATTAAGGGGACCCATACATGTCGATAATAAATCACCGATAGACATTATCTCTCCTCTTTTTTTAAAAAGAAAAATACAAAAATATAATAGGAAAATAGAGAACAATGGAAAACTTAGGATAAGCATATAATTTTAATAGTGACTGTCATTTTGTAGAGTTTTAGGCTATTCAAAATTGAAATTTCAATATGTCAGAAAAATTTGAAAATGTCTAAAAGTTTTATAAAAAAGAACCAATACGAGAAAATACCTAATATGAATTAACTCTCGACACAAAAGGGTCACTCCCTATAGTGTTACCCATTGTGTGTGGATAGTCCAAGGATTAGTCAGGTTCTCTAAAAGGCCTGAATACCTTGGTCTTAAAAAAAAAACCTAATATGAATTTCATGTTCTCAAGTATCCCCTATTGACATTTCTTCTATTACAAATTATAGATTTTTTATTATAAAAATTTCTGAGCTTCATGAACATGTCGAAATACTAAAAAATTATACAAAGACTCTAAAAATTTGATGGGACATCTGTGGATGTTATCAAACTTTTAATTTTAATCTATGCATGTGCATTAGCAAATTATGAAGTTCCGGGTTTCAGTCAAAAGATGAAAATTATCTTTGATCTAGGCACATCTCCGAGTGGAAATGTGAAGATGGACTATGGGCTTAAGTTAAGAATCCGGTTCAAGCAAAGCCCAATTGATATCAAACATCAGCCCACCATTCAGGCCCAACACATCATCTTGGGCCCACTCGACGAGAATAATAATCCCTGCGGTATGATATGGGTTTCACATGTGAGTGTCATAAAGCCACTTGGAGACGATGGACGTATGGAGTTGGAAGAGGCAACCACATTAGCAGCTTTCTAATACATTTAGGATTAGGCATTAGCCAAACTTAGATAATTCTATTTTTATTTCAAACTATGAGTCATAATTAGGTTAAGATTAGTTTATTTTTGAAATTTCAAAATTAGTAGTCTCTTAATTCAGAACAAGGAGAATGATTAGAGATTCAATTCTCCTAATCCTCTTCTCCGCCTCTAAGAAGTGTTTAAGAATCGGTTTTAAACCACATCTGTGGACCGATTTGGCAAAGTTTAAATCCACTTCTGAGAGGTGGTAGTGACCCATGTTTGTTGGGTGAACCCAGGCCCCGCTGCGTTGGAACCAGCAAGCTTGATTTCCAAGCCCACTTGCTGCAGCCTAACTGCAGCCAGGCAGTCATTATTGAGCCAGGCCAGCAAACAGACCTGAGAGTGGTCTTGTTTGTGACTTTGTGGCTTTGTGCAGACCGTCCACAGACTGTAAGTGTAAGCAGTCTAAGCCAGGCCTCGGGTATCGGACCCAAGACTGACCCAAATTGGGTTACAGGTCCAGTGGAGAGTGTCTAAGTCTTGATGTCTAAAAGGTCTAGTGGGTGCATTTAATTGGTTGCCCTGTATCGAGAGGTTGCAGGTTCGATCTCCTATGGTCTAATCTTGGTATGTCATAGAAATAGTGGGCTCACCCGTGGAGGTTTTACGCTGGGTGTTTCTCACGTAAATTAAAAAAATATATCAATTTACTTTCAAAGGTTGAAGAAATAAAACCTAACTTGGATTTGGGAAAATTGATAAAATTAGTTTTATCTTTGAAACTCATTTAATTAGTGGTGTTTTCTGAATTTAAAAGTCCAAACAGTTCTCAGCTCTTCAAATTAGAATTTTAAAATTGTGGTTCAGATTTGATTTGAAGTTGTGGATGGCTTTTAAAAATTAATTGGACTTTTTGAAAATTCAATTATGCGTAGTGTTTAAATTAATTGATTCAATTAATTCTATCAGTTAAGAGAATTGGGCTATGACAAGATCACAGGTTGTGTCAAACTACATGATTATCGATTTATGCAACCAAAATATTTGAAATGTATCTTATCCTACCCATTCTGCACCAAAACTTTACAAATCACATTTAGAGCTCTTAATAATCGTAGAAATACCTATATATCATTTCATTCATTTTTTAGAAAAAAAAAATATGAAAATGGCATTAATACATCTCTATTGAATTCTATAAGCGCTGGATATTATTTCATTAAATTATTGTCACAAAAACTCAAATTTTGAGATTATTTTAGAGATAAAACTATAAGAAATTAATTAAAATTACTAAAAATAGTAAAAATTGATGAAAATAACTCTAAAATTGAATAATTTTCTTGTAAACCCATTTAAATTAAAAAATATTAGTGAAAATAATCTGAAACCAGTCAAAGCCGATTTTTAGAAAGAAAAAAACATCGGCTAGTCATGCCGATATATATATAAGTCGATGATTCGGTTAGTATCGGTATTCCACACCTTGGTAAAATGCCATAATAGGTATAAATGAATACTTAATAAGTTATAATAATGTGCAAATGCAGACTTTGTTCCATCGGATTTGGGTTAAGTTGGCTCACTGGTCAAGTTGAAGTGGGTTTAGGTTTAAGTGGGAATTAAGATTGGGTAGGGTAGTGAAAAGGTCGAAGGGTAGGGTATAAAGGTCTAAGGTGAGATAGGAAATAAGTTAATGGGGGTAAATGTGAAATTCATTTCTTATAAAGAAACTTGCAAACAAAAGTAGATGAGAAATAGTATTTATAGAGAAATCTAATTTTTCTATGAAAGCTTTTGCAAAGTAAAATAGCTAAGTGAAAAAGAAAAGAGAAGAGGTTAATTTATTGGAGTGATTCATTGACTTGTAACATCTACCATTATATATACCGGTAAGTCGACGAGGAGAAACTCTATGGAGAGTGACGTAGAGGGATTTGACGTAGAGGAATTTGAGTCTGAATCGAGACCAATGTCTCCCTGGAGAGCTTCTTGACAATAGGGGTAATCCCTTCTAAATTAAAATATAGTATTTATACCGTTTTATAATTATTTTAAGTATAAAATTAGCCTCTGTCTAACTCAACTTTTAGATTTGGACCACCTCTGTAATCATATCAACCTACATTTTGAGTAGTTCATACCTTCAATTACTGAAATTATCCCTCCAATTATTTCACAAATGAAATATGAATGGATTAAATATCACTTCCATAGAATCTACATTCTCTACCGCAATATTGTTATACGAAATGAATGCATAGTTATAATAGGTAATTAAAAGACTTCCATTTAAACTTTGATTCGAAGGGTATACAATAAATTTAATAGATGAAATTCTCTCTCACACCCATCCACCTCCTATAAATTTTATTTATACTTAATTTAAAATCAATTTTACTTTACAAAGTCCGTTGATGTAACTCGATGAATTTTCTCATTTTTTCCACCGTTGATTTAGATGTCAAATCAAGGATGAGTTTTTATTCACGTGGGAGAAAATTGCGTAGTTGGCATTAATTGAGTATGATCAATTAATTATGGTGGCTTAGAATTGTTCATCCAATCTCAAAAGTCCATTAAATTGACTACAAATCAACCCAAAGACGGTTAGTGTTAACTCCAAGGTTTCAACCCAGTTTATTTTGTAGTTTTGATGATATCTACATACCATTGGTTTTGTTTAAAACCTAGAATGGTAAAGATTCATTTGAAACAAGACTGGTTATGAAAAAAATATTGTGTTTGATATGGATTGATATAAAAAATTATTTGATTCTATTTTTTTTTTAATATTTTCAAGTCTCCTTAAAAATATGTATCATTTTGATTCTAAATGAGTACCATTTCCATAATTATATTTTTTAATTTACGTATGGGAGACCTTAATACTCATGGATTAGATTTTTTATACTTACTCATGCATTCCAAGTTCTTTATGACTCTTGTATTGAGAATTTCAATTTGATCTAAAAATTATGATTCTTTCAAAAGAAAATTCAGCCCTTCTCTCTTAATTTTTTCGACATTCAAAAAAAAAAAAAATAAGAGAACAAGGTCAAACATCTCTAATACCTATTAGAACTTTTTACTCTTCCAACTAGGGGTAATAATATCCCTTTTTTTATGATATCCATTGTATCGACTGATATCTCAAATATTGGATATCGGCCGACATCATTCTTCTCTCATTTTTTTTTTGGTAATATCAGTTGTTTTTTTTAATTGTTTTTTGAATTAAAATTTTTTGAAAACAGAAAAATGGTCTTTTTATTAAAAAAATTATAAAAAAAAGAATATCAATCAATATTTCAAATATCGACTGATATCATTACCGATATTTGACCGATATTTAACTGATATATCCAACCTAAAATACCCAATATATACTGACCGAAGTACTCCTACTTCCAACAACAAACACAAAATATGATGATAAGTTTTATACACAGCACAAAATATTCCTACTCTTGACTTGTTAGGATAGTGCGAATCACTTGTCATTTATGAAATCATATTATAAGGACCTAATGCAACATTCACATATAATCCAACTTTACTAAACTAATGGAAATGCTTTTAATCTCTTAAATACTAAAATTCAACTATACACAAAGTTTCTATCTATATTATTTAAAATAGCAAATCAAACAATTATCTTTGTAGATTTCTTTTAGGCCATCACCCATTTATATAGACTTTGCCTCAAATAAAAAAGAGTTAAATTTGTGAGACATTTCAAGTAAAATATTTTAACGAGATGTATTATTAAATAAATCACGAGTCTTATATATTTAATAGGTAATTATATAGATACGAAGTATATAAAGTTTCACTATCAATTAATAATCTAAGTTATATAATTTTAACCTTTAAATTTAGATAAATATAACTATTAATTTTTAAAAATTTAAAATTAAACAATATAATTAGCAGATCAAGATAAACTTGGTAAACAAATTATTCATATGATCCTATTCATATGCTTAATGTCTCAATGACGTGTCTGGGTAGGGTTTTGAAAAAGAATCCGGATTCTCTTTTAATACTGTATTTTTTAAGAATGAAATCCACTTTCTTTTTATTCTTTCATCAATTGGCTACCCGCTTACCCGCCTGACCCGCTTCTCGTGGTCAAGCAACGAGGGTGTCTCAGTAATTCTGGCCAAGTTCATGGTCTTTATAGCAGAAGCTGTATCTTCTTTCAGCTCCGATTCTGTCTCTGTGGATGAAGATGTCATAAACGAGATTTATCTTCTTCGTTTTTCTCTCTAATCTACCTTTGCCAATTCTCGGAAAATTCTCCAGACTCTCATCAGTCTATGATTTTTCTAGTCAAGATTTGTGGAATTTGGTGAAGAAATTAGAGTTAGGGTTTCCGTTGGACAGATCTGCGATTTGGTGCTTGGAAAAGAGGAAAGGGTAGAATGGCTCAAGCAGTGGAGGAATGGTACAAACAGATGCCAATAATCACGCGTTCTTATTTAACTGCTGCAATCGTCACCACCGTCGGATGCTCCCTCGAGGTATTCTCATTCATCCTTACCATCTTTTCAATTTCGTCTTCCTTTTCCTCTTTTCAGCGTTTTCTATAGTGCTTGATTTTATGGAAATTATAGGGGTATTCTCCTTTTGTTTTAATAATTCAATTCATATATTCTTCAAAGATGTATTTGCGTTTGTGATTTTTATTCTTTTGTTTTAAGTTTTAGATTAAACTCCATTTTCCACAAATTGGTTTTCTGTAGTTTTCGAATTTACCCTTTTTCTAAGTTTCGGAAATCTCGATAACGTGAAATACGATCTAAATGATTTTAATGTGACAAAATTTGGGACTGTTATTAGGACACTGAAAATTTTGATACAATGGAATGCCAGTTTTTCCTCTCACTATTTGAATGGTCACAGGTAAAAAAAAAAAAAACAACGCCTGTGCTCTGATTTACCAAGTCCATTCACTAGTCAAAGCTGTGGGGGTTGTTTGGATGTTCTCTAGATCATAATTGGTTTAATTCTGGCAACATAGATGCTTTATTATTATTATTATTTTGGCTAAGACTTTGGCATGGGGAGAAGTTGGAGATGGTGTTTGGGGTGCTATCTTTTTCTTTCTATTTTGTGGTGGTGGTGGTTGGGATGTTTCTATTTTCATCATGGATTTTGATGTGCCTTATGGTATAAATGCCAGAAAACCAAAATCCCACTTCTGATATTGTTGTCGTTTCTGATTTTCATAAAATCGACTGTCAATTACATTTGCTGATTTCGTGGATACTGTTGATTATAGTGGCCTAGATCGGATGCCTAGCAATGTCCCTTTGGACCCTGTCTTGAATATGATGTGGTCCATTTTTTTAGCACTTTCTTGCTAAACCCTGTGAACTATTTTTTATTTCTAAGTTTGTTATCTAGTGGGCTCTGACTGATAGCAACAGTGGGACTGACATGCAAAGAACAAAGATTGATACAGTTAGCCATTTAACCATGTAACATGGTACATATGTGGATGATTTTCAACTTGTAGCTTCAATTTGTAGATCATTTCTTGAGAATCCACGTTCATGCTGCTACCATTGTTGATAATCAAGTTACACACTTTTTCTTCACACCAAACACGTGTATGGAATATGTTATCGACGAAGCGTAACCAATCATCTTGTTCTTCTTCTTGAGATGCTTCTTTGTCGAACCCTTGCTCATGATTGAGTTCATTGGTCGCCCCATCTATCTCCTCATCCGCATCCAGTTGATTAGGAATTTCTTTCATGTGATTTGGCTCAGGATTGTTAGGTGCATGAGACGGTAACACTGTCACTTCTTCCGAACAAGTCACTTGTTCAGTCAAACAAGATAGGTGCTGTGCTATTTGAATCAATAGCTCATCTCATTGGTTGTCAATGAGTCTCCCTTGGTAAGATTGACCACTTCTTGTATACATGGTTTTTAGCTTTGATACCAATGTGATCAAAACCCTTAGGAACCTTGCTTTCTTTGCTACAATCAGTCTTTGGTGGGAAAGTGATGTCCACATCGGAAAGGAAGGTCAAGTGTTACTGACCAAGTTATCTCAATGTTGCTTCCAAAGCTAAAGCCGAATGCATCTCTTAGGCTACCAACATCAGTGGTTGCACCCCCCCCCCCCACCCCCCCCCCCCCCCCCACCCCAACCACCACCACACACCCAAAACGAAAAAGAAGTAAAAAAGAAAGGGTGGTCCATTCAAAATAGACCAAGCACCAAATTGCTTTAGAAGGAAGATTACATGCTTGAAAGGATCCTAGAGTCTGGGTCCAGACTTTTGCCATCTCCTCCCTAGGTTTGAGTTCCCATTTGTCTCTTGACAAGAATTTTTTTCTTCCTTCAGTGGTACATTAAAATATTCCTCCAACTTTGATATCCTCTTGATCCCACCCTAACTCTTGATATTTTCAAAGTAATTACCCTATTCTTCTCTACATTTTTAGCAATAAGCCATATTTTCAAGGAATAGGTTGATCTTAACGGGGGTGGTGGCACAATTGTCTAGCGCATATATCTCATGGCAAACAAGTGATTTCAAGATCAACAGTTTGAGCATCTCTCACCGCAATGGGTCAATCTTGAATGCAATCTGAACTCCATAATTTGAACTCATTAGCAATTTCTGAACATATTATTGTTGGGTTATTGTGGTTAAAGTTACAACCTTCTTGACTCAGTGCAATAGGGGAACTATAGGATGGCATGCTTTAGGTACTAGGGAAACGGGGAAGCTTTAAGGACTTCAACTGACTGGATAAGGAAGGAAATGATAGATTGTGGTGGGACAAGCATAATCTTTGATAGGAATGGCAATATAGAATTCAAAAAGCCAACTCTGTGTAGATGCAAAATGGCTAGGATTTCTTTACATTGTATCACTTTCCAACTGCTGTTTCTTTTCGTGTTCCATTACATGCATATCTCTCTACTGTTTGGTTCCTGAAATCCCTAATTCTGTCAAGAGATTAATCACAAAGGACATGCAACCTAGCAATTTTTAGTTCTCGTTTCATCCATTAGAAAAACGAGGGTGGTGTGGGTTGGAACCAAATTCTCTCACACTTTGCAAAGCACAGACTTAGACGTGTAGGAATTATGAATGTTCACCCTTGTTACAAATGATTTCTTGGATGTGTGCCTTTTACTCTTTTGGATATATTCTTTGCCACATTGACAAGAGCCTATGGCATAGCTTGCAAATGCTCCGAGTCCTATGGGCATCATGTAGGTGGTCTGCCCATAGGAAAAAAAATGCCAAATCCGATTTCTTCCAACCCTAACCAGATGGGATAAATGGCTCTCAAGATGATCTTTTACTAATTTGGTTGGTGGAGAATACTAATCAAAGTAGAGCCTTAAAGAGGAGAGCCTTGGTTTAGAAGAGAAAATTGATGTGGTTTTTGAGCCTCTTGTTTTCTTGCGTATTTTTTCTCGTATCTCTTAAAATCTCTCTCTCTCTCTCTCTCTCTCTCACACACACACACACACACACACACACACATTTTTCCCATTTTAAGTATTTTTTTCATTTTTATTTTAGCAATTTATCATTGATGTCTATTTTGTCATTTGATGCTTTTGTTGTTGAGTAATGATTCTACACTGACATCCTTTTATAGGGATGCCAACATTTGTCACGTATGGGTCCTGTTGGTGATGAATCTAAATCATGATGGACTCTCTTGTTGATGAATTGGTACATATCCATAATCAAATCTCGTTCAACTGTGGATGAAATTGTTGGATGGATAGGATGGGAGGGAGTTGGTTGGATAGTTGATGAAGATAATCAAGTTTCTTCATGCAGGCTATCCAATGGTGGGATTCACAGTTGAACACCAAATGGTAATGGGGATTTGACTAATTCATTTGATAGTCTCTGTCAATGGTTTGGGTTGATTTTTTTAGGCCTACATGCCCCAGTCGTTGGTAGATCATTTCACTTTATTCTCCATCTTTCTGTTGGTGAATTTGCAAGTATAGAAGTTTGTATGCCCCTTTTTCTTTTTTGCTATTGGTATTGATATTTATTGGAACTCCCTCTTGTTTCTCAAATTTTCATGTAATCTTACAAAAGGTACTAGGATTGGAAGATAGCATACTATTTGAGTTAATAACTATCCTGCTATTTTCTTTTGCAGATAATATCTCCTTATCATTTATATCTGAACCCGACACTTGTTGTTCGACAATATGAGTTCTGGCGCCTCGTTACGAATTTCTTGTATTTTCGGAAAATGGGTAATTTTGAATTATTAGTTTTGAATGTTTACTTTCTTTTTCTTTTTCCCCCCCACAAATTATGATATTGGAGTGTTGGTGTGAATGTTTCTACAGAAATGGCTTATGCAAGAAAATATAATGAGTTCTTTTTTGATGGATACAAAACTTATTGGCCATGTATTTTTTGTATGTGCAGTGTTCCTTTTGCTTCTAATCTTTGTGTTTTCGGTTTGCATCATGGAATCATGTGAAGAAGTGAGGGACAATATTAAGTTAGAAATTAGGAACTTCCTAGGTTGGAATTTAAAATGGGAGGGCATCCTTACATATTTAAATGAGCATTGATTATGTAGTTTGACTGGATTTTCATGTTAATCTTTAAAATGGAGCATCTTTCACTATGAGATCATGGAAGTTGTTGCCTAAGTGGCAAGGTAAATGGCATAAAGTCTTGAAAAATGCAATCAAACACAAAAAAAAAGGGTTGTATAATCCTTCAGAAGATAGGAAAAGCAACAGCCATACAAGCATGGGTGGGGAGAATTGGTGATGAGACCTTTATGATGAGTTTTCCTTGGATGGAAAGAACAAAACAGAATCATATGTTACTAGCTAGTAGCCTCTTCATCCCCTCAAAATGTCACCCACCCTTGCTGATTAATCAAGTCTTTTCAAGTTTATGCCTGATGCATTAGGTTCATTTTTATAGTATCAACAGGACAACACTATCATGACATAGATGAGTCACAAGCACTTGTTAATTTCGAGTTGCATGCATGCGGCAGTTGATGGGGTTATTGGCCCCACCAGACCAAATCAATGGTTGGACTTGATTAATACAATAATTCAGCCTCATTATTTAACCATCCGATCTAAGGGAAATTGAATGCACAGTTGAAATTGGATGTAGTTGCAACCATCCATTTCACTTGTTCTTTAGATTAAGAGGCTAGAGATGTCTAATGAGGCTGATTGTTTGTATTTATCATATAGGCAGAATCTAAGAAACACTCCGGCATATCTCTTGCATGAGTGCACAACCTTCATGTGGGGCCCATTTGATGATCTATCCAAACTGTCTAGCACATTATTTTACCCATTTGAATTCAAATCCTGCTGGGGCTGTTTCACGTCCAACTCATCCTCATCCTTGGATTGAGTGTCAAAGTGATTTAACTTTGGTGGTAAAAAGATTAAGGGTTAGGATGATTTGATTGGGCTCACTTTGGACAACATGACAGATTCCCCATCCATCAATCCATCACTTTGTCCTTTTATGCACCAATCTTGGTGATGCGGAGCAGGAGTTTCTTTATTTATTTATTTCTATTTTCGATTTGGTAGTAATTAGAAATTAGGATTTCCTATTTTTAACTGAGTTATTTTCGTTTTAAGTGTATTTAGAGGTTTCTAATTTTAGGTGTTGCTACTTTCTTGCTTTGAGATTATTATAAATACCCTATGTAATCCCGTTTTTGGGAGAACATGATTGATTGAATAAAATTATTGAGATTTCTTCGCAAACCTCCGTGCGATTGAGATTGGGAGCGATTCCTTGAGCGAGAGGCTTGGCGTGAGGCCTTGGTGTAAGGCCATATCTCCATCTTCTAGGTACAATTCTTCTTTTCTTATCTTCTCTATCTTCTTTTTCTCTCTTCCCCTCTTATTTTTTCCGCCCCCCCTCAAACACCTTCTTAAACCTTCTCCAGAGACAGATCCACCATTTCCACCGCCCCCTTTGGTCCTTTAAGCCTTCGCAGATCTTCCCAAGCCCCTACTGCCTTCGCCACCTCTGCTAAGCCCTCCATCCTTGTTCGCCGACCCCTGCAGATCCCTCCAACCTTTGCCGCAACCTCTATCTCCATTCCCTGAGACTTCCGCTACCCGACAAATCCCATCCCTTGTAGCCGTAAGTCCCTTTTTTCTCATTTCCTTTCTTTCGCATGGTTGCCCTACTTTCCTTTAAGTTCCCCATGTGACTCAAGATCGCTTATTAAGCTACTCCCACACGTGCCGAACTTAACCTATACCCTTACCCATATAAATTGTTTGGATTATTATTGAATTAGCTACATTGAAATTCTGGATTTCTCTATTATTGGTAGCTTATCATATTATTTAATTGTTAGTTTGTTAATTTCAATTTTAATTTCAGCCTATAATAGTTTTAGGTGCATTATTTTCATCCCTCTTAATATTTAGGAAACCAAATTTAGGCATTTAGGGTCACCCTATTAGTTGTCTTGCATCACTTGGCCATGTTTCTGTCTGATTCTTCATGGATTCTTCCTGGATCCTTTAACGTTGTTTTTTCAAGATGACATAAATCTTATCACACCTTTATGTTTTGTCCATGTCACTTGGTTGTTTGGACTAGTATATTATTTTCAATTGGTGTTATAGACTTTATTGTCATTAAAAATAAAAATAAATGTAACATTCTTTAAGATTATGCGGCTTCTGTGAATCCTACTTTGGGATTGGCCGAGTCTAGATCTTTGTGTTAATGTTAGGTTCTGACCTTTATACTTATGTCCATGCAACATAGTCCTAAATCCTTCTCTTGTTTGGTGGAGCAAGTGAACCCCATCCATTACCACATGCACAAAACTGAAAACTGATTCAGAAGCATCCATGTCTTAGTTACCTAACCTCTGAGTTTTTGGTCCATACTGTTTTCTTATTGTGAATTTCATGTTCTTCTAGAAAACAGGTGATTTTGAATTGCTGGGTCTCGATGTTTACAGTTCCATCATTCTAAAATTTATGATCTTATATTGGACTTTAGTGTGGATGTGGAAGTTGTGCTCAAGAAATGTCTTCTGCTGGTTAAAACTGAAGAAGAGTAACAAATATGTTGATCCATTTCAAAAATAATAAAAATTATAATAATAATAGCTAATATACTGAGAGAGGATATCACAGACATCTGAATTGGTTGTACTCATCGATTGTAGAAAGGATCTGTACATGCATGCTTGTAACTAATATGACCAAAAAGCATGATGCAGCTCAGAGGAGATTATCTTTTTCTTCTTTTTTAATGTCACAGTGGTATTCTCTTTTTTTTTTTTTTTTAAACTTTATTGAAAGAAATTGAAAAAATACACACGAGGAAATGAAAACAATCCAGGAAAATGGAACCAACCCAGTTGTCTAGTTTCCCTTAAAAAATACATGATGATTTCTGTTTCAATTACTGCCTTTTGTGAAAAGTGATTCAGAGTTATTTCTGTCCCTTAATGAAGTGATTATTTGTTGGTATTGGCAGACTTGGACTTTCTATTCCACATGTTTTTCCTTGCACGGTACTGCAAGCTACTTGAAGAGAACTCATTCAGGGGAAGGACAGCAGATTTCTTTTACATGCTTTTATTTGGTGCAACCGTTTTAACTGGGATTGTTCTTGTTGGTGGGATGATTCCCTATGTGTCAGAGTCGTTTGCAAGGATTGTCTTCCTTAGCAACTCTTTGACCTTCATGATGGTCAGTCACTGCTTATTTAAATTGGTTCTTTAATTTTGCTTCATCAAGTTTTGTTACTTTTTCATTCTATGTAGGTAATCATTCAAATGGAGGTGTGGGGCTTGATAAGCATTTTCATTCAACTCCATCTTATCTGTTCTGCAGGTTTATGTCTGGAGCAAGCATAACCCCTTTATTCATATGAGTTTCTTGGGCCTCTTTACTTTTACAGCTGCATATCTACCCTGGGTGAGTGATCTACTAGAGACTGCAATCAACAGAGTGCATTTTTTTTTGGTTTTGAAACTGGGAATTCATCTTTTTAGCAATTTCACATTCATAACGCACCTGCATGGAGTTGCCATATTTTCTTGTGAAATTCTGCTGTAATTATATTGAAATATAATCTTCTTGTAACAATACCATCGCCCGGCTCCCACCCTTGCAAATTAGATGAAAGGCTCCCATAATTTTTCTGGCTTCTATGTGTTATACTCCTTTAATCTATTCCCCATTCAAGGGAGCAATGCTTGATGTGTCAGCTGTCACTATTACCAAGTCCTATATGAAGTCCTACAAGTTTTCATGGCACAGAACTTTGCATCTGTTCATTCATCAACATGAATCTAAAAATAGGCCATTTATGTTATGAGTTAGTGTTTGCATATAATTCTCTTTTGCCTTTTCTGTTCTATGTTACCTCGCTGCTTATGTTGTTTGAGTTATATTTGCCTGCTTATGTTGTTTGAGTTATATTTGCCTCCAAGAGATTTTCAGTTGCAAACTTTATACCAAAACCAAATTGGTATCTGATGCAGCCCGAGATTGAGCTACTATAGTGATGCTACTTTGCATGCTACAAGTGTGTTGGTTTTTTTGATGCCAATGCTGAAATTGCTATAAATGCCTAGGTGTTTTTTGTGTTGCCCAAGGCTATATTTAATATGTTGAGTGATGTTTGAATGACATGAAGTTGGATCTATTGGATATCATTGAATTATCTTTCTAATGAGCTAAAGTTGTCCGCTTACTTATTGAAGAAGTTATTCTCTATTTCTTTTACTTGGGTATTATAGGATTGCAAATTGTGGATGTTCTATCCTTTCCAAAAAAACATTGATGTTTGATTTTTTTTTTTTTAATCATGTTTGAAAGGTCAGGATTAATTATCATCTTCTTGGTTTGATTCCTTGGATTTTCCCCAAGGTTTTCTTTGAATTGGAAGAATGAATATCGATAAAATGACGAAATGCCCATGGCAATAGAGTATTGGAGTTACCCGAGGGACTGTTGGCCTGACAGTCAAGGCATTGGCCTCAGGAAGCTAGGTCTTGGAGTCGACTCTTGGCCAGCCCCTCTAAGATACTCTCCATGGGATCTGTACAGAGTTAGGTCCCATCACTTTAACTTGGCATGTTTGTGTAGGGAGGCGTGCATATGTCCTGAAGGACTAGTGGGACGAGACACATGAACACCTTCGGTCATAAAAAAAGTGGAGTATTGGAGTTTCATGGAGGGCCTTCCCTATGAATGAGCACGTTAGTTCCCATGTTCCTGGTTGATATCATGTTGATTTTGACTTGATTTCTTCTGGCTTTTGCTATTGTGGTCTACGGATTTTTGGTAGAGAACCTTGATCTCTCCATCTTGTCATCCACTTTTGTTGGAGAAACTGACCAAGTTGGATATCTTAGGTTTGTCTCAGATCATACGGGTTGGGATTATAAGAAGTTGTGTAATATTTTTTATGCTCTTCCCCATGATAGTTCTTTGGTATTTTGTTACCAATTGGTTTTGGAGTCTTGGCCTTCCTTTCAATGGGTGTGGAGCTCTTCTATAGGTAGAAAAGAAGAAATTATCATAGAAGTTTTAGATATTAAGATCTAGGGTCATTAGTTGGTTGATGGTATGCAAGGAGTTTGGAAGGATATTGTTTCACATAGTTTTAGAGAAATTAGAGGGATGTATTTCTGGAAGGAAAAGGAAGATTAAAATTCAGGAGAGTTGGACTCCACCACCTAGGGGTGTATTTAAATTTAACCTTAATGGAGCAGCACCGGGTAAGTCTGCACCTGTAGGAATTGGGGGAGTTCTATGCGATTGGGTAGATGAGACTAAATTCTTTTTTTCGGAGCTTATAGGTATCAAGGATTCAAACAAGGTAGAATGATTGGGAATTAAGAAAGCTTTGGAGTTACGGAATGGCTATGGGAATGGCAAGCTGTTGGTTGAGGGTGATTCAGCTAATCCAATTGCGTGGGCTAAAGGTAAGAAGTTTCCTCCATGGAGACTGATTTCGACTATCAGGAGAATCTGCAGTCTTTGTGTTCTGAAGGACATTGAGTTTATGCATATAAGGAGATCTACTAACGGGGTAGGAAACTTTCTGGCAAACATGTGTGTTGAAATACTTCCTTTTCTTGGGCTTGGGAGTTATTGCTGTTATGTAATCGGACTTCAGTGGGTTTGTTTTCTTCTTATGTGTTTTGGGATTTTATTATAGGGGTTGTCAGAGACTTAATCTACCTTGGCCAATAAAACTCTCATGATTGATTTTGTACTCCTTTCATCTTTTAATTAATTTTCAATTAGTCCGTTCATAGCATGATGGAATTGTCCGATTGTAGCCCGTCGTGCTGCTTCAATAGCTCGATATGAAAGATAACCGGCTCTACAAGTTTTGGTGCCATATCTTCCAAAACAAAGTTATGTACTGTCCGGTTCGTGACCCCTACTACATCTGCCTTTACAATATTTACTAAATTTCGTATGTTTTGGATATAGCACGTCCCTTATTTTTTTGACTATATGGGATCCGCACTTTGACGCTTGAGATTCCGTAACGAGTAGATACTTCTGCAGGAGCATAATCAATTTTAAATGTTTTAATGTTTTGAATGTTACCTGCATGAATGCATGTAGCCTTTTTTGGAATCTATTCAGTGTACATCTCTTAAGCTGTATACATACTGTTAGACACAACGCTACTTTAGTTTAATAATATGTCGTATTACTGCTTCAGGAAAAAGGTGCATATATGATGCATGTAATTGAGAAGGTCCTAAACTAAGTCAATATTACATATATGATATTTTTCAAATTATTAGTGTTGTGGATATGCCACTCCATAATGTTCACTGCTGTCATCCTCTCACAACAGAAAAACAGTAGCTGTCTTGACACATTACTCAAGTTCATGGCAATTGGTTGTGTTATTCTTCACGTCCTCATCTTTTATCTAAATAGATGGCATATATGCCATCTTTATTTGCGATATTAATAAATGGATTTGTGTATCCTTGGTTGACCTGTGACTTTTTTAATCAAGCTGAAATAATATTGTAGTTTCATGCCCAAGGAAGGTAATTTCTAATACTTACATGCCTTTGCTACAATCCCTGTCCACTTCCATTGTCATGAGATTGTTATCTTTAATATGATCCAGTTTTTTGTGATTCATTTTATATTGTTGTTTCTTATAGTTACAGGACATGAAACTCATGCCAGAAACTCTTTTTTATCTGTCGCAGGTTCTCTTGGGATTTTCTGTGCTTGTTGGCACTAGTGCCTGGGTAGATCTTTTGGTACTCTCTCTCTCTCTCTCTCTCTCTCTCTCTCTCTCCCCTTTTGTATGAGAGATTTCCATCAGGGATTCTGTGCAGCATGGAAATCTATAAACATTTTTGAAATCAATAAAATCACCAAAGCTTAGGTCCTCTTATTCCTGGAAAAGTTGGGATATCTCTTGTTCTTAATGAACTGGATCAATGCAGAAATCTAGAAAGAATATCAAGGAACCTGACTATTGTGAGGACTGGATCATTGCAGGGATCTAATGAAATAATTTCAAGGAAATCAACTATTAGTTATAGGAAGCAGAACTAAAATGGTAGGGACTATTTACTTCCAGAATTCCATAGCCATCTGAGTCCTTTGGGTGTATAGTACTTGCATATATCCAAATTCCAAAACAGACCTTGGACACCAGTGGATACCTAGAAGCTAAGAAGTTAGAACTATTGCTTTAAGTTACTGTGAATGGAATTCATTCATTATTAACTTCATCCGTTCATAGAGAAGAATCACATAATGGGATCATGTAAAGAAAAGTCACAGCTTGCACCCAGAAGACATCGCCAAAAGATTTGGAGGCCCCCCAAAATTTTTGAAGGACGTGATCCGAGAGAAGCACTTGCATTTTCCAGCAAAGCCAATTCGATTCAGCAAGCTGATTTACTTTGGAACACCTGAAGGTTTCTTTCCCTCCAAATAGACCACAAATTGGCCATATGGAAAGTCTCCACTTCAGGGAAACTTTCTCAGTGACCCTAAATATGGCCAAAGGACAGATATGCAAAGATGTCAGCATCATCCTATCATATCAAATAGCCAGAGGAAAGATGTCCACATCCTCATTGAGAAGGAATAGTGCAAGTGAACATCGTTGATGTTGTTGCTTGGAGTTACAATGGGTAGCCGTTTGCTGCAGTTCTTTCTCCGTCTCAAGTTATTTCCAATAAAAGTTCTCCTGACAATGGTCCAGTAAAAGCCAAGAATCTGCATGCCAGAATCGTGGGTGGCGGCCTTGGGAGATCAAATATTAGGTTTTCCACCAGAAGATGAGTTACCTCTAGCCCAAAAATATGTATTTTGCCACGAAGATCCCAATAGGAAAAGGCCAACCACTGTGATCACCACACAACCGGACTAGTATTCCTTGAAACACTGTAACAATGGCAAGTGATATCTAGAAAAATATAGGATTCCAGACCACTTGGTCACCAACTCTTTCAAAATTATCCACCATAGGTGCTCTTATATCAGGATCTGCCAGGTTAAGGATGGGAAATAGAGCAGATAAAGGCTGATTATGACACTGATTATGCAAAACCTAACCCTTGTTCCGGATGAACTTGCTATCCTAATCAAATTTTAAGACGAGGTCTAGTCACTCTCCACATACCTGAAATTATACTCGTACAAAATGCAACTATCTGACCTGTATCTGCAAAACTATCTTTACAATTTTATGCACAGTATTTTTCTTTCATAAGGCTTCGGTTGAGCTTCTAGGAATAGACTAGAGATTTCGAGTTCAACTCTCACCGAAGTTACCCCATGCATGAGGCTTACAAGGTGGTTTTATGTAACCATGAACTCTCACCTTCAATGTGGGTGGGGATACCAATGATATTCAAAAGAAATAATTTCTTTCATAAGGCTTGCTCACTATCATGTTGTGTTTCAACATTTTAGTTAGATTTCAAAAGAAGAAAAGGTGAGGCACTTTTTCTCACCATGCAAAACAATGCTATGGTAATACTAGAACGGACCCAAAAGATTCCAACAGTGAGATGCATCTGACATGAGTATGCCAGCTTTTTAGTCCATGTAGCATACCTTTGCATCATTACAACTGTTGAGCAACACGTGGGGCATTTAGAAACAGGTAAGTCATTTATGAGAAGTTAGGACAAAACCTATTTTCAAAAGGCAATTCTGCCACCAAATGAGATTACCATTCCATGGAGCTGTTTTTTCTGCAAACACTCAATGACAGTCAAATAGAGTTCCACCTAGGCATAGGCAATTTCCTCCTCATCAACACTAATACAGAAAACTTAACCAGTTACTAGCAGTATCT
This sequence comes from Chimonanthus salicifolius, assembly GCA_013350335.1. Classification (NCBI taxonomy): domain Eukaryota; kingdom Viridiplantae; phylum Streptophyta; class Magnoliopsida; order Laurales; family Calycanthaceae; genus Chimonanthus; species Chimonanthus salicifolius. Next base: position 19,998,076 of record CM023534.1, read on the forward strand.
TTAATAATTAATTGGGTCATGGAGTCTTTTACACCTTTGAGATTTTGAATGCAACATAATCATAAGCGTATCTCTTTTGTTTCCCTGTTATGTTCAGTAACATGACCTTGACTGAATATCTTAAAGTCTCCTCTCTTGAAAGATTGATAGAATTTTCTCTCTCTCTGTTATCTATTTATTTGTTTATATTTTATTGGTATTGTATCATTCTTTAGGATAAGGCGACTCCAGATACATGGAATAAATCTTTGATGATGATATAAATCATTTTTTGGGTTGGTACACTTCTGGCAGTTCTTGGCTCCCTAAGATGTAATGATTTTGGCATGGGCATGTTATCATAAGTATTAGGCTCAAGCCTGAAACTCCAAATTCATGTTTGGCCTAGTTATACATTGCCACTGCGTGTTGCCACTTGCCAGCATTATTATTGGTATTATAACAATCAACCTTAATACCCTTGATTGGTTCTCTGGCAATGGATCTGGACTAATGTTCAAGTATTTCTGTTGGAGGCTGTATCTGCAGTCCTGATTCTGAATCATGGGCCATGTAAGTTGGCATGTGAGGCTGTCAGTATATGGATGGCGATTGGTACAAACTGTTTTTTTTTTTTTTGGCAGATACTGGTTATTGTAAGAAAGATATGGCTGACATGCTGGTAACTGGTTTTCATTACAGCTGATGACAATTGGGATGGATACCATCAACTGATGCTTAAAGCATTATCCCGATTAATAAAATAGTTGACCACTTGATGAAGGAAAAGGTCGGTTGGAAAACTTCTATAAGCCTTCAAATAAAATAATGGCGAATCTGAACTTGGCTCAAGCTACTAGGCACTTGAGAGGACCCGAATTACATGGCTGCTTGGAATTTCAGAGAGTTCTTCGGATCTCTCAGTCCCTTCCAATCCGCTAATTGGATTTCACCCCAGTGACTGGGCAACCGGAAATCCAATTAGAAATGACGGATCAAATCTAACTTCTCATTGAAAGAATAGAAATGGCCCCAAATTCCACCAAGAAATTGCCAGCTTGCAAGATCCGCAATGAAACCGTGTTTCCAATTAAACTAGAATCAAATTTGATTGAATTAAATAAAAAATGCAACTCCAATCAAACTAATCAAACCTTATTGAATTAAATTAAAAATGCAACTCCAATCAAACTAATCAAACCTTAAGTTGATGCAGAATTATTATGGATGATTGAATGAATTAAATTAATTCAAAACAAAAATAAGAAACTACTTATCTATTTACAACACTCAAGGGATGAAAGAACAAGAGAAAAACAGCCCATTGGGCATGGCTAGGATTGAGCTACACTAGGATTATGAATTACATTAACAACATTAGGGTTTCCCGTCATGCTCTGATATCTTACTAGAAAATGGTCGTAAACTCATAACTTTGTCTACGTGTATTGAAATTGCATAAACTTAGGCTTGTTGGAAATGCTATTGAGTAAGCTTTCCAACGAATCCAATTTTGTGAAAATCCGATATTGTTTGATACTTCAATTATGCCTGCAAAGTTATTGTACATTTTCTGCCAATCATAGAGTGACTTATTACAGCCAATCATAAGTTGCCATGTCATATTGTTGTTTAGTCCAACCAATGAGTGAATTCCACCTCCCAGGCACCACCTCACCTCTTTCCTTGTACAAATGGAGTCGTTAAGAGTCCATATACCTCAATTCTAGGTTGGTATAGCCACCATCCCACTCCAATGCGTAACTCACTTTTGGAGCTAGAGTTTTGGCCTTGCAACACTTCATGTGGGGTCCCTTATGCACCCAATGTGGACCCAAGCCTGTGGGTAGTGTCCACATGCACTGAAGTGACCATTTTGGAGCCCCAATTAGATAGTTTCGGCCTCACTTTGCCATGGTAAAAAATTATGTAGTTTTCTCCCTCATTTTTTATGCCCGCATCATTCTCCCCTCTTGAGAGAAACTCCTCAAGTTTGGGAGGTATGCAATTGGAGAGAACCACCTTGTCATAGGTCCTTTGTCTCCTATGTCTTTCCTGCGCCACATCATATCGACGTGCACGACCCGCTTGTCTTATTATTGCAATTGTTGTTGTATTATCGTCCATGACAATGAGAAAATACTAAGTGTGGAGAACTAGTTCAAATGGCCTTCCCAAACTGGATCAACATAAGACTAAACAATGCTATCTTTGTCCACAATTGCCAAAAGTTGTCTCTTCTCTTCCGCTATCTTGGAGTAAACTCCCAATTTACAAACTCGCACTGCCCACTCCTTGTTTGGTATGGTAGCAAGGGTATCTACCTCAACCTTCGGTTGTTGCTTTTCCTCATGGGACTCAGAGTTTTGCTCTAATTGATCATGTCAGATCAGTAAATTATCTCCCGAGTTCATTATACAATATTTCCCTCTCATCAAAGGACTCCTATTTCAATTCTTGCTTAGCTGCAAGTAAAGAATGTTGTATCACCAGAATCACCATAATTAACATCACCGTTGCTGAATGAATTTGTATTGTTGCACTGTCCGCCATCTAAAGCTTCACTGTCCGCCTTAGCTAAGTGAACACTCCTGGCAGGACATTCAGATGCCATATGCCCTAAACCGTTGCACTTAAAGCACTTCACCTTGGACTTGCTTTTTGGTCTGAGGTTCTATCCCCGACTCTTGTGAGCCTGGCACCCTACTATTGGACTGGTGCCGTTGTTTGCCTAAGCCTGTGACGTGGTAGAAACGATCGCTCCCTCTTGCACTCAATCGAATGACCCTGCCTAAACTATCAAAAGGGCTTCGATTGGCCCCGTGCAAACATTGAAGGTTGGCTACTCTATCTCACCGGTACACTAGAAACGTACCCCTATTTGTGGTGGGTCTGTTGGGGTAGGTGGTTCTGTTGCTAGTCGGTGGGTTGGCTTTACCTTTTCTTTTCTCAGTTCTCTTGTACTGTCGGCCAACTCAAAGAAGTCGAAAGGTGCCATGGCATCTATTATTCAAAGCGTGACCAAAGGTGGGGTCTCCTTGCTCATATAGTGCTTCCCTCAAAGACTCAATGCGATCATGCCTCTGTGTAGTTTGAGCATTATGAACTAGATCAGACTGGAAACGTCATCTTCCCCGCCTTGCTAGTTGTATCTTGTGTATCTTCTCGCCATTGACGTATGGGATACAGTGCTTCGCTCTCCCAAGAGTGAGGTTGCTTGCTACAAGAAAAAGGCAAAGACATTGTCTCCCAAAAATAGCAACATAGTGCACAATGAAAGCAAGATGTATGGCAATCACAGGTGTATGCAGGAAACAAGCTCTGATACCAACTGATAAAGGAAACGGTCGGTTGGAAAACCTCTCCAAGCCTTCAAATAGAAGTGGCGAATCTGAACCCGGCTCTCAGGCTACTAGGTACTTGAGAGAACTCGAATTATACGGCCCCTTGGCATTTTCGAGAGTTCCTCAGATCTCTCGTCCCTTCCAATCCGCTAATTGGATTTCACCCCAATATTGGGCAGCCGGAGACCCAATTAAAAATGACTGATCAGATCTGAAGAAGAGAAATGTCCCTAAATTCCACCGAGAAATTGTCAAGCGTGCGAGATCCGCGATGAAACTGAGTTTCAATGAGACTAGATTCAACTTTTGATTGAATTAAATTAAAAATGCAAATCCAATCAAGCCAATCAAATCTTAATAAGTTGATGCAGAATTATATTATGGATGATTGCATGAATTAAATTAATTAAAAAAAAAACTAGGCTTTCCAAAAAAATAAAAACTTACTATGAGTTTTCCCCTAAGAGACTTGTCTCTGTCTTCAATTTCTCACTCCAAATTCGTGTCCCTTGCATCGCTGCACTACATATCTATTTATAGCACTCAAAGGGATGAAAGAACAACATAAAAAACAGCCCAATGGGTGTGGCAAGGGTTGAGGTACACTAGGATTACTAATTACATTGACAACACTAGGGTTTTCCGTCACAATAGCATTTTAAAAAGTGCGCAAACTTAGGTTTGTTGGAACGGTTGTTAAATAAGCTTTCCGATGAATCAAATTTTGTGAAAATCCGATATCATTTGATCCTTCAATTTTGCCTGCAAAGTTACTGTATGTTTTCTGCCAATCATAAGATGCCATGTCATATTCTTGTTGGATTTATTAAATAAGCTTTCCAACGAATCTAGTTTTGTGAAAATCCGTTATCATTTGATCCTTCAATTATGCCTGCAAAATTACTGTGTGTTTTCTGCCAATCATAAACTGACATTTATTACAACCAATTATAAGATGTCATGTCGCATTCTTGTTGGAACAGTTATTAAATAAGTTTTCCAACTAATCTAATTTTGTGAAAAGCTAATGTCATTTGATCCTTCAATTATACCTGCAGTTACTGTATGTTTTATGCCAATCATAGAGTGGCATTTATTACAACCAATATAAAATGCCATGGCATATTGTTGTATTGTCTCAACCAATGAGTGAATGCCACCTCCCAGTGCACCACCTAACCTCTCTCCTTGTTCAAATGAAGGCCGTATTAGTCCACCTCAATTCTAGTTTGGAGTAGCCACCGATCCCACTCCAATTCGTGACTCACTATTGGAGCTAGGGTTTTGGCCTTACTTCCTGTGGGGTCTCTTATGCATCCAATATGGCCCCGGGCCTGTGGATAGGGTCCACATACACTGAGAATCATAAAGTTCTATAACATTTACTTTTAAGAAAAAAAAGGCATTTGTGAATGGTGTTGCCTGCTCACAGGATGCAGCCAATTTTAAATCCTCTCTCCCTCTTATGATTCTTTTCTTTGCCCTCATCTGGCTTTCCTGGCTTTTGATTTGCCACCCCAAAAAGTGTCATTTGAATTGATTTCATTAATTCCTATGATCTATGGTACAGGGTATGGTAGCTGGTCATGCATATTACTTTCTTGAGGATGTGTATCCAAGGATGACAGGCCGTCGGCCTTTGAAGACTCCTTCATTTATCAAATCACTGTTTGCAGATGAGACTGTTGTAGTGGCTCGGCCAGCAGATGTCCGATTTGCTCCTCCTCCTCAGGAAGTTCACCAAGATTAACTGATTTAGGAATGAGTTCATGGGGTGTTGCTATTTTGCCAGTCTCATTTCTGCAGATGGTTGAGAGTTGACTTCACTGCAGTTATGGCCATTCTCATCTTCACGTTGAACAATTAGGTGAGTGGTGTGATATACGGAATTTAGTGTTTAATCCATCTGAATAATTAAATTATGATGTAACTTGGTTCATAGGTTCATGTATGTATGTTCTATATTTTAAGTGATTAGACTTCAACATGGATAGTTTGTGTTCTTTGTAGACTCACCTTATAATCAATTATGTGTATACCAAAGGTGAGAATTTGACCCTTTCCGTTGCAATTTTCTTTTTCAAAAGTAATACGAATCGTTCATCTTCATTTTGCAAGTGGAAGGCTGTTGGTCTTGCAGATTGTTGCTTGTTCTGCAGTGGGAGTGCTAAAATACATAGATGGTTAGCCCACAAAAGTTGGTCGCGGAATTTTTATGGTGTCTAATTTTACCTTAATTTCTTTCTCTGTATCTATTTTCTTTTGATATCATTTATCATTGAGAAGCCTTTTTAGTATTAGGGAAATCTTATATTTCCTACCTCCTTCTATAAGCATGTCATTTAAATTTCCAAAAAAGGTTTAAAAAAACTAATCCTTTATTTTATATTATATTAGGAGGGCAGAGCAATTTTGAAATTAAAAGGAAATCCTTTGAAAGGTGAATTAATTTTTAAGAAGAAATACTACCTGCAAGCATCACAAATTTGAAGCATTTGAATTGATGAGGCCCTTGTTGTTTGCTGTGAGAAATTTTGAAGCAGCCTCTGTTAATTTCAATTGAGGTGAAATATATTATCTTCTTCCATAGTTATCCAATTTATGTGGCTTGTTTAGAACAGTCATCATTCATTCATCGTCAACAATGTCTTTGCACTATTTCTAGAGTCCTCTTTTTTAAGTAATATTTTTGTAATCATTCTTTTTCACAACCATGTTCTCTATGATCTACAATCATATCATATGTTATCATATCAGTCCACACTTTGAAATTTGAATGAGAAGCACCTCTTTTATTGCCTTCTATTTGTAATCATTTCACTCTTCAAAAGGTGCTTGCAGCTTGGGTTAAAGACATATCGGCCGAATTGTAACAGTAAAAAAAGGTCTAGATGTATCGGTCGAGATGCTATGTGTATCGGTTTGTATATAGTAACAGCCGCTTCGCTATAAATACGGCCAAGACCTATCAGCTTAAATTCGGATAATACACTATAAATTTGCCTAGTACACATTTTTTATAACTAAAAAAAGTCTAAATGGGCAAATTTTTATTTTTTAATGTTTATTTAATGTAAAAATGCTAATATAATGATAAAATTTACTGTCAATGGGTTTTTAGAGGTTCTCTTAAATACTCATGCAAAACCTTAAAAATATTTTTATAATTATTTTCACCCCTTTTTTTCGCTTGAGCTCATCTCTCATTTTTATTTTATTAATTGCCACGAATATTTCTTATTTTAGAAGAAGTGTTTGATTATAATTTTTTTATTCTTCAAGGATATTTTGTTATTTTACATAATAGACTGAATTGACTAACATTCAAGGGAGGTTTTTGAGCTTTCACGGGAGGGAGGGTTTCTAATACCTTTAAAACAGTGTGTTTTTCAAAATTGAGAGAAAATATAAGGGTCTTTTTTTATAGTAATTTTTCCTTTTTATCTTTTAACGACGCATACCCAAGCATGAGCTTGACTCAAATTAAGTTAAAGCAATATAATATGGGTGGCCAGTGATTTCGATTTTTGAAAGGTCATTTATCATTTTGCCCTCACTAAATCTCTCAGCAACGACCGAACGGAAACCTCTTGCATTTTTCGTTCGGACGATGTGACATTGCTTCAATCACGGTCCTGCTTCCCACTCTTCTCTCTCACATCTTCTCCTTTTCTCTACTCTCTCTTCGTTGCCCTGACCACCACGCCCAGGCGAACCGTTGGAGCAACCTTCCGTCGAGCACTGATTTGGGTTGGGAAACTAGGAATTCCCAAATCGGAATAGGGGGAAAACACAGAGAAGGGAGTGACGGAAGAGGATCTGCACGATTTGAGTGTCTTCCCTTCACAGATCTGCCGGGCATCAAGGAGATCTGGGTTTCCCCCAGAACAAACAGCGGCGGAAGCAGCAAACGCTATGGCAGACAGTAGATGGCGAGGTTGCAGAACGCCGACGGTGCTCGACGAACCAGCAAGCCCTTTTGGCCAGGGCAGCGAAGAGAGAGTAGAGAAAAGGAGCAGAAGATGTGAGAGAGAAGGGGAGGAAGCAGGACGACGGTCTTGTTGATTGAAACAAAGCCACATCGTCCGAACATTTGATATATATATGTATATATATATCAAATATACAAATACGATTATATATACAGCGAGCAGAGGTAAAATTCGGTTAAATATGTAAGAATTTTATTTAATATAAAAATGTTAATGTAGTGATAACATTTGATTTTTCATTATTTTTTACAAATATTTGAAATTATCAATTTTGTATGATTCCAAAAATTATTTCACTGCATCTTAGTGATACAATTACATATTTTTAAAGCTTAGAATTATTTATATTTTCTATATAATTTTTAGATTGTTTTTATAAAAAATAAAAAATCGTGCTGCTACGTTTGGTTGAGGCGCAACGGCCACGGCTAAAAAAACAAAATTTTAATCTCAGCCTCTCAGGTTTGTAGTCTTCTATGAATATGTACAAACTATACGTGCCAACATTTTTTCATGTTTTTTTAATATTTAAAATATTGGAGCAACTTTTAAACTTTCTCTAGTGTACTTTTTTGTTATATTAAATATCTACCTTAATTTATGCATCTCCTCAACTTACTTTGTTTCCTTGCTTTCAACTCAATATTTAGCTTCATATAGTATTACATGACTTATTTTGTTACAGAGACACTCCTCTAATTGATGTAACATTCTTAATATATAATTGTTCACTCACCTTTCTACCTTCGTAGCAGTCACTGGCTATAAGTAAAGTAAGCCGCCATCTAAACTCTTAAAAATTGATCTAAAAAATTAGAAAATAAAAATAGAGTACTAATTGTAATAGGACTTCATCTTAAGAGTTTGCCTAAGGCTCCTAAGATTTTAAGGCATCTCAGAGTCGGCACTGTTTTATTCTACAATACCACCTAAGTGTCAAATTTTCTCATTATAAGGTGCTGTGTCTTTTTTTCTTTTTTTAAAATTCTCCTCTCATTCTCCATAGTCCATACCCTTGTATCCATTAATATTATACTCTGTATATTTTATCTATCCTACTATTTTTTTTAACTATTTGCCTAAAAGGATTTCTTTTTCATTTTAACTTACTAATAAGTCACCCACATGGGTGTAGCTCAACTGGTTGCCTCCCGTCTCAGGAAGCGGGAGGTTGCGGGTTCGAGCCCCCATGGCCTAACCTTGGTGTGCCCTAGGGGTAGTGGGCTCACTCATGGGGGTTTTACGCTGGGTATCCCGCGGTTTCCCACACGTAAATTCAAAAAAAGTCACCACATAGGTGTAGCTCGATTACCTCCCGCCTCAAGAAGCGGGAGGTTCTAGGTTCGAACTCCCATGGCCTAATCTTTGTGTGCCATAGGGGTAGTAGGCTCATCTGTAGAAGTTTTACATTGGATATCCACGGTTTCCCACACGTAAATTCAAAAAACTTACTATTAAGTTTATTTCCAAGTATACTATCTCATCTACAAGTAATATACACCAAGAAACTTCACATTGAAAGCATACATTAGTTAGTAGAAAAACCAAAAGAAATTGAGAGAACCCTTAAAAAAGTGAAGAGAGAAAAATGTGAGAGGGGTACAAACAAGGACATGAGTTTACATAACTCAATTTTGAATTATATAATATTTGGCACTAAGGTGGGGTCAAGTGACCCTACAAAATTAAAGAAGTGATTTCTAGCATAATAATTCAAAAAGAAAAAATGTTGTAAATGTTAGGCTTAAACAAAGTAAAACAGACATTATAAATGAAGTTTTTTATCAACTATTTACTTTAATCACTTAAGTTAAATGGATAAGAATTTTATTTTTATTATCATAATATTAATCATCTTTAAATGATTAATCAAATGAATATTAATCATCTCTCGTGTTATTTAGTGGGTGTAAATAGGAGGGTTTGCACGAACTCAAAGGATTAGTCAGATGATCTAAAAGACTTGAATACTTGATTTTAAAAAAAAATTATGAAATTTTTTAATTTACTGTGTAGAGCTTTCCAACACTGCCTATCACTGTGGAGTACGGACCTAAGTTACTCCAACCTAAAATTATGGTGCACGTCGACAATCATTCCGCGAAATATCCAGTATAAAACCCCTACAGATGATACTCCTATCCTAAGAGCACACCAAATTAATCTAGAGAAGTTCAAACACATCACTTCAAAGTCTACTTGCTCAATCAGTTCTTTTGCAGCTCTCATTTTCCATAGAAGGAATTTCAATTCGAATCTCCACCTTATGAATCCATTTATCCTCTGCACTACTAACCCTTTTACATAGAAATAGGGATAATTAAGAGCTAAATCACCCCTATTTTTCACACATTCAAGGAGCCAAATTTTGTCAATTGGTTTTTAGAGTGAATTTGACACCTTGTTTGAGTACACAAACCTCGTGCGAACTGGTTAGCAAATGCATTTTTTTTAAACAATATGTATATTTATTTGACTACGTATATCTTTCTACCAATATAAATATAATACAATTATTTACAATTATGTCTAAGATAATGACAAATGCATTACTTTTTCAATTCATTGTCAACTAAATAATACAATACATATACTATAAAGACAATAATTAAATGTAAAAGCACAATTATATAAACCTATTGTCCAGATAGATCTTGCAAAAAGAGAATAGATTTACTTTTATTACCTTCCTAATTTGACATTTGAGTCCAATTTATCATCATAACTATGATTCTTACATTAAACTTAGACCATGTGATTGACACATCTTGATGTGTGGCCCTCCCCCTTTGAACAGGACCATGGCTACTCACATAAATGTACCTAAATAATTTCTATTTTTCTATTGAAAATAAAACAACAGTTAATTTCGTGATCATAACTCTATACATTGTGAAAATCACATAATAACACTTAACACTTGCTTTGACATGAATGCAAAGTGCACCTGAGTTCATTTTCATCACTGTTTTAAGAACCAAACTGAACCATGTGGTTCGACTTGATTGAACTTGAATCAGTCCTTAAGATGATTATGTTTGTCTATACTATTATAATTTTTTTTTTCTATAATTCTCTTTCATTAAAAATACTATTTTTCATTGTTTGCTATCATAATATTATAGTAAAACCATGATTTTTATTTATTATATTTTTAATAATTTATTTCTATAATTGTAACAATTCTATGATTTTATTATGATGTTATACTTATATCATGGTTTAAAATGGTGCAAACTGATTTAAACTAGCAGTTAAACATGATTAAACCAAGCTATTATAAAAATGGTTTGAGTAATGGTCAAAATTTTAAAATATTACTTTAGTTGTTGTCTAACCAAGTATAGAATATAAAATATAGAGTAACTTCTATAATATATTGAGATCCACTACTTGATATTATAATATGTTTATGTAAATATGATACAAGTATATAAAGATATGATGGCTACAAGATGGTCAAACTTTAATGGCCCCTAGACTACTCAAACCATCATCAAATGATAATGATTCTAAAAAATTCAAGAATAAAATTTTCAATCCACCTTTATAAAAGGAAACGATTACATAGAAAGAACTGCGCAAACATCATTGTCACAAATTTCACTTTTGGATATTAACTGCAATTATTAAAAGCGGGATATTTTTAAATTCTCGAGGTTTTATCAGGAATTTAACAGGAAAATCTTGTGGAAAATATAATAAATAAATAATGTGGCTGGAGTTTGAAAATACAGATGATAATTCAGAAATAAAAAATGTATGTTTGGCCCAAACGTTTTTAACGGGAATTTAACGGTACAATCTCGCGATTTTAACGGGAATTTACTATTAAAAATGGCAGACGTGATACACTCATGTTTTTAAAGCGTAAAAGTTTTTTTGCCCGTATTTTCATAATAAAAACAAAAATATTGACGATATGATTAAGAATATAAATAACAACCATATGATTAAGAATTAAGTCTTGAAAATTATTTCCTAACTACTACGAAGAGGAGAAAAAAAAAATCTTCAGCATCATGCCCTATATAAGAGAGTTATGAACTTATCCTAGACCTTTCACCTAGACAAACTATTATATCACACACATACAATCCATCATATTAAACAAAGTCTAAGCAAATCAATTGTTTGGCAATAGAAATTTCTGAATTCCTAATGGCAACCTCTTGGGATCATTGATTGGGGTTTCTGTCGAAATCTTTTCTCCACTTTTGATTCATATATGTAGCTTCATCTTCGAACTCTGCATTGTACTGATAAAAAATATTTGTTCCATGGGCATCAAATTGTGATGGTAAATGATAGCTCATGTTGAGTTGGTTGGGAGTACTGCAATTTAGATTCATATCTATAGCTTCATCTTTGAACTTTGCATTGTTCTGATAAAAAATATTTGTCCCATTGGCATCAAACTATGATGGTAAATGATAGCTCATGTTGAGTGGGTTGGGAGTACTGCAATTTAGATTCATATCTGTAGCTTCATCTTTGAACTTTGCATTGTACTTATCAAAAATATTTGTCTCATTGGCATCAAACTGTGATGGTAAATGATAGCTCATGTTGAGTGAGTTGGGAGTATATTTGTTGGCCATGAAATTGGTTTCATCAGGAAAACAAGGCTCAGATGTGAAGTATTGGTCATACATTCCATATCCCATGCTCGTAGTGTAGTCCAAATGATTGTTGAATAGCCCTCCTTGGTTAGAATCCCACGAGTTTGATGAATATCCAATATTCAATGGTGGATACATTGGATTGAGTGTGGTTTCACTAGGGAAATTGATCAATCCTAGATATTCACCTGGTGCAACTGTTTGAGGAATTTGGTTGTATTCGTAGACTTGGGGAGTGTCAACTTGGTTGATCGACGGCAAATTTTCTTCAGACATGACCATCACTTCTGTAGTTTTTGGATATTCATCTTCTTTGGGTTTACAATTGCTTCTTGGCTTCTTATAAATCCGGCACAAAACCCAGTCATCCAACTACAATGATAGAAACAAATTTAAAGAATAACATGTTATGAGATAGAGTAAAATATAGAAATCAACCAATTCAATAACTACAAAATGAATCAACTAATGAATAAATAAAACTGAACAAAAGGAAATTCAAGTGTTGAAGAAGAATATTAAGACACAAAGTTTTTTTGAGTATTAAAAGCATAAGAAAATGCAGATGAATTTATGATATACCTTCATACTTGCGCTATCCCTTTCATGAGGCTTGTTGAGGGTCTCACGAACCCTAAATTCTTGCATGAGCCACGCAGTTTTGGTTCCCTTTGATGGCTTTCCTATGTAGAAAACGAGAGCCTTCCTAAGTCTCACTTTTTTGCCATTGCTGATGATTGCCTTGTCACCTCCGGTAGCCTTCCAGTATCCATCTCCGGCTGCTCAGTTTGGACGAGACCCGTTCATATGTTTTCGATCTCTGGGTGTGAAGAAAAACCACTCTTTTTCCCCAGTAACACCAAAGCACTCTATTTAAATCAAGAAACATTGAAACATATACAAAGAAATTAGCCAATAAATAATTATTAATTAAAGAGAAAACCTTAGAGATAATGGTTTATATGAATACACACAAAAGCTAAATGCAAATTTGTTTGTGATGAAATTGGTATTTTTTTAACTTAATGCACAAATTAAGAATGAAGATCCAATATGTACATATTGTTGTAGATAGACTTTTCAATCACTACGCCTTCTTTGGTAGTCCATAAAATGTTTTTTTAAACGATAAGGTAAGTTTATTAAAAAAATAAAAAGAAAAACATTATATTGAAAGGGGTGTATAGACTTATTTAAAGACAGAATACATGTCATTTATCATTCCTGATTGTCCAATATAAGGATGTGAAAAAATTCAATAAAAAATTAAGATGGAACTAAATTTAATATTTGGATCCAGATTTTTTTACTTGGAATCATCAAAGAACTTCGTAAACTAATAAACATACCACATGTTGTCTATTTCAATCAAATTCATATTCTAGATCTTCAATAACATCTCCTGAACACTTATATTTGACATAATAAAATACCAATTCGTCATTAGAACAAACACTTGGGACGACAAAAAGAACTTAGCACTCTTCACTTCAACACAACTCTTATTGAGATTTGCATCATCACTTAGATACTGTGTATGATTTGATATTTGATGATTTCATATAATGTCTGAACCTTTAGAGTTTGGTGGTTTTATTTCAGGCTTGAAAATTCGTTTACTGTAAAATTGGTTTCAATATAATGTATAGTTATATAAATTATCTGATTTGAATTTCTGACCCAACTCAACTTAAATGCTATTTATAACTGGGTACACTCGGGTCGAGTTGGATCAGAATCGGGTTACTTTTAAATTTCTCAACTTGACCCGATTCAAATTTCATACGAGTTTAGTTTTTCCCAACCCGAGATAAACAAAACCATAACCCAAACACATTAATTTCTCGGCTTACGTCATGCAGGTTAGGCTAAAAACCGACCCAAGTTTCACCCCAAGAAAATATATACACCAAAAGAAAAGCAACTCTTACAAATAACTCATCTTAAATACCCAAATTAATCCTCTCTAACAAAAACATAAATAAAGGATGATCACCCTAACATAGAACATCATGTATCTAACTACTCAAGAATCCAAATTCCCAATTACAATTGGGATAGAGAATCTTATTTAAAAATAAAAATTAAATTATAAAATTGGGCTTAATTAAATTAAGACCATTCAAATTCAATAACAAACTTTTATATGATTCTATTGTTATGATAAAAACCCACGCCCTTGTTAAAGAAAGGAAATTAGTGAAAAATCTAAAAATAAATAAATAAATACTTGTTGAACGAAGAAACTTAAAACACAAAGTGACATGTGTTTAAGAATAAAACTCAAATAAAATATATATAAATTCATAATAATTAAAATAATCATAGTTATAGAACTTAGAGGAGGTTGACGTGACGGTCAAGAAGCTCTCTTCATGAAAGAAGCTCCTGAGTTCGATTCACGCTCAAACACCTCTGGGCCGGTCTACATGAGGTTACTCATCATCGCTCGAACCTGACGATACGTGTGCATGGCCGGCTCTACCCTTAAGCAATCAAAGCGGCCGCTTAAGGCCTAAGTATTAAAAGGCACTTATAAGCTACCACAGAACCTCTAATTTCGAGCCCCAAATCTCGGCTCTGCCTCTAGTCTTCTTTTCCTAGCGAGCTTGGAAATCAACCATCTGAATTTTTTCTTCCTCTTTCATTCTCCGGTTAGCTTTTCTTTAAATTAATTTGTTAGTTTAGTATTTTGTAAATGGGTTGATTTAAAAAATTGGTTTTATTACATTCTTTTTTATTCTAGTTATTTATGTTATTTCTGAAAAATTAAGAATAAGGAAGGAAGAGACCAGAGCTCTCTCCACTCTCTGATTCGTATACAAACCCCAAAGTCTGGAATTCAGGCAGCCATCTCCTCACATTTGGGTGTTTGAGTTTTTTTTCAAAAAAAAAAAGAATAGAGAGAGCTCTCTGAAATGGGCGTTGGAGGGCTTTTGAGCACTCCAAGTCTCCAACGCCACCCTTTTGGGGTTTTCGAACTTTAAAAAAAGGTCAGATAATTTTTCTATGCACACAGCGCCCACCCCTGATTTCTTTTGATTACAGTGAGGCTTTCAGACTTCATTTAACAAAACCTTTTTATTTTGATTTAATTAAAAAACAAATGATAATTTGGAAATTGTAATGATAAAGACCTCTTATAAGTCTGATGCTTTTGTTTCGTACTTTACAATTCTTGTCCTTTCTTTTATTAGTTTGACATTATATTTCCTCTCTGTATCTCATGCAGATCTAAGTTGTGACTTTTAATTTAAAGATCTTTGATGAATTGGTAGAATAATAAAGGATATTGCAACCATTCATCAATTCTCTTATTTTCATAGTGTCAGGTTCTATTGTTCTTTAACCTTTCAATTTTTGTTCATTTTAATTATTCTTTAATCTTAAAGATTTTTTTCTTATTTATAATTATCTTTTAATCATAAATGTCTACTAGAAAATATGAATCTGAATTTCAAAAACTTCAAAAAAAGAGAATAATAAAAAAAACTAGTTCAATCTCAAAAAAGGGCTCTTGATAAATTTGTTATCGGAAATATACAGAATTTAACAAGTAATTTGAATGAAGATTTAACAAATGAAAAACTAATTTATTTAATAGAATTAAAATATGATGAATCAACAAACAAGGCCCCGTTTAAGGCTCCCCATTTAGACACCGCACTATTCTGTCAGCGGACACCGATTTTCAGATTTTGAGTGAAAATTACCATTCTGCCCTTCCGCGTAGAATTGATTTGAAGAAATCGATCGATTAAAACATGAGCTGAAGAAATCGATGATTGAAAAATCGATCGATTGAGCTCTGCTTGTGAACGAGCGGAAGCAAGCGAGCGTAACAAATCGATCGATTCATCGTGTGATGGATTCTGTTAATGTATGCTACAGTAATTATATTATTTAAATAATAAAATTTCCTTTAAAACTTTAAAATTATTTTTTAAGCACTGTATATTTTCAAAATTTATCAAATTGAATATCTGAACTAATTACGATAACCTGATAAAAATACTTTAAGACTTTAAGGTCTTTTGACACTCCCAAATACTTAAAACAGAATGTTTTACAAACAAGGGTATCCCTTGGCTGTGCCAAAAACGCATTTGGGAGTGTCAAAAGACTTTGAAGTCTTAAAGTATTCTTATCAGGTTATCGTAATTAGTCCGGATATTCAATTTGAGAAATTTTAAAAATACACAGTGCTTAAAAAATAATGTTAAAGTTTTAAATAATTTTCAAATTGAATATCCGGACTAATTACAATAATCTGATAAAAATACTTTAAGACTTTAAGGTCTTTTGACACTCTCAAATGCTTAAAATAGAGTGATTTACAAATAACGGTATCATTTGGATGTGCCGAAAATACATTTGGGAGAATCAAAAGACCTTAAAGTTTTAAAGTATTTTTATCAGGTTATTGTAATTAGTTCGGATATTCAATTTGAAAAATTTTGAAAATACACAGTGCTTAAAAAATACCGTTAAAGTTTTGTCTTTCCTTTAAAATTTTAACATTATTTTTTAAGCACTGTGTATTTTCAAAATTTCTCAAATTGAATATCCGGACTAATTACGATAACTTGATAAAAATACTTTAACACTTCAAGATCTTTTGATACTCCCAAATGTGTTTTCGGCACAGTTAAGGGATACCCTTATTTATAAAACACTCTGTTTTAAGCATTTGGGAGTGTCAAAAGACCTTAAAGTCTTAAAGTATTTTTATCAGGTTATCGTAATTAGTCTGGATATTCAATTTGAGAAATTTTGAAAATACACATTGCTTAAAAAATAACTTTAAAGTTTTAAAAGAAATTTTATTATTTAAATAATATAATTATTGTTGCATACATTAACAGAATCGCTTGCACGATGAATAGATAGATTTGTTACGCTCGTGTGCTTCTACTCGTTCACAAACAGAAGGGATCAATCGATCAATTTTTCAATCGATAGATTACTTCAGCTCGTGTTTCAATCGATCGATTTCTTCAGATCAATTCCGCGCAGAAGAGCAGAATGGTAATTTTCACTCAAAATCTGAAAATCGGTGTCTGCTGACAGAATAGTGCGGTGTCTAAATGGGGAGCCCCTGTTTAATTTTTTTGCTTTAGACCTCAAGTTGTGTCTAGCCGGCCCTATACATGTTTGTAGGGAGGTGTGCACATGTCATGAAAGATTAGTCGGGTAAAGTCCCATGTACAGGCTAAGCACTTTCCTTCGATCATAAAATTAAAAAAAAAATAGAAAAAAAATAAAAAGAAGAAATAACGTGAGTGATAAGCAATACCTATGAGCTCTTTTGGATTGTAATCATAGAGATTAACTTCTTTAATAATCTTGTCACAAGGCAAAGGGCGCTTGCAAATCTTGCTGCAGAGGTAATCAAGTATGAGTTCTTCATCTTTAGGGCAAAATCTGAATCCTACTAGAAGTGGTAGGGTGGTGGAGTACTGAATATTGGTGCTGTTGATTTCTTTCACCTGAACACTATCCCCAATCTCTTCTGTATTTCGGTATTCTTCATCCCTATTAGAATCACCACTTTCCATGCTGCTTCTTCAACAAGGAAAGTAATTTCCACCTTTAGCAAGCAATACACGGGCGTAACATACGTATTTATACTCGTAGAGATACACGGACGTAATATACGAACGCTGCCAGCTGGACGTAATATACGAACGCTGCCAGCTGGACCTTTCGCCTTTCTTTTTTTAATTTTTACCGATTTGAGACAAACTTTACCACTTGCTACACCCAGATATTTGAGTGTTTTAACTTTCAACAGTGTTACTTTTTTTTTTCTTACATCATCTCATAATTTTCAACTATTTTAAAATCTTATTTTAATACCAAATTGTAATCATATTAGGTTTAATTTTAAAAACTTTTGTTTTGAATTCTTTTGTACCTTTATCAAATGCATAAAATTCTTTTATGAATAAAATTGACTATTTAAAGTATATCTAGAATATATTTTTTCTTTACATGATTAGTGGCCACTAGAATATATATCAATTTATCAAAAATTAAATTTGCATTGCAAAATCTATTATTTAAAGCATGAAATACTCTCTCTATGCAATTTTGTGAAAAACGAGTCACTTATGATAATGTATTCAACAAATTTTGTCTAATGTAGTCGATATTGGTGAATTATTGGCTGAATTTTTGTCCCACACAGATCAAAAAAAAAAATTTCCATGAGGAACCGAAGAGTTCAACCAATATTTCAGCCATATTGTCTATGTTATGAAATTGGCCAAAATTTAATCAAAATTTATCAAAGTTTCAGCCAAAATATGACAAATCTTAGCGGCTAATTTATTTTTTTTTCTGAAAAATGTCAATATAATTCAAGAGATTCTCATTATTTAATATGACTTTTTTAGTACGTGGGGCTAATTGACCATACAATATCAAATAAAAGGTCATTATGTTTAAAATTAAAAGAAGTCAGTCTCATCAAACACGTACAACCAACTAAAATAATTAGGTAAAATAAATCCTTGAAAGTAATTCCGTGTCAACTATCAACTTTATTTGTATAAATTAAATAGATAAAAAAATTAAAGCAAAATTTGATTGTCATAGTCATAATATTGATAATCTCTAATTTATTTTGATAAAGATAATTTCTTTTGATAAATTAATATAAAATTAAACTGAGCCACAAGAACCAATTATATTATTTTTTATAAATATCCATCATTCATTAATAATAAAAAAAAAACGGAATACATACCCTATGCTAGTACAAAAAAAAATATTTATAAGCAGAGGACAAATGTTAGATTTAATCAAGTCTATGCCCTCTGCTGCTTGTCTCAGGGCCATTTTCTCCCTGTCTTTTTCACTTGGGTGGTAGGTTTTACGCCACTGGCGTTCTCACCAACTCTATCCCTCTCATTCCGGGTTGAATTGCCTAATTTGAAAAATAATTTTAAATTATTTTCATCAATTTTTTTTTTTAAATTTTAGACATAACATAATTTGAAAATAGGGGTTTTTGTGAAAATAATTCAATAAATAATATTTAATGTTTATGGAATTAAATGGAGATGTGTTAAATTTACAGCATACACAAATTTAGAAATAAAATAATTTAAAATTATCAAAATTTCAAGAACACAAAAAATGGCTTCATTAGTTAAATTAAGAAGATTTCAATAAGTTCAAATTCAAAATAGATATTTTTTATTAAAATTATTTCTGAGCTCTATATAGTTATTAAAATTTTCGATCTGAATCTTACATTTGGTGTATTTTTAGGTTTATAAGCAAGTTATTTAATTTTTGAATAATTTCCATCGATTTTCAACATTTTAAATTATTTTTATCATTTTGTGTGAAAATAATTTAATGAATAATATTTAGTATTTATGGAATTAAATGGATATATGTTAATGTTATTAACATGATTTGTACAGCCTCTTTATGATTGTCTAAGATTCTTTTGAAAAATTAATATTTTTTTAGAGAAAATGAATAAATTAATATAAAAATGTTTATACAATTAAATGAAGAGTATAATTTTTAGGATGTTTGTGTAATATGTTTAATATTCTAATATTTTTATGAAACTCGTAAATTTTGTAAGAAAAAAAATTAAATTATAGTGAAATATCATGTAACTGAGGAATAGTTGAGAATTTGAATATCATATAAGGTATTCATCATGTTGTTTTCTTATTTTATAAATTTTGTTAGATATTTCTAAAAAAATTAAAATTTTAGGACATTATTTACATCAAAATTTCAAATTGTAAGGGTTTTAAAATGACCATTATTTAAAAATATATGTTCATTCTAAAATTTTCATTTTTTTAATATTTAATATTTTCTTTTTTTAAACAGTAAGTAGAGAAAAACATATTCGAAATAAGTATTTAACGGACCGTTTCTCTCGCCTGTATCTAAATTGCATTTCAAATTTCAAATTTCAATTTTACGCGAGACTACGCAGTACGAACCCTCGAGTGCTCCCTACCGCCAACGGCAATATAAAGCCGGGTCCCACCTCCAACGGCTAATAAAAAACGCATCCATTCTTCAAAGTTTTCTCTGATATTAGAATATCATCTTGAAATTCTATCAATTTTCTGTTCTCTGATATTAGAATATCATCTTGAAGTTCTGACGATTTTCTGTTTTCTGATATTAAGATATCTTCTTGAAGTTCTGACAATTTTTTGTCTTCTGATATTAGAATATCATCTTGAAATTCTTTCGATTGTCTGTTTTCTGATATTAGAATATCATCTTGAAATTCTGAAAGAAATTTGTTGTTTGCAGAGACTGAAAGATCACTTTGAAATTCTGAAAGAAATTTGTCTATTTTCATTTCTGGAAGAGATGGGAAAGGGTAAAATCAATATTGCCAGAATAGAAGATCGCCAGAAGCGGCATCTCTGTTTCAAGAAAAGGTGCGCCGGGCTTTTCAAGAAAGCTTCAGAGCTCAAAACCCTATGCAGGGCCGACGTTGCCGTTGTCATCCTCCCTTCCGATGATAAACCCTATGTGTTTGGCAGCCCTACCAGTGCCGAAAATGTCATCCGCCGTTACCTCACCAAGATTGGCGAGTCTCCTCCTGCCGCCGATGAACAAATGACACCGGACTATGCCTTCTCCTCCAATAGTGTCTTGCAACTCGAAGATGAAAACAATTATGTCATCTCGGAGGAGAAGAAAACCCAATTGCGTGAGATTGAGGAGCGGGATGAGATTGAAGCCATGGACGATTTAGACGAACTGGAGGAGATGCAGGAACGTTTGAATGAGAGGAGGGAGGTATTGCTGGCCCAGGGCAAACATCAGCCATTCAACCCATCTGAGTCATCCATGCCTGATCAACTCAACAATACCTATTGTGGCCAAGATATCTTGGTGGGGCCTGTCTGTGATACAAGCTTGGCTCCATGGATGGGAGGTTATGACGCTGCCAATGGTTTCTGTGATGTCTTCGATCCAATGCAGGCGATGTTGGCTGTCTCTGAGTCATCGCTTTCATTCACATCTGACTTCATTGATAGCAGTTTCTTTGATGGGATTCCTGATTTTTTCCCCTGATTTTTTATCCTCTTTCGTGATGGGGTTCGTATTGTTCTTCAAGTCTTGTGCATACATTCTTAAACGATACAATTACTTGTAAATTTCTCAAGTCATTAATTTAGGTGAAACTGTAAATCATCATTTCTTTTTCAAATTAACTGTTGACATTTTTACATCAATAATATCTTCAGAGATTATACCATCCATACAATTGCCATTGTTTTTATTTTAGTGCCTTTTTTTCTGGTTCTGGTTAGTCATTGTGATTTACCTGACTCTTTAATTAGTGTATTATTCTATTCTATGTGCATATAAATGCTTTAAGAACGTTGGGTATGAGCAAGAACAGGTGTAGATTTGACACTAAGAATTATATGATGATAGTTCCTTCGTTCCAGAGTTGGATGCAACTACTGCTAAAAACTCATCGTTAAGCCATAAGGCCTTCTCAAAATGCAAAGTACAATTTGGTTCCTCAATTATAACTCAAGGTCTGGGAGTTTTGGCTTTCAGAACCCCAAGGACTGCAACCACAACTGCATCTACGAACATTTTTTTAGGGTATCTATAACAGTCGATAACCACGAACCACAAGTGGATGACCACTGGGGAGTAGTTCTTTCTGCACATTGATAAAAAGATGACTCAATTAGTTAACATTTTCTTACATGATACTACATTTAATTAATACTTTCTAATATACAGAAACGTATGTTGACTGGGAAGATCACACTGCTACAAAATTTTGGGTCTTTCTCTGTCATCTTTCCTTTATTTCTCTTCAAACTTGACTTTGTAGCCATCGGCTTCTTGAGATAGCTTTCCACTGGGTACTGACCAGTGGAGGCCATAAAAGTAGCATTCAAATAAACTTTTGATTTTTTATTATTTACCTTTATTACCACCATTCCATGTGTATGTTATTACGAAGGATGCAATTTAAACAATGTTTGGCTAAAACAAAGTGAAACAACTGAAAATGGGTCCCTAATTCCGGTGGTAGTGGAGAAATCAAGAAGCAATTATCAGAGCTTTATATCTTCTTTCTATTTGTTGCCTACATTTTCCTATTCTATTAAAACCATTGAAAAATTATTTCAGTTTACATGTGAGGAGTACCTGTGCAGGTGTAGTCTCTGCCCTCTTGTTCCTACTCATTGTTACTTCTTGGATTTATATAGTATGTGACTGTAGAAACGAAAACTTTTCAAACTCAAAGAAGAGTTTCTCAAGCAAAATGGTGGTTTGTTTTTGCATCAACAAATGTCTCTAAATGTAGATGTATGTGAGACAACAAGGATATTTACTTTGTAAGAGCTTGACGAAGGCAACTAACAACTAGGAATAGAGTCAAGTCCTCGGCAAGGGAGGTTATGATACAATTTATAAAGGGATTCTGCCTGATAAAGATAGTAGTTGCAATTGAAGTCAAAATAGTAGAAAAAGATCAAATTGTTCAGTTCATTAATGAGGTTGCCATTCTCACTCAGTTCATTAATGAGGTTGCCATTCTCACTCAAATCAACCATAGGAATGGTGTGAAGCTCTTGGGATGTTGTCTAGAGACTGAAGTTTCATTACTAGTTTATGAATATGTCCCAAATGGAACTCTCTTCCTTCATACCCGTGAGCAAGGAAACATGTGCTCTCTCTACTCAAGGTTGTTTACATGGTCTACTGGAAGTCGAGCATGGTTATTGCTTGAATGAAAGGAAAATGAAAAAGTAACTCATGAACTAATTTCAGTTACTCCGTTCGTACACTGCTACACACTGTTAACAGTTCTAGCATGCAGTGGCAATCACTTCTGTAATTTATGATTGTACCAAGAGTCTTCCAGTGACATATCATATCAAGATATTGGGAATTCAAAATATGCTAAGAGCAAATGAAGAAGTATTCATGTTATCCAAAAAGAAAAAAGGAATTG
Source organism: Chimonanthus salicifolius (assembly GCA_013350335.1). NCBI lineage: Eukaryota > Viridiplantae > Streptophyta > Magnoliopsida > Laurales > Calycanthaceae > Chimonanthus > Chimonanthus salicifolius. Next base: position 20,021,000 of record CM023534.1, read on the forward strand.
AGATTCCTAAACGAAGCTAAGTATGTCTAATGTAATTGATATACAGTGAATGCACACAAGTGAGCATATCTAAAAGATATGGAAAACAAAGCTTAATAAGGGATTCTGTTTCCATAATGATATTTCCTAGAGATGTTAAATCTAATAGCATACTCTTCAATGGCAATTATACTGCAAAAGAGTCTGACATTGGAGCTTCGCAATTGGTTCCAATGGATAAAACTTGATTTACGACATTGGTACAAGGATCCTTAGAATATCTAGACCCAGACTATTTGCATACAAGCCAATTAACAGATAAGAGTGATGTGTATAGCTTTTGAGTAGTTCTTGTAGAGCTCCTAACGGGGCAGTTTCCATTCTCCTCTGGGCGACCTGAAGCAGAGAGGAACCTATCAATGTGCTTTCTTTCATTAATGAAAAAGGATAATTTCTTTAAGATTCTAGATGCAAGAGTCATAGATGAAGGGGTGATAGAGCAACTTAAAGCCGTGGCTGAGCTTGCAAAGAGATGCATGAAACTCAAACGGGATGAAAGTCCAACAATGAAAGAAGTGGCAGCAGAGCATTTTAATTTTAATTGTGAAATAATTATTTTTAATTCGATGACATAAGGAATACAAACCCAAACATTAAGCTAGAACAAAAAAAAAAAATTTACAAGCAGAGGACAAATGTTAGAGTTAATCAGTGTCTGAGAGATTTCTTTTTTCCACCATCGTTTTAAGTTCAGGGCAGGAGACCTGAGGGGCCTTGAGGTGCATGGGATGACTAGCAGTTGTCTGGGCCGAGGATCTTGAAAAGGCTTTTTTGTAGGGCCAGGCCCAATTCCAAGTTCAAGAAACCTTCATCCTCTGAAGGCAATAAATTTATGTGGATCTTGCAAAGGCTTTTTTGTAGGGCCAGGCCCAATTCCAAGTTCAAGAAACCTTCATCCTCTGAAGGCAATGGGTTATTAGGGGACACCGCGATCAATATTGAATCAAAGAAATCATTTTGGGCCTGCGTAGACAGCGGTTCATGGTGCAATTCACTATCCTACACTATTGATTATTTACCAATCAAAGAAGTATTTTTTAGTAGAAAAACCAAAAGAAATTGAGAGAAATCTTAAAAAAGAGAAGGGAGAAAAATGGTGAGAGGGGTACTAACAAGGACATGAGTTTATCATAACTCAATTTTGAATTATATAATATTTGACACTAAGGTGGGGTCAAATGACCCTACAAAATCAAAGAAGTGATTGTTAACGTGAGAATTAAAAAAAAAAAAACTTTATAAAAATTTGTAACTGTTATGACAGACATTATAAATGAAGTTTTTTATCCACTATTTACTTTAATCACTTAAATTAAATGGATAAGAATTTTATTTTTATTATCATAATATTAATCTTCCTTAAACGATTAATCAAATGAATATTAATCATCTCTAGTGTTATCCTGTGTTCGTGTTGTATGGATAAAGAGGTTTGCACATAGTGCACACCGACAATCATTTGTGAAAAAAATCAAATAGTCAAGGTCTTGTTAACGACTGCCGCATCTGTCATTTTAACATATCAATAAAATGGAGGCCCAAAATTTAATTTAATTGGAATAAGTGAGTCCAACCTCAATAGACATGTAATGAACAAACAAATTAATAAATTACAGCCGTCCATGGGATAAACAGTAGAACAAATACATCAATATCTACCGATGATCTGAAAACCAAATCTCATTCATCACCCATGTTATATAGTTCAAAAACTCAAGACTCGAACACAATTTGAAACAGAGAGTAAGCTGAGTCTGACTGAATAACTCAGCAGACTCAGTCACCATGAGATGAGTCTTTTGCAAGCTTTTGAACAGAAGCCTGGTCCTCTTCATCATTCATTCCCATGGAGAAAGTGAACACTCCTCAGGTACCTCAGTGTACCTCTCTGTATCCTTGCAGTAATCATAGATAACAAGGTTCCTTCCCACCCAACTGTAGTCCTCCTTTTGAGAATCAGATAGAACCCAAGCATCGTATTGATCCCACCAGTTATCTGTGGTGGTGGAAACACATGCAGGGTAAGGATCCTCCCACTGGCAGCCATCAGCATTGAAATCCTTGTACGAAGAGACAAAGGGAGCATTCTTCCAATCAGTCTTCTCAAGACCACCTCTTGTAGCCCACTCGTCTGCATTCCATATGCTAGAGAACATGTACATGGGCTTCTCATTGGGGAAGAAGTTGTTGGGCTTGTCTGTGTTCTTGTATACCCTCATAGGCACTTTGTCGACGAAGAACCTGCAATCCCATTCGCATATTTCGTTATATTATGAACTGAAGTCCATATGGCATGTTGCATTAGATTGGTAGGCTACCCTGTAAGTGGAGATGGTGAAGAGTGCAGAAATGTAAAGGAAGAAAACTTACACAATCTGATGGTTATTCCAAAGAACAGAATAGGTATGGAAGTCTTTTGTGGGATCAAACCATAGCATGTGTCTCATTTCCCTTCCTCCAACCCCACTCTTATAAACATTGGTCTGTATGGTGTAGGGTTGCCCTGATCTGTTGCCCAAGAACTCGAAATCCAGTTCATCTCTTTCTGGCCCTGCATCTTTATCCGAGCACATCTGTCGAACCAACAGAAGCATCCATAACTCAACAAGTTATTCTTACAAGAGCATAAAGAGCTAACTAATTTGCCTTTGAAACTAGTACACAATCTAATGATAATGACGACGATGATGACTACAAGTTGATATCTTCTTATTTTCAAATCAGAGATTATAGGACCTCGTTATGCATGAGAGTGTGTACATTAAGGAGCATACTAAGAGAATATAACACCAAAGCATTTTCCATTTTAGACTCAAGCTGAAAATCCCCTTTTCAAAGGATTCTTTTAAGTATTTTGTGCTTGAAATCAAATGAAAGCCATCTCCATCCAACTCATAATCTTTAAGTCAAATAAATGCCATGTTTGTCAATGGGTCCCTTCATTTCTAAGCATAAAAGAGAAGCATGCTCATTCAAAATCAGCTCATCTATGTTAGCCATCCTTCAAAGGCTAGGAACAGGATAGTCTTCTCTTTTTTCTTTCTCGAATTAAATAGTCAAAATGTTGCGGTATGAAGTTAATCTTGTTGAAGACTGCTTCTTAGACATACACTTATTCTAATTCCTTTGCAATTGAAGGTTGGTGGTTTAAAATTCGATGCATTGGCTTGTCTCCTGCATTGCAACTTTCTGAGGCACATCAGCTGATACTTCAAATCTTGTGCTGAATAAGCTGATACTATGTTAGTTAAATTTAAAAGAAAATAAGAAATATACAATTATACAACAGGTTTATGAGGGTTGTGTACATCTGAAGTTTTACCCAATGCTCTCATACTTAAGGAGAGAGAAAGCTTTTAAATTTTCTTCGTCCTAACAAAAAACAGGTAGCTCTAGATCAAGATTATTCATTCAACAACTGTAGATATTATTAGTCTTAAAATTATTTTTTTACTCAACTAATGTTAATACAGCCAAAGCCGGCCCTGGGCATAGGCGGCATAGGCCACCGCCTAGGGCCCCCACACACTAAACTCTTTAATATACCAGTTACAAGGGCCTCTGAAATCTCACTCCGCCTAGGGCCCCTGAGATTTTAGAGAATCTCAAGGCCGGCCCTGAATATAGCAGGAATCACATACTAGTTGTCAACTCACCACTGCAAGAACAACTTTAAAGAAAAAAAAACTTTTAATAAAAAAATCAAAGCAGTGTCGGCTTCTTGTTTTCTTCACTGACACCAGCCAAACAACCATTTCCTTTGGGCGAAGCAGATGGTCCCACAATGATCATGAGATAGACAAAGGACCCACAATTAGTCAATTACACAACCTCAGTGGTCAGAAGTCAGAATGAAGGATGCACAATGGGCCCATAAAAAAGATCAAAAAATTTGTAAAATACAAATTCTGTGAAAGAGATTCATATATGAATTTACTGGACAGCTCAAAGGCGGTGTGGGATGAGTTAGAGCTCCAAACAAAGAGTGATGACGAATCTATTGAAATTATTATTTTTTGAATATATGGTTTATTAAAATTATATTAATTAAATTAACAAACTTATATTTTAAAGCTTTCAAAAGATTATTATCTTAAATTAATTTTTTAATCTCTAAAATCTATAGTTTTTTAAAATATGATTTGTTAATCTAATTAAAGTGATTTTAGATGGTCACATATTCAAAGAAAGACATTTTCAATAGATTCTAACATTGTTCTCGTTTGGAAATTACTTGTTACATTGGCAAAGATTATAAAAGGGTATAATTTGAGTATAAGTTTTGCATATTTAACAATCTTATTGTAGCTATTTCATGTTTAAAGAGAGATGATTATGAAACAATCTGATGGCTGTAGCTTTTACCTTTATAAAAAAATTGTAGATTGAGTACTTATTCTATCGTCTTTCCAGAAATAGACCAATACAATGGACATGACATGGTTGAGCTCCAACCACTCATAAGTCAACTTTTAGTTGTATTACATAGTAGTTCAGCAACTTCACAAATTAGTGTAGGATTTTAGACCTACCAAGTTGAAACATAAGAAAAAATTAAATGCATTGAGCTTCTCAAAATTATATCGATCTAAAGCTATAAAATGAATGGTTGAAACATATATTCCATTTTAACATTTCAATTTGATTTAGATTCATGGCTAGAGCTATATCTAATTAAAATGAGTATTTTATTTGACACATCCACAATTTCAACTCAGTGAAACGGTTAGATACACATCTACTGCAGTATGTCATATGAAAATTCATAACGATTCATCCCGCTAACATGATATTGCTCGCTCTAGGCCTCATACACGGCCCACACGGCTTTCAATTGGCGAGCCAACTGCACTATTGCTCCCAAACGGCCTCATGCTAGAAGGAAGAAGGCTACCACTTATATACCAGGGAATTTCTAACGCAACTGGTAATGTGGAACTTTGGCACCCTCTGGAGCGGGATATTACAACTTACCCCCCTTAAAGCCAGAGCCATCCCTGGCTCTGCACACAAAACAACCAATACCACACCCTCAGGCAGAGAGTTGAACCATGCTCTGATGCCATTTGTAACGACCCATCCAGCTAGCATGATATTGTCCGCTCTAGGCCTCACACACGGTCTGCATGGCTTCCAATTGGAGAGTCAACCCACTCTTACTCTCAAAAGGCCTCATGCTAGAAGGAAGAAGGCTACCACTTATATACCAGGGAATTTCTAATGCAACTTGGTGATGTGGGACTTTGGCACCCTCTAGGACAAGGTATTACATATATTAATCATTACAAAAAGCTCTAACAACATTTGCGTAGTCAAGTAAAATATACCCGTATGGGTAGTTCAGTTGATCTAAATTTAGAGGATTAAACTAGAGCTATTGGATATGACTACTCGCGAACTTACCTGAAATGAAAATACACATGTATAAAAAAAAACCTAAAACACCCTTTCTTAGACAGTGGCATGTCATGAATAATGGCACCAAAACAAATTGTCTTGAATCCGGTTAAGCAAACATTCTTTTACTGTTTACACACATTATTCTTTATAAATTTGAAGGAAAAAAAAAAAAGGTAAAACATAGCAAGTGTTGAATTTATGAAAATGGGTGTTAAAATCACCATTCTAAAAACTTCAACTTGAAAAGTAAAAAATTACAAGTTAGTACTCACATAGTAAGCAGTGACAACACCTGCAGAATCGCCACCAACCAACTTGAGCTTCATACTAAACCACCCAAATCTGTATCTCTGCCTTGTTTGGAACCCACATCCTAAACAAACATAAACACAAACATAAGAAATGCGTCCACTTCAATCTAAAACTCCAAGACCCAAATCTGATTACTCTGCCTCATACCTGTTTTCTTATCGAGGGAGAGATACCAGACCTGCCCATCTGCAGAAGTCTTGAAATGATCCTCTGCCCACATTACATCGAAGTTGTCCGCAAAGGAGAAGCTCCCCTCAGAATCTGCAGCTTGGAAACAAGGAATGAATCCCAAAAGGGTGAGGAAAAGGATAGATGGAACCATCCTTGTTTCCATCTCTTTCCCTTTCTTGGATGAGAATGTGGGATGGATGGATTGATGGTTGGAAAGAAATGGTTCCAGAATTCAGACACCAGACTGGATTCAGAATAGAAGATAAAAGGAGGGAGAGGGGATTGAGATTTGAGAGGAAGACAGAGTATTAAAAAAAGAACACTACACATGACGAAGTAGGGAACTTTATTCAAGGTAGATCTGACTCTGCCGCTGTTAAAGTAATAAACAAGTTTTTGAAATCTACCCCCTACTGGGGTTCAAGAACAGAGGAGGACAAGAGAACAGAAAGAGGAAAGCCTTCTACAGTGCTTTGGTTTCCTTTAATTTTTTTATTTATGAAGCTTTAGTGTACCCACTTCTTATCAATTGAAATTATGTAATAATTTAATCTAGTTCAATGGTTTGCATCTCCATTTAATGCTTTTGTTCTGTGTCACAGTTTAGGCTGTTTTAGTAATTGATTCGTTAGATTTAAAATGAGAGTCAGCATTCATTTTGCAAATGATTGAGTTTGATCAGTGACTCATTTGAGCAAGTTTTAAAATATTTTCTGTTTGATTTTCTATTTTACCAGTAAATTTTTGAAGGAAAGTGATATGAACTAGCAAGAGTATAATGGGAAGAAAGCTATTTGAATCATCTATTTTCATTCTTATGTTTAACACCCAAATCACTTTTTACCATTTTACCCTAAATAAGTTTAGGTCTTTTTTTCTCCATGACCATCATTTATTGAATGATTCAGATTTGATTCTACATCAATCATTCTAAAAAGGTGAACATTCTAACGTAAAAAAACTCTTTTAAGATAGATGGATTTTAGCGAACTTTTTATTTTACCCCATCTGTCCCTACGAAAAAAAAAAAGAAAAAAAATCAAACGTTCAGAAATCGATTCACTTTCCAGTGAATTGGTACACCGACTGGATCACTGGAAAATGGGAATTTGATGAAAGTGATCTGGTCAGTGCCCCAATTTTTTAAGACGTAAAAGAGTGAATTTCTGATTTAAAAAAAAAAAAACGTACGGACAGATAGGGGCAAAGTGAGAAGTTCGGAAAATACGTGTCTAAAATATTGTTCCTATGTTCGGATGGGCACCCTTCTAAACATTCTTAATATAATTAAGAAAAATAACATTTTAAGATTGTGTTAGTAGAAGACCGAGCACATTCACAATATGTAGCGTCGAGAGATTGCATATTTAAGAAATTAGAAGAAGAGACCCACCATTAAAAATATTTAAGAAAAAAAAATGTTAGACTAACTAATAAAATGATAGAGTAATCATCTAAATTGTTTTTTAGAGCGTTGGACTTGAGATTTTCATCCTCCTTCAATAGAGCATATGATGGATGGCTCTCATTTGCCTACAGTTATGTGAATGTTGACCCTTTTTATTGCTTAGACAGGCCCATGTTTGTCCGGATAGACTTCAGTCGAGCACTCATTAAAATGATGATCACCATTAAATGAAGACATTAAAAATGTTGTTCAATAAATATTTTTTGACTTCAAACCATTTAAATTATATTTTGAAAATTTTAAAAAGGTTTTCGTAAGCATGATGGATATAAATATTTTACATTTAACTTTTTTTTATAGGACACCAAAATATTCAAGTTATTTAGAACACCCGATTAATCTTTATATCATGTGTAAATTTTCCTACCTACACATAGATAATTCTTTAGAAATAAAAGTCCGAACTCTCACTTTCTGCAGTAAGTTTCTAATCATCATTCTAACCCCTTTGAATTGATTAAAATAGTTGGCATGAAACTCTTTAAAATATAGTTTATGATTGTTATTATAATTTTAATTTTGTAGATGTAGTGTCCATATAAATAATTCAATGAAAAGCTGGCAAAAGGGGAGCACGTTAGACATGAGATATTTTATGCTTTATTGTCAATAATTCCAAAGTAGAAAATGGTTTTTATTTTGGTGTAATTCTTCAAAAACTCTTGAAAAGATTATAAAATAGAGTTTGAATTGAAGAGGTCATTGCATTCATTTGAAATTGGATTCGGTCCACCAATGGCTCTTTATGTGATAATGATAGTGTCACATGAGAAGGGCCAACTTGCATTTTATTGACAAAGTTGGGGAGACATGCCATGCTGGTATGGGGTCTCTCAAATTTTGATTGATTGGATATTTATAAGTAAATTGCAAATTAAGAGACTACCTATTTAATTTATTTGATTGAATAAAATGAATATAACATTTTATTAATGATATTATTTAATAAAAACTCTTCAATCTGATTATTATAATTTTAAAAATGTATTATGAAAATTTAATAATTTTCTAGCAATAAAATCTTTAAACTATAAAATTGTAAGCCTAATATAATCGTAGGAGACTCAAATTTTATATTTAATATCTTTATTATTTTCACATATTCTATTAAAAATATATAATTTATTAATATTTAAATAATAACTTTTTGGATGATTAAAAATTGAATTTTCAAATAGGTGTAAGTTCAACTGGTAATCTACTGAAGAAGTAGAAGATGTCACGTTCGAACTGTTATGGCCGTACTTGGTGTGTTCTAAGAGCTGGTGGGTATAGCTCGTAGAGGTTCTACAATTTCCCATATTTAAATTAAAAAAATAAAAAATTTAAAATAAAAAATTTAAGAAATCTAGTAAGAGTTTTCATTGTTGATTTTAAATGATAATGTAAGATCATCTTTCCCTCTCCCCAATATAATAGATTTTTTAACGTAAGACAACTGGCTTTGGGTATTGTGCTATCATGGGCACTGTGCTGTCATGGGCACGACACTTTTCTGTCGTCACGTGAAACTACGGAAAGCACGGCGAATTAACCACACAATGTTTGATATCTCTTGGCAGACAGCCAGATATTGGATATAAAAAAAAATTATTGTATCTGAAAATTTATTATAATCTTTTTCATTTTTTATTACACTCTTTATAATTTATTTATATAATATTTATTAAGAGGGAAAATATATTATATAAAAAAAATCATAAAATATGATCTGAATTAAATTAAATTAAATTTCATATTTTTATGACTACAAATTTTTATCACTTTTTAAATATTTTAATCTTTAAAATTACAATATTTTTTTTTTTTTGTGAATGTTAAGTATAAATTTATCTATTCAAAGATTTTGTCATTGTGGATTTTCTCCTAAGTCATGACTTAAGATAACTTTTAAATCTTTTATATAAGGATTAACTTCAAGTGGTCGGTGTAGATCATTCTGTGTAGTTTTATTCAGTGTGTATGAAAAAAAAATTTACATATATTTCAAATATTAATTAAATATTCTAAAAAGCCCTGGATATCTCAATCATAAAAAAAATAATGATCAAAACAAAAAGACAACTAAATAACCTCTTTTACAATTGAATCACTAGAAAAAATTATCATCATTAACGTGGGCTGATGAGAGATATGGCTTTAAAATCTTGATTTAAAGAAATCTTATTTATTTTATCACTAGATCACGCATAAAAATATAGATGTTTATTTAATAGATCATATTTAATATTTAAAATAAAGTTATAATGATTCAACGGATTTCTTTTTAGACTATCTTTTAATTCACAAAATTGCATAACCACAAAAAAAAAAAAAAAAAATTAATACTCCCTCTTAAGTCTAAATCAGGAGCATTTATTGAATCTCTTGAGTTGGAAAAATACAAGTCTAGTGAGAATGGAAATCAAGTTCTCAAAAAATTCTAAAGGTGAGATCTAAGCACAAACTACAGCAAAAAGGATCGAAAGAGTGAAGGCTAACCAAAATTGTCCGCTTCCAAGCAAAAGCAATAATCAAATAAATATTCATATTTTACATGTGGGAACTGCAGGATCTGCAGCGTAAAATTCCTAAAAGTGAGCTCACTATCCCTAGGATACACAAAGATTAGGCCATAGGGGCTCAAACCCACAACCTCCCGCTTGCTGGGGCGGGAGGACAACCAGTTGAATTACACCCATGTAAGTAATTTTAATATATCTTTTTAATATGTGGAAATTCGTTGACCCCATTTTGTAGTGAACATAAGTAAAACTCTGGATCTATGACATCACCCACAAGTACCATGGATCAAGTTAGATGTTCCAAAAGTTTGAAGGCTAAACTTTCCACACAAGATGAAAATACATAATATGTTGAATTAAAAATCTATTTAAAAATTAAAATTAAAAATAATTAATTTATAAATTAAAAAAGAGTGATAATATATATATATAAACAAAAGATCATTTGATAAGAACAATAACTTAATTTTCATCATTTTTCTTTCTCAAGAGTCTAAAGATGTTGCATAGGACAAAGTCCAAGGACATTGAATAGGTAAAAATCTCCTCCAAGGCATTTTTTTGAAAGATCTCGAGGAAGTATTTGACTTTATCAATTCTTGTAGATAATCAAGAAGTATTTTGAAGAATTTTCATTGAAAATTGTAAAATAATATTGTGTTTTCTTTAATCAATGAGAAATCATATTGTAACGACCCGTCCGGCTACGGGTACATTAAAGCTGACACAAACTTCCAAAACCAACCTAAGACTATTTCGAGTACACTTTTTTTTTTTTTGAAACGAAGACACCACACCCGCAACCCACATCAATCACGAACGACCCATAAATAAATCAAAAACCGTAAGCATCAAGCATAATTACAAATTATAGTACCATCCCATTATTACATTTATCTAGCTCAATGAAAAGTACATACATCTCAAATACGTTATCAAATCCTCAATTACAAAAATGGAACTGTGAAAAAGTACAAAGTTGCAGCTGTACGCCCAACGTCCGATTGAGAGTCCCACCGACCCTTCCTATATGAAGTACCTGTGAGGCAAGGGGTGAGCTCTACATACCCAGTGAGGGTAACACATGCATCATCTGTCATCAAGCATACACTACATATAATCATATGAACATATCAATGTCTATGATGTCTACATACATGACTATACAAGTGTGTGCCTACCCTAGCACACGGGCCCACATCTATAGGGCCTCTAGTACATCCTCTAACAAACTCAATGCAACTCTAGGGTAACTCCCTCATATGCCCATCCACTGCGGTCCACCCATCCACGGGTACGCAGACCAATTCTTAACAGTTCAAGGTAACTAGCTCTCAACCAGTCTTATGACAACCCGTACACATACTACAACTAACCCATGAGTCGGGTTCAATAAAGTCCCAAAGGGACTTTCACACAGGGGTAACTATTGCGCCAATCCTCAACGGACTGCCATCTAGACCTATCTGTGGTCTCCTCAACCAACCACCAATCCCCCAATAATCACATCTGTGACCTCGGGCCCCACTCGTCGGTTTCCACACAGCCGGCATAAACACCCCTCACGGAACTCTATAGGTCTTCTACAGAGTGAGCCAACCGAACTCACTCGTTCGGCACCTATAAATTCCTAGTGAGTCAACACCTACAACACAAGTTCCAACAATAAACCCCAAGGTCATAACCGCGGTACACACACTACCACACTACTCAGCCAAAAAGTAGGCGAACAAACACTCAACCCATCTGGCTCCCAGGGCGACCCAGTACATACTCAACGTACTCTACGATCGCCCTACCTCTCGGTCCACCTCCACGGAAACCCACACACCACAGATTATCCACCCCCCGAAGGTGTCCTAGTCCGAAACATTATACTACGTCACACCACAGGCTTTCCCCTACCGTACAGGTATCCTAACTTGGAATACCATACCTCAGACTGTACCCACCCTGCAGGTGTCATAGTGTGGAATACTATACCTCAGACTGTACCCACCCTATAGGTGTCATAGCCTAGAATACCATACCTCAGACTATACCTACCCTGCATGTGTCATAGTCTGGAATACCATACCTCAGATTGTACCCACCCTGCAGGTGTCATAGCCTGGAATACCATCCCTCAGACTATATCCACCCTGTACGTGCCATAGCCTGGAATATCATCCCTCAGACTGTACCCACCCTGCATGTGTTATAGCCTGAAATACCATGCCTCAGATTGTACCCACTCTGCAGGTGTCATAGCCTGGAATATCATGTCTCGTACTATACCCACCCTGCAAGTATCATAGCTTGGAATACCATGCCTCAGATTATACCCACCCTGCTGGTGTCATAGCCTGGAATACCATGCCTCGGACTGTACCCACCATGCAGGTGTCATAGCCCGGAACATCTCATCACACCACACCACAGGCTATCCCTATCCTACAGGTGTCCTAGCCTGGAACATCGCACTGTACCATCCCTCGACCAATAAGCGAGCGAGCACATGCTCAACCTACTCGGTCATCCGAGGATCGCAAACCATACCTGCGGGAGCTGTCCCTCACCGCACCATCACAAAAGTAAGTACCACAACCACACCAAGGTAGACCCGCTACGGGCAGGACTCTGCCAAAGACCCACGTACCCAAGAGGGGAACACCCGCCGGGGAACTCCACACCTACGGACCCACCTACTAGTAGTCCATAGCTCAACCGCATCCGCTGTGCAGTCTCCCATGATTTCCCAAACCTAACTACCTGACAAGTTAGGGGGAGTCTCTAAATCCTGATGTAGCCTAGTACACATGCCCCACCGAAAATCCACACACTCTAGTTTCATGCCTACACAATTATTTCTAAACATGTTATCAATACATAAATAACAATTCATAATCAGATACTGGCTACCGCATGTTAGCATGTTAAACTTCAACTTGTTATCCTACCATGCATGTATCTAAATCGCCATAGCATAATAGACATGATCAATCTACTCTCTAATACATGCTTATCTGGAGCATACCAACATATTATCAGATATAGATACATCATCATGTTATTCAACCAACATGTTATCATTGATACATGTTATGCAACCATTCAACCTGTCATACTTGTCTAATTCACATGTTATCATATTATTCAACCAACATGCCATCACATGCATTTCGACACGAGTACACCCGAATGGGTCCCTTGCCACATCAATCATCATAACCGTTTCCCCTGCTTATTGGCTCAAACTCATAAGGACCCTTATTCCTCCTACCTCGTGTCCAAACATTATAGGGAAGTTATATACTTTACATGTATGCTAAAATAAATGTGATGAGTCCTCTCACCTGTGTGTACCTTTGAAATCCAAAGCGGAAAAGCGGGTTTGAGGGGTTGAAGGTAGCTCCATCTATCGAAAAAAACAAAAGAATAAATAATCGAGGTAAACGGGCCAAACTAAGCTTGGACTGCAAACGAGCCTGGGAGTGGGCCAAGTCTGAAACCAGGGCCGAAACTGAAAACTGGGTCTAAGACTGAAATCAGGGCATGAAACTAGGCCAGGCATGAAAATTGGGCTGGGACGGACCGGGCCTGAAGATTGGACCGAACTGGGTCAGGCCAGGCCCAAGACGGGGCAGAGCAGAGTTGGGCCGGGCCAGATCTGGCGAACCAGGCCAGATCAGATATGGCCAAACCCAAAACTAGGCCTAGAATGGGTCGGGTCCGAAACTGAACTCGATCGAGTCAACTCACCGACTCGCCCGAGTCAACTCGCCAATCCACCTGGGAAACCTAGGAAAAAAGGGGAAAAGAGAGGAAAACGAAGGAAAAGAAAGGAAAATAGGGAAAGAGGAGGGAGAAGGGAAAATGGAGAAGGAGAAGGAGAAGAAGAGAGGTGTCACGCCCCGAACCCAGAAGTGGGCCCGGAACGCGACTAATATTTTTTTTTTTTTTAAACAATAAACTCTAATCACCCAACGTCATAACTGGGCTGGATCTTTAAGTTTACCAAAACCCGATCCTAGAAAATGTCACACGTGCTTTTCACACATGGACTCAAACATATACCATATGTCCCATATACAACCCATATTACACAACGAATATTTTCATTTGTCTCATCAGCGTTACGCACGAAAGCATAGTGGATATAATGTATACGACATTAAAACTTACAGACATAAGTTTCTTATGCCACACGAGGCATATTTATTACAAATACTCAAACATATTTAAGCAAGCAAATGGTTTCCACGTGCGGAAAACCTTAAGAACTTCTAAGTTTCCGACTTTCAACGAGGCACCACTGGTCCCTCCAATCCCTCCTCTGGTTCAGATCCTGCATTGTAAGGGACGTGAGCAACAGCCCAGTGGGGAGAACTCACCATAAAATCCAATGATTGTAATGCAACAATGCATAAGCAATGCATGTTATAGAAAGGCATGTTATTAGCATATCTCATTTTCACCCTAGGATCATTTTCTAAGGTTTTTACTCAGATTGTATTGTTACCACCGGAGTCGGTCCCCAGCCATGTTACAACACCGGGGTCAGCGCCCATTTAGAGTTCTAACCAGAACTAATATTAATTCTTCCACGGAAATAATATAGCAACTTGCAAGTGCATACGGTCTCCACGACCCGATCTACTAGCCCATCCAACACCAACGGTTGATGGTGGTCGACCAAAGCCTACTAACACGTCCAACCCAATGGTTCGCAAACGGTTTTTCGGCTAATCTCAGCAATTATAAGTCCAACGACAGATATCAAACTTTACAAAGTTATTATCTTCCACAGATTTAACTTATGAACATAATTATCACATGCAATTGTCAAATGCATGATAATGCATGATTTCCAGTGCCCTCCTTACACAGGGACTTATTCTGAGAGAACTACCATATTTCAGCCTTACCATTTGGTGTATCCAATGCCAATATAAGAAATCAATAAAATAATCAATATCACACCAATATATAAAACTGGATTTAATAACACGAATGCCTTCACCCAGTTTTTACCCGACAATTCCCAAACACTCCATGGGTCCATACTGCGTTAGAGACTACAAGTCCTCGACTCCCCGACACCTATTTTAACGCCTACGTTCTAAACAGTTAGAACATTTACATCCCTTACATGTAGGCAGTGTCAGGTCTCGTATTCTGGACCTATATAGCCTTTTCCATCTTTAATTGACCATGGGTCCCATTTCAGTTTGGTGTTAGTGGGTTTAACATATAACACAATACAAGTGTTGGTTCGAGTCTCCTCACCTTCTCCGGTTGAGTTTTTTACAGAAAATCTGTAAGATAGAGTAAAATGTATAAATTTTCTATTTATCAGTATATACACATAATAATTTCCCAAACCCCGTGCTATTTTTCCAGAAAACATCAGATGTGTAATGAGTCACCTAGGTTCTTTCTACTCCTTTAAATTATGTTAGAAAGTTAGTTGTCAGCCATTCAAAACATTACAATAAAATGAAAAATGTAAAGTACTCAGTGCCTTCTCTCGTATTGTCTTCTGGAGAAAGGACCATGGAGACGTATTGTGAGAGGCCCAGAGGGTATAGAGACAGTAAAGTAAATAAAAGTAGTCAGTGTCCTATCCTCGTATTGTCTTCTAGAAGAAGGACCATGGAGACGTATTGAGAATATGGCCCAGAGGGTACAGAGACAGTAAAGTAAATAAAAGTACTCAGTGCCCTATCCTCGTATTGTCTTCTGGAAGAAGGACCATGGAGACGTATTGAGAATATGGCCCAGAGGGTACAGTACAGGAATTTAAACACACAAGGCGGAAAAATAAACACACAATAGTCAGCTGGGGTTAATCTTTTCCCTCAATTTTACTTAGGGTCAAAAATTATATTTTGAACGTAAAATAATACAAATCTTGAGGGTAAGATTTAAATTTTAAGAGGAAATCTATTTTTCCTCCATTTAAAAAAAATCTCATTTTTTTGAACCCCAATACTAAGCTATTTTACTCCTAATTTGCTATGGAGTTAATAAAATTAAAAATAGAATTATTTCGATACCTTGGGTGCAAAATTCTGTGTAAGATTGACTAAATTTGAAAACCCTTAAAAGAATACGGGAAACCTGAACGTTCGGCTGCTGCTGGTATGGCCAAAGCAAGAGAAAGAAGAGGAAAGAAAAGAAAAATAGGAGAGAGAGTGCTTGCTGTTTTTGAAAGAGGGAGAGAGAGCAAAACGGTAGAAAAGTTTTTTTTTTTTTCTTTATGTTCTGGCTTCCTCGCCGATTACTCCTATTTATAAGCAACCGTATGGATTTTTTAACCATACAAGTCGCCTAAGCTATTCATTAGCCTTATAGGTTTTTTAATAACTATGCATTTATTATTATATATTTTATAATTATTATTACAACTGCCACCAACCGCATAGGCGATTGGTGGTGTTGTAATCTTCCAACACAGCTACAAGCTACATCCGTAGCTTTGAAACTTATCATTCATCTGTTTTCTGATATTATTTTATAATATAATATTAGTTTATTCTTTTTACTATTTACATCTATGTCCTTTCTTTTATCGGGGTATTTCAGGGTCTCACTAAATTGATACAATTGGTTCAGTAGGTCAAGTATTAAAAACTGAGCATGGTATTAAAATTTGGGGTGAAATCTATCTCAAAAACCCAGTATTTTCGCTAAAAATCACCATTTTAACAAAATCTCCTAATCTTCAAGATTCTTTTTGAAAGTATTCAACCGTATAGTTTGATAGAGTAAATTTGTCTTATAAAAACATTCGAAAGTTTCAAAGTGTTTTGAAGTCAAAAACCACAATTTCTAAATGAAAGAATATTCAACGGCCCATATTTCATGGCTTAAAATAAATATAAAAAACTAACTATTTTAGAGTGTAAAGAAATAAACAGCTTAGTTATAATACAGGTTGAGTACTGACTCTCTCTGTATATTTTTAGGACTTCCTCTACCCTGTCAAATTGGGATTTTACCACTTTAAAACTTAGGGGTAAAATAAATTAGCGAAATTATAGCGAGATTGGCATGTCATTAGGTCCAGAATTTAAAAATAATGCATAATATAAAATTTGAAGTTCAAACTAAGTCAAATGACTGAGTTTATACAGCAGCTAAGATTTAAGCCTGAAATAATAATATTATTATATTCATAACTCACCCATATACCTTTGGAATTTAATTAAAAGAGTTATCGGATTCGGATCGAGTCAAACTCAGATCCGTTGAAGAACTTATTTGATACTCTTTACGATTAGAAGAAAATAATTCATAATTAACGGATAAAAAAATATTTAATTAATCATAATTAATCATAATTAATTCTTAAATTGGGATGGAGTATTACAAGGGGGGTACCTGGGCTCAACTGGATCAATGCAGGACGACGGCGAGGAGCGAATCTGAACGGCGAGAAGGGGCGAGTCAAGGTGGAGCAGCGACGGGAGAGAAGAGAGATCAGAGAGATGACAACGGCAACATTTAGGGTTAGGAGAGAGAAGAAAGAAAGGGGAAGAAGAAGAATGGGTCGGGATCGAGAGAGGAAAGAGAGGAGTAGGAGAGAAAAGAGGGAAAGAGAGGATGTGGGAAGAAGAAGAGAAGAAGGGGGAGGGTCGCAGCACTGTAGCTGCGGCGCTACAGTGCTGCGGACATGGGAATAAGAGGGGTTAGGGTTTCCTTAGGGTTTAATTTTTTTTAAAAAAAATAACAAATTAAATTTAAAACCTGAAAACAGTTTGAATGTTGAACATCAAAAGAGAAAAATGTGTAATTTTAAAATATTTTGGCATGACAAGAAGTTTAATAATTCAAATTATCAAAATGCCCTTTGAGTCGCCAAACTCGAAATCGGGCAAACCGAGGCCCACCACAGGACCCACTGCTACTAAGACCCTAGAATCTCGAAAAATCGGGTCGGGTTATTACACATATACTCTCATTTATAGAGAAAATATAATACAAATAAAGAAGGTGACATAAATAAAAGAAAAAATCACTAAATGAGGAAAATATATATTTAATAACTATTAATTAAGAAATAATATATCTTAATTTCTAAATAGATTCTAACATGCCCCACAAATTTATAAAAATAACGTAAAACTTGAAAATAAAATTGAGCTAAAAAATAAGTAAAAATGATAATATTTGATAACCTTTAAAAAAAAAAATTCAATCTCAAAAAGGACAAGGTCTCTGAGGGAGTCATTGCACAAATTGGTAAAAGTCATTTAAGCAATCCCTCGTGGGGTTAGCTCGGATGGTTACCTCTCATTTTAGAAAGTGGAAGGTACCAAGTTTAAACTTCACAAACTAACCTTGGTAATGCCTTGAGAGATAGAGGTACCACGAGTTTTAGTAGAACTGTGAGATATCTCACATATAAATTCGAAAGAAAAACAATGTCATTTGAGCAAATGCCTTTTAAAATGGGACAGGTGACATTCCCTTTCTTTAATAACATAATACACGTGGCAACATATGATTGGAAAAACGTACTAAAAGAAAACAAAATCTATTAGAAGTCTTTAAAGAAAGCAGTCCCTCAGAGCCAATCACATTTCATTCATTGTCTGTGGATAGATACAAGTGGCTTGAATGGGGAACTCGTAACACATGTAAATGGCAAAAGGCTATAAATAGAGGTTGCAAAAGCTCTGGCCAAAGATTCAGATCAACATTTTACAAAGTATACTCTTAGCCTTGAATCACTCTAGATTGTTGTATTATAATTTTAATTACATTGTTTGAATTATCATTTGTAATCTCTTTGTCCATTTTGAGTTATTTTAAGGATAGTGATTTTCTCACGGGCATTTTGTGTAACGAGACACGAAATTTAAGATATTACCTATTTTATCCTTCCACTGTCATACGAAAGCATTTAAAAAAAAATCAGTGATCCGGTCAGTGAGCCAGTCAGTAAGCCGGTCAGTGAGCTGGTTAGTGAGCCGATCAGTAATCCAATTTTCCGTTCTGTCTGAAAAAACAATTTCACTTAGATAAATTTCAGTGAGCCGGTCAGTGATTCAATTGTTGTTCTGTATGAAAAAACAATCTCACTTAGATAAATTTCAGTGAGCCAGTCAGTGATCTGGCGAGCCGATCAGTGAGCTGTTTTATACCACAGTAGAAGGGTCAGTAATCCGACGAGTTGATTCGAAAGGTTTGGCGAGTCGATTCGAAGGGTAAAATGGACAATATAATAAAACTCGTGTCGGGTTATACAAAATGCCTGTGGGAGGATCGCTACCTTTAAATCATTATTTTGAACTTTTTTGTTTAACATAATCTTGATTTTAGAGTTTTTTCTTTGAAGAAACATAATTAAATGACATCGAGTGTTCATGAAATTGAAAAGAAATTCCTAATGTAATTGATATAATTTATTGGGTGTTTCTATGATTTTTCAAATAATTCATAAAATCTAAGTTTTCTAAGATAATTCCCATTTTGAAAATTCTTGTGGAAAAAAAATTAATAAAATGAAGAATCTTTAAAGTGATTGATATATTTTATAAAATTTCTGTGTGATTTTTCTAATTTTCCAATATTTCATAAAATTCAGATTTTTACGAAAAAAACTTATGAATTACAATAGAAGATACATGTCATCATGGGACACTAACGAACATTAAATTCATATTGTTTTCTCATATTAGTTTTAAATTTTTTACACATTTTTCAATTATTTAACACATACTTTATTCATATTGAAATTTCAAGTCTTATGAGTCTAATAGTCTATCCAAAGAAAGAAAAGCAAAATTAACCAAACTATTCTCACAATAGATTTAACATTTTTCCATTTTTCCATTTTCAGATATTTCCTGGAAAAATTCAAATAAAATTTGAGGAGAGAGAATGTGTATCAACTGAAAGACGGTGATACCGATACGGATCATACATATTGGCTTTACCAATTTTTTAATCCTTGAATGAAACTTGAGCACTATTTCCTTGCATCCTCCCTAGTGATAATGGCTCAGTGATGATCTGACGAAGGAAAGAAGCCAACATACAACAGATACTCCAACTGAGAAGTTGATAATAGTAATATCTTTCATGCAGTCAGAACTCAGAATCAAAAGATCTTTATCTCCTCTGTTAAGGTTTTCATACAGGAAAGACCTGAAAGCTTGGAAACCTCAAGAATCTGTATCATACTTTTTCCAAATCAACACTGTGATCTAGTTCAAATGTCCTCAACCCAGAAAACACAATTTTGGAGTGATTCCATAGTAGATATACACCCAGTCTCCTAATCCAGTCAAAACAAGGTACCACAGGGCAAATTTTTTGAAATATATGACATTGTCAATACATTGAAATAGATCTTGCTATATATGTGTCCTCAGTCACATAAAAAACAATATTAAAATGTTAAGTACATTATCAAGATAAACTTTCTAGAAGCTGCTTCAGCATCTTGGGAAAACTACTAAAACAGCAGAAATTTGTGATGTTAGAGGGCTCTCATATTTTGATATCATTTTGCGGAAGTGATATAAATGGGTAAGTTCTCTTCTTTTTCTTCCATAGAAATTGTTGCGAGTCCATGAAATTGTCATCACTAAATTCAAAATTTGAATCAAGAAAAAAAGGTTCAGTATAACTCTTCTGTTGTATGAGTGAACAAATGCTTCAGAAACAAAAACACTTCTGGAGCTTCAATCGGCAGCTGCTATTTCTCACTTTGTGTGGTGTAATATGGAGAGATACTTGGCAAAAGTTAAGCTGACATTCCTGTGGCTTCCTTTGGTATCAAAAATAGGAATCCAACTGGAACTAAAGTACATACTGCTTGAATAGAAACGCCCAATGGCATATTGTCGAAAGAATCTGCCGAAATGCCAAGTAATGAAGCCAAGCCAGCACCAAGGAATGAGCCCATTGTTGAGCCCAGATTATTTATAGACATGAACAGAGCAAAGAGTGTTCCTTCGATACCAGGCGGGCATAGTTGCCCAGAAATTATTAGAAATGGCATCATCCTGCAGGATACAAAAGCTTAATATACATCTATATTGACAATAGCGATCATTTACCCAAATAAAAAAATAGAGGAAAAATGTGTTGTTTTCTAAAACAGCTTAGAAAGAACATAACAATAACAAGTAGCATAACTTAACCCATTCCTTGTTCCATCGAAACGTTAAAATGTCTTTTCTCAGGTCATGTTTGTGCACAACATTTTCTATGGAAATAGATAATAATTTTTATGTTGAAATTGTTTTCTGTTGTTCCATGACAACCTTTCCATGAAAAATTATTTCCTTGTCTAAGTCATTTTCCCTGAAGTTGGGGAAAATGAATTCCTAGGAAATGTCGAAAAGCAATTTCCACAACCCAATCCATTGACTAACCATGACCGAACCCAACCTATGACTAAAGATCCAACCTGACCACGACCCATGATCTATGAACCATGACCTGATCCATGATCCATTTGACCCTAATGTATCAATCCATTACCCAATCCATGACCCAACCAACCCAATCCATGAGCCACCACCACCACCATCATTATAATCGAGAATAAGGTGCAATCGAGTCATAACCAATGCCTCGCCCACATGATAGAAAAAATTCATTAAGGAGTCAATATGGAAAATTTGTTGTCACTAAAGAATAGAAATTGATAACAATGAAAAAAAAAATCTATAGATTTCATGAAAAAGGAATCCTCAAAGAAATTGATTTCCATAGAAAATAATTGGGCACAAAGATGCCCTTAAAACAAATTAGCTCTCCAAGGTAATCATATGTTCCAGCAATTTGACCATTCAGCATATTTATGTTATACCTAGTATAGTTACACTAATGACAGAAACTTAACAAAGTGACTACAAATTTAATAACAAGAAGAAAACTACTAAACTATTGTGTTATCACTTTTTTGTATTAACAAAATATATCAGAATAAAAGAACTAATTGCTTAAGAGATGCACAAAGACAATTGACCACATGAAAAGTGTAGGTGGTCCTTCTCCCCCCACCCACCCCGCACACACACAAGAAAAGCCCTTCATCTTTCACCACCAGTTCAGTAAGATCATAAGTTGACCTGAAAGAGTACCATGAGGATCCTATGCCATTGAAAATTCCCATGTTCCTCTCTTTACTTCCCAAAAGATAGGTCAAGGACAAAATTTTCCTTACAGCTTTTCATTAGCTATTAAGCAGGCCAAAGGAGGAATCAAAATGATGAGAGGGGAACTCCGAAACATTGATAAGAAAGATGTCAAATAACACCAGAAAGCATAAGTATAAGAGCAATCACTAAACGGGGTCAATTGAGGAAACATATTGTTTGAAAAGCAAAGTTTCTAGGTTTTAGATTAAAATGCGTAAGAAGGCCTTCACTCTGGACAGTGAAATTTTCTTTTTCCATCTTGAGAGGGAAGGAGCCAATTTACGTCTTCTGGAGTCCAAACTAGAAATTCTTCAATCCTTTTCAACATGTGCCCTCCCCCTTCCCCCCTCTCCAAAATCTCCAATTAAATCGAGGTGTCTTGAAATAGCTAAATCTTAGAACAAATTAGCTTTGAATATAGAATTTTTTTTCCAATAAGAAAAAGGACAAGATGCTATTAAGTGGGGGGAGGGGGGAATTAAAAAAAACCCATGCCCACACAAAGAAAGGATAAAATAAAATTATAAAAGAAAACAAAGTTATTCATGTAAATGTCCATCAAACCCTTTCTAAATATTAGAAATTAGAATATGAAAAGTTTATGCCCATCCTACATTGGACCACATACTTAAGGCCCATGGTCTAAATTTGTGAAACACTACATTCAACATCATCATCATCATCATCAAAACAACCGTCCCATCTATTTGGGTACAGGTTTTTGAGTTCTACTTTTCTATTTGACCAAATTGATTTTCAAAGATGCTTAACTTTTGTCTTAGATGAGCTTCTATTACTCTCTCTCAAAGTTACATAGTATGCCTGATGCAGTCAAAGCTACACTTTGAGAGTTCAGACTTTGAGAGTTCAGACTTGGGTTTTTAGGCCAAGCCACAGATTCAATGATAGAAACCCAGGATAGGCGTTCCTGGGCTTTAACACAAATGCGGGTTTGGGAGTCAAGCGTGCATAGATAGATACACCTTGGACTCTAATCCGACTCGGACGCATGTGAAAACTCAAAGAACTTCTAATGAATTTAATTCGGATGTGAAGTTCAATTTTAATTAAGTAATTAAAATTTGCAAGACATGAATCAAGAATTCACCATGCAAAAAAAATTAATATCTTAATTAAAATAAATAAAACACACAGACAATTAATTTCGAAAGAAATAACTCACCAAATTGGAGAGATGAGAGAAGCTTCAAGCTTTTCTAATAAAATCATAAATCAAATCCGTCTTTACAAGGCTTGCTACGTCTAATTTATAGACTTTATTTTAAACTTAAAGAAAATAAGAAACTAAGCAGACAGATAAATTCGTTACTGACTCCTGTATTATCCTTTCCCTCTCTTTATTCTTCTTATCCTTTGCACACAGTTGACTTCTTGCCACTTATTTCTCTCTATGTGCAACAAATGCATGAGCCTTGGACGTTGGGTGCCAGCTCCACCTCCCTCCTTTATCTCCTATTCTTTTTCTTCAATCCTTGCTTTCCTATCTTTTCTATCTTAGCCTTTCCATACGGTTTTACCATAGGATAACCTAGCAACACTCGATCTTCCCTGTTTCTACAAGGTGGATTGCAATTAGAACCATCCTCATCTGTAATGTCCCGTCCTGCTAGCATGATATTTTCCACTCTGGGCCTCACACACGGCCAGCACGACTTTCAATTGGTGATCTAACCCACTGTTGCTCCCAAAAGGACTCATAGGTAGAAGGATGAAGGCAACCACTTATATACGAGGGAATTTCCAATGCAACTAGTAATGTAGGGCTTTTTTCTCCATAGGCACGCTCCACACTATAGACCCCTCTAGGGCGGTGATGTAGGACACGAGAGACCCATCTCTCTTAGGATTTACTATTTTCACATTATTTTAATTTAGAATTATTGTGTCACGAAGAAGTTAGGTCGGTGGCTTTCCTATTTGATTTAGGAGTCCTTTTTCAATTTTGATTTCTAGTGTTTTTTTCCTTATAAATACAATAGATGTAAGAGAGGGACTTACCTCTTTCGAAAATTATGCAATAAGAATAAGATTTGTTTATCCCTTGCCTTCGAGCACAGGTTATCCCTTGGCTGCCTTGGTTGCATACGATCTTCCCTTGGTGGTTCAGTTCCACTCGAGTTCTTCATCTCTTCAGATCTTGGGCTTAATCCCAAGAGAGGAAACCCTTCTCCGACTCGGGGCTTCATCCCAGAGTTCTGCCGCCATTTGTTCTCGTCGTCGCCTCCAGATTTCACTCGCAGCAGCAACTTCTACTCCTCCAACTACCTCCATCCTTACCCAGGTACTTCGATCCAGTCCTTTAAGCCATGCCAGTCTTCTTTTCTTCTTTTCCCTCTTCCTTTCCCTTCGATCTCTCCCCACTATCCTTCTCTTTCCGCCGCCGCCATTCGCTGCCTCTTCCGCTGTCCCTTTTTCCCTTACAGTTCTTTCCCCTTCTTCCATTCGTATTTTACCCTAAAAGTCGCCCTAACCCCCTTATATCCCATGTGCCAAGACCCCTTTAAGTTCATCTCTTCCTCACGTGCGAATCAACTTAAGGTTGTGGGCCCGAACCGTCGTCGGACTGAATAAGTTTTGCTTTCTTCCCCGCTTCCGCTACATTAAGTGGGGGGTATTACAATCTATCCCTCTTAAAGCTAAAGTCGTCGCTCTGCACACACAACAACCAAGCCCACACCCTCAAGCAAAGAGTTGAACCGTCTCTGATACCATTTGTAACAACCGGTCCCGCTAGCATGATATTGTCCACTCTGAGCCTCACACACAGTCTCGCACGACTTTCAATTGCCGAGCCAACCCACTATTGCTCCTAAAAGGCCTCGTGCTAGAAGGAGGAAGGATGTCACTTATATACGAGAGAATTTCCAATGCAACTAGCAATGTGGGATTTTTTTCTCCATAGGCACATTCCACACTATAGACCCCCTCTGGGGCGAGGGATTACATCATCTCGTCCCCTTTTTTCGAACTGGGTTTTCTTCCCTCTCCAAACAGTGTGCACGGCTAAGTCCATTCTTGTAGAGACGTCTGGGTCTCTTTTCAGCGAACTTCCTTATCTGTTCTCCTCTTCTCGCACAGCAAGAGAGATAATCTTATCTCCTTGGTGGTTTTAAACCATGGATAAGGATGGGTTGCTGGATAATAGAGGAAGGCTTTTGAAGATTGGTTTCTAGTTTGTGTCGTGTGGCACTCCATACTGTACACGGCCAAATCAACAGCGTGTGAGGTTCACACGGGAATGTCCTCTTGGCCACCTTGGTACTTCATGAGGGACCCAAATGAGGTTGAGCCAACTGACGTTTCAACAACTAGAGGCCCAACTTGTAAACAGTAATGGGTCTTGGGTTCGACAACTTGGAGGCCCAATGTGTTTTTAAAACAGGCATTAATGGACAATGTTTGTGGACCCCGCTTCCCTCCGCCGATCCGATAATAAATTTGAAGAGCCAACACATCAGCCTAGTCCAATTGGATAGGACCGTCTTCGTCCGAGCTCGAGTCAGACTCGATGCCCGCATCAGTTTAATCACACAATAGTTTGAAACTTTGAACATCCGCTTTATTTTTATAAAAAGAGACTACCATACTTTTGCACCACTCATCAAGCATTTTCTTAGTAATTAAAATTTATTGAACAATCAAGTTAACCAAAAAACTCCAACATCACCTATTACATCCAAACTTCAATAAGGATACCATCCGGTCCTAGAACTCTATGCTTATTTATCCTTTTCAAGGCTATGTTTACTTCAGATTCTAATATTTTATTCACCATCCCCAGATTTGTCACTCGTTCCACACTAATTTCACTATCAAATTTTGTATACAAAGATCCTTAACCACCTATTCTTTATTTCATTGTCTTTAACTAAAATCCTTTGGTTTAGATCCGTAATGCATCTTATGTGATCAAGATCTCTACTTCTTCACTACCTCACCTTCGCCAGCTTACAGATACTTTTCTCACCTTCTTTCGTCCCTAATTTTTTGTATAGGTCACTATAGGCTTCACATTTGGCTTTACTTATAACTTTGTTCGCAACTTTTCATGCTACCTTATAATTCTCCCAATCTTCCACCTTTCTTGTTCTTTGCCATATCTTGAATTGGGCTTTTTTTCTCTTTAATAGCCCTTTGCATATCCGTATTCCACCACCACCACCACTATATTATTATTAATAAAATATTTTTTATTTTGTATTTAGATAATTAGATTGAATTTGAGTTATTCTCATATTTACTAAATAGCCATATTTCATAAGTAAAATGGTCCAAAATGTGAGACATCAGTCATTAGATAAGTTATTCAATGACTGAACCGAAGTTTGTGCAATTCTAACACAGATTAAGTTGTGACCTCATATTATTAGGGTGTGATAGGATTACAAATTAATGCATTTTAGTCGTTAATAAATTTTGTGTTCGCAAGGTTAGGATTAAAACATTGTAATAATGCTAGTAATATGGACTAGATTAGGCTTTTCTTTTGTATGAAATAATATAAATATCAATCAAAGCCCAATGTTGAGAGAGCTTCAAGTGTTTATATTGCTGTTGGGCAAGTTCCATCATGGGAACATTTGGAGATGTGTTTGGGCATGTTATCGTCCATGGTACATAGTTGATTTCATGTTAGTTTTGGCTTGATTTCTTCTACATTTGCTATTTCTGGGCTGTTTTTTAAGTGTAGTTGATGCGGTGCATCCCTGCTCCTGCTGTATTTTTTTCTTACTTGCTATTTTCCTGTTTTTTTAAATATTATTTTAAGTAAGGGTAACCTTATAATTTCTGCTTTATTTTATTTTAAGCAAGGGATAGTTTTATATAAAGCCTTGTAGCCCCTTGGGCATGATACGATGAAATAAAATAAGATTGGGAATTTCTGCAAATCCTCTGCAGGTGTGTTTTCTTGGAGCGAATCCGAGAGCTTGGCGTGAAGCTGCCTACCTTCCAGGTACTCGATTCTTCTTCCTCTTCTCTTCTCTTTTCCCACTTCTCTTTTGTTTTTTTTACCAACCCAAATCCTACCACCTGCCGTTACCCATCAAACCATCCCCTTTCCTTCCGTAACATCATATCCAGTCCAGATTTTACTGTTACAGGCTCTTCCATCCCCAATACTGTTTCGGCCCTCTCCAAATCCCCTTCCCTTGCTGTCGTCCCTTCCTAAGCTTCCATCTAAACCCATCGATCCCTCCAAACAGTCCCATTACTGTTATTCTGGATCCCTTCTTTGATCTGCCCCTGCCCCATTACCATCACAGTCCCTAAGACAGCCATCCTCAAACCTTTGGACCCTTCTCAAGCCTCATACAGCGATTACCACCTGTCCTAAACCCCATACAGTTCTAAACTACAGCTGTCCTGCTTTCCTTAAGCCTTTTCCTGCTGTCCCACTCTGTTTTATACATCACTTTGATACCAAACAGCCATACTCAAGCCCTAATTGGTAATCTGATAATCCTCTTGGTTTTGAAGGCCTTCTATTTTTGAGCTATAACATGGTTTGGATTGTGATTTAATTACTTACATTGAATTCTCTGAATTTTCTTGATTATTTGTAGTAGATTTTATTATTATTAATTTTAATTTTAATTTCAGTCCTCATAGTAGTTTCTTGTTACAGCATAATCGCATTTAGGCATTTAGCGTCACCTTTTGTTTTGTCCTGCATCAGTAATTCTTCGGGTGGAGGGCCTTAGATCTTTCCTTTGTTATGAATTGGGTTGAGTCACTTGGACAAAGTTGAAAAGCATAAATCTGAACCCACAAAACATCAAAAACTCCTCTGAACTAGGAGATCATTACACCACCCTGAACTAAGGTTTTCTCAACCATCTCCAAATGTCCAAAGAACAATCATTAAAAGTTGATTGTTCCTCTACATCCATAAAGACCAAAAGATGGGAAGAAAAGAGAAACTCCAAATACATTCAGCTTCAAACTCAGAAAGGACCAAAATTGAAGAACTAAAGAATTGGTGAATTGTACCTATATCAAATTCAATCAGCATGTGAATAGGACAAAGTGGTCAAATCCTACTCAGTGAAGTTATATGATTGCATGTAATTTCAGATTGTTCCACAAGTAAATATGAAACAAACACTTTCTTACTCCAATTTGTTCTGTACTTCATAAATGGAATTAAAAGCAGAAAAGTAACAAAGCAAATACAGCATGAATGAAGAATTAGAAACATACTTCAACTGGTTTATAGCATCAGCAAGAGCAGATCCCCAAATCACCATGAGTTTATCTGATACGCCAAAATGGATATTCAAACGAGATACCAGAGCAAGATCAAGGAAGCTTATTATAGACAAACCAATCTGAGCCAACCTGCACCAAGTTCCCAAAAATAAATAGAAGAAAGTTGAATCAGTAATTGACTACTAAACTTGAGAAGCATATGGTACAAATTGTTGTAGGATATAGTGTATCACATTTTACATATGTTGGTTGACTTTTAGATTTTGTTAGATATCATTGATTGTAAATGATTGTAACTGACTTTTCTTTCATTTTTCCTCGCCTTGATTGGCTCCCTATACTCTTTACATACATGTATCCTCCTATGTTAGAAAGAAAAAAAATACAAAATCAAGACAATGATTTCTCTCAATCTTCCTTCATTGTTTTCTCTTCTTTTCACCTTGTTTTCATTCTAACATGGTATCAATCATAAATTCTCAGGCAACGATTTCATCTCATCCCTAGGATTTCTCTCGTCCCTAAATCTTCCCTCTTGTGTAAGATTTCATCTTGGACTCCACCTTGTTTATGTCGCCCCTTCATCTAGTTCCAATCCATCGGGATTGATCTTGGGTTTGACTACAGATGGGTCCCACTTTTCCTGGTTTCTTCAAGAATACTCCAGGGACGACAACAATACCCACTTTTTGATTTCTCTCTCTCGATCCAGAACATACTAAGGTTGCGGCCACCAGACCTCACACTCACACAGTCGCCCTTGCCCCCAGAACATATCCCTTTGATTCATCTAGGCTTTCGGTTAAAGGTGGGGCCCACTTTACTTCTTTTTAGATCTGCAGCCAGGAAGCCTGAAACCCAAATTTTCTACATGTTTTCTACTGAAACCGGTTTTCCTAGCCCTTGGATTCTCTAATACTATACCTTCAATGTTGCCTGACCCTACAGTGATTTTGTACTGTTGACCTAGAGTTATCATCAACAATGGGGCCCACTTGGCCTCTTCTTCAGATATACTGCAATAACGTCCAGAGGCTTGTTTTTTCAAAGATTTGGCTTCATCTGCTCCTTTACACCTCATCGTAGGCTGGGATTTCACTACTATCGTCGCTCCTAGTGGTTCTTTCAATCCCATTGGATTACTCTTGGTCTTGTGATTCTTGGGGCCCACTTTTATGATATTTTGCAGACATTGTGCAGTTACTGACCAATTACTGTAGAAGACATTTCTTTTTTTCTCCTTACATATGGCATTTTCTAGTCCTACTTCTCCTAAAGATTATGTTATTTAAGTGTCTCGGCAAGAATTTGATTCTTTACAGCAAGACAAGATGCAACTTAAGAGCCTTCAATTATCTGGTTATGCCCAACTTTTGTGGCTTATGCAGGTACTATCTCATCTGCTTTTTAGACCTCATCCGGCAGTCCCTGGATTATTAATTCTAGGCTTACTGATCACATGGCAGGTATGTCTCATCTTTTTCTTCTCTTAATTCTCCTTCTCTTGGACATGTTAAACTTGCTAATGGAACCTTTACCTCCATCAATGGTAAAAAACTATTCTTATATCTTCTAGTCTTGATGTATCTTCCGTTCTTCATATTCCCCAATTGTCTAATAATATTTTATCTGTTTGTTCACTTGCTGAGGCCTTAAATTGGTCTGTGATTTTTTTCCCTTCTTATTGTGTTATTCAAGATTTGATCACAAAAAAGACGATTGGGGGTTGTCCGTGAAGAGAAGGTCTTGTACTTTTTGATCCATAGATTGGCTCAGAACATGTTGCTTGTTCTACTAGTCATCAGGATACTTGGCTTTGACATTGTTGGCTTGGTCATCCATCCAATAAAGTGTTAACGCATTTGCAACCTTCTTTTAAATTTGATAAATGGAAAGTAGCATCGGCCCACCTTTTCTTGGTCTTCCAATTCCTCTCCCTTTCTTTCCTTAATACATTATGACGTTTGGATGTCACCCGTTCTTTCTCCAACGGGATTTCGTAATTTTGTTATATTCATAGATGATTACTCTTGAATGAATGACTTTGGTTTATTTGATGAAATAAATTTGAGCTCTTTGATCATTTTCGCACTTTTCATAAATGGATTACTACTCAATTTGATTTTCGCCTTAAAACCTTGCGAAGTGATAATGGGTAGAATATATGTCTCGCTCTTTTTTACATCATCTGCAGGAACATAGGATTGAATCCCAAATTTTCTGCCCCCAAACACCTCAATAAAACGGAGTTGTTGAAGGAAGAATATCATCTTTTTAAGGTAGCCCAATCTTTGTTATTTGCAATAAATGTTCTTAAGTCATATTCGCCTGATACTATTCTACTGCTTGTTATTTAATAAATTGCATGCCCACAAGAGTCTTAAATAACAAACCACCTATTGATGTTATTTCAATCCATCGGTCTATTTCTATACTTCTGTCGTGTGTTTTTGGATGTACCTGTTTTGTTCAAGATTTTTTTACTAAAAAACGTGCAAAAAAAAATTTGTGAAATGTTTCAATCCGATATCTAGTAAAAGATTTGTTTTTATGGATGTATTTTTTTTTAATACTCCACATTTTCAACCATCCAGTCATAAAACTTTTTATTCTCCTCATGTTCTTCCTACTCTTACAGATTTAGTTGACACTTCTTGTGATCTATCTACCTGTAAGCTTCTCATTGTTTGTCATAGGAAGAAATACAGGCCTCATGCTTCACCTACTACCACCAAATCATCCTTAGGACAGTCCAAATCCATCACCTGAGAATTCTGATCTTCCCATCGCTTTGAGAAAAGGTAAACATAAGTGTACTGAACATCCGATAAATCATTTTGTTTCCTATAATAATGTTTCTCTGTCATATGGCAACTTCCTCTCCAAATAGATACCCTTCCATTCCTAAGAGGATTGATAGTGCTCTTTGAGATTCTTCCTGGAAAGCTGCCATAGAAGAATCGATTGCGCTTGAAAAAAATCAAACATTGGGAATTGTATCCCTGCCGCACGGGAAGACTCTGGTAGGGTGTAAATGGGTCTTTGCTCTCAAACACAATCCAGATAAATCCATTGCTCGAAATAAACTCGACTAGTGGGTAAAGGCTCCACTCAGACCTATGGAATTGATTATCACTTATTAGGATACTTTCTTCATGTTGCAAAGATCACCTCTGTACGGGTAATCTCTATTGCTACTACTCACCAGTGGGCTCTTCATCAGTTAGATGTCAAGAATGCATTTCTCCGTGGTGACCCAGCAAGGGAAGGTATGTCGGCTTAAAAAAACAATATATGGTTTCAAACAGTCTCCTCGAGCGTAGTTTGATAAATTTACCACAACCTTCTTAAATTAAAGTTTTGCACGATATCAATCAAATCATTCCGTTTTTGTGTATCGTGCTAAAGATGATGTTATACTTCTTGTGATTTACGTGGATGACATAGTCTTAACAAGGAATAATGAGTCCTTTATCAATGATTTGAAAGCCTATCTGCAACAGCCTTTTGATAATAAGGATCTTGGCTTACTTTATTATTTCTTGGGAATTGAAGTTGTTCGATTATCTAAAGGACTTGATCTTTTCCAACAGAAATGTATACTTTAGATCTTCTTCATGATGCTAGATATACTGATGCAAGCCTGCAGATACACTACTTGATGTTAATTCAAAAATTTCCGCATCCAATGGGACTCTTTTCCTGATCCTTGCTTCTATCAGTAATTGGTAGGCAAGTTCATTTTCTTACCATCATCCAGCCTGGCTTGGCTTATGTTGTCAGTGTAGTCATTCAATTTATGCATGCTCTTGCAAATGCTCACCTTCATGCAGTCTTTTGCATTTTACGTTATCTTAAGGCTCACCTTAGTTGTGGACTCTTTTATAAGAATCAATCTACGTTTAATATTCGCAGGTACTCTGATGCTAACTAGAATGGTTTTTCTGATGATCGACGATCTACCTCAGGCTATTGTATTATTCTAGAATCTCATTTGGTTTCTTGGTGAAGTAAGAAACAAATTGTTGTTGTCCATTCCAGTGCAGAATTAGAATACAGGGCCATGGCCAACACAACATATGAATTATTGTGGCTCAAACAACTTCTTGATGAATTGGGTTTTCCTTCATCAAAGGCACTTATCATGTCCTGTGACAATCAAGTTGTAATTAATATTGCTTTCAATCCAGTTTTCCATGAGCGTATAGACTATAGATATTGATTGTCATTTTCTTCAACATTATGTATCCTCTGGGAATATTGTCACTCCATACTTGAAATCCAATGATCAATTAGCTAACATGATGACGAAAGTCATCTCTCGCTCTCAACTAGATAATGTTTTCAAGCAAGCTGGGCTTGATTGATATCATTCCACCAACTGAGGGGAAGAGTTGTAGGATATGGTGTATCACATTTTAAAGATGTTGGTTGATTTTTAGATTTTGTTAGATATCATTGATTGTATCTGATTTTTCTTTCCTTTTTACTTGCCTTAATTTGCTCCTTGTACTCTTTATATACATGTATCCTCCTTTGTTAGAAAGAAAAAGAAATACAAGCTCAAGACCCTCAATCTTCCTTCATTGTTTTCTCTTCTTTTCTCCTTGTTTTCATTCTAACATAAATTGCATAATCTAGTAGAAGTTGAGGTGCTTTTGTTAAACAATTTACATTGCTAGGACACTAGAGTGCATGATTTGACCCAATTTTTCCATACTAGCATGCTTAAATTCTTTAAACTTCTAGCTCTGGTCTTCATCTTTTCTTTTTATCCATTCAACCGGCAGAAATTTGTTATCTTACACTGGCATTTTGTCTACAAAATCCTAGATACTAAATACCACCAACTACGTCAAGTGAATTTATTTTCCCATCTACCTAGATGTTCTAGTTGCCTAAATGCCACTTCTTGCTGCCCAACTTTTATTCTCCTGACCACACAAGGGACATGGACAATTCTCAAGCAGGACCATAAGATGGAGTATCCATTTTGATACTTCCAATGTTAATGCAAACCATCCATTTTTCTTACCATTCAACACGCTATCAATGCTAATCTTGAGATATGATTTTTGATAGAAGCATTTGGACTCCAATGACACTTCCACTCTCTCTACCCTCTCTCTGTTACCCTTTCAGACAACAGTAAAAGCCAAAAGACACAAATGCACCTTTTTCAGTGAAATTAAAAGATCTTGTGGTGTAAGCTCACTATGCACTCCTGCTAATAAATTGAGTCACAAAATGCAAAAGTTTATAATGGAAGCCAATGGATCCAATGAGCTTAGTTTCAATGAAAGCTCTTTGATAACCTGGGACAGCTGGCACTAGTGTGATCATTAGAGATTTTGCATTGCATAATGAAGCCAATGAGAACTGCATATTCTCTGGAAGCTAAGGTTCTTGCTCTTTTGGATGGTTTGCAACTGATGTGAGCTGTAGATATTAATGCAGCTAAATGCGAGGATAGTAGAATGGATTATCCATGGAGATTGGCAGGTTGATGCAAAATTATATTAGGGACCGCTCTTTTTTTTCTTTTCTTTTTTTAAGAGGAGATTAGGGACCTCATGTTAGGAAATATTTGTAATTCTTCTTCTCCAAGAAGGATAACCTTATGACATAAGGCACTTCTAGTCTATTTCATAGTGCCATAGGAATTACTTTAAAAAAAAAATTAATAACAATTCAGTATTTCAGTGGCTTCTTCAGCACACTTTTCCAATAAAAATAAGAATATTAGGAATAATGATGCTGAGATAAGAAATACACGAAACTACTTACATGAGAATTCTTCTTAATTTCATGTGCTTCAAATAGCGATTGTACAAGAATGTTCCAAGCATTAGACCACACCATCCAACCACGCGTACAGTCCCCAAAAAGGAAGCTTCCAAGTGTAAGAATTCGGTTTGGTAATAGAACATGGTAGTTGAGAGGTTTGGACATGTAATGTATGCAAAGAAAAACCAAGCCATTGGTCTAGCCTTCCCGCAACAAATTCAAGAAAAAAAAAATGCAATCAGGAAAACACTTAATCCAAGGAATACTATAAAGTCAAAAGATATATACAAAAGAAAATTGGTTAGAATGTTATGATGTACTCCAGCCTGTTTGAACAGGATGGCCTTCCTTTCTACCATGAATTTGTGGCTGCAAAAAAGTTGGTAAAAACATTAATGCGGTGCTCTATACCATATTTTTCTACCTAACTTGATATCATGTATGGGCACTGAAAATCTGATAGCCAATGAGGAAGTAGTAGATAGTATCCACTAAATGTCAATTTCCAATTTCCTTCGAGGACCAAATGCACAAGGATAAAATATGTGTTCCACCAAAATATCAGAAACAAAATGAGATTTCAGGTACCATACAGCACGTGAAGATACCTTAAAATGAGAGGCTTCCTAAATGCCTGACACAGACTAAAGATAGCCAATTTCAGAGACAAGAAGCACTTCATGATTGCGGAGTTATGCCTGCTTTCGAGCTTCAGATTCCTTGATGATTAGCTTCGCTTTTTTATTTTTGTGGCGTCTTTTTCTCCTTGAAGTAACAACTGTGGATGTCTCAGCCAATGAATTATTAGCATCAAGAAAACCAACAGTCAGCTTCTCTTCTAGACCTAATGAATCAGGGGCAGTCCTTGCATTTCCATTCACAACATGATTCACCTGGGTGCTTGAAGTTTCGCGTTCCAGCAAGACACAGCTACCTATATGAGCCTCCTTAACCAAAGTACAAGATAGCAGTTGGATGGTTGGTAGGATAGAGAAAAGAAGAAAAATTGTATCTATTCGCAAATTGGTCAATGTATATCCTCCCAATAAGCTTCCACATATTCCTCCAAAAGCCATTGCTGACCAAGACATAGATTGGAGATCTCCAGCAAATGCTGCCCTGATAAAGTAAGAATCTACTTCAGCTTTTCTGTCATAATATTTAGCAACATACTGAATCTCAGACCCATTTTTTGTGAACCAAATCACTGACAATGGTGGCCTCACCATCAAAATGAGAGAAACAAAAGAACTTCCTAATCGAGTGATTCCAACTCCTAAACAGCTTTGTGAAATAAAATGAAAACTTTCGGTGATTATCATCCATTTGCAAGCCAGCAATCAGATATAGCTGGAATCACTCGATAGCGAAGATGTGAAAGCATGAGATGCCAAATTTTGCAACCAGAGAACGACTTAGATTACCAAATGGACATAAATGGTTCATTGCTTATTGAAGAAAACACCTCTCTCAGTCAAGCATCATATAGTACCCATGCCTGTAGTACAACAAAGTTAGAAAGAGATTGTGAAAATGCACATACCGCTCCACCCTAACAGCCTCAGCAATCATTGCATCGATTACAATATCTGCCATGGCAGAACCCATATTTTGTATTGTTAACAAAATTGTAAGGTATAATTGGGAACTCCTCAAAGATTCTTTTAGACCCAAAATAAGCCATGGGAAAAGTGAGAGCACAGTAGCTATTATCAAGTATGGCACTCGCTTCCTCCCTCTGATAGGAATACAGTCTGACAATATCCTGCATAGGAAACAAAGCACTCTGATTTTAGCAAAATAGTAAAGATCAACAGTGGCACAGTGCGTGAGAAGTGAGAGATGGTTATAGAGAAAACTATGAAGTGAGCAACAGCAGTATTTGTCCCCTGTTTCCAGAGTGATTGGCAACACTATCCCATAAAATGTACACCCAAAGATAGAGGAAGTCATCATTCAGGCTGTATCTTGATGTGTAAGGGGGAAAATAATAATAAAGAATTAATAATTCAGACTCATCAGCCAATTCTAAAAACAGAATGAATGGGATTGTCATATCAGTATGATATTTTTGCAGCATGGCCCATCTATATTGTAAAAGATTAAAACCTCATATGCATTACATACACAATAATAAACAAAGGAACAACAAGAGACAATCACCTCAGGTGTCTACTAAACAGTTAACTGAAAGAGTCGGAAAGACAAGTGCAGAATAGAATTGCAAAACAATACCCATAAAATGGTTTTATGCTCCACGGAAAAAATGCAATTGAAGTTACAAATTGTGAAGCTGACGGTGACAACTTAAGAATGTCTTTCAGCTGGTAAGAAACTGCTGTCCATACAAAGGATCTGAAACCCTACATTATGTACAAAGTTGTCAGACAAGGAGGATGAGCATATCTTATATCACAAGTCAAACTGAATTTGAAGGGACAGAGAGAACTTGAATATAGACTAGAACTAAAAGAATCATATCAGCACAACTTCATGAAGTACATGCATAACAGGGATTTTTGTGAATTAAACAATCAGCAAAAATCAGTTCCAATAGCCATCGACAGCCTTTGAATCTAAATGCATCGAAAGTGATAGAGTGATAAAAAAAAATTGTAATGTTTCACCATCACTATCCTTGGATTCAAAGACTAGCGATTTCCTTTGAAGTTGATTCTTGTAACCATCTAATTTACAAACTTCCTTTGCATCAGGTGGAATCACTGGGACCCACCAAAACATAAAGTGTCTAGATGCTAATCTGAGCTACCACTTCAGCATCACTTCATGGAACATATACTAATGTTTTCCAAACTAAAACCAACTAAAAAGAAAGATGCAGCCATCATTGAGTTAAATGAAAACATCTTTGGGAAACTATTCACTGCAAGATTGATTATCTTCCCAAAATTTTCCCTTCTTTAAAAGTCACATGATAATACATGATAAAACAGTTTATTCTTTTGCATTGCTTCCCCATTGGATCTTAGAACAGTTTTTTGAATTGTGCATACCATGATGTTGATCTTATTTCAGAACTAACCAATCCAAGTAGATTATCATCATCAAGGAAAATCCCATCTATCTAAGGTCAGCTTTACGAATTCTTCTCCAATTGTCCCTATCATATACCATACCATCAATTACTCTCCTTCTTTATCCCTTCCCTTCATGTTTTTAGTGATCGGCCTCTCCTCCCAATGCCCTCGATCTGTACTTCTCAACTCTATGTACTAGAGCCATGTTTGGTCTTCTATTAATATGACAAAACCATCTCAAACGAGTATCTCTCATTTTTTCATCTATTGGACTTATTTTTAAACCATCCTAATGTGTTTGTTTCTAATTCTATCTTTTAGGGTCAACCCACTCATCTATTGCAATATATGCATCTCATCAATCCCGTCTATTTGTCTTTTCTTCATTTGCCTAATACTCTACTCTATAGAACATTGCAAATCTGATAAGAATTTTATAAAATCGTCCTTTTAAGTGAAGGAGGACTTTTTTATCGTAAAAAACCCACTAGCTTGTCTACATTTTGCACAACCCACTCCTATCCTATTAATTATATCTAAGTTGTAACCTTAAAAAGATTCGACTATAGACCCCAAGTTATCACATTGTGCAACTAAGTCATTTCCTATTTTTACTGGGTTGCTCCCACTACCATCTAACCCACTAAAATTACATTCCATGTATTCTATTTCAGTTCTACTAATTTTCAAACTATTTGATTCTATTTTCACGACTCTAACCTTGCAATAATTAGTTATTTTGTCTCACTAATTATTATTATATCATCTACAAAAAGCATACACTGACACGTCATCTTGACACGTAGATATTCCTTTGATATTTCTTGTCATCTCTTGTTTATTCCATTAAACGGCAAAACAGAACATCAATATTTAATGATCTTCATTTCACACACTATACATAACATAGCAAATCTGATCCCCTCTATTTTACTCTGTTTCCACGGCCCACCTTAAATTTGATCCCCTCTTTAAACTTGTCAACACAAGCAACAATAGCTCTCCACATTGTCAGAAGCACTGCGAGGTAGGGGTTGACGTCATACTACAGTTTTTTGATATTTAGTTGGATGTATTTTTCTTTTTCTTTTCCTTAATAGCCTACGGGTTTAAGCCTCTTAGACCCAATTTTGTTGTTTTTGTATCTTTACCTTTTCTATTAATATATTCACACTTCGTTACCGCTCACAAAAAAGGAATTTGATGTATCAGGTGGGGAGCAAATTAGTGTTTCTTCAAAGGGTGATTCTACCAATTCCGACGAAGGAGCAAGAAGCTTTTGGTGAGTTTCCCAAGGAAGATACTCATCCAGAGGGTCAAGCAGAGAAGGGCATTTGTCCAAAAGAGAATTAAACCCCATGAAATTTAGAGGCCAACAAATCTGAAAACGACATGTCAATTCTTGGTCTTGGGTTACAGAGCCTACAGAATTGAGGGTACTCGAAAGAAGAAGGTGAATAAATCATGCTTATTGAGAAAGCTCTGGGTGTACATTTCCTCAACAAGGAACAAGTTGAAGCTGCCTTGCAGTGGGTGGAGGAGAGAGACCAAATTTCATCTTCTTCCTCCCGATCCTCTAGTAGACATTTTGCACCACCTCTATTGATGGGGAGAAGCGGGTTTTTCAAAGTTAAGTACAATTGAGGAAGAACGTTGGTTACGAGATTCGGGAGTCGAATTGGCTTTCCATGAAGATTGTAACAACCCGACCCCCAGCAAGATATTGTCCACTTTGGGCCCCACGGACCCGCACAGTTTTTACATTGAGCCCAAAAGGCCACTTGTTGAAGAGAGGGTGCTTCCCTCTTAATAACACCCACATCCCACCTCCCTGGGAGATGCGAGGCAATTCCCACATGCCCAGGTGGGTGCGTGGGTACTACAATCCACCCCCCTTAAGACCAGAGTCGTCCCCCCAGCTCTTTCACATCACACAAACAGATGGTCTACACAAGCAACAGCACACAGGCAGAGGGCCCACACAGGCATAGAGTTGAACCTGACTCTAATACCATTCTTTAAGGACTCGACTCCGAGCAAGATATTGTTCGCTTTAGGCCTCACAAACCCGCATGGTTTTTGCATTGGGCCTAAGTCACACTCTTGAGCCCAAAAGGCCTCTTGTTGAGGAGAGGGTGTTTTCCTCTTAATAACACCCACATCCCCACCTCCCTGAGCGATGTGGCACAATTCCTACATGCCTAGGTGGGTGTGTGGGTATTACAAAGATACTGACCTGGAATGTCAGGGGCCTTGGACTCTGGGAGAAAAGGGAGCAATTAGAAAGTTTATTCAAAAGCATGAGATTGATGGAATGGTAGTCACACCATCATGTCGCCTTAAACTTGGCAAAAGCTATGACCTCCTCCGCTTCATACCATTCTAACCACATCCTTAATTCTTAATGATGAAAAGGACATGAGTGGCAGTCACCCATCAAGCCACCTTAAACTTGGCATAAGCTACAACTTCCTCCTCCCTTTACATCTTTGAAATCCAAATGCATATGTCAACCCCAGATTGATGGAATAAATGGCTTCCCATCATCCAAATCCGAATGCACATGCCAATGGAAATAACCTATTATTCCTTTCTCTCCATATAATCCACAAGTTACCAAACATTGACGTGCACCAAAGCACCATACCATTGACCTGCCATTTATTAATCAATTGCTGTATTTTTTGAATGTATTGGCTCCTAATTCTATCTTTTCTTGTTACTTCACAAAACCATCTTAATACACTCATCAGCCACAAGTATTATGTCTCCTTAGCATTTCTTCAATAAAAGATAAATATTTATCATATATTCTATTGACTATTGAATTGATTGTCAAGACAATCAAATTAATTCATGAGAGCAAAGAAAAAGTAAATCTACCAAGAAGTCAAATTGACCACCAACCTAACCAACCTAGTCCATAGATTTAAGTCAAACTACTAAGATCCATCAGTTATCAAGCTAGATCTAGGTCCAAGTAAGTGTTGCAACTTAATTATAATACATTATTACATTTTTAGATTATAATACGGTAGTTTAGCTTTCCAAAATCGCTCATTGAGTCTTCATTGCCCAATTCAATGAGTGTATTGGTCAAACTTAGATTCAAGATAGGAGCCAAATTAGGGGCCCATTAAATTAAATAACAACTTGTGATTTACAATAATTGATAACAGATGAAGATTCAGGCACTCCTTGTACTTTTTGCTTACTTGTCACCGATGAAATGCTTGAAAATGTTGAAGAATATGGGTTGCCTCATTCTATATTATTTATAAAAAAAAAAAGAGGGTGAATCACTAGCCTCGATAATCTTGCCACATTCAAATCCAAATGAATCCGACACCCATCCTCTCACAATCTTATAAAGAATTCAAGGTGAGGCCTATGAACATAGGTCCCAACAATGATTGGAACTTCATATGATTGAAGAGCATCATTCATTTCACTCGCCATTAAATGGCTGATATGTATCATTTGCTTAGGTAGGCAATGCATATGCATTAAAGAAAATTGTATAAGCATGGACAATCAAAAGCAAGTACGAAGCACACTTGACAACATTCAGCATACATGGAAAAGGAAAATGCTTTCATTTGATGATTGGACAAATCTAGTTTCTGCAATCCGCTCCGATTCCTTTTTATCCCATGAAAGTGGAGGGAGATCCATTTTCAATAGGAAATTTGCCAACCCATTTGCAATTTTGATCGCCATTTCTAAACCTTCATCCTTGACATTTAAGTCCTCACCTTTGATCGTAAGAATCATTTTCCTTTTCCACAGGAAATGACTACAGAGATGTATGAAATGGTTTTTACAATCCATCTCATGTATGAGTACCTTTTTATGGGGCTCACATTTACACCTCCTCCCCTTTCACACCTACCATCCTTTATGATTCTGATCCATACTCAATTTGTCCCCACTCCAAGTTACATACCACAGGATTGAATCCAAGTCATAAGACTCCCTTTAATGTTTGTAGCCTTTAAAACTATATTCGAATCCACTTTCTTCCCCAATTTGGCAAATGATACGATATTAGGCTCGACCGTTTTATTCTATCATTTCATCTACAATTTGAGTGCGGTTGGGGGGAGCTTTTCAAGCAGATCCATATAGAAAAAGATCAGTAGCAACAAATTTGATTCCAAGCACACCCACAATGGAAACAAGCACAACAAGAAGTAAATGGAATCAAATAAACCACGCCCACAGTGGAAAACACCAACACCAACAAGATTGGATCCGAAAAAACGCCGTAAGGTAAAAAAAAAAAAAGAGAGAAGAAGAAAATATTGGAATAAAAACCAACCTGGTTGAAGTAAATGAATGAAACGAGCCAGAGGAAGGAAAATCCGAAAGCAACCTGCATCTGTTTGAGCCATTTTATCATTTTGACTAGAAACAGGCGATTCTCCTATTCAGATTTCGGAAGCAAAGATGAAAAAGAAAAAGGAGTGAGAAAGGGTAGAAGACCAAGAATGGGAGACATGAATCGCAGACCTTAATTAGATTTTGTTTCTCCGAATCTCTCTCTTGGAAGAAAGGAGACGGGTGACTTTGCGTCCATTCCGTGTCTGACGTCGCCGTGGAAAATGTCCGAAGCAGGTGAAAACATGAACGTTGTCTAATAACATAATTATTAATAATATATAATAATTCTAGAATTTAGTAATCATATCTAATAAAGCACATTTTGTCTATTTGATTATTGATCAATATTTAAATAATACATGGTGTGACCCACATGGTGTAGTTTAACGGATAATCTTTCATCTAGGAAGGTGAAAATATCACCCGTGGAGGTTTTAGGTTAAGTTTCTCACAATTTTCCACACATGAACTAAAAAAAATATTGAAATATGTTTTAACTATTTAACATACTGTAAGATAAGATCACACAAAGGGAAAGGAAGAATTTGAAAATAAGTCTTTACATAAAGAATTTCAATTTAATCATCTATTTTTATAGATTTAGGTAAAATCTAAAATTTAAAAAACAAGTTATAATGTTTAAGTTGATTTAAATAATATATTTCAGTGATATAATTAATGAATTAAAAAATAATAGAACTGTCAATTTTATGTAACTTGCTTCATGTTACATAAAACGTACCTATTACCTAATGCAGATCCTACTCTATTATATTTGGAAATAAACTAGTACATGAATGATATTGTACTATTATTAGTTTTTACATAATTATTATAAAAGATATCTTAATGATCTAATATTGATAAACAATAAATTTTTAATAGTTCTAGACATGAAGGAGATATTCATACTTATGAACTAACTCTTTTCTTTTTTGTTTAGTAGGCCATTATCTTGAACTTTTAGATACAATTTCAAAAAAAAACACAAAAAAACAAAATTTCTCTATTCAGTACATTTTAGAGTTGAACATTAAAATTTTTAAAGTAGAATAATCTTAAAATTTTGAAAACTATACTATATTTATTTTATTCTTTTTGAATTTACGTATGAGAAACTCTAGGAAAACCCAAAATAAAACCCCCACAGATGATATCCACTGTCTTTAGGGTACATCATATTACGCCATGAGGTTCAAACTTGGCACCTCCATTAAAAATTAATTAAACAAAAGACTAACAAAAATAATCAAAATATTAATACTTATCAGTCGTAGTAACACAATTAATGGACTTTATTTAATCGTAAATTATTATGGTTTTTAAAAGCAAAGCTCAATTCTTCTAATAAAGGTTGCTTTTAAGTGAATTCATATTCAAGCACAATCCTTTTTCAGTAAATAAGCCTTAAAAATACAATAATAGAAAATAATTAAATGTAGGCTTCACCCACACATTTCATATCGTTAAAAAAAAAAAGAAAAAAAAACACACATTTCATGTCCACTCCTGTGCTGATCCACTCAAGGCATATTTTATAGATCTAATGAAAAAGTTGTATTTCAAAATGAGACTGTTAAAGTTAAATTTTTTTGTGAGACTAATCCCATGAGTATATCTTTGGATCTACAGTGACTGGTTTGACCCATAAGTAGTAACTCAAGAGGGGAGTGGCTCGAAGGGGTGGTATCACTACACTAATTAAAATTTTGGCGCGTAGGCTAGTTTCTCTAACTGAAACTGACATATGGAGGTTTGTTTTCTCCTCGAAATGAAATCACTTTCTCTCATTTTCTTCATTTTTATTATTTTTTTCATTGGGGGTTCATGGCAATTCCA
The DNA here is from genome assembly GCA_013350335.1 of Chimonanthus salicifolius. Classification (NCBI taxonomy): domain Eukaryota; kingdom Viridiplantae; phylum Streptophyta; class Magnoliopsida; order Laurales; family Calycanthaceae; genus Chimonanthus; species Chimonanthus salicifolius. The sequence goes on from CM023534.1 coordinate 20,064,315, forward strand.
TTAGAAAGTATACAACAATTATTCATTGTGAATTGGTTCAAAATATTGGTGTAAACTTTCAATCAGAGCCTTTGATGAATAACAAGCTGTCAGATTTCACTTTTTAAATCCATCAATCATTCAATGAGAAGGGCTTTTATTAAAAGTTCACACCAATTTTAATGTAAATTGATTTTCAAGTTTTTTATTTGAAATTTTATCTAAACCACCCCTTCGCATGTGAATTATTTCTAATGGCAGCCATTCTAAGTGTAGATTGTGTATTCTTGTGGCACTCAAAATTCTTCAATACTCCGTAACACGGTTTAAAATTGAGAATTCATATTTACAAAAACTTAATATGTTATTAATTATGAAGTTCCAAGTTCAATTTACAATTTTACAATCAAGAATTTGATACTTGTAAGAATATAGTGTTACGATCCGACTCCAACACAATATTATCTAATTTAGACTTTACTTGAACCCGCACGGTTTTACTTGGGGCTTGGAGCAGGTTCAAAAGGCCTCATGTTGATTTGAGAGGTTGCCCCTTTCTAATAACATTCCCAATACCCACCTCATGGGCAATGTAGGACTTCTCCCACACTCCCATGTGAGTGAAGTGCAACAAAGTGTACTTCCCATCTAATTGCTCCAATAAATTCTTTATAAGTTGATGTTGGATTCAAAGTAACATTTCTACAATGAGGCTTGCGGGTGATTTCGTAAAATTATAGGATTATATTACCTCCAATATATGATGAATATATCCATAATGTTAAGAAAAAAAAATCACTTCTTTTGTGAGTGAAACAAGGAACCACTCCCAACCATGGCATTAGATAGTGGTCTTGGCTCCCATGTCAATTTTTCAAAAACTGAATAGTATTTCCTACATGGTAGTGGTGTTCATTGGTCAATGAAGTACAGAGAAGAAAACAAAGTAAAAGATTGACAAAGACCCTAGATAACATGATTTCCATTGTACAAACAGAAGACTGATAAGGACAATACACCAACGTGTGTATCAACACTTGGATTTTTCAAAGAAATACACACAGGAAAATGCCTCCTTCAATTGTGTCACGAGTCTGTGAATTTACACACACCTTGCTACAATCAACACGCTCTTTATTTAGTCGTCTCACTCGACTAATTTTTAGAGCATAGTGCGCAGCTTCCTACATGCACAGGTTCTTTGATGGAAAATAATCCCATGAGTAGTACCCCAGAGATGCTGGTCAGGAATTGACTTTGAGACCTGACTTCCTGAAGTCAGCGTCTTGACCATTAAACCAACACCGCTAAAGGTAATATTTTTCAGCTCTATCAAGATAGGAAGCCAATTAGATAGTTTTTTTTTTTTTAATTCAATTAGAAAAAGTACACATTAATATAATACTTTAAGATGCACAACAAAAAAAACCGCATTATACAGAAGAAGTGGCAAGGATGACCCGAGAAAATGGACAAGAAAATGTCTTGGCAACAAGGAGCCCAAGTAGAGATTTTGTCAACTAGCTGTGGTTATCTGACCAGGTTAGTTTTGATCCTCCAGGTTAGTTCTCTTCAAATGCAATAAAATGGCTTCCTGATTATTGAGGAAGGAGAGGGGGGAGGGGGACACCATAATTTTAAGATTGGAGGAACCTTATGAGGCCATGTCATGCATGCTTCTTTCCCCTCAACGGCACACTTGAGATGTTTCAATCATCCATCTAGAACATTTGACTCGTAGGCTTTTTTCTAAAGATTAAGATATACAGCTTTCTTAGAGCATTTGATTAATATTTGGAGAATGTGCAAACCTCTTTATAAAATTGTGGAGAGTGGCCCTTTGAAAGAGTGGAAATTGAATTCAAGACGTCCCACTTTCAAAAATAGATTCTTGACCATCACTTATAAACTCTACAAAATTGGATTCAATCATTCATTCAGCCTGCTTTTTTAAATCATTCGAATGTGGTGAAAGGCGCTTAAAGCATAACTAATAGGTCATTTTCCTACCCATCAGCTGGTTGAACCAAATCAAAGATGGTTGCATTATCCCATAATACCAATTATTGTCATTTAAACAATTCTAAAAAATAACAGCTGCAATATTAATGAAATTTTTTTATATCCAGACTCTTCTAGGAATATTAATGAAAGAAATACCATCATCATCAAAAAGAAATATCAATATAATAAGAGTGTAGTGATATGTGCCTCGTGTATCTTTCAGCCATGAGTGCAAATTTCTACTTGACCCAGTTGAGAAAAAACCTCATCTCATTGGATATGTAAATGAGAAGGCTAATATGTCTATTTTATCTGTAACTTCAAAAAATAACTAATAAATAATTAAACCAGGAAGACAGAAACCAAAACCCAGACACAGAACATGCTCAGCCCAAACAGGCTACATGAAAAATCAAAACTCTTGCACCGTCCATGAAGATCCACACCTTCCATGGCAGACTGATGACCTCTTTTGTTGGCAGATATAGGGATTTTTTTTTTTTTAATTAGGAAATGGCAGCTTTTGATGGTCTCTCTGGCCTCTTCCACTTTGATAAAAGTCTATGGTCCAAACAGCAAGAAAATGCACTCGTTCACAAGTCTTCAGCAAAAAATTAAGGCTAACCATTTAGACATGGGTGTTTTCTTTTACCAAACTCGAGATTTCATAATTTCATGTGAAATATTTGGTCTCTCCAAATATTGGTGAATTATCTTGTCTTTTTTTTTTAGTTTTGAATTGATGTTGAATTACTTTCCATTCATGCATATGGTTTGTGAATTTTGCATCTAATTTTAATTTCATAATTAATTGCATTCGACCATAGCATTTTGAAATTTAATTTCATAATTCAATCTTAAATTAAATTGAATTTACGATTTCATTATTGAACTTTTCATTATGACAATTTTCCTAGTGAGATTTTTAGTCAAATTTCATTTTCTATGAGTGAACTTGGGTTGGTTAATCGATCTGAGCTTTGGGTTATCTCATAACAAGAGCCGTTGCAAGTTGGTGAATTGGAGATTCTAAGATTTAAGTTCCTTCATCCAATTTGTAAAAACTAGGTTCCATTTCCAAAAAAAAAAAAATGTAGAAACTGGGTCTAAATTGATATTGAGTAGCCATTTAGACATGAGTGTTTTCTTCTACCAAGCATGGGATTTCAAAATTTCATGTGAAAGTACCGTTTTACCCACATGGAGTTATAGGGATCACATGGGATCTATATGATTTTGCCTAAAGCCTCCATTTTAGTTGTCACATTCATATTAGAGTAGTAGTCTTATATAGAGAGTTCCTTAAAAAAAACAAACGTTTCAAATGAGACAACTAAAATGAAACAGGATGGAGTAAAACATAAGGTTTAGAAGTGACAATGTGAATGGTGTAACCAAATGTTCTATTTGAGCAACCGAACAATGCTGGAACTACATGACCAACAACAAGAAAATTCCGTAGTGATGCCTATGCATTACCTCGTAAATTTTTGAAAACAAAGTGTAGTTTTTTGTTGGTAGAAACAATGACTAAGAACTGAAGGCATTTGGATTCCATATTTAATTCAATGAGAGCAAGGCTGCGTTTGGATGAAAGGTAATTTTACAGGAGTCACCCCTCACCTGGGGTCACTCTTAAGCTTGGGGTCACCCTTGAATATCCCAAACTTCAATGGGGTATTCAAAAAAGGTGATGAAAGGGGTGAATTTTTGAATTTTTACTCTCACTTGGGATAATTTTTGATTACCAAACAAGGGTAAGGAGGGGAGACCCCACCCCCTATTCAAACACAGCCCAAGAGTGAATAAATCCACTCCTAACAAGAGCAAAAGGGCTCTAATTTGTTAAACAGTGAACAAGAGCCACCCCCATTCTATTTGTCAGTGTCGGACAACCTGTCACGCCCCGACCCTCCGGGTCACTGATATGAGATTTTTTTTTTCCTAACACAATACTGAGCCTTTGCGGAAATCATTTTAATACATGGACTTAACATCTCATATGACTAAGTTTGGGTCTGACATTTGACAGCCTCGGATCCAACCATACCTAACCGGTAAGAATCTCAGGCAGATGGATGGGTCACCATAGGTCCGCTTAAAACCCAAAACCTCGACAGATTCCACCTCGACGCATAGTATATGGATACACTACTAAACAACGTGTAATATATAACTTGACCTCTTACGAAAGTCTAAGTGAAAAATGTCACACATGATCTACCTAACATTTACCATCAATTAATCCCATCAACATCAGAATTGCACATCATAAACGAAATAGATTTTATTACATCGTATAGTGTTTCAAACGAACACTATAAAGGGTTTATTACATTACATGTTCATACATACAACGTCTAATAAGCTAAACATAAGATCCCAACATTGGGTAGATAGCTAAAGGGTTTTCACCCTTTACTGCAGCTGAAGATCCTCCTGTCCTTCGTCCCTCGGGTTTCCTGTTTCGTAAGGGGTGTAAGCTTTACAAACTCAGTGGAGAGAAAACAACAGAAAATTCTAGATAATAAAGTATATTCTCAACATAATAAACATGTTATCAAACAACAGTTTATACACTCAGAAATCATATAGACTGATGTCAACACAATTATCTATCATGAAATGTCCTTCCTTTCTAAAAAAGATACCCCCGCCAAATGACGTCTACGGCTCTTCCCTAACCGCAAGTAATACGTTTCCTACACCGCCGGCAAATTCATGCTCAGTGATTCATACAACCCCGTATTTTAAATACACTTTGTACCAATGCCCTTCACGAGTTAGGTACTTCATACATTGATGTGAGGTAATTTGATATGCACAGTATACTAATCAATATGCACATTAACATATGGATTTAAACATAATTGTCAACCAACATAATATCTCTCATATATATGATCATAATAACCTCACTCAACTAACATAGATTCCTAAACCTTCCCGCATGGAATCATAATACAAATATCAGCAATCAGTATTTAACTATACTATGCTGGAAAAACTAATACAGATTAAAAGCCCACAAACGGGCTATATTATAACACAAATAAATGTTACCTTTCTCTCCAATTGGATACGTCTACCCTATACTCATCATTTATCGCATAGATTAATTATCCTGTAATACACACAATTATACACAAAATGCATATTCCTATTGGAATCACGGTTGGATACCTGATCTATCATCAGATCACTAACATCACAATACCAAGTAATATCTAGGAATAAGTGAGTTCCGTATTTCGTTTTAGGATGGTTAGATCTCAACATCTCGAAACATTTTCATGTTCACGTTTCATATGTAGTAACTCATAATCACCTCCTTACGTGTGAACAATGTCGGTATCACATTTTAATCCAATCACATCCTTTCCGTCAATAAAAATAACCACGAGCATCCACTTATTGCCGTAAGGCTAATGGTGCAAGACACATTGTATTGAATGCAAAATGAGATGCATTTTAATAAACACATAGTGTGATTGAATCTCCTCATCGTCGGTTGGCCAGTGTTTTTCAGTAATCTGTTTAAAATGTAAAACAATATAAATAAAACGTATAATTACACTATATAGCCACAATATATATTCCTATGTGTTTAGAATATCATGACAATACATTTATAGACTTTTTTTTAATTTTATAAAAATTACGATTTTGCCCCAGAACTTAATACGGACTAAAAATAAACCCATAAGTGGTCTAAAATAAATATTTTTAAGCTAAAACAACATAAAATTCTTTTTTGAAACCTTTCCAAAAAATTACGTTTTTATCCAAAAAAAAAATCCATAATTACCTAAATTCCCATGGGCACTATTCACAAATTTTTACGAAAATGTCACTGGTACTGTTCACCAAAATTATGAAAATGCCATCAGATTTGTAATGACCCAACTCGATATTTTGGGGTTTTAGGTAGTTTTGTGGATCTCTGAGTTGTACTTGACGCTTTGGTAGCATTGGGAGTGGTGTGGGCACCGTGGTGGGCCCTAGTGTACTTGGTTTTGAATTCGGGAACTCGAATGGTTTTTTGGTAATTTTTCTAATTATAGTGTACTATGTTATGAAAAATATTTAAAATCACACATTTTCTCTCTCGACGTTTGACATTCGAGTTTTTTTTCGGGTTCTCGACTTTAATTTGTTTTTTTTTTCTCCTTAAAAAGAAATAAAAAAAAAAATTTAAAATACTTGAACCCTTATCCCTTCTCTAAAACCCTAGAAAACCCAACCCTCTCAAATCCCAAAACCCTAGCCTTCATCAACGATATCTTGATGAATCGCATGTTTCGACCGTATCTGCGAGAGTTCGTGATAGTCTTCATCGACGATATCTTGATCTTTTCGTCATTAGAGGAGGAGCATGAGCGTCATCTGCGGATTGTTCTTCAGACTCTTCGGGAGCATCAGCTGTTTGCTAAGCTGAGCAAGTGTGAGTTTTGGTTGACTAAAGTGCAGTTTCTGGGACATATGGTGTCTCCAGGAGGAATCTCGGTAGATCCAGCGAAGGTAGAGACCGTGAAGACTTGGGAGAGTCCCAAGAGCGTGTTCGAGATCCGAAGCTTTTTGGGATTAGCAGGATATTACCGAAAGTTTATCCCGCACTTCTCTCAGATCGCGGTGCCAATCACTCGGTTGACGAGGAAGAACGTCAAGTTCGAGTGGAGCGAAGCTTGTGAAAGAGCATTCCAGAAGCTGAAGGAGAAGTTGACGACGTCTCCAGTATTGGTGATACCCGAGCAAGGACGAGGTTACGATGTTTATTGCGACGCGTCCAAGTTTGGTTTCGGTTGTGTGCTGATGCAAAAGGGGAAGGTAGTAGCTTATGGTTCCAGGCAATTGAAGGGACATGAGCAGAACTACCCGACTCACGATTTGGAGTTGACAGCCGTTGTATTCTCGTTAAAGTTGTGGAGACATTACTTATATGGTGAGAAGTTCAATGTGTTTTCTGATCACCATAGTCTCAAGTACATCTTCACTCAGAAAGACTTGAATATGACGCAGCGAAGATGCATTGAGTGCCTGGAAGATTATGACTTTAGTCTCTCCTATCACCCAGGGAAAGCCAACGTGGTGGCCGATGCCTTGAGCCGGAAGTCTCACAGCGACGTGGCGAGGATGGCATCCTTGCAGTGGAAGATGCTGGAAGTTCTGTCCGAGTACGATCTGGAGCTGATCGAAGGAAGTGGGTCAACAAGAATCCATAGTCTGGTTCTGCAACCCGAGGTAGTTAGATTGGTGTTGGAAAAACAACAGAGCGACCCAGAAGCGAAGGAGTTGGTAACTCAGCTTTTAGGAGGAGTGACTCTAGAGATTGGAAGATCAAGGCGGACGGAAGTCTTACATTTAAAGACAAACTGTTTGTGCCAAAGTCGGACGAGTGCAGGAGGAAGGTGCTTGATCACTTTCATCGATCTCGCTTTGCGGTGCATCCTGGTGGAACAAAGATGTATCGTGACTTGCGGCGACTTTTCTGGTGGAAATGTATGAAGCGAGAGGTAGCAGATTTTGTGTCCAAGTGCTTGATTTGTCAACAAGTGAAGGCAGAACATCAACGACCTGGTGGAAAGATGCAGCCTTTGGAGGTGGCTGAATGGAAGTGGGAGCATATCACGATAGATTTTGTAAGCGGATTCCGTAAGTCTCCTAAGAAGAACGACGTTATTTGGGTAATAGTCGATCGATTGACAAAGTCAGCTCACTTTCTGCCAATCAAGAAGACGGATTCTTTGGCTACTCTAAGTAAATTGTATTTGAAGGAGATAGTCAGATTGCATGGAGTGCCTGTATCCATTATATCTGATAGAGATCCGAGGTTTGTGTAAATGTTTTGGCAAGGATTGTAAGAAGAGTTGGGGACTAAGCTGTGCTTCAGCACTGCATTTCACCCTCAAACGGATGGTCGGTCAGAGAGAACCATTCAAACCTTAGAGGATATGCTAAGAGCTTATGTGATGAACATGCAGGGAAGTTGGGAAGATCACTTGCCTTTGATCGAGTTCGTCTACAACAACAGTTATCACTCCAGTGTGTAGATGGCACCCTACGAGGCTCTATATGGCAGACCTTGCAGGTCACGTCTTTGTTGGACAGAGGTAGGAGACAAAGCGCTGCTAGGACCTGATCTAGTGCGTGAGACGTTAGAGCAAGTTGAAGTGATTAGACAGCGTCTCAAGACGGCCCAGAGTGTCACGCCCCGACCCGAAGGGTGGGCCTGGAACCCGACTGATTTTTTTTTTTTTTAAGGATAAACTAAACCAACTCACAAGCACTCTAATTGGGCCGGATCAACGATTAGGCCCAAAGGTCACACATGATCCCAACATGTAGACTTAAACACATACCATAAGTCTACCCCACAAGAATAGATATATCATTAACATCAACACATAACATGATCAAATAAAATCCATCAATTGATTCATCATTCAAAATCACTACAAAATGACTACCGCAACGTAGTAGTCTCAATACATTATGTTTACAAAGACCAAGTACCACATCCGGTACTTAACAAAAGCAATTGGTTCCAAGAACCAACAAGAAAATATTAGGGCATTCCCCTCCGGGGGAATCCCGAAACACTGCTTCAGCTTATCCACCCTAAGTTTGATAAAGAGGGTCCTCCTCGGGTTCATCGCTTGAAAGGTGAGTGAGGTGAACTAACTAGCCCAGTGAAGGAAATATAACAATATAGTTTAAGTAAAAATACAACAAGTTAGCAAGAGTTCAATAATATCACATGCTTGATAACAATAAGCATAATCTTATGTAAAACATCATCATCATCTCATCAATTACTGCTATCATCCAACGTAACGCATGCCGACTACGCTGAGACCAGTATTAAGTCCTGACACGGTCAAAATACATCCTTACAAGTACATCTCCGGCTCTGACTTAGCCGATACTGACACTCTCAAGTCAGCAACTGACGACATCATGGTTCTCTCATGGTCCAGTATACATAAACCATCTCTCATATGGCCGATATTGGTTCAATAGCCCATTGTATATATATATATATATATATATATCTTTGAGGTATGATATGGTTATTCCCTTTATTGGACTAGTTAGTTCACCTCTTACTCTCCAAGAGTTTGTTTGAGGACCCGATGTGGGCCACCGAAATGATGTCGTGGACTAATCGGTGGATTACTAGTCGGTGGTGCAGTTGGATCTCATACATATGAGCACCCTTTTTATTACGATATTTTTGCATTCATGCATATGAGAACTACTTATATTGTTGACATGTGATATGCATTATCTCTTCATTGGGCTGGTTAGCTCACTCCTTGTCTTTCAGGTATCCGATTGCAAAGGGACTGGGCAGGGCCCCTTGAGTAAGCGCCCGTAGAGGAGTAGTGGTTAGATATTTTATTTTTACGTTGTTCTTAGTTGAGAGACCTTGTTTTATGTGACCCTTTTTTGGATGTTGTTTGATTTTGGATGATGTATAACTGTATTCGAATAGTCTATGATTGTTTCATGTTATGTTGGTATGTTGAACCCTATTACCACTTTTTGAGCGGGAGGTAGTTGCCCCGTTTAAAAAAAAATTATATATATATATATATACCCGTTTCCTATGCCTTTGTGATGTTTGAGATATTTCGGAGATAACGTGCCCGTAGCAGGACGGGTGGTTACAAGTTCATTATTCAAGAAAATGACGAAATTGACATCAGTTAACTGTTCGAAAAAATTATGAAATTGCCATTTTGACAAACTTCCACTTATACAGTGCGTCGCAAGTTACTGTACGTGATAGATTTTTCAATTTTTTTGTTTTTTCTTCTCCGATTTTTATAGAGCAAACCGTAATACATTTTCTGACAAATTTTAATATCTAGTTTCCTCTTAATGAGGTATACAAACTAAAAATATTAACTCAAAATAAATACATACAGAAATCCTCAAAAAAATTAAGTCTACAGTTATAGAGCAATAGTAAATACCACAGCATAAAAGAAAATATGAAAAAAAAGTCTGTGAATTTGTGATTTGGAATGTAAACGGAGTGAACCTATTTATATGGGTTTAAAAATCACTATTTGAGATTGGTTGTATGAACCATATCCTTTAGATCTTTCGGCAGTATCAAAACTGTTGATTATTGTTGGCAGATAAAAATCTTATCTTTTGCCAACAGTAAAAATTCACTTTTACCTTAAGCTTTTTCTGTTCGATTATATTAGACCCTAAATCATGAAATCAGTTTACTGTTCGAGAAAATTACAAAATTGCCATTAGTTAACTGTTCGAGAAAATTACGAAATTGCCATTAGTTTACTATTCGAGAAAATTACAAAATTGTCTATGAAACCCTTGCCCAGCCGATGTGTGAAGTCCCACATCGGTTAGGAAGGAAAGGGGTGATGGGGTTATATGAGGCTAAGCCTACTTTAACTAATAAGACTCGTTTTGGGCCGTGCCATATGGGCTCATGCCTAAAAGTAAAATCATGCGGGCTCGCTGTGTGCGAGGCCCAGAGCGGATAATTTCTTTTTTAGTCAAGACCTAAGCCCTTTATTTGGGTCGGGTCGTTACAAATGGTATAAGAGCGTTAATTCAACTCTCAGACTGTATGGGCCTTTCCTCCTTCGCTGGTGTTGTTGAGCTAAGCCGGGTCGAGCCGGGGCCGGCTCGAGACTTAGGGGGTGATTGTGAAACCTTTGTGCAGTCGATGTGGGAAGTCCCACATCGGTTAGCAAGGAAAGGGGTGATGGGGTTATATGAGGGTACGTCCACTTTAACTACTAAGACGCGTTTTGGGCCGGCCCATGTGGGCTCGCTGTGTGCGAGGTATGGAGTAGACAATTTTTTGCTGAGTCAATCCCTAAACCTTTTATTTGGGTCGGGTCGTTAAATTGCCATTCTGACATTTCACTTGTATAGTGCCCCGTAAGTTACTGTAGGTGACAGATTTTCCAATTTTGTTTGTATTTTTTTCTCCTATTTTTATATAGCAAACCGTAAGGCATTTTCTGACAAAATTTAATATCTAACTTCCTCTTAATAAAATCTACAAACTAAAAATATTAACTTAGAATAAATACTTAATAAAATCTTCCGAAAAATTAAGGTTGCAATTATAAAGCAATAGTAAACACCACAGCATAAGAGAAAATCTGTAAAAAAAAATCTGTGAATTTGTGATTTTGAATATAAACGAAGTGAACTTATTTATAGGAGTTTAAAAATCACTATTTGAGATTGGTTGTATGAACCCTGTTCCTTAGATCTGTCGACAATATCAAAATTGTTGATTAATGTCGGCAGACAAAAATCTTATCTTTTATCAACATAAAAAATTCACTGTTACTTTAACATTTTTTTGTTCGAGTATATTAGACCCTAATTCGTGAAATCAGTTCACTGTACAAGAAAATTACGAAATTAGCATAAGTTCATTGTTTGAGGAAATTACGAAATTGCCATTCTGACAAGCTTCCACTTGTACGGTGAGCCGCAAGTTACTGTACATGACAGATTTTCCAATTTTGTTTGTATTTTCTTCTCCGATTTTTATAAAGTAAGTTATATGGCATTTCTGACGAAATTTAATATCTAGTTTCTTCTTAATAAGGTTTACAAACTAAAAATATTAACTTAAAATAAATATTTACAGAAATCCTCCGCAAAATTAAGCCTACAATTATAGAGCAATAGTACACATTACAACATAAGAGAAAATCTGAAATGAAGTCTGTGAATTTGTGGTTTTGAATGTAAATTGAGTAGACCTATTTATATGGGTTTAAAAATCACTATTTGAGATTATTTGTATGAACCATGTCCCTTAGATCTGTCGACAGTATCAAAACTGTTGATTACTGTCGGCAGATAAAAATCTTATCTTTTACCAACAGTCAAAATTCATTGTTACCTTAACCATTTTGTGATACCCCACCCCAAATTAGTGACTAATTTAGACAGATTTTAATTAACTAAATATTTTTTTAGCCATTAATTATAAATTTTGTTATGTTGATCATGAAGAATTTTGAATGAGCTTTTCAACGAGTCTGAGTTTGACTTGATCTGAGTTCAAAAACTCTTTGAAATTAAATTTTAAAAGTATAATAATAAGTTATGATTATTAATAATATTATTTTAGGGTTAAAACTTGGCTGCTTTGGAAACAGTCATTTTATTTCATTTCAACCTCAAATTTTAGATCTTACACTATTTTTAAAATCCAGACTTAACGGAATGCAATCTAGATCTAATTCTACTTATTTTCATTACCTAAAATTTTATAGGTGGCAAAACCCCACTTGGGTAGGGAAGATAAAATCCTAAAAATATATGAAGGAAGTTAATATTCAATCTGTAAAATAAGTGAGCCATTTGTATCTTCAGATTTCCAAAATACCGAGTTTTTAATAATTATTTTATGTCGAAAAATGTGAGCCGTTGAATACTTTGTCATTTAGATTGAGTGGTTTTTTACTCTAAAACACTTTAAAACTTTAGAATATTTTTATAAGATTAATTTAATCTACCTAATTATAAAATTAAATTTTCTCCAGGAGATTCTTTAAAATTAAGAAATTTTATCAAAACAGTGTTTTTTGATTAAAACATTGAGTTGTTGACTGAAATTTTTATCCAAAATTTAATACTATGTTAATAATTTAATATTTGATTTAGTGAACTATTCAGATTAAATTAGAGGGATCTTGAAATACTCAGATTTAACAAAGGATATGAAAGGAATTTTAAAAAAAGAAATAATAATAAAATAATATAAACTATCTAATAGGATAAACATCACACATCAACATGAAACACGTCAACATGAAATGTGGGTGACTTTCAGCCAACCCATTCCTTTATTTAAGCGCCTGGATGGGGAGGAAGGAAGTAAAGGGAAAAAAAAACACCAGCCACTGACGTTTCACTCTCTCTCCATCTTTCCCCCCTTGTTTTCTTCTTCTCCTTTTAGTTCAAAACAGCAACCTTTCTCTTTCTTGTCTTTCTTCCTTCGTAGGTCAAACTCTCCCCTGTCCCTTTCTTTCGTTTTCATTTTTTTCCTTCTTCGGTCGGTGTAACAAGCGGCAATAACAACCGAACTCCAAGGGTTCTCGTATCAACGTCGGGTTTTCGAAACTTGGTTAAAAATCGATGGATTTTCGCGTGTGAGGAGACTCGAACTGAATTGGTATTGTATTGTATAGTATTTAAATCCACTAACACTAGACTGAAATGGGACCCATGGTCACTTAAAGATGGAAAATACTATATAGGTCTAGAATGCGAGACCTGACACCGCCTACTGTAAGGGATGTAAATGTTCTAACTGTGTAGAACGTATGCGTAAATTGGTGTCGGGGAGCCGATGACTTGTAGCCTCTAACGCAGTATGGACCCATGGAGTGTCTGGGAATTGTCGGGTAAAAACTGGGTGAAGGCATTCTTGTATTGGTATTGGATACACCGAAGGGTAAGGCTGGAATTTGGTGATTCTCTCAGAATAAGTCCCTGTGTAAGGAGGGCAATGGAAATCATGCATTATCATGCATTTGACATTTGCATGTGAGAATTATGATTATAAGTTAAATCTATGAAAGATAATAATTTTGGAAATCTGATATTGGCCATTGGGCTATAACTGCTGAGATTAGTCGAACACCGTTTACGAACCGTTGGGTTGGACGTGTTAGTAAGCTGTGGTCGATCGCCAACAACCGCTGGTGTTTGATGAGCTAGTAGACCGGGTCGTGGAGACCTTGTGATGTTAGGCTAAACACCGTTTGAGAACTGTTGGGTTGGACGTATTAGTAAGCCGTGGTCGACTGCCATCAACCACTGGTGTTGGATGTGCTAGTAGACCGGGTCGGGGAAACCTTATGCACTTGCAAGTTGCTAAATGAGGGCTGACCTCGGTAAAAATGGATAAAACACTTTAGAAAGTAATCCTAGGGTGAAAATGGGTTAAGTAGATTAACCGCATTGTATTCATGAAATATGCATTATTTATGGTATCATGTATTATGTTGGCCATTATGGTAATATGAGTCAAGTAGATTAACTGCATTTCATTCATGGAACATGCATTGTTATTAATTTCACGAATATTGTATGTTGATTTTTATGGTGAGCTCTCCCGCTGGGCTATTACTCATGTCCCTTACATTGTAGGATATGAACTAGAAGGAGGAATGGAGGAACCCATGGTACCTTGTTGAGAATCAAACTCGGATGTTTCTCGTAGTTTCCCGCTTGAGGAAACAAAATGAATCTATGACCTACTCTATCTATGTTGATAATAAATATGCCTCTTGTGGCATAACAACCCATGTCTGTAAATTTGGTATTTCCATGTAATATATTTGTGTGTTGGTGTGCTCAACATATTGCTTCCATGTGTTTGAGTGAAAATTTTTCGAATTATCTTATTGATTATGTTTAGGAATATTTAAGACACGGATATTTCATGTAGTTATTAGACTCATATGGGTAGTATGTTAAGGAGTTAGTGACTCATTGAGTTAAGGTTTTAAAAAAAAAAAAAAAAATTTAGTCGCGTCCCGAGCCCACGTACGGGATCGGGTCATGACACATTTTCTGTTCGACTATATTAGATCCTAACTCGAGAAATCAATTCACTGTTCGAGAAAATTACGAAATTACCATCAGTTCACTGTTCAGGAAAATTACGAAATTGCCATCAGTTCACTGTTTGAGAAAATTACGAAATTGTTATTCTGACAAACTTCCACTTGTACAGTGTGCCCCAAGTTACTGAAATGGTAGATTTTCTAATTTTGGTTGTATTTTCTTATCCGATTCTTATAGAGTAAATCGTAAGGCATTTTCTTACGAAATTGAATATCTACCTTCCTCTCAATGAGGTTTGCAAACTAAAAATATTAACTCAAAATAAATACTTACAAAAATCCTCCGAAAAATTAAGATTGCAGTTAGAGAGCAATAGTAAACACCAAAGCATAAGAGAAAATCTGAAAAAAAGTTTGTAAATTTATGATTTTGAATGTAAACGGAGTAGACCTATTTATAGGAGTTTAAAAATCACTATTTGAGATTGATTGTATAAGCCCTGTTTGCAGTATCAAAATTGTTGAATACTGTCGGCAAACAAAAATCTTATCTTTTACCAACAGTAAAAATTCACTGTTACTTTAACATTTTTTTGTTCGACTATATTAGACCCTAATTCGTGAAATTAGTTCATTGTTTGAGAAAATTACGAAATTGCCATTAGTTTACTATTTAAGAAAATTACGAAATTGCCACCAGTTAACTGTTCGAGAAAAGTACAAAATTGCCATTCTGAAAAACTTCCACTTGTATAGTGCATCCCAAGTTACTGTACATGGCAGATTTTTCAATTTTGTTTGTATTTTTTGTCCTATTTTTATAGAGCAAATCGTAAGGCATTTTCTGACGAAATTGAATATTTAGTTTACTTTTAACGAGGTTTAGAAACTAAAAATATTAACTCAAAATAAATAGTTAAAGAAATCCTCCGAAAAATTAAGACTGCAGTTATAGAGCAATAGTAAACACCACGGCAGAAGAGAAAATCTCAAAAAAGTCTGTGAATTTGTGATTTTGAATGTAAACGGAGTGGACCTATTTATAGGGATTTAAAAATTACTATTTGAGATTGGCTATATGAACCCTATCCCTTAGATCTGTCGGCAGTATCAAAATTGTTGATTATTGTCGGCAGATAAAAACCTTATCTTTTACCAACAGTAAAAATTCACTGTTAACTTAACCTTTTTCTGTTCGACTATATTAGATCTTAACTCGTGAAAATCCGATACCGTATATGTGTTGAGAACATGGGATTTACTTACGGTGAAATATTCACTTTTTGTTTTGATACCGAGGATGAAGAATTTTTCACAAAATCAATGTTTTAATAAAATAGACGGCTTATAATAACCGTGATTTTGACACTTAGAAAACTGTTTAAAATACTCATTTCGACATTCTAAAAATGTCAAAGAATTTGAAAAAATGCAGATCGACTGTGATCTAAGTTTGCCAATTTTTGGAATACATGGTATCTTGAAAATCGAGACTTGTAGATAAAAGCATGTGTAAAATACACGTTTCGAGGAATACTCGTGAAATTCTGAAAATACCATTGAGTAACGTACTCAAAAGCTTAGTATGTGTGTGAATTTCAAGATCTGAATATATCAGAAGATTGGTCTTTCACACTCAAGAAGTTTACAAGATACTATTCATGATTTTTATATATAAAATAAAAGACATTAAATAATGTCCAAAATGCCCTCCGAAGTTCGTCAGCTGGATCATTAAGCAAACGAGCTCTGATTGGATCACATAATACATTTTCGGGAAGTTCTTTCTTTACTCCATCATATTAACCGATCAGAAAGCCAAGTTAATAGTTCTAAAAATTTGTCATTTTTCTAATTAAGAGTAGAGTTATTATATAACCGTTTCATTTTGGACCTCATATTCAGTCCAATGCCCCAAACTATGGTGGGCTAGGCATTGGATATCATCATAGGATTCAGGTTTTGTTTTCATGGCCCAGTTATAAGTTGGGTGGGCTCCAGTTGGGTCAAGTGGATTGTGATTTGAATGTATTAATAAGTTGGGTGGGCTCATCGGTTGTGGATGCATGCAATATATATGCCACGTGTACGGTAGATGAGTCACCACAAAAGTCTTCTATGCCAATGAAAGGCTGTTCGACCACTGATTAGAAAAATAAAATGTAAACTGATCTGTCATATATCTATCTGTCCACGTATATTCATTCATCCAAAGATTCCATTTACTTGAGACTGATTTTTCGAGTGTAAAAAACAAGCTCCATTCTTTGTTGTTTGAACATCAATGGCTCCTCGCACTCCAAGATTGGTAGTGCCCATAGACCTAAACAAGAATCCATGGGAGCAGAAGCTGTCCCTTCACAACCGGTGGCACCCTTATATACCCCCAGTAGCAGAGGTCAAAGTGGGAGAATTGTTCAGAGTTGAAATGGTCGACTGGACTGGGGGTAGAGTTGGAGACAATGAATCCGCCGTCGATGTAAAATCACTAAATCTGTCCACGGTAAGTATGTTTCATTACTTACCAGTTAAATTAGAGCAAAGGCATCGTGAATCAGGTCACAAGGTTGTATTGTTTTGTCATTTCAATTATGTGAGGATGATTGATGACAAAATTTGAATAAGTCGTTGAGGATTCTAGTAACTTCAACTCTTGTACAGGTGCACTATCTCAGTGGATCCATTAGTGTTGTTGATACTGATGGTATTCCAGCAAAGCCTGGCGATCTTCTTGTAGTTGAAATCTGCAACTGGGGTCCTCTACCAGGAGATGAATGGGGTTATACAGCAACATTTGACAGAGAAAATGGAGGTGGATTTCTGACCTGACCACTTCCCTCATGCAACCAAAGCTGTTTGGTACTTCGAAGGAATTTACGCTCACTCACCTCATATACCAGGTAAATCATTCATCATCTTTCTTCCATTAGGGTGCATTCAAAACACAACCTGCTGTATGTTTGCTGATGAGATGAAAAATACAAATTAAGAATGGTTATTTATGACAAACATGAAATTGCTATCATGAGAATAAATATCATTTGTCTTCTTTCATTTCATCTGGACAAAAATATTATCCCACGATTTTAATTGCTGACATTGATCAAGTGTAAAGTAGTAAAAACAGTATCCTTTAAGGTGCAGTGAAACAGAACCACCCAATACATTGAATTTGTATGACTACATAGTTTACGTAAAGTACTCTGATAACAACTCAAACAAATGTAGATTCTACAGAAAATTTAAAATCAATTAGCTGCATGGATCAAATGATACCAACTATTACTTGCTCTTCAGGTGTGCGCTTCCCAGGTCTAACTCACCCCGGAATAACTTGGAACTGCACCTTCAATGGAACTTCTGAACATATGGAATGAAAGAGAAAAATAACTAGACGAGAATGGCCTCAAATCTTTCAAGCTATGTGAAGTTTTGCATTCGCGTCCGCTGGCAAACTTGCCATCGCCCAAAGGTTGCCTCCTCGGGTTGGTATGACAACTGAACCTTCTGAATCCTCTCTACTGTAATGGAATTCTATTACAATAAAGCCGTTGGGAAATTTAAATGTGGGGTCGAACTCATGTCCTTTTTCATTTTCAAATGCATAGTTCTCTAGTTATCATCAAATGGCATTCAACTATTTAGCATTTCATTCCAAAAGTCTCAGAGAACATTTCAATAGGCTCAAACTTCTTACTTTTAGGTTAGGGCATGAGTTTCATATGAACCATGGAGATCATGCTTCAGTGATTCAGGTTATTATAATGTGTTCCATTAAGGATACTATCACTATACAACGATCACCAGACAGGAAGACTAGAAGTCCAAAATAAGAGCTGCAGAAGAAAATTCTATTTGTACACTGAACAACAACTGAGTAAACTCTCCATCTAATAAACAGACAAAAATCCTAATATATGAGTTTCTGATGAAATCTGAAAGACTGTTATATTAAACAAGCCTTCATTTAAATGAAGATTGGAAAATAGCAAGATGTTCTCTCTTATTAATAGATCATATATGAGTCAACTACTTCTTATTCCGGAATGACAGAGATATCCATATCCAATCCCATTGTATTCATTTATGGCTGTCAACAGGCCATGTACCTTCCATATGCCCAGACCTTGCCATCGATAGCCTGATGAGTAGGATTCCTTAGTCAGTGGAAACTCCATTTCATGAGTACTAGTAACAAAATCTGAAGGTTATGTACGAAGGTGCATTGACACTAGAGAGAATAAGTTCCATGATAGGGAAAAGGGAAAAACCTATCTGTCTTACATAGTCATTAACTGATTAAAGCCATGAAATGATTAATTTTACATAACAAAGAAGCAATCGTGTCATGATTGTTATCTCATAACTAACTGCTATTGTTAAGAAAAGTAGATTAAACACCATATCATGGGTTGACCTGCTGTGATTAAATCAAACAAACTGTGAAGTACCACACAATCAAAACTTCAGTTTATCAGTATAATGTTAATAAGAGAAGCTATTTTTCTGTAGATTATCAAATTGTCTGCACATCAAACATAATCTTGAAGGAAAAAGAAATTTAATAATGCAGACAGGTTACACTTACATTGAAGTCATAATGATCTAGCATCAGCAGGCAAAAACTGCTCATAAGGAAAACAGACGCAGTGAACTAGAGATTTATTGATTAGTTAATTTATTAAACCTATGGGAGAGTTGTGGGTACCTATTAGATAAATCGACAGATTGCTCAAATCATTTGGGGTGTTCTGCATTACTGCTTAATTGCTCATTAAGGTCATTTTCCATTGCCTCTACAGTATGCTACTATTAGAACTTCTATCATAAATCTTCCCTGTGCAACATGAATATAGAAGCGAATGAAGAGTCGCAGATATGGATAACCATTTTCCAAAATCAAGCACACGGATAAAGGACACAGGTATTTCATTTATAACATGCTATATAGATGTATTGCTCAATAAAAGCTATATAGTATTGTTCAAGCATACTAATGTATCTAGAGACTTGATTTTGTAATTTTTCTTAAAATGATAATTTTACAGAGTCCCTCTTATGTATTTTCATGCCAACAGTATAATAAATACGAGTTCAAATAAGAAAAATGGTATAATGCAATAATAGTTATCAAAGCATATCCTTTCCGAACATTATTGCTTGGTGTTTGATAAAATGTATAAAGATCATACAAGCATCTAGCTTCTAAGGAAATTATGCTAATTGACAATTAAACTAAATCCAACTTCGTAGATCCCAGAGGGCACAGTGGAGTGGGAGAAGATTGCAAATGAGGCTGCAAGGACAATCCCAGACAGGGAAAATGGTGGAAACTGCGATATCAAGAACATCAGTAGAGGTTCAAAAATATATCTTCCAGTGTTTGTAGAAGGAGCAACCTTTAGTACAGGTAACATGCATTTCTTTCAAGGTGATGGTGAAGTCTCATTTTGTGGTGCTATAGAAATGAGTGGATTCCTAGAACTCAAGTACTCTCTCTCTCTCTCTCAAGATGTTCATTCAAGAATTGCTGGTGCATGATTAATTGAAGTACAAACCATTCTTTTAGTATATTCCTAGTTACAAAGAGCTGTACTTTCTTTTAGGTAGAAATTCATCCTTTTAGGCCTCTAAAGTTAACATGAATAAAACTATACCTCAAGTTTAATGAAATAATGAGTTCCACATGCACTCAGCTAAGATAATAAGCAAATCTTATATGTTTGAGCATAGATGCTCCAAAAATCATAACTGATTCAAAATTTCAAAGAAAGAATGGTTAACCAAGATACAATGTGGTATGCAGAAAAACACTAACAAAAAACAACATTAGGTTCACAAAATTTTTCTTCTTTGATATCTCAGACCATGTGAATAGTCAGGGATCACCAATGCCTCAAAATAATAATTACAGTGCTTCTCAAATTACTACTTTCATTTGGTTTTAAATTTTGCTTGGACTAATGCTCTTTGTTTACAAGGTGTAGATCATAAGGGGAGGAATGAAAAGAATACTTAACCCCAATGGGTCCAACTCCTCTGCATGTGAATCCCATATTTGAAATAGGCCCAGTAGAGCCGCGGTTCTCTGAATGGTTGGTATTGAAGGAATAAGTGTTGATGAGAGTGGCAGGAAACATTATCTTGATGGAAGTGTAGCATACAAACGTGCAGTCCTCAATGCCATTGACTATCTCTCAAAGTTTGGATACTCAAAAGAACAGGTTTGTCACTCTTCTCTTTTGATTTGAAGGAAAGGACATTGGAGAGAACATAAAATTGTTATCTAAAGGAACAAAGGATTGAATGGGAAATTAATTCAAAAACCCAATGAAATGCAATCACCAGCATAATATCAACGTTCTCCTTTCATTAAAATCTATCCTTTGTATTATAAGACGTTTTTATGAGTATAGGACAGTCTCACTTGAGTCCTAGCCAGAAACCTGAGTCTCTCTTTTCCATAGCAAGTTCTTGAACTATAAACCGAAATGGAGAATTGGAGAACCCAACTCTGTTTCTCCACCTCAAGTATCCGACCATCTATATCGATAAGAAATGCAGAATTGTAGGCAGGGATAGTAGTAGTAGTGACAATAGTTGTAATAGTGCTGAGATTTGAGGGTCGTGACATTAAACATTTGATATGGAAATTGGACAGATGTATCTGTTGTTATCGTGCTGCCCATGCGAAGGTAGGATTTCAGGAATTGTAGATTCTCCAAACGCTGTGGCCACCCTCGCTATTCCTACAGCCATCTTTGATCAGGTGCCTTACCCTATCATTTCTTTATTAGTTGGTTTCATTTGTTTTCCTTGCTTTTTGAATTAACAAGCTTGGCTGTGCAGGATGTGAGGCCTAATGGGGCAAGATACCTGTAGGACCTCGAGTGGTAAGGACACCTGATGTTCTAAAATGCTCGTATGATGGAAACTTGTCAATAACAAAGAATCCTTGTGCCAATACATGAATTTCGGGTATCAGCTGTTATTGAAAGGCATTTAAAAAATGTCAACTTCTTCAGAACACTTCTCATATTTGTCAGTATAGGGGGCAAAAGATATGGAATGTAAAGCTCACACCTTACATCAAGGTCGATTGTTGGATAAAAAATAACCACTATGAATTGCAATTCACTTGAATATTAGTGTGATCCTGAAAGAGGTTGACATTCACCATTACATTAAAGTAACTCATTCAAACCATACAGATAATTTGAAAATGAGGTGTGAAGATTACTGCAATTTATTGGTGAATGTGTTGAGCAATTTGCTAGTCAGCCGACCTTAAAATTAGTGGCTAGAAATTGAGTTTTAGGTTAAAATTTTAATTGCCAATAGCTCATTAAGTCTACTTTTAGTTTGTATGATTAGATTTACACTGTGAAGAAATAAAAAATAAAAACAGTATTAGGTGCAACTTTGTGAATATACACTAGATGAAATAAACAGACATGGGCATGCAGCTTGATGAGATAGACATGGAGACAGGTACTAGAAGATGGTTGAGAAGTTTATAAACATGCCTCTCTAATTAATTTAATACGTATCTTTTTTATGTATACAATTTATTATATGATAAAAAAAAAGAATAAAAGATCTTCCATTAATCCATAACTGATAGTAAATGTAATTAATTACCTTTATTTTGCTAATATTGTTAGAGAGATAATGTTTTTATAACTCACTTTGTCTAGTATTCTTTCAATCTTATCTCAAGTAATAAATTCAACTATAACAAATAAAGTCACAAAGCATATTTAGTATAAGTTAATGTTAGAAAATTCAAAATTTAGACTCGACTCAAAATATTACAGAGCTCAAATTAGCATCGATTAGTAGGAAATGCAGACATAATATTTGAACTTATAATATATCTATAATACATGAGTTTAATCTAGCTAATGGTATATATAGCAGTCATTGGCTTACCTATCAAAAGAAAACAAAGAAACAAAAAAGAACTCATGGAACTAACATCGTAAAAATCTGCAATAAGTAAAACCAGAAGACAAAAGTTAATGATAGTCAATATACCTTTCTTCTATTCTCACATGTCATGGATAATTTGATTCATCATTCTTCAATAAGAAAAACAATGGATCAAGTGATTCAGTAGGAAATGCAATTTCAAATAAAACAAAAACTGCTATAAAACATTGCTCACAACCAATAATCTAGGAAAGCAATGACATTTACTGTAAGGGGAAAAGAAATGCAAGGGGAAAAAGAAATCCTCAAACCTGGCGGCAGCAATGCCATCAACATAAAAATGTCATACCATGATAGTTCCAAACGGCAAAGATGAAAAAAAAAAGTATTTCAATTCCTGCACAGAGCACTATCATTCCATGAGCTAATAATTGACAAACACAACAAAGTGGGCACACGCTCTCAAAATCAAGTCAATTCTCTTTAATGAACCTAGAGGAGAATTACAAACAATACTTATGTAGAGAATGAATGCAAATGAAGATTTTGCTGAATATTCAAATCCCCATTCCTAACTCAACTATACCGCATCTGTCAGTTCTACCTATTGAGGGAAGCTTTCTTCAACTTCTTTCCACATCTCAGAATTGTTTGAAAACCTGTTCTTTATCAGCCCAAGAATCTCCCTCGCCTCTTCCACTTTGATTTACTCACCAACCCATTTACAAGCATTTTCATAGTCGAAACGTTTGGCACCCAATTCTTTGCAATACTCTCCTTACACACCGACAATGCTGTATCAAAATCCCCACCTAGGCAGAGATAGTAGGCAAGAGTAAAGTAGCAAGCGCTATCTGGATCACACCCTTTCCTACCCATCTCATTAAAAATCCTCTTCGCCATGCTCCAAATTCCCTTCCTTACAAAACCCATATATAAGATGGTAATAAGTAACCACATTTGGTTTCATCCCCCTCGACCGCATCCCGTCAATTAACACCTTTGCCTCATCCGACTTCTTCAACTTACAGAGACTCTGAATTCTCATATTATACGTACTAACCCCCGGGCGGTACCCATTCTTCCTCATCAACTCCAACACCTTCCCAGCATCATTATACCGCTCTTCCTTGTAAAGACCCGCAATTAAAGTATCAAATGAAGTGGTATCAGGCTTACATCCACACCGTTCCATTTCTTGTAAAATGGGATATACCATACTAGACTGACCAGATTCGCAGAGAGACTTGATGATAGATTGTATGTACTGGCGTCGGGTGTAATGCCATAAATTTTGGGGAATTCACGGAAAATTGGGAGTACTTGGTGGTGGGATTTGGCGAGGATGCAGGCATGGATCAGGGAATTGAGGGAATAGAGGGAGCGGGGTACGGCGAGATCGTCGAATTGGCGGAAGATGCGGAGGGAGTCGTCAAGCATGGCCGCCTGGCCATAGAGAACGATGGCGAAGGAGAGGGTGCGCTCGGAGCAGAGACCGGGACGGGAGATGAGAGAGTCGAGGAAGGAGCGGATGGCGTCAAAGGAGCGGGAATTGGAGAGCTTGGAGATGGCCACAGAGAGCGCGACGCGGTCTAGGTGGGAGTTGGGGGAGAGGGTGGAGCAGATGGACAGGATTCGAGTCGGATCGGATTCGGATTTCAGGAGGGCGAGGGTTGCTCGTGATTTCTGCTTGTCGGTGAGGGTAGGATTGGAATTGGGGCTGAGGGTTGTGAAGAAGCGGCAGAGAGAGAAGGATCGGATGCGAGAGATGGAAGCCATTATTATGAATAAATTGCAAAAGGAAGTAACGGAGAGAGAGAGAGAGACGAAGGGTTTTGGCAAATGAGACACGGGCAAGGCGGGAGGGACGAAGGGTTTTTGGCTTGGGGTTTCGCCGTAATGGGTCGGGGCGGAGGTCGGGTTACGTGGGCTTCGTTCGGGTGAGTGAAGGAGGGAAATGCGTGGTATTTTAGATTGTACGTGATTTTTTTTTTTTTTTACATAAGGTGATTAAGTATTTTAGAATTAAAATTAGGGTATTATATATTATATTAGATTATAGACTTTTTATAGATCCATGAACTTAGAAAATTCGGTTCTATTAAAAATAAATAAATATTTGATATATAGATATAAATCAAATAGTTTTTATTAAATAAACATCATAGTTTATAAATAATCTTAATTTTAATCATTTACTATATCAGATAATAAAAAATACTTTAATTAATACAGTCTTATTCATTAGAAAAATAGAAATATCTTCCATTATTTAGTTTGGATAATAATTTTTAAATATAATTCTAGAATAAAAAAGTTTTAATTTTTATTGAATTGAAATCAATAAAATTGATATAATATTTTAAAAAGTAATATATCTATCGAAATATTCTCGATAAATTTTAAAATAGTTTTCATATCAATCGAAACATATAATAAATAACGTATTTAAGATAATATTTCATGAGTTGTCTAAAAAATTTGGTCAAAATTTTAAAACTACTAAAAATTTTAGGTGTTTTTTTCAAAAAATTCATTGCTAAAAAAAAAAAAATTCATAAACTGATAATATATCAAGTTTCTTATATTTAATTTATCAAACAAAAAAATTCTCACCTTGAATCTTATTTTCTTCTCATATCTCTTCTCTTATAATTACCAAATAAGATTAATAGAATCCCTCAATAAAGAAAACTTTATTCAAGTAGAATGATCAGATTTTTCATTAAACCCAAATTGATCTAAATAGTGTTTGCATAATTTTTAGTCTTGGATTTTAATTTATTCCAAGTAATAATTTAATAATTTAGGAATTTGTGAACTTAAATGTAATACCCTACCCCAGATTAGGTGAGTTTTAACTCGTTAATCGTGTTTAACCGGTTGATCTTGAGGTTTTTGGTTAGGGCTTCGAGGAAAGCCCAAGTTTGGCCCGATCTGAGCCCGAAAACTCAGTGATTTAGCTCGTCGAGCTGGAGGGGCATTTTGGTAATTTACCACTTATTGTGTATATTTTTATAAATTGTGTGATTTTGTGAATATTATTGGTGAATAATGTTTTCCTTAATTAAGGATTTGCATTTCTGATTTTAAAATAAAATTATTTTCAGAAAATAATATGTAAATATCGCCCGTCAAAACCCCGAAATGGAGTATTAATTATTTTAAAGGGTTTTGAAAATGAAATAAATTTTAAAATTAGTATTTTATGGTAGACCATTTTAAGAATGGTCTAGATATTTCATTTCATCTCCAAATGATGTTTCTAAATTGTTTATTTTAACAATTCTTTATTTAAGTAAATAGTGTAAATTTATGGTTTTTATTTAAATAAATGGTTTTTAATAAGAGTTAAAATCCAAAATTTTTATGGTGATTAAGATTTTTAAAACCCAACCTATCTGTAAGGTTGGATTAAATTTTTGAGCTTTTAAAAATTATTTTTTAGTTAAAAATCCAGTTTTTATCAAAATATGGCCCTTTTTGCAAATATGGAAAACTTGAAGGGCTGATTTGCAAAACAGCAGAAAACCTGCTGTTACTGTAGCACCATCAGCCGCGTGCGGCAGGCCCCTGCTGCCCGATTTTCCGGCGATTTTCCGATGTCCCGTCCCATCGGCCGCGTGCCGGATTTCCCGACCGAAAAACCCTATAAAAACCGGTTCAACCTTCGGTTTTAAACTCCCATTAATTTCCTTCTCTTCTCCCTTCTCTCTCTGCTCTGTGTTTCAGCCGATTTCAGCCAAGAATTCCGTTTTTCAGTAACAGTAGCTTTGAAGGAAAATTTTTCAAAAATCCAGATTTTCAGCCCGGAAATTCAATCCAAGGTAACCACTGCATTCCCCTCTCAATTTCGACCTATTTGGAATAAAAAAATTTTGGATTCGGCTCTGTTTTCATTGAGAAAAACGATTTCAAAATTTAAGGAAAATTTTAGGGTTCCTCGTATCAGTGAGCTTTCGGTATTAATATCGGATGGCTCACTGAGTTTCAAAGCTCCAAACCTCTCCCTATGGAAAGAGGACTCCCGGAGGAATCCATCGGACCGGTTAGATGTAAAAACCGAGTCCCGAAAATACCCCATTTTCTATTTTCAGTTTTACTGTTCACCGGCCGTTCACTGTCTGTTGCAGACAGTGAACGGGGAAGAAGAAGAGGAAGAAGAAAGAGAAAAAAAAAATGGAAAAAAAAAAAAAAAAAAATATTTTTTTTATATTAATGTTGCTGTGATTTTAAAAGGTTGGTTTCCGTTGGAAAAAAAAAAAAAAAAATATATATATATATATATATATATTATAATAAAATAAATAATTAATTAATTAAATAATTAAATATTATTATTTTATTCCAAAAAAAATATATATATATATATATTTTTATTTGAGAATATGGTTGCTTATGATTTCAAATGTGGTTCCCACCGAAGAAAAAAAAAATGAATAAATAATTAAATAATTAAATAATTAAATATTATTATTTTATTCAAAAAAAAAAAAATTTATTATTTCGTTAGATTATGTGATGTGATGATTTATACCCCCCTTGTTAAATAAAATTGTACTAACCCCTTTATCTTATTATTTATAGTGTAAATATTATTGTATCCGCTTTCAGTCCGACATTAGTCGGGAACTGAGTGATTCACTTTCAGGCCGGCACTATAGTCGGGCACTGGGTGACCTCGAGGCCTACTCAAAATGTCAGCTCTGGTCCTATCCAGAAGACAACCGAGAAGTGACCCGAGGATCTAGACCTCACTCAATACGTCAATCTGGTCAATGCCCAGAAGACAATATGAGTTTGGACTGAGCCCCTTTTTATTATTATATTATTATCTTGTGGATGATTTAAAAAGGCTAGAAACCAAGTAGGAGACTCATTTCCATGAACCCTGGATATTTTGTGGGAAAACGTGTGATTTCCAAATACTACGTATATGTACGTATCTGATATGTATATTGATTGCGCACTTATATGTTGTTTGACAGAGACCGCGAAACCACACGATCACGGTGAGGGAACTTAACTCTGCAGATTTTGTAAACAGGTGTTATTTTGAGCAATGAGTGGTTTCGGTTTTGATGAACCCACTCATGTGCCTATACATGATGCACTATGGTAAAAGTGCTGTGATGATTTGATATTACGATGTTGACCGTATGTGTATGTAAGACTGCTTCCACGTACCTTGGCTATTGAACCAATATCGACCATATGAGAGATGGTTTATGTCTACTGGACCATGGGCGGACCATGCTGTCGTCAGTTGCTGACTTGAGGGTGTCAGTATCGGCTAAGTTTAATAGCCGGAGATGTACTTGCAAGGATGTATTTTGACCGTGTCAGGACTTAATACTGGTCTCAGTGTAGTCGGCAGGCGTTACGGTGGATAATGGCAGTGATTGATAGTGATGATGTTATTATCTTATTTGAGATTATGCTTACTGTTATCAAGCATGTGATATTAACTGTTGTTAACCTGTTTTACTATTTGCTTAATGTGCATTGTTAATTATCCTTCACTGGGCTAGTTAGCTCACACCATTCACCTTTCAGGCGATGAACCCGAGGAGGAGGACCCTCTCTTTCAGGCTTAGAGCGTTTGAGCTAAAGCAGTGTTTTGGGATTCCCCCGGAGAGGAATGCCCTGATCTTTCTGTTGGTTCTAGGAACCGTTGTTTTTTGTATTAAGTACCGGATGTGGTACTTAATTTATGTTTAAATGTTGTAATCGGCTATGTTGCCATTTGAGACAATGTTATGATTGATTAATCAATGTTGGTATCTGTTTGATCATATTATGAGTGGATGTTATTCTTGTGTTGTTTTTGCTTGTCTTTGGGGCAGACATATGGTACATGTTTGAGTCCACTTAACGGGCTGATGTGTAACCGCTGGGCCTAACTGTTGATCCGGCCCAGTAAGAGTGCTTGTGGTTTAGTTTACTTACCTTTCAAAAAAAAAAAAAAAAAAATTCAGTCGCGTTCCGGGCCCACCGGTCGGGTCGGGGCGTGACAGCTTGGTATCAAAGCGTAGGCTCAACTCTAGGACTGTGATGGGTTACTACCTAGTTAGACTTGTTTTTGCCTTAGTGTTGCTATTGTTTTGACATTTTCTTTTTTTGGTGATACAGATATGTCAGGCAACACAAAGTATTTCCAGGGGACACCTAGCGACCCTATCGTCATAGATTCGGGAGACGACTCCGGTGCGCCGAGTTTTGATGAGGTTGCACCAGGGGAGGAGATAGTAGTAGCTTCCCCAGAATACCACGTGGGAGCTGAACCTGAGGAGGAAGAGGGAGATATCCCAATTCCTGAAAAGTCAGTGGGGGAGAACGGTTCACCTGAGTATGTTCCGGCTACTCCGCCATTGGACGAGTATCAAGATGAAATGTGTGAACTCTGCAATCAGGCAGGGCACAACTTCATCTATTGCCCCTATCCACCCAGTGTCATCTGCCCAGTTTGCGGACTCCGCGGACATGGGAGTGCCAGAACCAATTGTCCTTATGTAGGAGGACCGGGGATCATACCCTGTTTAACTTGTGGGGTGTACGGGCACAAGTCTGAGACCTGCCCGGATAACTTTTATTACTTTGGTGGTGAGGAAGGATCTTCTTCAGGGAATTAGATCAGTGTTTGTTAGGGGGGCATCGGAGTGTTTGTTTGTGAGGGTTAAGTTTTGTTCTTTTGAAGGGTTCTCATACCCTACTAACCCTTTTACTTGTATTTGAAATTTCAAATGAATTCTAATGAGAATATTTGCAACTTGTGTGTTTTGCTTTAATAAGATCTTAAAATTGGTTAATGATATTTACAAGTGTAAATAACAGATGTCATGACCCAACGCAAACCGAGCCAACTTTCGTGGGAGGAAGACTGGTCTTCCACCCCGTGACCTACCCAACGAGGCGATTCGAGCGGCGGTTGAAGCATTTCAGCAGATAGCTGAAAATATGCGACGTCGGCCAGTCCAAACGCCAGAGGAGAGAGCCACCTCGGCTCTGAAAGAGTTCAAACGTCTAAACCCGACTAGCTTCTCGGGAACAGAGGACCCCAGCGCTGCGAGGAACTGGCTAACCCAGATTAGCCGCATCCTCAATACCCTAGCGATCGCCGACGATTTACGTGTAACCTTGGCGACTTATCAGCTTGAAGGGAACGCCTACGAATGGTGGGAGGCGAAGAGCTTGGTTCGTAATCACGAGCCAATGACTTGGGAGGAGTTTTCTGCAGCCTTTTTGGCCCGTTACTTTCCAAAGACGGTGAAGGAGGTGAGGAAGAGAGAGTTCCTCAACATTCAGCAAGGTTCAGATACAGTGGCACAGTATGCCATGCGCTACATCGACCTGATGCAGTTTGTGCCGTGGATTGCAGCCAATGAGGAGGAGAAGATCCAGCATTTCGAGAACGGACTCAGACCCTTCCTGCAGCGGCAAGTGGCCGGCCTAGTGTTCAACACTCTGGAGGAGATCATCGAGCGCGCTTCGAAGGTGGAAGCGGTGGACTCTATCAACCGGAGCACTGACAACTCTCAGAAACCTTCTTCTAACAAGAAGGCAAGGTTCAATCAGCAGAAGAAGCCTTTCTTCAGGAAGAGCCAACCCAGTGTGGACCAGTCCAGTCGATCTGACTCTCGGCCAATCGTGTGCTACACCTGCAATCAGCCTGGGCACACTTCCAATTTCTGCCAATCCAAAGGAGAGAGGGTTTGCTTTCACTGCAAGCAGACTGGGCACCTGTTCAAGGATTGTCCTTTTTCTAGTAAAGCGGCACCTTCGCAAGGCGCCGGAGTTTCCTTCTCTGTGGCGCAGCCGTCTGTCGGCAGAGGTTCTCAGCAGGCTTCCAGAGGATCAGCGATACCGAGGAACGGACCACCTCGGAACCATCAGGGGAGAGGACGAGGGCGTCCTCAAGGGAGAGTCTACTCTTTAGGGACTCAGAAGGAGGAACCGATGGAGAACACGGTGATGGAAGGTACCCTTAATCTTTTCAGTCTTTTGGCTCGAGTGTTGTTTGATACCGGTGCTTCGCATTCCTTTATCTCTAGAACTTGTTGTGTTAGATTGGGTTTGAAACCGGTAGAAGTAGTTAACCCGTTAATGGTAGTTTCACCTTTGGGTAAGAAGGCTTTGGCAAACCAAGAGTGTAGATCTTGTGTTTTGAAGATTAGTGGAGTGGAGTTGTCCTATGATTTTCTGGTTCTGGAAATGACGGACTTTGACATCATCCTTGGTGTGGATTAGTTGTCTGTTTTTGGAGTCTTGATAGACTGCTCTCAGAGGAGAATTCATGGGGTCTCCTCAACCGGTGAGAGGTTTATGGAGAAGTTGGTACCCTATGAGAGGATGAGAGTCACTTTCTCTGGCCTTAGGGCGTATCCCGGTAGTGTGGTGGCAAGCATGGGTTGGGAAGATGTAGGTGGTGTAGGGTCTGTTGCTCCTCGGGTGGTGTGTGAGTTTATGGATGTTTTTCCTGACCAGTTGGCTGGGCTACCTCCATGCCGAGAGATAGAGTTTGTTATAGACCTACAGCCAGGAACATCTCCAATTTCCATGGCACCTTATCGGATGGCGCCGGCAGAGCAGAGAGAGCTAGCTACGCAGGTAGAAGAGCTTCTTAGTCTTGGTTTTATCCGTCAGAGCAACTCGCCGTGGGGCGCACTTGCTCTCTTTGTGAAAAAGAAGGATGGATCGATGAGGATGTGTATAGATTACCGGCGGCTTAACAAGGTAACTATTAAGAACAAGTATCCGCTGCCTAGAATAGACGACCTCTTTGATCTTTTGAGGGGATCGAAGTGTTTTTCGAAAATCGATTTGAGGTCGGGTTACCATCAGTTGCGGATTCGAGAGGAGGACATTCCGAAGACTGCTTTTCGGACGCAGTATGGCTTGTACGAGTTTGTTGTGATGCCTTTCGGTTTGACGAACGCACCAGCCATGTTCATGGACTTGATGAATCGGGTGTTTCGACCGTATCTGCGAGAGTTCGTGATAGTCTTCATCGACGATATCTTGATCTTTTCGTCATCAGAAGAGGAGCATGAGCGTCATCTGCGGATTGTTCTTCAGACTCTTCAGGAGCATCAGCTGTTCGCTAAGCTGAGCAAGTGTGAGTTTTGGTTGACTCAAGTGCAATTTCTGGGACATGTGGTGTCTCCAGGAGGAATCTCGGTAGATCCAGCAAAGGTAGAGACCGTGAAGACTTGGGAAAGTCCCAAGAGCGTGTTCGAGATCCGGAGCTTTCTGGGATTAGCAGGATATTACCGAAAGTTTATCCCGCACTTCTCTCAGATCGCGGTACCGATGACTCGGCTGACGAGGAAAAACGTCAAGTTCGAGTGGAGCGAAGCTTGTGAGAAAGCATTCCAGGAGCTGAAGGAGAAGTTGACGACGTCTCCAGTGTTGGTGATACCCGAGCAAGGACGAGGTTACGATGTTTATTGCGACGCGTCCAAGTTTGGTTTGGGTTGTGTACTAATGCAAGAGGGGAAGGTAGTAGCTTATGGTTCCAGGCAATTGAAGGGACATGAGCAGAACTACCCGACTCATGATTTGGAGTTGGCCGTTGTTGTATTCTCGTTAAAGTTGTGAAGACATTACTTATATGGTGAGAAGTTCAATGTGTTTTCTGATCACCATAGTCTCAAGTATATCTTCACTCAGAAAGACTTGAATATGAGACAGCGAAGATGGATGGAGTACTTGGGAGATTATGACTTCAGTCTCTCCTATCACCCGGGGAAAGTCAACGTGGTGGCCGATGCCTTGAGCCGGAAGTCTCACAACGACGTGGCGAGGATGGCATCCTTGCAATGGAAGATGCTCGAAGTTCTGTCCGAGTACGATCTGGAGCTGATCGAAGGAAGCGGGTCAGCAAGAATCCATAGTTTGGTTCTGCAACCCGAGGTAGTTGGATTGGTGTTGGAAGGACAACAGAGCGACCCAGAAGCGAAGGAGTTGGCAACTCAGCTTTCAGGAGGAACAACTTTAGAGGATTGGAAGATCAAAGCGGACGGAAGTCTTACTTTCAAGGATAGACTGTTTGTGCCAAAGTCGGACGAGTGCAGGAGAAAGGTGATTGATCACTTTCATCGATCTCGCTTTGCGGTGCATCTCGGTAGTACGAAGATGTATCGTGACTTGCGGCGACTTTTCTGGTGGAAAGGTATGAAGCGCGAGGTAGCAGATTTTGTATCCAAGTTCCTAACTTGTCAACAAGTGATGGCGGAACATCAACGACCTGGTGGAAAGATGCAACTTTTGGAAGTGGCTGAATGGAAGTGGGAGCATATCACGATGGATTTTGTAACTGGTTTTCCTAAGTCTCCTAAGAAGAACGACACTATTTGGGTAATAGTCGATCGATTGACGAAGTCAGCTCACTTTCTACCGATTAAGAAGACGGATTCTTTGACTACTCTAAGCAGACTGTACTTGAAGGAGATAGTCAGATTGCATGGAGTACCTGTATCCATTGTATCTGATAGAGACCCGAGGTTCGTGTCAAGGTTTTGGCAAGGATTGCAAGAGGAGTTGGGGACTAAGCTGTGCTTTAGCACTGCTTTTCACCCTCAGACGGATGGTCAGTCAGAGAGAACCATTCAAACCTTAGAGGATATGCTAAGGGCTTGTGTGATGGATATGCGGGGAAGTTGGGAAGATCACTTGCCTTTGATCGAGTTCGTCTACAACAACAGTTATCACTCCAGTGTGCAGATGGCACCCTACGAGGCTCTGTATGGCAGACCTTGCAGGTCACCTCTTTGTTGGACAGAGGTAGGAGACAAAGCATTACTAAGACCTGATCTAGTGCGTGAGACGTCAGAGCAAGTTGAAGTGATCAGACAGCGTCTCAAGACAGCCTAGAGCAGACAAAAGAGTTATGCTGACAAAAGGCGACGACCTTTGGAGTTTGCAGTTGGCGACCGAGTTTTCTTACGTGTGGCACCACGTCATGGAGTGCAGCGGTTCGGGCGCAAGGGAAAACTATCACCTCGATATGTTGGACCCTTTGAGATCTTGAAGAGGATAGGTGAAGTGGCCTATCAGTTGGATCTTCCTCAGGCTTTGGAGAGAGTGCATAGTACGTTCCACGTGTCTATGCTAAGGAAGTGCGAGCCTGACCCGTCGCATGTGATCAGTCTTGAAAAGATCGAAGTGTCAGAGGACTTAACTTTTGAAGAAGCACCAGTCAAGATTCTAGAGCGTCGGACTCAAGAGCTCAGGAGGAAGTCTATACCTCTAGTGCGAGTGCTGTGGCAACATCGCGACGTGCAACATGAGACGTGGGAACCTAAATCGACGATGCAGAAGCTGTACCCTGGCTTGTTCACAGGTCAAGAAGGTAGTGTTTGTTTTAAATTTCGGAACGAAATTTTCTTTTAGAGGGGTAGGATGTAATACCCTACCCCAGATTAGGTGAGTTTTAACTCGTTAATCGTGTTTAACCGGTTGATCTTGAGGTTTTTGGTTAGGGCTTCGAGGAAAGCCCAAGTTTGGCCCGATCTGAGCCCGAAAACTCAGTGATTTAGCTCGTCGAGCTGGAGGGGCATTTTGATAATTTACCACTTATTGTGTATATTTTTATAAATTGTGTGATTTTGTGAATATTATTGGTGAATAATGTTTTCCTTAATTAAGGATTTGCATTTCTGATTTTAAAATAAAATTATTTTCAGAAAATAATATTTAAATATCGCCCGTCAAAACCCCGAAATGGAGTATTAATTATTTTAAAGGGTTTTGAAAATGAAATAAATTTTAAAATTAGTATTTTATGGTAGACCATTTTAAGAATGGTCTAGATATTTTATTTCATCTCCAAATGATGTTTCTAAATTGTTTATTTTAACAATTCTTTATTTAAGTAAATAGTGTAAATTTATGGTTTTTATTTAAATAAATGGTTTTTAATAAGAGTTAAAATCCAAAATTTTTATGGTGATTAAGATTTTTAAAACCCAACCTATCTGTAAGGTTGGATTAAATTTTTGAGCTTTTAAAAATTATTTTTTAGTTAAAAATCCAGTTTTTATCAAAATATGGCCCTTTTTGCAAATATGGAAAACTTGAAGGGCTGATTTGCAAAATAGCAGAAAACCTGCTGTTACTGTAGCACCATCAGCCGCGTGCGGCAGGCCCCTGCTGCCCGATTTTCCAGCGATTTTCCGACGTCCCGTCCCATCGGCCGCGTGCCGGATTTCCCGGCCGAAAAACCCTATAAAAACCGGTTCAACCTTCGGTTTTAAACTCCCATTAATTTCCTTCTCTTCTCCCTTCTCTCTCTGCTCTGTGTTTCAGCCGATTTCAGCCAAGAATTCCGTTTTTCAGTAACAGTAGCTTTGAAGGAAAATTTTTCAAAAATCCAGATTTTCAGCCCGGAAATTCAATCCAAGGTAACCACTGCATTCCCCTCTCAATTTCGACCGATTTGGAATCAAAAATTTTTGGATTCGGCTCTGTTTTCATTGAGAAAAACGATTTCAAAATTTAAGGAAAATTTTAGGGTTCCTCGTATCAGTGAGCTTTCGGTATTAATATCGGATGGCTCACTGAGTTTCAAAGCTCCAAACCTCTCCCTATGGAAAGAGGACTCCCGGAGGAATCCATCGGACCGGTTAGATGTAAAAATCGAGTCCCGAAAATACCCCATTTTCTATTTTCGGTTTTACTGTTCACCGGTCGTTCACTGTCTGTTGCAGACAGTGAACGGGGAAGAAGAAGAGGAAGAAGAAAGAGAAAAAAAAAATGGAAAAAAAAAAAATTATTTTTTTTGATATTAATGTTGCTGTGATTTTAAAAGGTTGGTTTCCATTGGAAAAAAAAAAAATATATATATATATATATATTATAATAAAATAAATAAATAATTAATTAAATAATTAAATATTATTATTTTATTCCAAAAAAAAATATATATATATTTTTATTTGAGAATATGGTTGCTTATGATTTCAAATGTTGGTTCCCACCGAAGAAAAAAAAATGAATAAATAATTAAATAATTAAATAATTAAATATTATTATTTTATTCAAAAAAAAAAAATTATTATTTCGTTAGATTATGTGATGTGATGATTTATACCCCCCTTGTTAAATAAAATTGTACTAACCCCTTTATCTTATTATTTATAGTGTAAATATTATTTTATCCGCTTTCAGTCCGACATTAGTCGGGAACTGAGTGATTCACTTTCAGGCCAGCACTATAGTCGGGCACTGGGTGACCTCGAGGCCTACTCAAAATTTCAGCTCTGGTCCTATCCAGAAGACAACCGAGAAGTGACCCGAGGATCTAGACCTCACTCAATACGTCAATCTGGTCAATGCCCAGAAGACAATATGAGTTTGGACTGAGCCCCTTTTTATTATTATATTATTATCTTGTGGATGATTTAAAAAGGCTAGAAACCAAGTAGGAGACTCATTTCCATGAACCCTGGATATTTTGTGGGAAAACGTGTGATTTCCAAATACTACGTATATGTACGTATCTGATATGTATATTGATTGCGCACTTGTATGTTGTTTGACAGAGACCGCGAAACCACACGATCACGGTGAGAGAACTTAACTCTGCAGATTTTGTAAACAGGTGTTATTTTGAGCAATGAGTGGTTTCGGTTTTGATGAACCCACTCATGTGCCTATACATGATGCACTATGGTAAGAGTGCTGTGATGATTTGATATTACGGTGTTGACCGTATGTGTATGTAAGACTGCTTCCACGTACCTGGGCTATTGAACCAATATCGGTCATATGAGACATGGTTTATGTCTACTGGACCATGGGCGGACCATGCTGTCGTCAGTTGCTGACTTGAGAGTGTCAGTATCGGCTAAGTTTAATAGCCGGAGATGTACTTGTAAGGATGTATTTTGACCGTGTCGGGACTTAATACTGGTCTCAGTGTAGTCGGCAGGCGTTACGGTGGATAATGGCAGTGATTGATAGTGATGATGTTATTATCTTATTTGAGATTATGCTTACTGTTATCAAGCATGTGATATTAACTGTTGTTAACCTGTTTTACTATTTGCTTAATGTGCATTGTTAATTATCCTTCACTGAGCTAGTTAGCTCACACCACTCACCTTTCAGGCGATGAACCCGAGGAGGAGGACCCTCTCTTTCAGGCTTAGAGCGTTTGAGCTAAAGCAGTGTTTTGGGATTCCCCCGGAGAGGAATGCCCTGATCTTTCTGTTGGTTCTAGGAACCGTTGTTTTTTGTATTAAGTACCGGATGTGGTACTTAATTTATATTTAAATGTTGTAATCGGCTATGTTGCCATTTGAGACAATGTTATGATTGATTAATCAATGTTGGTATCTGTTTGATCATATTATGAGTGGATGTTATTCTTGTGTTGTTTTTGCTTGTCTTTGGGGCAGGCATATGGTACATGTTTGAGTCCACTTAACGGGCTGATGTGTAACCGCTGGGCCTAACTGTTGATCCGGCCCAGTAAGAGTGCTTGTGGTTTAGTTTACTTACCTTTCAAAAAAAAAAAAAAAAAAATTCAGTCGCGTTCCGGGCTCACCGGTCGGGTCGGGGCGTGACATTAAATCTAATAATAACTATTAAC
Source organism: Chimonanthus salicifolius (assembly GCA_013350335.1). Taxonomy (NCBI): domain Eukaryota; kingdom Viridiplantae; phylum Streptophyta; class Magnoliopsida; order Laurales; family Calycanthaceae; genus Chimonanthus; species Chimonanthus salicifolius. The sequence goes on from CM023534.1 coordinate 20,101,410, forward strand.
TTAGATATCCCTACTAAATAAATAATTAACTTAAATACATTAATAAGTAATTATCTTAGATATATTAAATATATAATAATGATAATAATTAAATAAATAAGATTACTAATAATAAATCAAACTACATATATCCTTACTTTCTAAATAAATAATGAATTTAAAAATATATAATAAATAAATAAATGAGTAGAATAATAGTAATAATAATAATAATAAAAAAAAAATAAAACCCAGGACCCTCTCACTCGTTCTTACTCTCTCGCGCGCTCCGTCGACCCGTTACTCCTTCATTTCCTTCACTGTCCTCGTCTCTTCCCTCCTCTTCAGCACCGGTCCCTTCCCTCTCCATCACGCTCTCACCCGATCCCACGATCCTCTCCCTTTCTCCCTATTTCTTTCCCTCGATTTCTTCCTCTCTCGTCCCTTTCGCGCACTCAGACACCACCCGATCCCCAAATTGCCTTGCCTTCCGCCGATTACCGCCGCCGCTCATACCGAACTGCGCATCTCTCTTTATCTCCCTCTCACTCTCTCCCAAAGCCCTCTCCCAAACCCGACCCTCAAATCCTCAAATCCCCACGTCCCTGCTTGCGGACTGCCGCCCATTCCCTTCTCTTCACCTCTGCCGCCGCCCCTTGTACACGGCCCTCCCTCTCGATCTCAGTTCAGCTCAGTCACTGCCGGCCACGCTCTCATATCCCCATCTCTCAGGCACTGCATGTGCTCGACTCGTTGACGTCTCCTTTGAGTTCCAAAAACCTCAGTTTTAAGGTAGGGAGGATAAACATTTATTTATGATTTAAATTCTGACTTAGAATTTGTATTATTTGAATCGTTTTAAATCATCCTTATGTAGGGGGTTAAAGTCTAATTTATGGTTTAAATTCCAAATTAGTGTATGCCTTATTTAATCAAATTTGCATTATCGAATAAAATTATGTTAAGGGTGCACTTTGAGTGCCAAAACAATATATATATATATATGAGCTGAGTGTACTATCGCACTTGTAGGAACGACATACTGTTCATTGATTTGTGTTGTTCCTTTTTATTTGATAGATTAGCACCACATGATTATGCTTTATGAGATGAGCCCCCAAAGGTAATAACATGCTAGGATGCAGAGTGGATTATTATGTCTTCTGTTTTGTTTTAGGGGTTATGTTGGAAATGTTAAATGGTTTTAAATTTTGAACAAAGGAACTGAATTGGAATGCCACCAAATTGCAATTGTGCTTATTTGGCTTGTTTCCTTCTGCGTTCTTTTCTGGGCTGTTTCCTTAGAAATGCTTGTTTGGGTTGAAATGTAAATTAGGAATTATATTTCAATGCTCCCAAACTGCTACCATGTCTGCTATCTTTGGAAGATTGGATTGGTGATCATTGTATTTTGCTGGTGACTTGTCAGAGGTGAGCTGCACCTTGATTTTTCCTGTAATTGTTGATATTACAAAAGTTGGTTTTGAAATTTCAATAGGATGGGAAAACATCTCATAACACATCGAGATGCAGGCTTATGCAATTTATTCATTGGTCTTAGAAGCTTTTAACATTATGTTGTCTTAAGACCATTCAAAAAAAAAAAATTTATGTTGTCTTAAAGAGAGATGCTTGACTAAGCCACTTTTTTTAATAAGTTGGCTTTCTTTTGTCCCTCATTTAACATCAATTGGTTAGTCTGCCACTTTGTTAGTGGTTGAAGCCAACAAATGTATATTTGCATGTGGATGAGGATTTATTTATGAAATTTTGGGATTTTACAAGTCTCAGGAGTTTTCTTTGGTTTCTAGGATGAACTGGATCTCACTCTAAGAAAAGATTTGCATATCTTTTCTTATTGCAATCTCTGTTGCATTGGATCTTAAATGTCACACAAAGGCTACAGGAATATAAGATCACAAGCATACTTATCAAGCAGAGAAATCAAATACTTTCAATCACCATATTTTTTATAATATTTGCTATGCTCTTTATTGTCTAGAGGCATAGTGTTTGATTATCAATTATACCCAGACAGCCTGAGGATTTATATATTCATTTGGGTGGAGCATACTCAAGCTTGTATCTTTTATCCATGTAGTGCAACATGCATAGTTCAGATGCCCAAAATGATGAAACCCATATAGATGGATTGTGGCCTGCCAACTAGAAAGTCCTAGTCCAGCATTATTTCAATTATTGGGCAATGAACAGTTATATAAATGCTTGCTGATCAAAATTTAGTTGGAAATGTTTTCTGATATAAAAATTTCAGGCCATCCGCTTCTTTTTATCATTCCCTGTTAAATATCTAAGCGCACTATTTTGATGGTTAGCCACATTTCAGCCGAGCACATATTGATCTGTGAATGAATCCCCAAAAACCATGAATTATACTATGCATGTTGTTATACAGAATCTTCAATTATTCTTGATGTGTCCATCCAATAATTTGACCTTGCAATTTACTCTAAAATTAATTAAAAAGCACTGTGGAATTCTATTTGTTTTGGTGTAATTGCATCTTTTAACCATTTCACGTTTTCAGGTGCTATGGGAACCCAACAACGTACTCAACTTCATATAAATTTGATATTTGCTATTCATTCAATCATATTTCTGGTTGACAATTGGTAGTTGTGCTCATATTCCTTCATTTTCTAATAAGGTTTGTCTAATACTTCTCTCTCTCTCTCTCTCTCTCTCAAGTTGGTATCACATCTTTTTCTTTCCTATTTGATTTGAAACTGATGGATTTTTTTTTTTTGGCGATGTGGGTGGGGTGGGGTGGGGGGGGGGGGGGGGGGGGGTAGTGGAGGGGAGGTGGGGAAGGTAACTTAAATTTATTGATAAAGCTGAAGAATATAGTAATAAGGAAAATAGGCCTAGTGATGCATTGGGCCTGCAAAGGATTACAACTTGCAATTCATGGAAGTACTGACATTATAAAACTGATCTCCAATTTCCAGATAATTGCTGGGCTTAAAAGGTTTAGATACCAATGCCCACTGGATGAAGTTAGTCTTTATTCTTTGACACACCACCTCATTGGACAAGGCTTTGTCTTAAAAAATTATTCTATTTCGTTCCGGCCAAACAAACTAAATGATTGCGGAGAGAACCATTGTCCATAATACTTTGGTTTTCCTCAGGAAAGGACCCGAACCCCAACCAGAAATGAGTGCACATAGAGTAGGAGGCAAATCCCACAAATAGAAAAATGGAAAACAAAGAAAGAAAATGAATCCAATGGGGATGCCGAATCGGCAATGGATGAAAAGATGATCCATTGATTCTTAATTCCTCCAATAAAGGTAGCAAACATTGGAAAAGAAAAAAAAAATCCTTGATTTAAGATTGTCAAGGGTCAAAATCTTGTTTAGATATGTTGTCCAACAAAAGATGAGCATTAATATCATAACAAAATCTTGTTTGAAGTGAATGGATAGCACAATAAGATGAGTAGAAATATTTCATTTTTTAGATTTTGAATTTAAAAAGCATCTTTGGCTGAATGAGATAGGGATTCTTTCATATCATTCAAGAGAGAGAGAGAGAGAGACGTTCTTTCATATTTTATTAATTTTATTGAAAGGATGAACAAATAAAGAATCTAAGACAATATTACACAGTCAACAGACAAAGGCAAGCACCCAACATAAAATGTAAATTTTTCTTGAATAGCAATAGAAAATTTAGTGTTGTGGTCGCTAAACGTAGCCTCACCATGTGTGCATCGTGGGCTGCTTGACACAGGACAAGGGATAATAGGTGACGGCGACAACAAGAAGGGACTGTTTGGGATGGGACGAAAGCTGTGGGAGGGTTTTGGATAGGGGTGAAAGTGATAGTATGGATTTTAGAGAGGGGCGATACTGATGGGAGAGGTTTTAGGGATGGGCGAAGGTAAAGGAACAAGTAGGAAGGGGTGGAAAGTCATGGAGGGTTTGCTTTGGGTTGAAGTTGCAGTAGAGTAAAGAAAGGAAACAAAGAAAGAGAAGGAAGAATAGAAGAGAGAGAAGTAGAAGAAGAATACCTGAAGAAGAAGGTGCTGGCCCCACACCAAGGCCTCTCGCCAAATTCCTTGGAGTCTCCAAATTCACAGTCGCACGCAGAGGGTTGCGAAAATCTCAAAGTTTATTCATTCAATCGTATGTTTGCCTCAAAGAGGCTACAACTTATATAAACTTTCAACTTACTAAAATAAAAGCATAAACAAATTACCTAAATTACCCCTAATTAAATAAAACAATTACATAAAATAGAATTTGTGAAAATAGCAACTGTATCTCCACTATGCTCCGCATCAAACTCCCCATCAGAAAAAGAACTCGACCTCAAGTTCAAACAGATGAAAAGATAAAAATCTACCCACGCGCGCATCTTTTGAATGTGGGGTCTTCAATGTGTAATCACATGCACGCGAGGTTTTCAGGTGTCATCCAGGCGTCATCCAAGCGCCTATCATCAAACCATAATGATAGCGTTGGAGCTACTTTCTTCCGTCGTCGATGATATACTCCTGAAGCCTGAACTAAAATCACGAGCAACTCTGGGTGACGTCAACAACAAGATATGACCAGAATGCACCTCTTATGATACAAGATGGATGTCATGGTCAACTCTGGGTGACAACAACAACAAGATGATAGTAGAATGTATCACGGATGAGACAAGACTCCGATATCTCTCTAGTATATCAGGAACAAGTCACGGTAGCTCGTTCTAGTCAACTTAGACACCCAAGTGACATTTGTCATGGGCATGGATGTCCACTTCAGAAGAGATGTCTGATATCTGTCATGTGGAAACAACTTCTTCGACCAAGATAAATTATATCTTTTCTCTCTTGGGTGGCAAAGAAGGTAAGGGAGGTAGGATCGGTGAAGGTTGTATAGGTGTAGGCCATATGTTATGAAGGGGTCCGGAAAGCTAGTAGGAGGGTTCAAGGTGATGATCAGGATTGAATGCAACTCTAAACTGTGAGGGTGGGCTAGATGGTGCAGCTGTTGGGCTTTGAAAAGGTGAGGGAGGTACAGGCTGAATGGGCTAGATAGGTGCATAGCATGGTTCATGTAATGGATCAAGAAGCCAAAGAGGTACAAAAGGTAGAGGTTGAGTTGGTGCAAAGGTAAAGGCTGAGGGGACTGTACTGGTAAGTGCCATGGGTCATGGAGCGGGTCATGCTGTGGATCAAGCTGAGGCCGTGGGTCAAGAAGGCCAGTAGGATCAGGGTCATGCTGATGTAGGGTGGGGTCTGGAGGTGAAAGTGTTGGACTTAGACAAGCACACATCAAATTCTTTGGACTTGACAATGAGAATCTGTAGCAAATTTATATTCTTCATCGCTTATATTAATGTGACTTTTAATTTCAGCGTGCGAATCATGTATATGCTGTGCAAATGGTGATGCAGACTCCTAATTACCTATGGGACTTTGACACAGGAATGAGATCTACAGGCTCTCTAGGCTTGCAATCATGCATGACTTCATAGGGACTCATGCCTATAGACCTATCGACAAAATCAACTGGACAACTCAACGAATGTTTTAGGAAGACACTATTCAATTCCAGTTCAAGTTTCTGTTCTACAAGAATGGATGGTTTTGGAAGAGTAGGTACAATCATCCCACATCCTCAATTTCTATAGGTGCTTCTTCATGTATTGGTAGATTAGCAGTCTTTGAAGTAGCATTGTCAGATAGAAGTCCTATGTTCTCTTGTAAAACTACTGAGGGTGGAAAAATATCCACTTCTGACAGTGGTGAAGGTATTGGTTCCTCTTTTGGCTCCTCTGCTATGATATTAGCAGGTTCATCAGTCATGCTCATTAAAGTATCTAATGCCTTCACGACTTTCGATTTGACGGGGTGTTCTTGGGCTGCATAGGAATAAGTTTGATCTTTCTACCCTTGTATTCAAAACAACACGTGTTTGAGCGACCAGACAATGTCACATTAATATCATAAACCAAGGGCGACCCAAGATGATGTGTCCTACATCCATCGGTAACACATCACACCACGGTATCCTGATACGATAGGAACTGGGTGGGTACAGGACACCTCTAAGTGACAGAGAGTGACGTGTCATTCGCCCATGCAACTCTATGGGGATCAGGATGAGGTTCGGGTTTCAAACCCAATCGAGTAACTGCTTTGGTAGAGACGACATTCGTGCAACTCCCGCTGTTTATGATCAACTTGTAGGATTTCTCGTCACACTTGATATAAGTGTCGAAGAAGGTAGTGCGCCGCCAATCTTCAGATGGTTTGGATGGGGCGAGGGTACACCTAACCACTGCAAGGGGAGTTGACATCTTGCTAGGTGGCACTAGGATTCCTCTGGACTCACAAATATGGAAATGGACTCTGACTGGATGCTATGACCTAATTCTATATGCAATGAGTGACATTGACAAAAGATTAAGGTTTTTTTTTTAATTTTTATTTTATTTTGAAACTAAAAAAATGCATTCTAAGACCGTGAGTCTTTAAGGAAACAAACCAAACTTGCTCTGATACCAATTTGACGCAGGACAAGGGATAACAGTTGATGGTGACAACAAGAAGGGACTGTTTGGGATGGGACGAAAGCTCTGGGAGGGTTTTGGATAAGGGCGAAAGTGATAGGGTGGATTTTAGAGAGGGGCGAAACTGATGGCAGAGGTTTTAGGGATGGGCGAAGGTAAAGGAACAAGTAGGAAGGGGCGGAAGGTCAGGGAGGGTTCACTTTGGGTTGAAGTTGCAGCAGAGTAAAGACAGGAAACAAAGAAAGAGAAGGAAAAAGAGAAGAGAGAGAAGTAGAAGAAGAATATCTGAAGAAGAAGATGGTGGCCTCACGCCAAGGCATCTTGCCAAATTCCTTGGAGTCTCTCCAAATTCATAGGCTGCGTTTGGATCGGGGGTAATTTTTATAGGGGTTACCCTTGAGTAAAGGTCACCTTTGAGTAGGGGTCACCTTTGAAAAGGAGTTACCCTTATCTTGTTTGGTAATTGCAGTGGTAAAGTAAGAACTTACGATAAGGGATAAAAAATCTTGTTTAGCAGGGAGTAACCTGATATATTAACAATTTTATGAGAAATTTTATAAAATATAATTATTAAATAATATTCATTAAGTAAATCTAATATTATCTAATTTTTATAGATACTTTTTTATAACTATAATTTAAAATGAACACTTGTATTCTAACAGTAAAAAAATAAATAAAGAAAAAAATAGATATTATTATTTTAAATCCTAATAAATGAATAAAAAAATATCAACATCTCTTCATAAAAAAATATAATTTGTTTATTGGTAACATGAAATATATAATATAATAAACTATTATAATAGTTTAATAAATTACAACAAATATAAAATTAATATTAGAAATTGTCACGAGCTGAACTCCTTAAAAATAGGACATTTTGACAAATATGTTAATAAAATTTTATTTTTATTTTTTATATTATATAGATTTAATAAAAATTATTAATTCTCATAAAATTGTTAATAAGTCAGGTTACCCCTACTTACAGTTACCCCTATTTAAAGGTAACCCTGGGTAACCCCTGTAAAAATTTACCCCTTATCAAAATGCATCATGTTGAAAATGTTGACATATTTTTAAATAAACTTCTAATAGAATAAATTATTAATTACCCTGAAAGAGATTACCATGAACCTCAAACTCTTTTGAAGATTCGAGACTCTATCGAAAGTTCGACAGTATCACCCCTTAAAAATAGAATATTTTGACAAATATGTTTCAGAAAATTTTATTTTCATTTTTATATTATATAGATTTAATAAAATTATTAATTCTCATAAAATTGTTAATATGTAAGTTTACCCCTACTTATAGTTACCTCTACTCAAGGGTAACTCCTGTAAAAATTTACTCCTCACCCAAATGCATCACGTTGAAAATGTTGACACATTTTAAAAATAAACTTCTAACAGAATAAATTGTTAATTACCCTGAAATATATTACCATGAACCTCAAACTCTTTCAGAGTTTTGAGACCCTATTGAAATTTCGACAGAGTCACCCCTTAAAAATAGGACATTTTGACAAATACGTTTCAGAAATTTTATTTTTATTTTTATGTTATATAGATTAAATAAAATTATTAATTATTCTAAAATTGTTAATATGTCAGGTTACCCCTACTTACGATTACCCCTACTCAAGGGTAACCTGGGGTAACCCCTGTAAAAATTTACTCCTCATCCAAATGCATCATGTTGAAAATCTATATAATATAAAAAATAAATTGCTAATTATTTGAAATCTATTAATTTTTCAATTATATAATATATAATTGAAAAATAGAGGAAGACACGGGGTAAATAGGGGCAAGATTTCCTTAAAAAATAAAAAATAAATAAAAAACCACTATTGTTATTTTAAATTTCAATGAATGAATAAAAAAATTCTACATATCTCTTCATAAAAAAATATAATTTGTTGTTTGGTGATATGAAATCTAATCAAATGAAAATAATAGAGTGCTTTTAAAATAAATAAAAGCCAAGTACTCACCAAAATTAAAAAAAAATGTAAAAAAAAAAAAAAATCTCATGAAACTGCAAAACGGAGGGTAAGGAGGGTATTCAATAGTGAATACCCCAAGCCCTATGGGGATATTCAAAATGGTGATGAGAGGGGTAAAAATTTGAATTTTTACCCTCACCCCCTTGTCACCAAACGAGGGATAACAAGGGGTAACGGGGGGTTACCCCCTTTTACCCCCCATCCAAACGCAGCCATAGTCGCACGCAGAGGGTTGCGAAAATCTCAAAGTTTATTCATTCATTCGTATGTTGGCCTCAAAGAGGCTACAACTTATATAAACTTTCAACTTACTAAAATAAAAACTATAAACAAAATTACCTAAACTACCCCTAATTAAATAAACAATTACATAGAATAGAATTTGTGAAAATAGCAACGGTATCTCCACTATGCTCCTGCATCACCGCCTCTCTCCAGGAGTTCCGGAATATCTTTATGTCTGACATCCTTTGTGCTTGGAGAGAATGTGTGACGCAGCGCGGGTAGGATCGGGTCTGGGAATGGACTGGGTGACTTAGTTGAAGGGATAAAATTGCGTGAGTTGGCTCGGGTATATGGGTCTAATGATGATTTATTGAGAGGGTAAATGGCTTAAATGGGTATTGAATATATCCAATGGGATAGATAAGTGGCATTAATGAGATGATTAAATGGTGGAATGGAGATGTATTGGGGTGAATGGGTCTCACGAGCAACGGGGGTCAATGTAGTTTGAAGTTAATGGGTTTAAGTTGGGTTTAATCGATGGGGTATATGGAATGGTATTAGTGGGAAATAAAAGGAGGTAAGGTGGGTTTAATTAGGAAAGGAAATAAACAAAGACAGGGAAGGAAAAGAAGGCATGCAGAGGGATCCTGGGTTTGTATGTGGGTTTTGGGAGGAGGGCCATGTAGGTTGGATGTTGGGTATGATGGGTTGAATGGACAATGGGCAGTTGATTGTGGATGGAGATCTGGAAGGCTGCAGGAAGAGTCAGACAACGCTGGTGATGGAAGGTTGAACAGATCAGATCTGAGTTGTGGAGGAAGAGGCTGAGCGGTAGCGATGAAGAGGGCTGGGCACGGTCGGATCAGTACTGGGCAGAACTGGTGTTGGGCGATGGTTCTGTTTGGAAGGAGGCCGTTGGATCTGGGGGTTGGCAGCAGGTTTGAAGGCGGGTCGATGGTGAGGCAGTAGGGGCGTCTGTGTTGCATGGCTTCAGATCTGGCTGGTGTACGCTGTTGGTAGCAGAGACGACGAATCGGAGAAGAAATAGACGAATGGGAATCCACCCGGAGAGGGAGAAGAGAAGAATGGGAATCCACCCGAGGGAGAAGAGAAAGAAGCCCGAATCCACGGGAGAGAGAAGACAAAATGAGAATCACTCGTGTGAGGGAGAGGGAGGAGAGAATAATTCTCAATTTTCCATTCATAAAATCTGCCCTAATACAACTCTAAATGAGGTATTTATAATCAAACCCTAATCCTAAAATTAGGAGATAATAAAAAACGAAAATACATAATAAATCAAATAAAAATAAAATAAATGAGTTGGGCTGGGTTTTTCAATATTCGGCCGGGTCAGGTGAGACTAGTGTGCTACATCAATGTGCTGATTTATCCCTATCTCCTTTTTGTCTTCTGTTGTTGTTGTTAGTTTGCTTTTCTGGTGGGAGTTTTCCTTCCACCTCTTGTTTGTAATTGTGGTTGTTTCCTTATCTGTATTTGCACCTCTGGTGTCTTTATTTATTTATATATGAACCATTTCAAAGAAAAAACAACAGAAAATTTGAATTAAGACCTGGTTTTTATTTGAGGTACTTTATTCTGGAATTCTCCATTCTCTATTCATCTTTGAGACAGGAATTTTGGCTCACCATTGGGATTGGGTTAAGCATTGAGCTCATAAAATATGGGGCTAGGTCATACAGTTTAAGCCTGTTTCAGGCTCAGGCTGTTCTATGCAAAATTGATCAGGTTTAGCATAGCATAAACCCAGCCCGTTTCCATTCCTACTCATCATGATGCCATGTAGCCTATAAGTAATTAATAGACCAACTTTTCCTATATGTTTATATTAAAAGGCATTATAATTAGTATAACAGTTTTCATAGCTGGCCACCCATTTGAGGCTTCTTTGTAGTTGGATTGTCATTTTATTTTTTAACTTTTACCTGTTCACATAATGCTAAGTAGTGTATCTCACTATTTTCACGTTGGACTTCTTATGATTTCCTTTCATTCCACTCACTTTTTGAGCCTTCTTTTGACACCTTGACATTATTTTAAAACGTGGAGAAATTTTATATGCTTTCAAGTGATAAGGAGCCATACATGGGTCAGGCTTCTATTTCTTTGTTTCTTTCTTCTTTATTTTCATATGCACTGATGCAATTTGAATATTGATGATCAGGAAGGCAGTGACCAGAATGTCATTGGTTGCTTGCCATGCCTCGAAAAGCACCTTCTCAAAGTATACTATGACAAACACGAAAGCTTGCCTGATTCAGAATTTCAAGGACTTTTAGCACAGAAGCTATGTTCTTTTGATTCCTGTAAAGGTTTGGTCGGTGTTCCTAATTCTACACTTAAGCTTTCGGCCCTGAGGCGGCATTTGATTGGTGAAGGTTCTCATCGCCGTTTGCTTTCCTGGATGGAATTTGATAACCCTTTAGATGCCAAGTCTATGTTTTCTTTAAACTCATGTGAAGCAGTAGTTATTGAGAGACTGCCATCTGGGGTCTTTGCAGACCCATTCGAACTGCAACGTCTTGTTCAGCGTGGTGGTAAGAGATCACTTTCTCACATGATTCACTCATAATTTGTCATCTTTCAACTCAATATTTGAATGTTGTATGCAGTTTTTATTGATGCTGCGGTTTTTGGAGACACAAATCTAGAGTTGCCTTCGGCTCTCTCTAACTGTTCTGCTGTTGAAGTTCACATGACTATTGATCACACACTTGTATCAAGGCCAGGAAAAGGATTTGGTATTTCTTTAGAGCTTCCATTACATGCCCGATATCCGGTAAGTAGAAGTAAAGAGAAATAAAAACTGTCTTTCAAGAATTAGACCCATGGTTTTAATTGGCATTAAATAATTCAGAACGTCCTTATTTAAAGTGAATAATGTATTCTTTCTATGCAATACTCAACTCGAAACCCAATCAAGTATTTTTCTAGTTTCTCCAAATTTTGCTAAATTTTAGGCAAAAGAACTTGACTTAAAATTCAACCAAGTTGAATAATTCAGTCATTTACTTCTTCCATCGTTTCCAACTTCATCTCTGAGCAGTGGATGGTAACAGAAGTTGGTTATTAATACATTTCAATTTAAACAAAGTGATCATTGAAGTTATTTGAATTATCACCTAATATGCACATTGTTTCTATAATTACTACTCAAAAGGGGCTTGACCATGATTACACTTAAACACAATGATTGTACACTTGGCACTTGTACCACAGTTTCAAAATAACTAAATCACCCATTCAATTGCCATTGTTTGATTTTTTAAGACCAAGAAATCACAATGACTGTCATCTTGCGTGGCTATGCCTACTAATTGGATTTTGGTCAACTGTGCAAACTCTACTTGTTCATTCCTTTCTATAATTTGTTGTATTTATTTTTGTTACATATAAATATATTTAAAATTTATTTAATATTTGAATTAAACGTTTTTTTTTTATGAGTAATGGTTCAATCAGGAGCAACCCCTTATATGTAGACACATATAAACTAAACCAGCCATCTTGAGCTCTCACTTGCTTCAGCTGACCCTTCATTGGCCACCTTGGAAAATCATTGTGATTTAGATTTTCTAACAATTACGAAATTTAATCCCTCTTATAGGCATCTACCTTTTTAGCCATGGAAGATGTATGCTTGGCATCATATGAATTATACTCAAAATGTCAGTCAATACATATTAAGGGGTCATTTTTATGTCATATCGTTTTATTCCTCCTGCTGGGAAGGAATATATTGTTCTTTTTGGTGGCGCCCCCTACATCTCCAGTTTGTCACACTGGTTTTACGACCTAAACTTGATTGTACTGTAGTTTCTATAGTGTGTATACTTGGTTATGAATATAACCGAAAGGGACCATTTAAGTTATTTTTTTCTGATGATAAGTTCCAAGTGTGTGACTAGAACTTGACTTCTATACATATGGATATTATTATTGACTGTTCCATTTTGATCCATTCCACGGATTGTACTTGCTTTTACATACCGTGATGTGAAATAAAGCTGCAAGCATATAAACATTTAGTTTAGTTTAGTTGTATCATTGGCAAACTAGTACAGATCTCAATTACTTAGTAACTACCGTCAATGATTCATTAAGCATCCCATGGATAAGTATGAGAAAGCACACATTTTCTTCCAGAAATACAAATTTTATTAAATGCTACCAAGATATAAAATAGTAGGCATCAGGCATGCATATCGGTCCTATATGGAGGTAAATAAAAGCATTTAATATTTAGTAAAATACAAATTCTAGGACAGTGAAAATGCTGATCATGTAGATGGGAGTTCTAATGATGGTGATGAAATTCTGAGGTTTCTCTTTCTCCCATAAAAAAAAATTAAGAAGGAAATAAATCTGGAGATTTAAATTTTGTAGAAGTTGTCGACATTTTTACTTCTTTTTCTTTTGTAGAAATGATGATGCAAACCAAGTTTGAACCTTGATCAGAACATAGTGAATTGTGAGAAACATAAGAACCCAATATGGGCCTGATCTAGATGGTTCAGATTAATGAGTGGAATAACTCAGTGCACTATTGATTGGTTGGTTAGGTTCATCCAATCATGAGGTTATACACAAATAATAGCCTAGACCAAAAAAATGTGGAGTGGTTGGCCTGATGGTCAAGAAGCTCCCCTAATGAAGGGAGGTCTTGGGTTCGATTCATGCTCAATCTCTTCGGGCCACTCCCCATGGGGTTCCTCCCTATCGAAGAACCCGGTGTGTGTGTGCAAGGAGGTGTGCACATGCTTGGACACCTTCGGTCGTCAAAAAAAAAAAAAAGCATAGACCAAATTGAAGGTCAAGATCAATGTCTGGACCATCAGAATGGTAGATTTTTTTGCATGTTCTGTTGTCTTGTATATCCTTCCTAGCCAGTCCTTCAAATCTCGAAGAACTGCTCCTCTGTTCTGCATCTGAATTTTCTTGTATTTCTTGTAATTGAGGATATCCTTTTATGTTACTGTGGATAAGAGGCAGCTATATTCTTGTGGGTAACTGAGCTCCTAGTTATGTAGTAGAAATGGTTTGTATATTGTCCTAACCTCAGTGAGATAATCAGCGATAAATTTTCTTTCAAATTAGGAACTTGGTTTGCCTTTACTTTATGAGACTCCATCTCTAATTAGCCTTGTTTTTTACCAGCCTCTTGATGGAATTGGTGGCTATTCAAGAGTTGAGATGGGTTTGCCCGACATCTTCTTTCGATGCAAAGTAGGAGAACAACCCATCCCTTGTTTGTGGATTTTCATTCCTTGGGACAAGGAGTTGATGAAGGATCAGGAACCAATTTGGCAAATACCTTGTGGAAGTAGGTCACATGCAGGAATTGTATCAGTCATTACTTTTGTTTCTGCTTTAGCATCTGCTGTGATGATTGTTTTGGCAGCAATATTTTTGCACAACCATGATGCAACTAGTAAAGAGAATTGAGTTTTTGGTCTTCATTGAATCTTGTTTTTAGGTTTATTTTTCAACTTCTCATGTGCAATTGATTGACCATCTACTAAGTGGTTCACTGAAATTCAATGATAAAATGCTCTACTCAAATTTAAATAAGCCCTGTAAGAGGCTTATTTAAGTCCATATGGATATCTAAAGATCCATCAAAATGAACTCAGTGGTCCATTCAAATTCAAATAGGGCCATCAAATGTTCGACTTGAATTCATTTAGACAGTCCACTTCTTTTCTCATTAAAAAAATGAATCCAGTAAATCAAACTTGAAGGACTCTCGTTTGAACTCAATTGACTCAGTTTAAAATATGAAAACTTATCTGAGTTAAAAGAACTTGACCCATTTTTAATTTGGATCCATCTAGGGAAATTCATTAGAAAATTAATTGTAGGATGTGGGTGGTTGGGGGTGGGGGTGGGTGTGGGTGTGGGGTGTATAATAATATTCATGACAAACTAATTTGTATCAACTGTGGAGCAAACTTTAGTTTCTGTGAATTCTGACATTGAAAGTCTATCATGGAAGAGATGCACCAACAAGTGATCAAGGTAGAGGAAGAGACAAATCGGAAAAAAAATCACAATCAATATTTTGTTTGAATGCATTTTCTTATTTGATATTTGTTTTATATTAAGGGTAATTAGCTCAATTTAAAATTATATATTTTCAAGTCTAATATAGTATTTTTTAGACTTTTTACCTTTATTTTATACTAAATGTTGTATAAGTTTGAAAGTTCACTAAGTGCGATATAGGTGAAATATTGTGCTGGTTGAAATGATAATTTTTAGGCAGATAGTTGAGTGTATTAAGGTTTTGGATACAAATTTTGATTTAAAAATGGATATTGAGCCTGATAAAAACAACATTCATATTAAAAAAAAAAAGGTTTTCGGTCCAATGACTCAAATTCTCAATAAAAACTAGAAATTTGACGTTTTTGGAAAAGCGAAGCTAGAGATGGTGGAAAAAACAAATTCCTGAAACTAATCTCAATCCATCAAATTTAATATGGAGCCTCAAAAATCGATTAAAGGATCCAAAGAAATTTCACTCAAAAAAAAAAAAAAAATCAAAGGTCCTAATCTCACCTAGGTCAACAATTCTCATCGGAATAAAATTAATGAATGCTTCAATTTCAATTTGAAAAGAAAATTAATTTGTCATAATTAATTTATACTTGCAATTTTTTTATTATTGTGTTGAATTTCGAACTTATGTCATCAAATTAAAACTAATTATTTCAAAATTAAATTTAAAATGCTCTGCTACCGCTTCTTTCATTGTTGGACTTTCATCCCCTTTGAGTTTCATGCATCTCTTTGCAAGCTCAGCCACGGCTACAAAGTTGGTTGCTCTATCACCCCTTCATCTACGACTCTTGCATCTAGAATCTCAAAGAAACGATTATTTTTCATTGACGAAAGAAAGCACATTGGTAGGTAGGTTCCTCTCTGCTTCAGGTCTCCTCCCAGAGGACAATGGCAACTGCCCTATTTGAAGCTCTACAAGAACTACTAGAAAGCTAAACATATCACTCTTATCTGTTAATTGGCTTGTATGCAAATAGTCTGGGTCTAGATATCGTAAGGATCCTTGTACCAATGTCGTAAATCGAGTTTTATCCATTGGAACCAATCGCGAAGCTTCAATGTCAGACATTTTTGCACTATAATTGTCATTGAAGAGTATGCTATTAGATTTAACATCTCTAGGAAATATCATTATGGAAACAGAATCCGTTATTAAGCTTTGTTTTCCATAAAAAAAATGTTTTGTCTTTTAGATATGCTCACTTGTGTGCAATCACTGTATATCAATTACATTAGACATACTTAGCTTCGTTTAGGAATCTCAATTCCTTTTTTCTTTTTGGATAACATGAATACTTCTTCATTTGCTCTTTAGCATATTTGAATTCCCGATATCTTGATATGATATGTCACTGGAAGACTCTTGGTACAATCATAAATTACAGAAGTGATTGCCACCTGCATGCTAGAACTGCTACAGTGTGTAGCAGTACGAACGGAGTAACTGAAATTAGTTCTTGAGTACTTTGAGTTCATTTTCCTTTCATTCAAGCAATAACCATGCCTGACTGCTAGAAGACCTTGTGAACAACCTTGAGTAGCTCAATTTTACCTCATTTCATGGAAATACTGATGCATTTTATGGTGAAATTCCTTCGAAGGACAATCTTGTTGCATGAAGCATTTTTTTGTTAATTGAATTCTTTGTTGTTTGCTTCTGTTTTAAAACTGATGTACGAATATTTTCAAATTTTGGACTATCACTGATGGATAATAGATGGCTCTCATACAGATACATAATTTGCTTTTAACAGGAGAGCATAAGAAGCTTAAACTGGCTGATTTTGGGTTAGCAAGGGAGGAGATAGTAACACTGATGATGACTACTGAGATGGGTACGTATTCGATGGATGGACCAGATTGGAACATTTTTTTATGGTCCGGTGGAGTATTGAGGCCTAGACTACTGGAACTAGTACAAACTGGTGATTAGACTGGTATGTAAGTATGCAAGTGCTTCAGCTGTTTCACCTGCAATCCTTAAACGATTAGCCCATGAGAGAGAACATGTTTCCTTGCTCATGGGAATGATTGAAGAGAGTTCCATTTGAGACATATTCATAAACCTAGTAATGGAACTTCAGTCTCTAGACAACATCCCAAGAGCTTCACACCATTCCTATGGTTGATTTGAGTGAGAATGGCAACCTCATTAATGAACTGAACAATTTGATCATTTCTACTATTTTGACTTTAATTGCAACTACTATCTTTATCAGGCAGAATCCCTATATAAATTGTACCATAACCTCCTCTGCCGAGGACTTGACGCTATTCCTAGTTGTTAGTTGCCATCTTAAGTACATCTACATTTAGAGACATTTGTTGATGCAAAAACAAACCACCATTTTGCTTGAGAAGCTCCTCTTTGAGTTTGAAATTTTTTCGTAGATGCAGCTGTTTATGATTCTGAAAGCCAAAACTTCTGGCTTAATCTTGAGTTTTTCACCGTAGTTGCATCCAACTCTGGTGGATGCTGCTGTGATTCATCTTGACAAGGCCATTACCCAACCCAGTCCTTGTTTACAGAAACTTAGGAACTATCATCATATAACTCTTACTTTCTTAGTGTCAAATCTAAATCTGTTCTTGTTCACACCCAACATTCTTAAAGCATTTATATGCACATAGAGTAGAGTAATACACTAATTAAAGAGTCGGGTAAATGACAATGATTAACAAAGTAATAGAACCACAAAAAAAGCAGTAAAATAAAAACAATGGCAAATGTATGGATGGTATAATCTCTGAATATATTTATTACTAATTTGAAAAGTAAATGATGATTTACAGTTCCACCTAAATTGATGAGCTGGGAAATTTACAAAACCTGTAATTGTATCCTATAAGAATGTATGCAGAAGACTTGAAGAACAATACGAACCCCATCAAGAAAAAGGGTCACAAACATGGAAAATAATCAGAAATCCCATAAAAAAAACTGCTATCAACGAAATCAGAGGTGAATGAAACGGATGAGTTAGAGACAGCCAACATCGCCTGCGTTGGATCGAAGACATCACAGAAACCATTGGCAGCGTCATAACCTTCCATCCATGGAGCCAAGCTTGTATCACAGACAGGCCCCACCAAGATATCTTGGCCACAATAGGTATTGTTGACTTGATCAGGCATGGATGACTCAGATGGATTGAATGACTGTTGTTTTCCCTGGGCAGCAATACCTCCCGCTTCTCATTCAAACGTTCCTGCAGCTCCTCCAATTCATCTAAATCATCCATGGCTTCCAATTCGTCTAAATTGTCCATGGCTTCAGTGTTAACCCGCTCTTCAATCTCACCCAATTGGGTTTTCTTCTCCTCCGAGATGACATAATTATTTTCATCTTCGAGTTGCAAGACACTATTGGAGGAGAAGACACAGTCCGGTGTCATCTGTTCATCGG
The DNA here is from genome assembly GCA_013350335.1 of Chimonanthus salicifolius. Taxonomy (NCBI): domain Eukaryota; kingdom Viridiplantae; phylum Streptophyta; class Magnoliopsida; order Laurales; family Calycanthaceae; genus Chimonanthus; species Chimonanthus salicifolius. The sequence goes on from CM023534.1 coordinate 20,119,655, forward strand.
CGGCAGGAGGAGACTCGCCAATCTTGGTGAGGTAACGGCGCATGACATTTTCGGCGCTGGTAGGGCTGCCAAACACATAGGGTTTATCATCGGAAGGGAGGATGACAACGGCAACGTCGGCCTTGCACAGGGTTTTGAGCTCTGAAGCTTTCTTGAAAAGGCCGGCCACCTCTTCTTGAAACAGAGATGCTGCTTCTGGCGATATTGATTTTACCCTTTCCCATCTCTTCCAGAAATGAAAATAGACAATCTTCTTTCAGAATTTCAAAGTGATCTTTCAGTCTCTGCAAACAACAAATTTCTTTCAGAATTTCAAGATGATATTCTAATATCAGAGAAAACAGAAAATCGAAGGTATTGTATCTGACAACTAGTGAAACTCATTAACTCGTCTCTTTAATTAAAATCCCACCTCCTCCTTTCAGGCCTTTAGTAAGCCCACTCATGTCCAGTCAGGCCCAGATCATGAACGGCCCAAGCCACCCTATCAGGACGAGCCAAGGCTAGTTTATGGAGAGCCCACCAATCAGCTCAACTCCGAGCCCAGCTCCCCAACCCTTTTTGAGCCCTCTTTCTCCTCTCCTTCTGAGCCCAATCCTAATTCCTAAACCCATTGTCTTGCCCAGCCCAGTCATATCAAACGGTTCTGTCTTGCAACCTCCTGAACCACCTGCTTTATCTTTCTCTGCTCCAGTCACCTCCGCCAAGCCACCTGCATCATCCTTAGACGATCAGGTACCCCCTTCTAACCGGCTCTTCGATCGTCCAGACATAAGGGAATCTTCTTTGCAACCCAACCTGTTGTTGGGGACTCATGTTACCAACACTAGTATCAACTGCAATTCTGGCGCCTCTCCTTCTATTGTACAATTCAGCTCTCCCCCTGTTCCTCAATTGTCGGAGCCGGATGCAGTTAGTTGGAAGGAAAGTTTTGAAGCTGAATTGGATGAGAGGAATCAGCCAGGGGCACATATCACGAGTGTTTCTTCTTCCCTCGATTGGGTGGACTGCAGAATGCTTGAAGTTGGCCACAAACTTGGGTTGATCGCTGATGGGCAAGAAGGCCTGTTGATATCCTACCTTACCCAAATTAAACAGATGGGATCTCCCCCTCGTAGACCAAACCATTATGATAGAACAGCCAGGGAATTGCATAGACTAAGCTCATCAGTGAACTACAGTCGTCGTAGCAAGAAAACTAGTAGCGATGTGTCAAATTTGATCAGTGGGACTCGTGCTTGCTCAGGTTTCTTTATGAAGATCATGTCTTGGAATGTTCAGGGTGTCGGAGACCCTTCTAAAAGGGCTTCCATTAAGAGTTTCATCAAATCATTGAAGCCGGACATTATTTGTTTTCAGGAGTCAAAATTAAAGAATCCTACTGACTCGATCATCAGGTCCTTATGGCGCGGTAGCAGGATATGTTGGGAAGCTTTGTCTGCCCAAGGCACATCTGGTGGTATCATTGTTTGTTGGGACCCCGGCAAATTCAATAAGTTGGATTCCTTCATTGGTGATTTCTCTGTCTCAATTCATTTTGAGGATCGTATTTTGGGACAAGATTGGTCCCTAACCTCGGTCTATGGTCCTTGTGATGCTTCAAGAAAGTCTGCCTTTCTTTCAGAAATTTCCTCACTCTATAGGAGGTGAAGTGATCGTTGGTGCATCTGTGGAGACTTCAACATTATCAGGTTTCTTCATGAAAGGACGGGAGTCACTAGAGCTACGGGAATTATGCATCAATTCTCTAATTGCATCTCTTCACTAAACTTGGTGGATATGCCTCTCTTCGGTGGGGCATTTACTTGGTCTAATGGTCAAGATAGGCCTTCTCTCTCCCGCATTGATAGATTTCTGGTTTCTACTGAATGGCTGGAGTGTTTCACCGACTCTCATGTATCGGTATTCCCTAAACCTTTATCTAATCATTGGCCGCTGGTTCTTGACTTTTTTGAGGAGTCTTGGGGCCCTTCACCCTTTCGGTTCGAGCTCTGTTGGTTGAAAGAAACTGGTTTTAGAGAGTTAGTTGCTACTTCTTGGGCTAATTTTACTATTACTGGCTGAAAGAGTTTCATCATTGCGCAGAAGTTCAAACTTTTGAAAGATATTTTGAAGAATTGGAGTCATTCTTGCTTTGGGTCATTGAGTGAATCGCTTGCTTCCATTCTTCATGGCATCAACCATATTGATATCATCGAACAGGCCGGAAACCTCTCTGAACACGACCACCTCCTTCGCCTCGATCTTCAAGACCAATACCGAGCCAAGTGTGTTCAAAACGAGATAAAATGGAGACAAAGGTCTAGGGATAAATGGGTCAATGATGGTAGACAAAAACACCAAATTCTTCCATGCCGTTGCTTCTGCTCACAGACGAGCTAATCGCATCAAATACATCACTGTTGATGATACCACCATCTCAGATAAAGATTCCATCACCTCAACAATCATGGACTATTTCCATGAGTTGTACTCCACCAACCCTTGGGATAGACTTCCCATTGATGGCCTCCCTTTTAAATCTGTATCTCCACATGACGCTTCCTTCATTGAAAGGCCCTTTTCTGAAGTTGAGATTAAATGTGCAGTTTGGGACTTGGGTGACGATAGAGCTCCTGGGCCTGATGGTTTCCCAATTGCCTTCTTCAAGTCTTTCTGGGAAATTGTGAAAGATGACGCCATTGTTTTCATTCAGCAATTTCATGAGAGAGGATGTATCCCTAAAGAACTTGCTGCAACTTTCTTGGTTCTTATTCCTAAGAAGGAAGGTGCTTCTTCACTTAAAGATTTCAGACCTATTAGTCTCCTTGGCAGTCCCTACAAGATTATCTCTAAGCTCTTAGCTAACAGGTTAAAGCCACATCTTCCATCGCTCATATCTCCTTTTCAGTCCGCTGGGGTGGATGGGAGACAGATCTTGGATGTTGTTTTTACTGTTCACGAGTGCATTGACTCACAACACAAGGCAAAGAAGAAAGGTATCATTTGCAAGTTGGATTTGGAAAAAGCCTACGATATGGTTAATTGGAACTTCCTCCATTTTGTCCTTACCAGTATGGGCTTCAATAGGAAATGGTGTCTTTGGGTTGTCGAGTGTATTTCTTCAGCACATTTCTCTGTTCTCATCAACGGATCATTCAAAGTTTTTTTTTGCAGCTCCCGTGGCCTTCGCCAAGGTGACCCCCTTTCTCTAGCTTTATTTATCATGGTAGCTGAGGCCCTCAGCCTTCTCCTATCCAAAGCAGTTGATTTCTCTTTAATCAGTGGTTTCAAAATAGAGCATTCATCCCTCCAGTTTCACCATCTTCAGTTTGTAGACGACACTATCATCTTCTGTGAAGCTTCGGAGGAGCCTATTAGAAACATAAAATCCTTACTCAGGTGGTTTGAGTTGGTTTCATCACTTCAAATCAATTATGATAAGAGTGAGGTTTTTGGCATCAACATTGATATTGATGAACTCTCCTTCTTGTCAAGCTTGTTGGGGTGTAATTCTGCCTCCCTCCCTTCAACCTACTTGGGTCTACCTCTTTATATTGGCTCTCTTATCTTCTCACTTTGGGAACCCATCATTGTCAAGTTTAGCAAGAGATTAGCTTCGTGGAAAGGGAAGCATCTATCCTTTGCTGGGCGAATCACTTTATTGAAGTTTGTTCTTTCAGCATTGTTGGTCTTTTTCTATCAGCATTCAGGTGCCCAACAAAAGTAGTGGAATCTATAGAAAGAATCATGAAGGATTTCCTTTGGAATGATCAAGAGGAAAAAAATAAGTACCATTTGGTTAGTTGGCATCATGTTTGCCTTCCAATAGAAGCTGGTGGTCTTGGCATCCAACCCATAAGGCATGTTAACATTGCTCTTCTTTCTAAATGGCTGTGGAGAATTGGGTCGCTTGATGAAGCTCCTTGGAAATCTCTACTCATCTCTAAGTACCAAATCAAAACAATGGTTGGAATGTTAACCCTACACCTCGCAAAGCTTCTGGTATGTGGAGAGCCATTTGTGCTTGTGTGGAGAAATTCAAAGACTACATTCGGTTCAAAGTGGGGCATGGCAATCGAATCAAATTTTAGACGGACTCTTGGCAAGACTCCTCCACCCTCGCCTCTAGGTTCCCATCTCTTTTCCGTCTGGCCCTCCTTTTACCGGACGATTTCATTTATGCTCTCTACTTTGTGGCAGATGATCAGATCGTGTGGAACATCCAGTTCTGTCGAAACTTGAGAGAACTTGAAACTGAAGATTTATCACAACTCATGCTCCTTCTCTCGTCTATTCAGATCCGTGTGTTGGAGGATGATTCCTTAATCTAGGTGGCCTGACTCTTATGGTTCTTTCTCAGTTAAGTCCTATTATGAATGGAACAATAGGAGCCAGACTCCTCTTGTGGATCCATCAATTTGGACTTCCAGAGCCCCACCTAGATCCATCAGTTTTTTTTGGACTGCCTGCCTCGGAAAGATTCTTACTCAAGATAACCTGCTCAAGCGAGGAAGGGTTTTAGTCAGTGCTTGTCCTTTGTGCCTTCTTGCCTCTGAAGATGTTGACCACCTGTTTATCCACTGCTCCTTCGCGACTTCGGTTTGCAATGTCATCCTGGATAAGTTCGGAATTCATTGGACTATGCCTTCTTCTGTCGCTCAGTTGTCCTTCGCGTGGAAGATTTTTAATATGTCCAATAGGTGCATCTCTCTGTGGCGTTTGACACTTTTCGCCACCATGTGGGGCATGGTTGGAGTTTAATAATAGAGTTTTTTGGAATAATGTTGAAAGTCCCCGTTGTGTTGGCAATCGTGTTCTTGCCAGATGTGCTGACTGGGCTTCTTCTCTCAATGACTTCCAGCATTACTCCATGACTGACTTGTTGCGTGCCTAGAAAGAGTGTATCTGCCTTTCCTAGTTTCTTTTGTCCTTTTGGTGGTATATTTTTTGGGTGCAAGGGGCTGATGGTTTTATTTTTTATTTTTTGTTTTTTTGTTGTTTTTTTTTTGCACCTTTGGTGCTCTTAATATATTATGATTACCATTTCAAAAAAAAAAAAATTTGCAGAATGGACGAGCTTTGATTACCCATTGGAGGTGGGACGCGGCTTTATATTGTCGTTGGCTGTAGGGAGCACTAGAGCGTTCGTAGTCTCGCTTAAAATTGAAATTTGAAATGCAAGTAGGGCCACCAACAGTTTCGAATATCACAAAGTTATTAATAGGTTTTTCTCTACTTTCTGTTTTAAAAAGAAAAATATGAAAATATTAAAAAAATGAAAATTTTAGAATGAGCATATATTTTTAAATAATGGTAATTTTTAAACCCTTAAAATTTGAAATTTTGATATAAATAATGTCCTAAAATTTTTAAAATTTAAATAGAAATATCTAAAATTTTTATAAAGTAAGATAAAACATGATGAATACCTTATATGATATTCATATTCTCAACTATCCCTCAGTTACATAATTTTTCACTACAATTTATAATTTTTTATTACAAAATTTACGAGTTTTATAAAAACATCAAAATATTAAAAAAATTATACAATCATCTTAAAAATTATACTCTCTCCATCCCAAAATACTTGTCCTATATGCATTTTGGAATTGTCTCAAATTACTTGTCCTATTTATTTATTTTCACATTAAATTAAAGCTTTAACCTTTTTTTATGAGCTCTAAATCGCATTCTAACATAATGGAAAGACAATCTACTTTTATAAGTTTTGACTTGCCCAAATGTGGCATTTTATAATTATTTTTACCTCCGACTCTCATCGTCTCAATCATGCATTGCTGCATAGTTAGGAAAATATTATTGAACTTTTGTAGATGAACCCGATCGACAGTATCTACAGAATGAGACACATCTCAAACCTCATTTTTTTTCATCAGGTTTATATTGACTCAGTGAAATAGCCTTTTGGCGTGTTCCGCGCGAAAATGATCCTTAAGAAATACAAAATTCTGAAATAGAACAAGTATTTTGGGATAGAGGAAGCACATATTAAGAGACTCTTCATTTAATTGTATAAACATTTTTATATCATTTCATTCATTTTCTCTATAAGAAAACACAAAAATGGAAAGTATTTTAAAGATCTCTAATTTTATTAATTTTTCAAAAGAATCTTAGACCATCTTAATAACATTAACACATCTCCATTTAATTCTATAAACACTAAATACTATTCATTGACTTATTTTCAAATTATGTTACTATTAAAATTCAAAAAAAAAATGATGAAAATAATTTAAAATGGTCAAAATCAATGAAAGTTGTTAGCAGGGTCCGAATATTGGCTGATATGATAAGGTTTAAAAAAAATTCATAGAATCTCTTAATTATATTGACATTATCTCAGAAAGAAAAAATATTATCCGCTAAGATTTGTTATATTTTGGCTGAAACTTTGATAAATTTTTATTACATTTTGGCCAATTTCATAATATAGACAATTTGGCTAAAATATTGGTTGAAACTTTCCGGTTCCTCATGGAAATAAAAATTAATCTCAACCAAAATTTATAACTAAGATCATGCCGCAATCTACCTCCATTTATCGTGCAATCAAGATTTGTCAATAAATTTATGTTTAATTTTAGTCAATTTTTTATCGGCGAGGGATAAAAATTCAGCCAATAATTCACCTATATCCACTACATTAACATGATAGGTATCGAGTAACTCCAACCTTGAGAAGTTCTCAAGTTTCACTCAAGTATTTAACTCCAATTCATGTAACTCCACAAGTGAGAACTAATGTGACAAATATCTCGATATTTTCAAATTTATTATAGTTTTATCGACAAAATACTAATCGCCGTTAATATTCTGAGATTTACCGGCACGCGGTGAATTCTCGACAAAATCGCGACAAATGATAATGTCACTATAATATCGAGATAAATTCCTAGTAAAATATCGATAAATTATTTTTTTATTTTTATTTTTTATTTTTTAAATATTATATTTTCTGCGAGATTTTCCAGTTAATTTTCCAGTAAAATATGAGAATTTGAAAAGTATCACGTACCAATCACCGTTAATATCCCGAGAGCAATATTTGTGACAATATCGAGAACTATATACCCATTTATTCAAAAGAACCAAGTTTAAGGTAAATATTTCTTTTTCCTCAATATACTCAAGACTGAAAAGATTCACCTGACAGAGATCATCACTTCACTCATATACAATAATGAACCAATTATCATAAGCAATTCGTTTTAAAGAAAATTGCATAGAGAGACTATTTGATGCTTTAAATAATAGATTTTGCAATGCAAATTTAATTTTTTATAAATTGATATCTAGAGGGCACTAATCATGTAAAACAAAATATTTATATTCTAGATATACTTTAAATATTAAATTTTATTCATAAAAGAATTTTATGCATTTGATAAAGGTACATAAGAATTCAAAACAAAAGTTTTTAAAATTAGACCTAATATGATCACAATTTGGTATTAAAATAAGCTTTTAAAATAGTTGAAAATTATGAGATGATGTAAGAAAAAAAAAGTTACATTGTTGAAAGTTAAAACACTCAAATATCTGGGTGTAGCAAGTGATAAAGTTTATGTCAAATCGGTAAAAAAAGTAAGGCGGAAGGTCCAGCTGGCAACGTTCGTATATTACGTCCGTGTATCGGTACGAGTATAAATACGTATGCTACGCCCGTGTATTGCTTGCTAAAGGTGGAAATTACTTTCCTTGTTGAAGAAGCAGCATGGAAAGTGGTGATTCTAATAGGGATGTAGAATACCGAAATAAAGAAGAGAGTGGGGATACTGTTCACGTGAAAGAAATCAACAACCATGATATTCAGTACTCCACCACCCTACTACTTCCAGTTAGATTCAGATTTTGCCCTAAAGATGAAGAACTCATTCTTGATTACCTCTGCAACAAGATTTGCAAGCGCCCTTTGCCTTGTGAAAAAATTATTAAAGAAGTTAATCTCTATGATTACAATCCAAAAGAGCTCATAGGTATTGCTTATCACTCTCATTATTTCTTTTTTTTTTTTTTTGATCGAAGGAAAGTGTTTAGGTGCCTCACTTGTAGCTGGAACTTTACCTGACTAATCTTTCGGGGCATGTACATACCTCCCTGCACACACGTACCGTCGGGTTCGAGCGATGAGAGTAACCTCGTGTAGACCGGCCCAGAGGTGTTTGAACGTGAATCGAACTCAAAAACTCCTTTCATGAAGAGAGCTTCTTGACCGTCAGGCGCCAACCACCTTTGAGTTCTATAATTCTGATTATTTTAATTGATATGAATTTATATATTTTTTATTTGAGTTTCATTCTTAAACACATGTCACTTTGTGTTTTAAGTTTGTTCGTTCAACAAGTATTTATTTATTTATTTTCAGATTTTTTATTAATTTATTTTTTAACAAGTGCATGGGTTTTTATCATAACAATAGAATCAAATAAAAGTTTGTTGTTGAGTTTGAATAATCTTAATTTAATTAAGCCCAATTTTATAATTTAATTTTTATTTTTAAGTGGATCTCAAATAAGATTCTCTATCCCAATTGTAATTTGAGAATTAGAATTTTTGAGTATTTAGATACATGACGTTCTATGTTAGGATGATCATCCTTTATTTAGGTTTTAGTTAGAGAGGATTAATTTGGGTATTTAAGATGAGTTATTTGCAAGAGCTGCTTTTCTTTCAGTGTATATATTTTCTTTCAGTGATATGTTCATCTGATGAAATCTAATGTCAAGACTTTTTCTTAAATGAATCTTGAATATGGTACAGTGGCATGTATTATAAAGAAAATTAGACCATATTTATATGAATTGTATAAAGTTTAACAACGATACTCAACAATAATAACTAAGCATATATGAAAGAGCGGGTTATGAAGTAAGATCTTGAGTTTGTTTTACATTCAATTTTTCTATACTACTCCTCATGGGGTTACTTTCTGACAAAACCAGTGTGTTGACTCGAAAATTTACGTATACTTGTAGGATTAGTTTTACTATGTGTTTATGTTATTGAATGCTATGTGAATTTTATTTGTTAATTTTTTATGCACTCTACCAAAGAAGGTGTAGTGTATATATTGAATCTTCATTCTTAATTTGTGCATTAAGTTAAAAAAAATACCAATTTCATCACAAACAAATTTACATTTAGTTTTTGTGTGTATTCATATAAACCATTATCTCTAAGGTTTTCTCTTTAATTAATAATTATTTATTGGCTAATTTCTGTGTATCTGTTTCAATGTTTCTTGATTTAAATAGCGCGCTTTGGTGTTAATGGGGAGAACGAGTGGTTTTTCTTCACACCCAGAGATCGAAAATATATGAAAGGGTCTCGTCCAAACCGAGCAGCCGGAGATGGATATTGGAAGGCTACCGGAGCTGACAAGGCAATCATCAGCAATGGCAAACAAGTGGGACTTAAGAAGTCTCTCGTCTTCTACATAGGAAAGCCACCAAAGGGAGCCAAAAGTGCGTGGCTCATGCAAGAATTTAGGGTCCGTGAGACCCTCAACAAGCCTCGTGAAAGAGATAGCACAAGTATGAAGGTATATCATAAATTTATATGCATTTTCTTATGCTTTTAATAGTTAAAAAAAACTCGTGTCTTGATAGTCTTCTTCAACACTTGAATTTCATTTTGTAGATATTGAATTGGTTGATTTCTATATTTCCCTTCATCTCATAACATGTTGTTCTTTGAATTTGTTTCTATCTTGTAGCTGGATGATTGGGTTTTGTGCTGGATTTATAAGAAGCCAAGTAGCAATCGTAAACCCAGAGAAGATGAACATCCAAAGACCACAGAAGTGATGGCCATGCCTGAAGAAAACTTGCCATTGATCAACCAAGTTGACACTCCCCAAGTCTACGAATACAACCAAATTCCTCAAACAGTTGCACCAGGTGAATCTCAAGAATTGATCAATTTCCCTAGTGAAACCACACTCGATCCAATGTATCCACCATTGAATATTGGATATTCATCAAACTCGTGGGATTCTAACCAAGGAGGGCTATTCAACAATCACTTGGACTACACTACGAGCATGGGATATAGAATGTATGATCAATACTTCACATTTGAGCCTTGTTTTCCTGATGAAACCAATATCATGGCCAACAAATATACACCCAACCCGACTCAACATGAGCTATCATTTACCATCACAGTTTGATGCCAATGGAACAAATATTTTTGATCAGTACAATGCAAAGTTCGAAGATGAAGCTACAGACACGAATCTAAATTGCAGTACTCCCAACCCACTCAACATGAGCTATCATTTACCATCACAGTTTGATGCCAATGGGACAAATATTTTTGATCAGTACAATACAAAGTTCGAAGATGAAGCTACAAATACGAATCTAAATTGCAGTACTCCCAACTCACTCAACATGAGCTATCATTTACCATCACATTTTGATGCCAATGGGACAAATATTTTTTATCAGTACAATGCAGAATTCGAAGATGAAGCTACATATATGAATCAAAGGTGCAGAAAAGATTTCGACAGAAATCCCAATAAATGATCCCAAGAGGTTGCCATTAGGAAGTGAAAAATTTCTATTGCCAAACAATTGATTTGCTTAGACTTTGTTTAATATGATGGATTGTACGTGTGTGATATAATAGTTTGTCTAGGTGAAAGGTCTAGGACAAGTTCATAACTCTCTTCTATGTAGGGCATGATGCTGAATTTTTTTTTTCTCCTCTTGGTAATAATTAGGAAATAGTTTTCAAGACTTAGTTCTTAATCATATGGTTGTTATCTATATTCTTCATCTTTATAATTGTTCTATTTCTCACTAGTGATGTAACAAACATTGTCGATATTTTTGTTTTCATTATGAAAATATTGGCAAAAAAACTTTTACGTGTTCAAAAATATGAGTTTATCGCGTCTGTCATTTTTAACTGTAAATTCCCATTAAAAATATGTTTTTATTGCAAGAAACTGTAAATTCCCGTTAAAATTGTGAGACTTTACCATTAAATTTCCATTAAAAACCCCTGGGCTAAATATACATTTTTTTATTTCTGAAATATCATCTGTATTTTCAAACTCCTGCCACATTATTTATTTATTATATTTTTATTTTTTATTTTTTAAATATTATATTTTCCGCTAGATTTTCTTATCAAATTCCCAATAAAACTCCAAGAATTTGAAAATATATGCTATTAACAATTGCCGTTAATCTGTGACAATGCTCACTATCAATTTTTTGAACGGTTGTAATCCTTACCTTTATAATGGTGGATTGAAAATTTTATTCTTGAATTTTTAGAATCATTATCATTTGATGATGGTTTGCATAGTCTAGGGGCCAGTAAAGTTTCACCATTATATACTTATATCATATTTACATAAACATATTATAATATCAATATATTATAGAAGTTACTCTATATTTTATATTCCATACTTGGTTAGACAACAACTAAAGTAATATTTTAAGAATTTGACCATTAGTCAAACCATTTTTATTATTGTTTGGTTTAATCATGTTTAACTGCTACTCTGCTGGTTTAAATCAGTTTACACCATTTTAAACCACGATATAAGTATACATATAAGAAAATAAAGATGGTGGAAAAAGAAAAGAAAATGACAAGAATACGTCAACATGGTCGAGAAAAACATAGAATGGAGAGATTCATGGGAAAGATTGAGGGATTTTAGTAATCTTATTGGATAGAGTTTGACTTTATAAGATAGATTTGAGGATTGTAGAGAGACTTGTCCTTGATAAGCAATCCAATTTTCTTTCACCCATTATTGATATAATATACTCCCTCCGTCCCATTTTAATTGTCTCATTTGAAATATTTGTGTTTTTTAAGGAACTCTCTCTATAAGGCTAACATTTCATGTGATCTCATCCTATTTTCAATACACTTTATACTAAATGAGACAATTATTTTAGGACAATTATAAAATTCATATAGGACACTTAATTTGGGACAGAGGGAGTATTAGAATCTATCATTAGGATCTCCTTTTATTTCTTTAACTAATTCATAATTCTCTCCATTGCAAGTTTATAATGTGGATCTTTCTCTTAATCTCGCCACTTAATGTGTATCTTATATATCAAGTAGTCCTAATCCTTTCTCCCACCCTCCAACTTATTATTTATAATTTTACGTTGCAGAATGCATCTAGCTCTCTCAAGTGCTTTTTTAAGTTCTCTTTTGTCAATATTGTTTTCTTTTTTTCCTATGCATTCCCATGTATTAAATGAGTTCTTTGCTAATTTTGATCTAAACCAGGGGTGAAAAATTCGCCCAGACCGAGATATCAGCCGATAAAATTCTCTCTCCTCTTTTGTGTTTTTTTTAAATATTGGTATTTTTTTATTATTTTATTTTTTTCTACATTAAAAAATAAATAAAAAACCCAAAAAGAAGCTTTAAAAAAAATGAAGACAAAAATATTGGCCGATATCAATTCGGGTCCACCACCATTTTGAATTTTTTTTTTTAAAAGACCGATATTATGAATATCGGCCGATATCGGACCGATATATATCACCGATTTATCAGTCATATCAGTCGAGAACTACCGTGTACAGCCAATATAATACATATCGGCCGATATGATAAAGCACTGAAAACCCGTATTATATCGGCCGATACCGATATCTTAACCTTTGATCTAAACATTTTGCCATTTATTATTTGTTTTGAAATAGTTCATATATTAATAGATAAAAAGACACGAGAAATACATATATAAAAAGAGAAAGTAGATAAAACAACAATCACTAAGAATTAAATAAGAAATGAAACAGAGAGAGAACACGTGGCACTCTCTTAACTCTTTCTAATTCTTCATTGAAAAGGTTTCTAATTCCTGCCTTTGTCTTTGCATTAGTTTCAGTAACAATATTCCCTTTTTTTCACTTTGAAGTGTGGATCTGAGCTGCACTGCTTACCCCACTCAACTTTGTGCTTATTGCATTTTGTCTTTGTCCTTCTTAAATTGAGCTGCAACATTATTTGATAAATTTTGGTCCAGTGTTTGTAACAGACATGGTTGACTATCTAACCAAACAATATGGCCAAGCCAAATTATTTGTAATTTTACCTTTTGAAATTATGTTTAACCCTTCTACTTTCTGTGTTGGTTGGATGCGTAAACAGGATTTTTTTAAAAAAACATGAATTCCCATGTGAGATGAAAAAATTCTCCAGTGTGTGAGAATGTGTACCCTTTTTTAACCCTTAAAATTTGAAATTTTGATATAAATAATGTCCTAAAATTTTTAAAATTTAAAATTTTAGGAATGTCTAAAAATGTTATAAAGTAAGACAACAACACGATGAATACCTTATATGATATTCATATTCTCAACTATCCCTTAGTTACATGATTTTTCACTATAATTTATAATTTTTTATCACAAAATTTACTGAGTTTCATAAAAATATTAGAATAATAAAAAATTATACGAACATCCTAAAAATTATACATATTAAGAAACTCTTCATTTAATTGTACAAACATTTTTATATCATTTGTTTTATTTTCTCTATAAGAAAACTCAAAAATAGAAAGTATGTTAGAGATCTCAACTTTTATTAATTTTTCAAAAGAATCGTAGAAAATCATAAAGATACTGTACAAATCATTTTAATAACATTAACACATCTCCATTTAATTCCATAAACACTAAATATTATTCATTGAATTATTTTCACAAAAACCCCCTGTTTCAAATTATGTTACAGCTAAAATTCAAAAAAAGATGATGAAATAATTTACACTGGTCAAAATCAATGAAAATTATTCAGAAATATAATAACTTGCTTATAAACCTAAAATTACGCCAAATATAAGATTCAGCTCAAAAAATTTAATAACTATATAGAGATCAGAAATAATTTTAATAAAAAATATCTATTTTGAATGTGAACTAATAGAAATCTTCTTAATTTAACTAATGATGTCATTTTTTTGTGTTTTTGAAATTTTGATCATTTTAAATCATTTTATTTCTAAATTTAAATTTGCTGTAAATTTTAATGCTCATGTACGATTATATGGAATATATTATGACATTACATTTATATTTGTCAATACACTTTATCCTTTTCAATCTATGTAATAGTTCATTTAGTTGAATCTGTTATAATTTTTTGTAATTTAATTAATTTATATTTTATATTTATTCAATTAGATAAATGCAGTCTCTTGTTATATTCTATAAAATTCTTTATTATATTTGAAATATTGATCAATATTCAAGTTAATAACATGAATAAATTTGCTATATGGTAAAAAAATATGAGAATATTAACTTGAAATTCCAATGTGGCTCAATTTTCTTAGGTAGCTAACTCTAAGTCAATGGAAAGCATTAATATGGTTGAATTTAGATTGTACAGTGGAAATGACTAGTTTAGCCTTAAATTGGTTCAGTCAGTAAAGGGTTAAAATACGTACATGATTAATATCAGCGATGTTGGTCGATATATTGGACATGATATCGTGATATTATAAATATCGCTTGGGAATTGTTTTTTTTTTAATAAAATAAAATAAAATATCAGCTGCCATATATTGGTGGGCCGATATTTTGAAATATCAGCCAATATTATGTTTTTTTTCAGATTTTTTTATAAAAGGCCTATTTTTATGGTTTTTTAATTCAAAAAAAAATGAAATTTTCAGCCAATATCTGAAAAAAAAAGAGAGAGAGGGGATAATATCAGCCGATATCTTGAATCTATATTTCAACCCGTGGGTGACACCATAATTTATCTAGCACTACAACATTAGAGCATCAAGGTATAGTCCTAAAATAATACTCCCTCCGTTGCATTTTAGTTATCTCATTTGAAACATTTGTACTTTTTAAAGAACTCTCTATACAAGGCTACTACTTCATATGATTTCATCTATTTTCAACACATGTTATGCTACTCAAATATGAATAAGACAACTATTTTGAAACAATTCCAAAATCCATATCAGACAACTAAATTAGGACAGAGGAAGTAATATAGATAGGGAATTTGACTTTCTGATAGCCATATTTTGTGCACGAGAACTCTAGTATGAAATAAATGAGTCCTATGGTTTTATGACTCTAGTTTAATTTTAATAATTTATTATCTCAATTTTATCAAAATTAATTAGATGTTGTTAATATTGCATTTATATTATATTTCCTATTAGTTATTTCAAAGGCCACCATTGCAAGGATCGGTTCGCAGCAAAATGGACAATATAATCCATTGTTTTATAATAAAAAAACAAAGATTAAAAGAAAGTTTAACCTCGACAGATAGTAAAAAGTGTGTGCAATTGAGAGAGTTCCAATTCCAATATTAAAGAATTCTAAAGAGAGTGCTTTAGCTTGAGAGTTTACAGAAAGAGAGAGAATGTAGGGAAAAGAGAATTTATGGAAAATAGGAGAGTTAATTTTTGTAGGAGTGAAACTTCGGTTGGGTTAAAAGCCGACCCACATGACCCAGTATAAGAAATCAGAGGATTTGGAATATGTATTTGTATATTTTGAGTTAGATCGGGTTGGGAAAATAAGAAAGCTGTATGAAATTAAAATCAGATTGAGTTGAGGAAATTAAAATCAACTCAACCTGACTGACATAACCCGACTTGAGCCGAGTGCACCATTATAAAACAACACTCAGATTGATTCGAGTCAGAAATTCGGGTCGAATCGGGTTGAGTAATTCAGGTGGAGTCAGATTCAATAAATTTTGAGATGGGTTGAATTGAATTTATTAAAACTCGATTTGACCCGACTGAGTTTCAACCCTAGAGAATTGGAGGAATTATGTAAGACATAAGAAAATAAAGATTGTGGAAAAAGAAAGGAAAAATGACAACATGGTCGAAAAAACATAGAATGGAGATATTCATGGGAAAGATTGAGGGATTTTAGTAAGCTTGTTGGGTAGAGGTTGACTTTATAAAATAGATTTGAGGATTGTGAGAGATATTTGTCTATTATGGGAGAGAAGGTTTTATATAACAAAACACCGAGGGAAAAAAATTAAGAAAAGGAGAAGACAATTAATGTCCACTATTGATATAATACATTAGAATCTATCATTAGGAACTCCTCTTATTTCTTTAACTAATTCATAATTCTCTCCATTGCAAGTTTATAACGTGGATCTTTCTCTTAATCTTGCCACTTAATGTTTATCTTATATATCAAGTAGCCCTAATCCTTTCACCCGCCCACCAACTTTTTCTTTCCTATGCATTCCCATGTATCAAACGAGTTACTTTGCTAATTTTGATCTAAACATTTTGCCATCTATTATACTAAAAGAAAATCATGCAGTTTTAAACTCAACTTTAAGTCCCAAAATAAAATCTAAAAAAAAAAAATCTGAAAAAATAATAGTATTCATATCTATATAGAGCTAGTATTCATAATTCAGTTTGCCAAGTTACTTTTCATGAGTTGACTATCTAACCATTACTATCAATTGGTAGAAGACTACTGGAACTAGTACAAACTGATAATTAGACTGGTATGTACGTATACAAGTGCTTCAGCTGTTTCACCTGCAATCCTTGCACGATTATCCCATGAGAGAGAGCACATGTTTCCTTGGTCATGGGAATAATGGAAGAGAGTTCCATTTGAGACATATTCATAAACTAGTAATGGAACTTCAGTCTCTAGACAACATCCCAAGAGCTTCACACCATTCCTATGGTTGATTTGAGTGAGAATGGCAACCTCATTAATGAACTGAACAATTTGATCTTTTTCTACTAATTTGACTTCAATTGCAACTACTACCTTTTCCAGGCAGAATCCCTTTATAAATTGTATCATAACCTCCCTTGCCGAGGACTTGACTCTACTCCTAGTTGCCTTCTTAAGCTCTAACAAAGTAAATACCCTTGTTGTCTCACATACATCTATATTTAGAGACATTTGTTGATGAAAAAACAAACCACCATTTTGCTTGAGAAACTCCTCTTTGAGTTTGAAAAATTTTCGTAGATGCAGCTGTTTATGATTCTGAAAGTCAAAACTCTGTGACCTTAAGGAACCAAATTGTACTTTGCATTTTGAGAACGCCTTCTGGCTTAATCTTGAGTTTTTGGCCGTAGTTGCATCCAACTCTGGTGGATGCTGCTGTGGTTCATCTTGACAAGGCCACTACCCAACTAGTCCTTGTTTACAGAGAAACTTAGGAACTATCATCATATAATTCTTATTGTCAAATCTAAATCTGTTCTTGTTCACACCCAACATTCTTAAAGCATTTATATGCACATTGAGTAGCGTAATACACTAATTAAAGAGTCTGGTAAATGACAGAGATTAACAAAGTAATAGAACCACAAAAAAAGGCAGTAAAATAAAAACAAATGCAAATGTATGGATGGCATAATCTCTGAATATATTTATTATTAGTTTGAAAAGTAAATGATGATTTACAGTTCCACCTAAATTGATGAACTGGGATATTTACAAAACCTGTAATTGTATCCTATAAGAATGTTGAAGAAGACTTGAAGAACAATACGAACCCCCATCAAGAAAAAGGGTCAAAAACATGGAAAATAGCCCAAAAGACTAGCCTGATGGGTGGAGTTGTCCAGCTCCTTTTCTGAACCGATGTGGGTCTCATTTGCAGCCCCAACAACGGAAACCTCCCAAGCAAACAAAATCAGTACAGCCAAATTCCTCCTTAACCCTCTTCAAGATCCTAGAGGAATCAATATGGCCAAGCCTCCATGGCTCAGAGACACAGGCACGAGCAATTGAGGAGTCTATCTCCTCTTCATCTTCCTCAACACGGCTTACACCATCAACAATGACCGCCTTTGCCTTGAGCGAAACAACACAGATGGAGCCACCATCGTAGAACCTGAGACAGATTATAACACGTTTTGAGGTAAGCTCATATGCAGAGCTATCAAAGAAGACATTTTCTTGGAGGTGGGTCTTGACATGAAATGGTGCAAGAAGGTCTGAGAGCTTCTGATGGGTGGTAGCATCAGGGATCCGGAGCTTCACCTCAACTTCCATTTCAGTCAATAAGGTCTTGAAGGAAGAAGAAGGAGTTAGAGGATCAGGGTTATGAGTCTGGTTAGTTGATAAGGCCAATGCGTTGGGCATTGTTGGAAGAGTCCTTAGAGTGATCAGGGTGTTGCAGTAGAACGGAAGTGGCAGTGTTGGTGTTCGTAGAAGGTTTGGAAGCAGAGCGCTTACGGGCTTCTTCTAACTCTTCCTCATCCTCAACCTTAACATCCACCTTGCTCGGCTTCCTTCTTAACATTATAAACCTCTCTTCCCTTTGTTCCCTATTTTTTTTCCTTTCTTTAGAATGTGGCAAAGTAAACAAGGATTAGGAAGTTCCCATCAGAAATTGGACCACAAATGAGAATCAAGAAAAAAGAACTCTTGCACTTCACCTTAATAATTAGCTAACAAAACTTGATAACATTTGATCAAGTTAAAACAAGATAAGATGAAAAAAATTATACCAAACTGCCAGTTTCTACAAGAAGCAGCATACTAAGATCTTTAAGACTAAGAGAAACACGAGAAAATGGCTAGTTGAGAATTACATGATAAATAATTAAGTCAAAAAACAACTGCTAGATTATAAAACAAGCAGCATGCAAGGATATTGGACCTTGAAATCTAAGAGAAACAAGGGCATTGATAGTTCAGTAGTTGGAAAATGCATGCAAAATCACATCTAACACAAAATGTCTACATTTTAAACAGCATCACAACAAGCCACCAGAGACGATGAAACTGAATTATTGGAGAATATGTCTCATATGGTATAGCATTTGCATTTGATTAACTAGTTTCCACCACTAAAACTAAGCAAGTGAAATAAAGGTCCATCAACCAAACCATAGATAAAGAGCACAACAGAAAAAATTTACCATCTGAACACTGACAAAACAAGATCCATAAGTTGGATACATGCAATTTCCCTATAGTAGCCTCTGATAGTCACCCAAACACAGACTTGTAATATTTATGACATGCAGAGCAATAGTGCCCCATTATTGATAATTGACATGCAGCATCTTCATTAACTGGTTATGAGAAAGATCCACCCAAAATCAAATAAACTCACACTTTTGGATCATTATTTGTTTCAACCACTCATTTGATGTCCCATACAAATTTAAGTAAGTTTCTTTTTTCAATTATTTTATTTTTAGCAGTATCTTCCCAGTAACATCAGGTTAAATATCCAACAAGAAAGATAATTTTCAAATGATTTGAATGTGTTGAAAGATGCACTTGCAAACAAAAAAGGAATAAATCATCAATCAACACAGTATCAGGCATCCACTCTTTTTGTTATTCAGATGTTCAATTGGGTAGAAAACAATTATGCACATTCACGGCTAATTATTCACATTATGTGAAGAAAGTCAGAAACTACTTATCATGACAAAAAATTGATGATAAAACCCGATAATATCACCCCCAAAAAAATGATCATTGAGAGCATCTCTCAGAATAATATTTGATTGAACACACTTGTATGGCACACATTTATGACCCTCCCCTGCAGCCCCTATCATCATCCATGAATTAGATAAACACCAAATTCGGATCCATTTTAAATTGCACACACTGCTAGGCACTTGGACGAAAGCTGAGTGATGGAAGAGAGTTCCATTTGAGACATTCATAAATTAGTAATGGAACTTCAGTCTCTAGACATATTCAAATCTAAAATTGTTCTTGCTCATACCCAACGTTCTTAAAGCATTTATATGCACATAGAATAGAATAATACACTAATTAAAGAGTCAAGTAAATGACAGTGACTAACCAGAACCAGGAAAAAAAAAGGCAGTAAAATAAAAACAATGGCAATTGTATGGATGGTATAATCTCTGAAGATATTATTGATGTAAAAATGTCAACAGTTAATTTGAAAAGTAAATGATGATTTACAGTTTCACCTGAATTGATGAGCTGGGAAATTTACAAAACCTGTAATTATATCCTTTAAAATGTATACAGAAGACTTGAAGAACAATTCGAACCCCATCAAGAAAGAGGGTCAAAAATCAGGGGAAAAAATCAGGAATCCCATCAAAGAAGCTGCTATCAACCAAGTCAGAGGTGAATGAAAGAGATGACTCAGAGACTGCCGACATCGCCTGCGTTGGATCGTAGACATCATAGAAAACATTGGCAGCGTCATAACCTTCCATCCATGGAACCAATCTTGCATCACAGACAGGCCCCAGGATATCTTGGCCACAATAGGTATTGTTGACTTGATCGGGTTGTTGTTTGCCCTGTGCCAGCAATACCTCCCTCCTCTCATTCACACGTTCCTGCAGCTTCTCCAATTCATCTAAATCGTCCATGGCTTCCAGTTCGTCTAAATCGTCCATGGCTTCAATGTTAACCCGCTCTTCAATCCCGCCCAATTGGGTTTTCTTCTCCTCCGAGATGACATAACTGTTTTCATCTTCGAGTTGCAAGACACTATTGGAGGAGATGGCAGAGTCCGGTGTCATCTGTTCATCAGCGGCAGGAGGAGACTCGCCAATCTTGATGAGGTAACGGCGGATGACAGTTTCGGCACTGGTAGGACTGCCAAATACATAGGGTTTATCATCAGAAGGGAGAACGACAACGGCAACGTCGGCCCTGCAGAGGGTTTTGAGCTCTGAGGCTTTCTTGAAAAGCCCGGCGCACCTCTTCTTCAAACAGAGATGTCGCTTCCGGCGATCTTCAATTCTGGCCATATTGATTTTACCTTTTCGCATCTCTTTAATCTCTTCCAGGAATGAAAATAGACAATCTTTTTTTAGAATTTCAAAGTGATCTCTCAGCAGTCTCTGGAAACAACAAATTTCTTTCAGAATTTCAGGACAGATATTCTAATATCAGAAGACAGAAAATCAAAGGTATTGTATGAGAACTTTGCAGAATGGAGGCGTTTTGATTATCCGTTGGAGGTGGACGTTGCTTTATATTGCCGTAGGGAGCACTCGAGGGTTCACAGTCTCGCTTAAAATTGAAATTGAAATTTGAAATTTGAAATGCAAGTAGTGCCAGCAACGGTCCGTTAAATTCTTATTTCGAAAATCATAAAGTGATTAATATGTTTTAAAAACGAAAAATATTAAAATTTAAAAAAATAATTTTTTTAGAATGAACATATATTTTTAAATAATGGACATTTTTAAATCCTTAAAATTTGAAATTTTGATAATTGATATAAATAATGTCCTAAAATTTTTAAACTTTAAAATTTTAGAAATATCCAAAAAAATTATAAAATTCATATTCTCAACTGTCCCTCAATTACATGATTTTTCACTATAGTTGATAACTTTTTATTACAAAATTTACGAACTTCATAAAAATATTAGAAAATTAAAAAAGTATACAAACATCCTAAAAATTATACATATTAAAAGACTCTTCATTTAATTATATAAACATTAAGAGATCTCGACTTTTATTAATTTTTCAAAAGAATCTTAGAAAATCATAAAGAGACTGTACAAATCATATTAATAACATTAACACATCTCCATTTAATTTCATAAACACTAAATATTATTCATTGAATTATGTTCACAAAAACCCCTATTTTCAAATTCTATTACAACTAAAATTCAAAAAAAAATTGACTGAAAATAATTTAAAAATGGTCAATATCGATGAAAATTATTCAAAAATTGAATAACTTTCTTATAAACCTGAAATTACGCCAAATATAAGATTCAATTCGAAAACTTTAATAACTATATAGAGCTCAGCAGGGGTAAAGTTATCTGCCGATACGTGATTTATATTGGTTTTTAAGCACCGCATTATATCAGCCGATACGTATCGAATCGGCCGTACACACTATTTCTCGGCCGATATATCGGCGATATATATCGGTCCGCTGTCGGCCGATATGATTAATATCGGTTTTGTTTTTTTTTAAAAAAAAAATCAAAACAGTGGTGGGCCCAGGTCGATATCTCTGCCGATATTTGCATTCTCAATTTTTTTTTTTAAATCCAGCTTCCCTTTGGGTTATTTATTTATTTTTTAATTCAGATAAAATAAAATAAAATAAATACCGATATTTAAAAAAGAAAGCAAAAGAGGAGAGAGAAACTTATCGGCCGATATCTCGGCCAAGCCGAATTTTGCACCCCTAGAGCTCAGAAATAATTTTAATAAAAAATATATATTTTGAATGTGAACTTATAGAAATCTTCTTAATTTAACTAATGATGTCGTTTTTTTGTGTTTTTGAAATTTTGATCATTTTAAATTATTTTATTTCTAAATTTATAATTGTTGTAAATTTTAATGCTCATGTACGATTATATGGAATATATTATAACATTACATTTATGTTTGTCAATACACTATATCTTTTTCAATTCATGTAATAGTTCATTTAGTTGAATCTCTTATAATTTTTTATAATTTAATTAAATTATATTTTATATTTATTCAATTGGATAAATGCAGTCTCTTGTTATATTCTAGAAAATTCTTTATTCGTATTTAAAATATTAACCAATATTCATGTTAATAAGATGAATAAATTTGCGATATCGTAAAAAATATGAGAAAATCAACTTGAAATTGCAATGTGGTCATTTTTCTTAGGTAGCTAACTCTAATTCAATAGAAACCATTCTCCATTTTGAATTTAGATTGTATAGTGGAAATGACTAGTTTAGCCTTAATTTGGTTCCGTCGGTGAAGGGTCAAAATATAGGTCGGTAAATATCGTATCGGCCGATATATAACGATTTTTCAAAGGTAGATACATATTAGTCAATACAACATGTATTGATCGTACATGATTAATATCGGCAGTACTGGCCGATGTCTCGGACATGATATCGTCGATATTATAAATATCGACCGAGAATTATTTTTAAATAAAATAATATATTGGCAATGAGGCCCACCATATCGCAGATATTTGGCCAAATAGGATAGATATCGGCTAATATTTTGAAATATCGGTTGATATTTTTTCTTTTTAGATTTTTTTTTTTAAAAAAAATTGTTTTTATGGTTGTTTTTTTATTCAGAAAAAATTAAAATGAAATTTCCAGCTGATATCTTAAAAAAAATAAAAAGAGAGGATGATATTGCCAATATATTGGCCGATATATCATTTTAAATGATATTTCAACCCTTGGGGTGACACCATAATTTATCTAGCACTAAACAATAGAACATCTAGGTCTGGACAATTTATATTTCTAAAATAATATAGATAGCCATATTTTGTACACGAGAACTCTAGTATGAATAAATGAGTCATATGGTTTTCTGACTCCAGTTTAATTTTAATAATTTCTTATCTTATCAAAATTAATTAGATGTTAATATTGCAAATAACTTATATTTCCTATTAGTTATTTCAAAGGCCACCATTGCAAGGATCGGTTCGCAGCAAAATGGACAATCAAATCCATTGTTCTATAAAAAAAACAAGATTGAAAGAAAGATTAATGAGAGAGTTCCAATTTCCAACATTAAAGAATTCCAAAGAGAGTGCTTGAGCATGAGTGTTCAATGAGAGAGAGATCAATTGTGGAGAAAAGAGTCCTAAAAGAGAATTTCTAGAAAATAGGAGAGTTATTGTAATACCTTACTCTAGATTAGGCGTGTTTTAGCTTAATAATTCTTATTCAACCGGTTAATCTTAAGGATATCGGTTAGGGCTTTGAGGAAAGCCCAGGTGTGGCCCAATTCGAGCTCATGAGCTCAATGATCCAGCTCATCCAGCTGGAGGGGTATTTTGGTAATTTACCACTTACTGCGTTTATTTTATAATTTATGTTATTATGTGATGATTATTGATTGATAATGTTCTCCTTAATAAAGGATTTGTACTTCTGATTTTAAAATGAATTTATTTTCAGAAAAAGGGTATTTTAAATCCGCCCATCAAAACTCCGAAAGGGAGAAATAATGATTTTAAATGATTTTGGAAAAGAGATAAATTTCAAAACTAGTATTTTGTATTAGACCATTTTAAGAAGGGTATAGTAATTCCTTTTCACCCGAAAATGAGGTCTCTAAAATGTTTTATTTAACATTTGTTTATTTAAGTAAATAAGGTTAAATTATGGTTTTTATTTAAATCAATGGTTTTTATTGAGATTTAAATTCCAAAATTTTTATGGCGAATTAAGGTTTTCAAAACCCAACCTATCTATAAGGTTGGATTAAGGTTTTGAGGTATTAAAATCATGCTTTTAGTTTTAAAACCTGATTTTATCAAATAAGGGACTTATCTGCAAAAATGGAAGTTTGCAGGGACTGGTTTGCAACCCAGACTACAGAACAGTGTAACCACTGCTCGGGACGTCAGCTCCGGCTGCATGCACTAGCATGCAGTGGCCGGATGACCCCAATTTCCGGCCAAAGTTCTATTTAAGCAGTCCTTCTCCATCTGATTTCACTCCTGGCAAGAAACTATCTCTTCTCCCTCTCTCAGTCTCTGTCAAAACCAGACCAGCCGACCCTTTCAAACCTCTGTTCTTCCCTGTTTCCAGTCACCCATACCTTAGAGGAAAATTTTCAAGACCGGTTTTCTCAGCCCAGGAACCCAAGTGAAGGTATCCAATGCATTCCCCTTTCAATTTCAGTCAGCTTTGAATCCAGAAAACCCGGTTTTGGCTCTGTTTTGAGTATTTAAAACAATTTCAAAGTCTAAGGAAAAACTATGGGTTTCATGTACCAGTGAAGGATTTACTGTTAAAATCCGGTGGCCCAGTGAGCTTCCAAGCTACAAACCATTCCCTATGGAAAGAGGACTCCCAGAGGAGTCCATCAGACCGGCTGGATGTGAAAATCGAGTCCGGGAAACCCTCTGTTTCCGGATTCGTATTTCACTCTCTGTCTACTGTCACTGTCTGTTGATGCAGACAATGAGGAAGACGACTCTTGGACAGTCCGAGAGTCGATATTCGGACGGTCCGAACCTTCAGACGGTCCGAGAACTAACCCTCGGACGTTTCGTGCTTCACCCGAAGCCCAGTTATGCCCAAGGCTAGCCACACCCCTTTTCGGATGATCCAAGCCGAGCTCGGAAGGACCGAACCCACTTGGACGTTCCGAACCCTAACTTCGGATGTTCCGAGGCCACAGACCCACCGAGACTTGCTTTCGGATTTTAACGGTTCGGATGGACTTCGGATGATCCGAGACCCGATCTTCGGACAATCCAAAGTCAGACCCATGTTCCGAGGTCAGTGACTAGATTAGGTGTGGTTCGGATGATCCGAAGCCACTATACCAAGTTCCGAGGCATGTTCCGAGGGACCCAATTTTGAAGTGTTAAAATATTGTTTGATTGTTCCTGTTTGATGCAATGATGTGTTATGATGTTTAATACCCCTTGTTAATTAAAAATGTACTAACCATTTTCTCTTATTACTATAATGTAAATACTATTGTATTCACTTCCAGGCCGACTCTATTGGTCGGGCACTGAGTGATCTCACTTCCAGGCCGACGCTATATAGTTGGGCACTGAGTGACCTCGAGGCCTAACTCAAAATGTCAGATCTGGTCCTATCCAGAAGACAACCGAGAAGTGACCCGAGGATCTAGACCTAACTCAATAAGTCAATCTGGTCAATGCCCAGAAGACAATATGAGTTTTGGACTGAACCCCTTTTTATTATATTATTATCTTGTGAATGATTATAATTTAAAAAGGATAGAAACCCAGTAGGAGACTCAATTCCATGTACCTTGGTATTTCTGGGAAAAACGTATGATTTCCAAATACTACTTGTGTGTACGTATTTGTTAGGTATATTGATTATGCGTTTGTCTGTTTGTTTGAACAGAGACCGCGTAACCATACAATCACGGTGAGGGAACTTAACTCTGCAAAATATGTAAATAGGTTTTATTATGAGATGAGTCTTGAGCAATGAGTGGTTTCAGTTTTGAGGAACCCACTCATGTGCCTAGACATGATGCACTGTGGTAAGAGTGCTTATGATGACTGTGAATATTATGATGTTGATCATAAGAATGTGTAAGACTGCTTTCACGTACCCTGGGCTATTGAACCAATATCGGCCATATGAGAGATGGTTTACGTCTACTGGACCATGGGTGGAACATGAGTGTCATCAGTTGCTGACTTGAGGGTGTCAGTATCGGCTAAGTCAGAACCAGAGATGTACTTGGAAGGATGTATTTTGACTGCGTCGGGACTTAATACAGGTCTCAGTGTAGTCAGCAGGCGTTACGTTGGATGATAGCAGAAATTGACGAAAGATGGAAATGATGATGATGCTTTACATGATATTATGCTTAACTGTTATCAAGCATGAGATATTATTGAACTGTTATTTATTACTAATCTGTTATTTACTTAAGCTACACTGTTATATTTCCTTCACTGGGCTAGTTAGCTCACCCCACTCACCTTTCAGGAGATGAATCCGAGGAGGAGAATCCTCTTTTTCAAGCTTAAGGTGGATAAGCTGCGGTGGTGTTTTGGGATTCCCCCTGAGGGGAATACCCTTATCTTTACTTGTTGGTTCTTAGAACCATTTGCTTTTGTTAAGTACCGGGTGTGGTACTTAATTTGTTTAAACATTATGTATTGAGACTACTACGTTGCTGTAGTTATTTTATTGTGATTTGAATGAAAAATCAGTTGTTGGATTTCATATGTTCATGTTATGTGTTGATGTCGTTGTTTACGTCTATTTGTTGGGTAGACTTATGGTTTGTATTTGAGTCCACATGTTGGGATCATGTGTGACCTTTGGACCCAACTGTTGATCTGGCCCAGTAAGAATGTTTGTGAGTTGGTTTAGTTTATCTTTCAAAAAAAAAAAAAAAAATCAGTCGCGTTCTAGGCCCACCTTTCGGGTCGGGGCGTGACAGTTATTTCTTCTCTGAGGATGGATGTTGGAGAATTTTTGGAGTGAAATTTGGGTTGGGTTAAAATCTGACTCGCATGAACCGATCCGAGAAATAAGTGGGTTTGGGTTATGTATTTGTATATTTTAGGTAAAGTTGGGTGGGAAAATAAAAATCTGTATGAAATTAAGGTCGAGTTGGGTTGAGAAAACTAAAATCACCTCGAACTGGTTGATGTAACCCGATTCGACTCGAGTGCACGGTTATAAAATGGCACTCAGGCTGACTTAGGTCAGAAATTCAGGTCGGATCGGGTTGAGTAATTCAGGTCTGGTCAAGTCAAGTTCAATAAATTTTGAAATAGATTGAGTTGGATTTGTAAAAACTCGATCAGACCCGACCCGAGTTTCATCCCTAGAGAATTGGAAGAATTATGTGAGACATATAAGAAAATAAAGATTGTGGAAAAAGAAAGGAAAAATGATAAGAAATACGTCAACATGGTCGAAAAAAGACATAGAATGGAGAGAGAATCATGGGAAAGATTGAGGGATTTTAGTAATCATGTTGGGTAGTGGTTGACTTTATAAGATAGATTTGAGGATTGTGAGAGATGTTTTTCAATTAAGAGAGAGAAAGCTTTTCTATAACAAAACACCTGAGAAAAAAAATAAGAAAAGGTGAAGAGAATTAACGCTTGATGAGCAATCCTATTTTCTTTCAGCCACTTTGATATAATATATTAGAATCTATCATTAGGATCTCATTTTATTTCTTTAACTAATTTATAATTCTCTCCTTTGCAAGTTTATAACATGGATCTTTCTATTTAATCTTGCCATAATGTTTATCTTATATATCAAGTAGTCTTAATCCTTTCTCTCACCTACCAACTTATTATTTGTAATTTTACGCTGTAGAATGCATCTCTCTTTCAAGTGCTTCTTTAAGTTCTCTTCAGTAAATATTGTTTTTTTTTCTTTCTTATGCATTCCCATGTATCGAACGATTTCTTTGCTAATTTTGATCTAAACATTTTGCCATCTATTATACTAAAAGAGATCACAAAGTTTCAAATTGCCACATGGGTCTCTCTTGACTCTTTCTAATTCCTCATCGAAAAGGTTTCTAATTCCTTTCTTTTATTAGCTACACATCATGCAGTAGTTTCATCATAATACACCTATGTATATTGTAATTTTCTTTAAATGACATAGGAGAACTTCGAACATAATTCTACTAAATTCCTCCTTCGGATGACATCTCACACCCTTATAAGATAGCCACCGTTATGCCACAGAGACTTGAACTCGCAACATCTCACCCCTATAAGATAACTACCCCGTGTGGGAAATGTTATTAACTCTGTGCTTATTGCATTTTGTCTTGTGTCTTCTTAAATTGAGCTTCAACATTGTTTGATAAATTTTGGTCCAGTATTTGTAACAGCCATTTTTTATGCTCCTATGTAAGTCAACCAATCTAAATAACTAAATTATCTTCAAAATATATCATCCACTGCATTTCAACTCAAAAATGCAGACACCAAATTTTCCATCAAAATATAAATAATCTACTGATACACCCACTTATAAAGGCTAATCACGGTTCAGTCTCTAGCAATCGCTAAGTCCCAAAATAAAATCTAAAATAAAATACCTGAAAAAATAATAGTAGTCATTATTAAAACCATTTATCCAATTCTATATAGAGCTAGTATTCATAATTCAGATTGCCAAGTTACTTTTCATGAGTTCACTATCTAACTTTGGTTTCTGAGACCTACATAGAATCAAATGAATTTTTCCTCTCACATGTACTTTAATTGGTAGACACAAATTTGACTTTTAAAGTTTATTGATTTAACCTGATGAATTTTCACTGTTAGATAATTTTCAAAAAAAAAATCACTATTAGATAAATATGAAATTTTAAATGTCTTAAAAAACATTACTTCTTTTAATTAATCAAGATGAAATTATATAAGTACCATGCACAAGCCAAGGCCTTTCGAACCTATGTATTCAGGTGGGCTCGTGTGGGACCATTAGGCTCTTTGCACTAAACTTTGGTGTAAAACTAGTTTCCATGGGTTACCACTACAGAAATATGAGTTCAACCTTTGTGCACTGTATAACCCAATTCTCAATTCCATTACATAAGTTTACCCGTGACCCTATTCAATCCAATCAAAATTAATTGGGGTGAATTAAAAATGGATTATTGTTTTAAAAAGAAGTTAGGTTAGACAAATTACAGCATAGCCAAAATACAAGTTAGATAAAAAAAAAAGTAGTGATCTGAATTTTATACGAAGGTCTAAGATGAGGCCTTCAACCTAATCTGCCTATCAAGGTTGCACATCTACTTCATTGTGATGTCCTTATGATCTTAAATGCCTTAATCTTCATTCACTCGAAACGTCCGCCTCATGAAGCGGAATCTTGAATTCGATTTATGCTTAACCTCTCTGGGTCACTCCCTATGGGGTTACTCCTCATCGACTAAATCAGTGTGGATTGGAAGATTACAAATGCTCGTGGGATTAGTCTT
The DNA here is from genome assembly GCA_013350335.1 of Chimonanthus salicifolius. Lineage (NCBI taxonomy): Eukaryota > Viridiplantae > Streptophyta > Magnoliopsida > Laurales > Calycanthaceae > Chimonanthus > Chimonanthus salicifolius. Next base: position 20,149,084 of record CM023534.1, read on the forward strand.
ACCTCCAATATAGGGTAGGGATATCCATGTTACAAAAAAAAATTGCCTTAATCCTGTAGAGAAATTGAGTAATTCAGATTTACAAAATAGAATTCTTATTGTAACTGAGATTTACAAAGTAGATTTCATTTGGTATGTCGTGGGGGATGTTTATCCCTTAACCTCTAGGAAAGGGATAAATGTTCCCTGATCTAGTCCCAAGGGATTCAGATTTGAATTGAACTAGAGTTTTTTTGTAAGAGAGATAATTTCACTCTATATTGAAGGTGAGACACATCCTACGAACATGTATAAACCTCTCAATCCACACATACTGAATAAGTCTGTGAAATAATCCATGAAGAATGGTCTAGAGGAGTTATGCAAGAATCATACTCGAGACCTTGACCGAACCACGTGATTCACCTTACTATTTGCTCTTGATTTTCATTTTTTAATGTACTTACATTGACTACACATCTGAAAACTTCTAACTTATCTTTTGTATGCTTCATTTAATGAACGTTCACTTAGTAAAAAAAAACAAGCTTTGTCTTCTAAGAATCTAAATAATTAATTACTTTTTAAATAAAAAAGATATTTTTTATCATTTTATAAAACTTGGACATATTATTGGAAGAAATAAATGAGAAAGATATGATAAACTTAATAGATTTTCTAATTGTGTATTTTTCATTTAATAGCTTCACAAAATATAAAATGGATAAATAATGAGTGGTTAAGAATTTTTAATAGGAATGGCACAATTTAAAGTAATCTTTACTATTAGGGTAACAACATAGGATTATTCCTCTTGTTTTGAAACTTTCACTTACTTTTTACTCTTAAAATAAATTGTTTAATAAAATAATTATATTTTGGTATTTAGTTTAATGTGCAATTTATTGCCTTCAAAAAAAAAAGCCACTGAGATTTTCAAAAAGAAATTTGATGAGAGAGAAAATATATCGGCCGATATGAAAAATTAGCCTGCAGGGCCAATTTTTCAACCCTTGCTTCAGAGCATGAAGGTTCCTTTAACTTTGAATTGGGCCTGGCCCTAAATAAAAGTCTTTACAAGATCCTCGGCCCAGACAAGTACCAGTCATCCCTTAGAGATTTGATTAATTCTAACACTTGTCCTCTGCTTGTAAATATCTTTTTTTTTTTGTACTAGCTTAATATTTTGGGTTTGTATTCCTTTTTATTATTAATGAATTATGGATATTTATAAAAAATAATATAATTGGTTCTTGTGGCTCAGTTTAATTTTATATTAATTTATCAAAATAAATTAGAGATTATCAATATTATGATTATGACAATCAACTTTTGCTTTTAAAATTTTTTTATCTATTTAATTTATACAAATAAAGTTGATAGTTGACAGGAAATTAATTTCAAGTGTTTATTTTACCTAGTTATTTTAGTTGGTTGTACATGTTTGAAAAAATAATAATATATATATATATATATATATATATATTCTAGATATACTTTAAATATTAAATTTTATTCATTAAAGGATTTTATGCATTTGATAAAGGTACATAAGAATTCAAAACAAAAGTTTTTAAAATTAAACCTAATATGATTACAATTTGGTATTAAAATAAGCTTTTAAAATAGTTGAAAATTATGAGATGATGTAAGAAAAAAAAGTTATATTCTTGAAAGTAAAAACACTCAAATATCTGGGTGTAGCAAGTGGTAAAGTTTATCTCAAATCGGTAAAAATTGAAAAAAGAAAGGCGGTAATTACTGGTCCAGCTGGCAGCGTTCGTATATTACGTCTGTGTATCTCTACGAGTATAAATACGTATGTTACGCCCGTGTATTGCTTGCTAAAGGTGGAAATTACTTTCCTTGTTGAAGAAGCAGCATGGAAAGTGGTGATTCTAACAGGGATGAAGAATACCGAAATACAGAAGAGAGTGGGGATAGTGTTCAGGTGAAAGAAATCAACAGCACCAATATTCGGTACTCCACCACCCTACAACTTCCAGTAGGATTCAGATTTTGCCCTAAAGATGAAGAACTCATACTTGATTACCTTTGCAGCAAGATTTGCAAGCACCCTTTGCCTTGTGACAAGATTATTAAAGAAGTTAATCTCTATGATTACAATCCAAAAGAGCTCATAGGTATTGCTCATCACTCACGTTATTTCTTTTTTTTTTTTTTGGATTGAAGGAAGGTGTTTAGGTGTCTCACTTATACATGGGACTTTACCCGAATAATCTTTCGTGACATGTGCACACACTAGGGGTGAAACTCGAGTCGAGTGTTGACCCAACCTGAGAAATCTACTGGGTCGGGTCATGAAAGTTGGGTCAGTGGGTTGGGTCGGGTTGAGAAGATAGAAACCCGCATTGAATTCGGGTCGAGTCGGGTCGGATTGAGCATTCTTCAAGTTAACCCGACCCCACCCGACCCGATTAAATTTAGGCTAAAATAGGTTCAAAATGCGGGTCGGGTCAGAATTCGGGTTGAGTTGGGTTATAATTTGGGTCGGGTCGGGTTGAGACATTAGGGTCAGAAGTTCTGGTCGGGTCGGGTCGGGTTCCATAGTTTAGTAATTCAGGTCAGGTTGGGTTTCAAAAAACCCGACCCGACCCGACCCGGCCCGATTTCAGCCCTGGAACACACGTACCGTCGGGTTCGAGTGATGAGGAGTAACCTCATGTAGAACAACCCAGAGGGGTTTGAGCGTGAATCGAACTTAAGAAGTTCTCTGACCGTCAGGCCAACCACCTCTGAATTCGATAACTCTGATTATTTTAATTGGTATGAATTTATATATTTTTTGTCTGAGTTTTATTCTTAAACATATGTAACTTTGTGTTTTAAGTTTGTTTGTTCAACAAGTATTTATTTATTTATTTTCAATTTTTTTACTAATTTCTTTTTTTAACAAGGACGTGGGTTTTTATCATAACAATAGAATCAAATAAAAGTTCGTTGTTGAATTTGAATGACCTTAATTTAATTAAGCCCAATTTTATAATTTAATTTTTATTTTTAAGTAGATCTCAAATAAAATTCTCAATCCCAATTGTAATTGGGAATCTGAATTTTGAGCTATTATTTCATCTTTCTTATATTTAGATTTGTAAAAGTTTAAATTCTAAAATTTTATAATGTGATTTTTAAGTTTTCAGTATTTAAATGTAAGACTATCAAATTTAGATACATGACGTTCTATGTTAGGATGATCATCCTTTATTTATGTTTTAGTTAGAGAGGATTAATTTGGGTATTTAAGATGAGTTACTTGTAAGAGTAGCTTTTCTTTCTATATATATATATATATAGCTTTTCTTTCTTTCTATATATATATATATATATATATATATATATATATATATATATATATATATATATATATATATATTTTCTAGGGGTGAAACTTGGATCGAGTTTTAACCTGACGCGCATGACTTGAGCCAAAAAATTAATGGGTTAGGTTATGTTTTTATATGTCTCGGGTCGGGTCGAGTTGGGAAAACTAAATCCATATGAAATTCGAATCGGGTCGGATCGAGAAATTAAAAGGCAACCCAACCCGAATGCACCAAGTTATAAAATAACATGACTTGATTCAGAAATTCAGATCAGATAATTTATATAACTATAAATTATAAATTGAAATAAGTTCTTCTTTATAGTAAACGGAATTTCAAGCATGAAGCTACATTTACCTAAGTTTAATAAAACCACCAAACTCTAAAGATTCAGCTATTATATGAAATCATCAAACATCTAATCATACACAGTTTCTAAGTGATAATGCAAATCTCAATAAGGGTGGTGTTGAAGTGAAGAGTGCTAAATTCTTTTTGCCCTCCTAAGTGTTTGGTCTAATGACGAATTGGTATTTTATTATGTCAAATATAAGTGTTCAGGAGATATTATTGTATAAATGATTATACTCATTCTACAAGAGAAATTTAGGAAAAAAGCACAGGGAACTTACAATGTTGCAAAGATGAGAAGGATCTTCTTCGGGTGGAAGACCGCAAAGCGATTGAATCTCTTGCTCCGTCCATCAGAGGCGTCGGCAAGATTAGAGCAGTTGGGAGGAGTGGTGACCAAGACCGAAGTCTTATTGGCTATCAATGGCTGTTTCAATGGCTTCAGTTGTGAACCGACTGTTTGGAGAGGGGGATTAAGATCAAATTCTCATTGTTTGTATGAAAATGATAGGAATTAACTAATAGAACAAACTAGTTTAACACATGTTTTAGATTGTCAAACTCATGAAATCAGATTTTAGGATTTACTATGTCTCTTCCCAGGGTGGGTTATCTTGTTCTATTAGACTAGATGTCATCACCTTGACAAGTTCATGGAGTACTAGAGAAGATAAGAAATCACTGCATCAAAGAAAAATGTGATTCTCTCATGTTCTATGGTTTCTAATCTATGATATAACAACATCCATTTTGCATCGTATCTAACCCGTTACTTGGTTCAGACCAAAGAAGCGACGTCATTCGAGCATAGCAGTCAAAAGCGCCCTTAAATTGCGCTTAAACCCTCATTCCATGACTTACCTGTGCAAGGAATTGTAGTTTGAGTTCAAGATCAATGGCAGGGAAAACCCATATTCAGCAATGGTAGGAGGCCAGGAAAGTCTATACCTTTTACAACAGTCATCTTCAATGCTTCATCTATTTCTTGCTCATTGCCATTCCTTCTCTCGATTCGAGATGAGCCCTTACGAGACAGAGCTTTCTGAAGAGGGAAAAATAACAGGTTTTAAGATTCTTAAAACAGAGTGTGAAATCTTCTTCATCTTCATTTAGTTAATAAATGTAATTGCGCACCGTCATTTTCGGACTTCCAGTGCTCTTATCGGCCGATTGTGCAAGACTTTCAATGTCCAAAACGACATTGCCAGTTTTATATCTTGCTGCTGTTTGATTCTGCAACAAATTTCATATCCAGTAAGAGTCGGGTTGAGAACAGCTCTTGCATCATTACTTAAACATGTATTTTACTTTAGAAAAATCTAGTAGAATTATGTTTATGAAGTTCTTTGATAATACCAAGTAAAAAAATCTGGATCCACATATTAAATTTAGTTCCATCTTAAATTTTTATCGATTTTTTTCACATCCTTATATTGGACAATCAGAAATGATAAATGACATGTATTTTGTCTTTAAATAAGTCTATACACCCCTTTCAATATAATGTTTTTCTTTTTATTTTTTAATAAACTTACCTTATCGTTTAAAAAAACATTTTATGGACTCTACCAAAGAAGGCGTAGTGATTGAGAAGTCCATCTAAAATAGTGTGTACATATTGAATCTTCATTCTTAATTTGTGCACTAAGTTAAAAAAATACCAATTTCATCACAAACAAATTTACATTTAGTTTTTGTGTGTATTCATATAAACCATTATCTCTAAGGGTTTCTCTTTAATTAATAATTATTTATTGGCTAATTTCTGTGCATCTGTTTCAATGTTTCTTGATTTAAATAGCGCGCTTTGGTGTTACTGGGGAGAAAGAGTGGTTTTTCTGCACACCCAGAGATCGAAAATATATGAAAGGGTCTCGTCCAAACCGAGCAGCCGGAGATGGATATGGGAAGGCTACCGGAGCTGACAAGGCAATCATCAGCAATGGCAAACAAGTGGGACTTAAGAAGGCTCTCGTCCTCTACACAGGAAAGCCACCAAAGGGAGCCAAAAGTGCGTGGCTCATGCAAGAATTTAGGGTCCGTGAGACCCTCAACAAGCCTCGGGAAAGGGATAGCACAAGTATGAAGGTATATCATAAATTCATATGCATTTTCTTATGCTATAGTTAAAAAAACCTCGTGTCTTGATATTCTTCTTCAACACTTGAATTTCATTTTGTAGATATTGAATTGGTTGATTTCTATATTTCCCTTCATCTCATAACATGTTGTTCTTTGAATTTGTTTCTATCTTTGTAGCTGGATGATCGGGTTTTATGCCGGATTTATAAGAAGCGAAGTAGCAATCGTAAACCCAGAGAAGATGAACATCCAAATACCACAAAAGTGATGGCCGAAAACTTGCCATTAATCAACCAAGTTGACACTCCCCAAGTCTACGAATACTACCAAATTCCTCAAGCAGTTGCACCAGGTGAATCTCTAGAATTGATCAATTTCCCTAGTGAAACCACACTCGATCCAATGTATCCACCATTGAATATTGGATATTCATCAAACTCGTGGGATTCTAACCAAGGAGGGCTATTCAACAATCACTTGGACTACACTATGAGCATGGGATATGGAATGTATGATCAATACTTCACATCTGAGCCTTGTTTTCCTGATGAAACCAATATCATGGCCAACAAGTATACTCCCAACCCACTCAACATGAGTTATCATTTACCATCACAGTTTGATGCCAATGGGACAAATATTTTTGATCAGTACAATGCAAAGTTCGAAGATGAAGCTACAGATATGAATCTAAATTGCAGTATTCCCAACCCACTCAACATGAGCTATCATTTACCGTCACAGTTTGATGCCAATGGTACAAATATTTTTTATCAATACAATGCAGAGCTCGAAGATGAAGCTACATATATGAATCAAAGGTGCAGAAAAGATTTCGACAGAAACCCCAATCATTGATCCCAGGAGGTTGCTATTAGGAATTAAGAAATTTCTATTGCCAAACAATTAATTTGCTTAGACTTTGTTTACTATGATGGATTGTATGTGTGTGATATAATAGTTTGTCTAGGTGAAAGGTCTAGGACAAGTTCATAACTCTCTTTTATGTAGGGCATGATGCTAAAGCTTTTTTTTTTTTTTCTCCTCTTCGTAATAGCTAGGAAATAGTTTTCAAGACTCAATTATTAATCATATAGTTGTTATCTATACTCTACGTCTTTATAGTTGTTCTATTTCTCACTAGTAATTTTATTCTTGAATTTTTCTTTTCTAGGGACCATTAAAGTTCACCATCTTGTAGCCTTCCTATCGTTGTTATACATTATATACTTATATCATATTTACATAAACATATTATAATATCAAGTAGTGGATCTCAATATATTATAGAAGTTACTCTATATTTTATATTCTATAATTGGTGTTACTCTATATTTTATATTCTATACTTGGTTAGACAACATCTAAAGTAATATTTTAAAAATTTGACCATTAATCAAACCATTTTTATTATAGCTTGGTTTACACATGTTTAACTGCTACTCTGCTAGTTTAAATCAGTTTACACCATTTTAAACCACGATATAAGTATACATATAAGAAAATAAAGATGGTGGAAAAAGAAAAGAAAATAACAAGAAATACCTCTACATGTTCAAGAAAAACATAGAATGGAGAGATTCATGGGAAAGATTGAGGGAAGTTAGTAATCTTATTGGGTAGAGTTTGACTTTATAAGATAGATTTGAGGATTGTAGAGAGACTTGTCAATTAACGCTTGATAAGCAATCCTATTTTCTTTCACCCATTATTGATATAATATATTAGAATCTATCATTAGGATCTCCTTTATTTCTTTAATTAATTCATAATTCTCTCCATTGCAAGTTTATAACATGGATCGTTCTCTTCATCTTGCCACTTAATGTGTGTATCTTATATATCAAGTAGTCCTAATCCTTTCTCCCACCCGCCAACTTATTATTTATAATTTTACGTTGCAGAATGCATATCACTCTCTCAAGTGTTTTTTTAAGTTCTCTTTAGTCAATATTGTTTTTTTTCTTTCCTATGCATTCTCATGTATTAAACGAGTTCTTTGCTAATTTTGATCTAAACATTTTGCCATCTATTATTTATTTTGAAATGGTTCATATATTAGTAAATAAAAAGGCAAGAGAAATGCATATACAAAGAGAGAGAGCAGATAAACGAAACAAAGAAACCACGTGATACTCTCTTAACTTTTTCTAATTCTTCATTAAAAAGGTTTCTAATTCCTGCCTTTGCCTTTGCATTAGCTTCACATCATGCAGTAGTTTCAATAACAATACTCCCATTTTTTAACTTTGAAGTGTGGATCGGAGCTGCATTGCTTACCCTACTCAACTCTGTGCTTTTTGCATTTTGTCTTGTGTCTTAAATTGAGCTGCCACATTATTTGATAAATTTTGGTCCAGTGTTTGTAACAGACATGGTTGACTATCTAACCATTACTGCCCAAGAATAATGTGTACTATATGCACAAGTATATTTGAAAAAAAAAAACACCAAAACAAATTATTAACTATGGACCAAAACAATGTGGAGAGAATAACAAATTTTGACACCTCTGAATATGTGTATGGTATCCCATTCTCTTGCAGAAATGCCTCTAGTAATTTCTTGGCAGCCTCTGGATCAGCACTCACACTATCTCATAGCTCGTTCCAAAATCATAGTGTTTCATCTAGTTCCAATTTGAGCCCCTCCCATTCATACACAGCCCGAACATTACAGAAACCTCCAAGCAAACAAAATCAGTACAGGCAATTTCCTCCTTAACCCTCTTAAATATTCTAGAGGAATCAATATGGCCAAGCCTCAATGGCTCAGAGACACAGGCACGGGCAATTGAGGAGTCTATCTCCTCTTCATCTTCCTCAACACGGCTTACACCATCAACAATGACCGCCTTTGCCTTGAGCGAAAGAACACAGATGGAGCCACCATCGTAGAACCTGAGACAGATTACAACACGTTTTGAGGAAAGCTCATATGCAGAGCTATCAAAGAAGACATTTTCTTGGAGGTGGGTCTTGACATCAAATGGTGCAAGGTCTGAGAGCTTCTGATGGGTGGTAGCATCAGGGATCCAGAGCTTCACCTCAACTTCCATTTCAGTCAATAAGGTCTTGAAGGAAGAAGAACGAGTTAGAGGATCAGGGTTATGAGTTTGGTTAGTTGATAAGGCCAATGCATTGAGCTTTGTTGGAAGAGTCCTTAGAGTGATCAAGGTGTTGCAGTAGAACGGAAGTGGCAGTGTTGGTGTTCGTAGAGGGTTTGGAAGCAGAGCGCTTACGGGCTTCTTCTAACTCTTCCTCATCCTCAACCTTAACATCCACCTCGCTCAGCTTCCTTCTTAACATTATAAACCTCTCTTCCCTTTGTTCCCTATTTTTTTTTTCCTTTCTTTAGAATGTGGCAAAGTAAACAAGAATTAGGAAGTTCCCATCAGAAATTGGACCACAATACTTACGGGCTTCTTCTAACTCTTCCTCATCCGCAACCTTAACATCCACCTCGCTCAGCTTCCTTCTTAACATTATAAACCTCTCTTCCCTTTGTTCCCTATTTTTTTTTTCCTTTCTTTAGAATGTGGCAAAGTAAACAAGAATTAGGAAGTTCCCATCAGAAATTGGACCACAAATGAGAATCAAGAAACAAGAACTCTTGCACTTCACCTTAATAATTAGCTAAAAAAACTTGACAATATTTGATCAAGTTAAAACAAGATAAGATGAAAAAAATTATATCAAACTGCCAGTTTCTACAAGAAGCAGCATACTAAGACCTTTAAGACTAAGAGAAACACGAGAAAATGGCTAGTTGAGAATTACATGATAAATAATTATGTCAAAAAACAACTGCTAGATTATAAAACAAGCAGCATGCACGGATCTTGGACCTTGAAATCTAAGAGAAACAAGGGCATTGATAGTTCAGTAGTTGGAAAATGCATGCAAAATCACATTTAACACAAAATGTCTACCTTTTAAACAGCATCACAACAAGCCACCAGAGACAATGAAACTGAATTATTGGAGAATATGTCTCATATGGTATAGCATTTGCATTTGATTAACTAGTTTCCACCACTAAAACTAAGCAAGTGAAATAAAGGTCCATCAACCAAACCATAGATAAGGAGCACAACAGAAAAAATTTACCATCTGATCGGCAGCATAGATATGAAGAACAGAAATGAACATTGACAAAACAAGATCAATAAGTTGGAAACATGCAATTTCCCTATAGTAGCCTCTGAAAGTCACCCAAACACAGACATGTAATATTTATGACATGCAGAGCAATAGTGCCCCATTATTGATCATTGACATGCAGCATCTTCATTAACTGGTTAAGAGAAAGATCCACCCAAAATCAAATAAACTCACACTTTTGGATCATTATTTGTTTCAACCACCCATTTGATGTCCCATACAAATTTAAGTAAGTTTCTTTTTTCAATTATTTTATTTTTAGCAGTATCTTCCCAGTAACATCAGGTTAAATATCCAACAAGAAAGATAATTTTCAAATGATTTGAATGTGTTGAAAGATGCACTTGCAAACAAAAAGGAATAAATCATCAATCAACACAGTATCAGGCATCCACTCTTTTTGTTATTCAGATGTTCAATTGGGTAGAAAACAATTATGCACATTCACGGCTAATTATTCACATTATGTGAAGAAAGTCAGAAACTACTTATCATGACAAAAAATTGATGATAAAACCCGATAATATCACCCCCAAAAAAATGATCATTGAGAGCATCTCTCAGAATAATATTTGATTGAACACACTTGTATGGCACACATTTATGACCCTCCCCTGCAGCCCCTATCATCATCCATGAATTAGATAAACACCAAATTCGGATCCATTTTAAATTGCACACACTGCTAGGCACTTGGACGAAAGCTGAGTGATGGAAGAGAGTTCCATTTGAGACATTCATAAATTAGTAATGGAACTTCAGTCTCTAGACATATTCAAATCTAAATTGTTCTTGCTCATACCCAATGTTCTTAAAGCATTTATATGCACATAGAATAGAATAATACACTAATTAAAGAGTCAAGTAAATGACAGTGACTAACCAGAACCAGGAAAAAAAGGCAGTAAAATAAAAACAATGGCAATTGTATGGATCGTATAATCTCTGAAGATATTATTGATGTAAAAATGTCAACAGTTAATTTGAAAAGTAAATGATGATTTACAGTTTCACCTGAATTGATGAGCTGGGAAATTTACAAAACCTGTAATTATATCCTTTAAAATGTATACAGAAGACTTGAAGAACAATTCGAACCCCATCAAGAAAGAGGGTCAAAAATCAGGGGAAAAAATCAGGAATCCCATCAAAGAAGCTGCTATCAACCAAGTCAGAGGTGAATGAAAGAGATGACTCAGAGACTGCCGACATCGCCTGCGTTGGATCGTAGACATCATAGAAAACATTGGCAGCGTCATAACCTTCCATCCATGGAACCAATCTTGCATCACAGACAGGCCCCAAGATATCTTGGCCACACTAGGTATTGTTGACTTGATTGGGTTGTTGTTTGCCCTGTACCAGCAATACCTCCCTCCTCTCATTCACACGTTCCTGCAGCTTCTCCAGTTCATCTAAATCGTCCATGGCTTCCAGTTCGTCTAAATCGTCCATGGCTTCAATGTTAACCCGCTCTTCAATCCCACCCAATTGGGTTTTCTTCTCCTCCGAGATGACATAACTGTTTTCATCTTCGAGTTGCAAGACACTATTGGAGGAGATGGCAGAGTCCGGTGTCATCTGTTCATCGACGGCAGGAGGAGACTCGCCAATCTTGGTGAGGTAACGGCGGATGACAGTTTCGGCACTGGTAGGACTGCCAAATACATAGGGTTTATCATCAGAAGGGAGAACGACAACGGCAACGTCGGCCCTGCAGAGGGTTTTGAGCTCTGAGGCTTTCTTGAAAAGCCCGGCGCACCTCTTCTTCAAACAGAGATGTCGCTTCCGGCGATCTTCAATTCTGGCCTTATTGATTTTACCTTTTCCCATCTCTTTAATCTCTTCCAGGAATGAAAATAGACAATCTTTTTTTAGAATTTCAAAGTGATCTCTCAGCAGTCTCTGGAAACAACAAATTTCTTTCAGAATTTTAGGACAGATATTCTAATATCAGAAGACAGAAAATCAAAGGTATCGTATGAGAACTTTGCAGAATGGAGGCGTTTTGATTATCCGTTGGAGGTGGACGTGGCTTTATATTGCCGTGGGAAAGTCACGTGGTTGTAGGGAGCACGCGAGGGCTTCACAGTCTCGCTTAAAATTGAAATTTGAAATTTGAAATTTGAAATGCAAGTAGTGCCAGCAACGGCCCGTTAAATTCTTATTTCGAAAATCATAAAGTTATTAATATGTTTTAAAAACGAAAAATATTAAAATTTAATAAAATAATTTTTTTAGAATGAACATATATTTTTAAATAATGGTCATTTTTAAACCCTTAAAATTTGAAATTTTGATAATTGATATAAATAATGTCCTAAAATTTTTAAACTTTAAAATTTTAGAAATATCCAAAAAAATTATAAAATTCATATTCTCAACTGTCCCTCAATTACATGATTTTTCACTATAGTTGATAACTTTTTATTACAAAATTTACGAACTCCATAAAAATATTAGAAAATTAAAAAAGTATACAAACATCCTAAAAATTATACATATTAAAAAGACTCTTCATTTAATTATATAAACATTTAGACATCTCGACTTGTATTAATTTCTCAAAAGAATCTTAGAAAATCATAAAGAGACTGTACAAATCATATTAATAACATTAACACATCTCCATTTAATTTCATAAACACTAAATATTATTCATTGAATTATGTTCACAAAAACCCCTATTTTCAAATTCTCTTACAACTAAAATTCAAAAAACAATTGATTGAAAATAATTTAAAAATGGTCTATATCGATGAAAATTATTCAAAAATTAAATAAATTGCTTATAAACCAAAAATTACGCCAAATATAAGATTCGATTCGACAATTTAATAACTATATAGAGCTATCTGCCGATACGTGATATATATTGGTTTTTAAGGACTGTATTATATTAGCCGATACGTATTGAATCGGCGGTACATATTATTTCTCGGCCGATATGGCCGATATATCGGCGATATATATCGGGTTCGCTATCAGCCAATATGATTAATATTGGTCTTTTTTAAAAAAAAAATTCAAAACAGTCGTGGGCCCAGGTCGATATCTCTGCTGATATCAGCTGATATTTGTGTTTTCAATTTTTTCTTTTTAAATCCAGCTTTACTTTGGGTTATTTATTTATTTTTTAATTCAGATAAAATAAAATAAAATAAATACCGACATTTAAAAAAGAAAGCAAAAGAGGAGAGATAAACTTATCGGCCGATATCTCGGCCAAGCCGAATTTTGCAACCCTAGAGCTCAGAAATAGTTTTAATAAAAAATATATATTTTGAATGTGAACTTATAGAAATCTTCTTAATTTAACTAATGATGTCATTTTTTTGTGTTTTTGAAATTTTGATCATTTTAAATTATTTTATTTCTAAATTTATATTTGTTGTAAATTTTAATGCTCATGTACGATTATATGGAATATATTATGACATTACATTTATATTTGTCAATACACTTTATCTTTTTCAATTTATGTAATAGTTCATTTAGTTGAATCTCTTATAATTTTTTATAATTTAATTAATTTATATTTTATATTTATTCAATTGGATAAATGCAGTCTCTTGTTATATTCTAGAAAATTCTTTATTCATATTTAAAATATTAACCAATATTCATGTTAATAAGATGAATAAATTTGCCATATGGTAAAAAATATGAGAAAATCAACTTGAAATTGCAATGTGGTCATTTTTCTTAGGTAGCTAACTCTAATTCAATAGAAACCATTCTCACATTTTGAATTTAGATTGTATAGTGGACATGACTAGTTTAGCCTTAATTTGGTTATGTCGGTGAATGGTCAAAATATAGGTCGATAAATATCGTATCGGCCGATATATAATGATTTTTCAAAGGTAGATACATATTAGTCAATACAATATGTATTGATCGTACATGATTAATATTGTAACAGCCTGACCCATAAAAAGGGCTTGGGGCTCGGCCCAACAAGATACTGTTCGCTTTGGGCCCACACCCGCACACACGTGCATACGCGTGAGCCCGCACGGTTTTTTAATCGGACCCGGCCCAAGTCCCGGTCCAAAATGCGTCTTGCTGGTTTGAGGGAGTAAGGCTACTTATAAACCCCCTCTCAAAGTCCTCAACTTCCGATGTGGGACTTTCCACAACTCCCACCCACTGCTGGGCTGTCGGATCCAACCGGCCTATTCTGCTGGCCCGTTCGACATGGCCCAGTTTCACTTGGATCAGCCTATCTAGGGCTTGGCCTCTGGCTCATGGGTTAGGATATCACAATCCACCCCCCTAAAGCCCAGAGCTGCCCTCGGCTCGACCCAACGAACCCAGTGAAAGGCAGTAAGCCCACACAGTCCGAGTGTAGAACCCGGAGCTCTGATACCATTTGTAACAACCCGACCCATAAAAAGGGCTTGGGGCTCGGCCCAACAAGATACTGTCTGCTTTGGGCCCACACGCGCTCACACGTGCATACGCGCGAGCCCGCACGGTTTTTGGATCGGACCCGGCCCAAGTCCCGTCCAAAATGTGTCTTGCTGGTTTAAGGGAGTAAGGCTACTTATAAACCCCCCTCTCAAACTCCTCAACTTCCGATGTGGGACTTTTCCACAACTCCCATCCACTGCTGGGCTGTCGGATCCAACCGGCCTATTCTGCTGGCCCGTCCGACATGGCCCAGTTTCACTTGGATCAGCCTATCTAGGGCCTAGCCTCTGGCTCATAGGTCAGGATATCACAATCCACCCCCCTAAAGCCCAGAGCCGCCCTCAGCTCGACCCAACGAACCCAGGGAAGGCAGTAAGCCCACACAGTCCGAGTGTAGAACCCGGAGCTCTGATACCATTTGTAACAGCCCAACCCATAAAAAGGGCTTGGGGCTCGACCCAACAAGATACTATCCGCTTTGGGCCCACACGCGCACACACGTGCACACACTCGAGCCCACACGGTCTTTAGATCGGACCCGGCCCAAGTCCCGGTCCAAAACGCGTCTTGCTGGTTTGAAGGAGTAAGGCTACTTATAAACCCCCTCTCAAACTCCTCAACTTCCGATGTGGGACTTTCCACAACTCCCACCCACTGCTGGGCTGTCGGATCCGGTCCATTCTGCTAGCCCGTCCGACATGGCCCAGTTTCACTTGGATCAGCCTATCTAGGGCTTGGCATCTGATTCATGGGTCAGGATATCACAAATATCGGCAATACTGGCCGATGTCTCGGACATGATATCGTCGATATTATAAATATCGCCCGAGAATTGTTTTTTTAAATAAAATAACATATCGGCGATGAGGCCCACCATATCGCCGATATTTGGCCAAATCGGATAGATATCGGCTAATATTTTGAAATATCGGCTGATATTTTGGTTTTTTTTAGATTTTTTTTTTAAAACAAAACATGTTTTATGATTTTTTTATTCAGAAAAAATTAAAATGAAACTTCCGGCCAATATCTAAAAAAAAAAAAGAGGATGATATTGCCGATATATTGGCCGATATATCATTTTAAATGATATTTCAACCCTTGGGGTGACACCATAATGTATCTAGCACTACAACAATAGAACATCTAGGTCTGGACAATTTATATTTCTAAAATAATATAGATAGCCATATTTTGTGCACGAGAACTCTAGTATGAAAGAAATGAGTCATATGGTTATCTGACTCCACGTTTAATTTTAATAATTTCTTATCTTATCAAAATTAATTAGATGTTAATATTGCAAATAACTTATATTTCCTATTAGTTATTTCAAAGGCCACCATTGCAAGGATCGGTTCGGCAGCAAAATGGACAATCAAATCCATTGTTTTATAAAAAAAAACAAGATTGAAAGAAAGATTAACCAGGACATATAGTAAAAAGTGTGTGCAATTGAGAGAGTTCCAATTTCCAACATTAAAGAATTCCACTGAGATGAGTGTTCAATGAGAGAGAGAAAGATCAATTGTAGAGAAAAGAGTCCTAAAAGAGAATTTCTGGAAAATAGGAGAGTTATTTTTTCTTTGAAGATGGATGTTGGAGAATTTTTGGAGTGAAATTTGGGTTGGGTTAAAATCTGACTCGCATGAACCGATCTGAGAAATAAGTGGGTTTGGGTTATGTATTTGTATATTTTGCGTAAAGTCGAGTGGGAAAATAAAAATTTGTATGAAACTAAGATCGAGTTGGGTTCAGAAAACTAAAATCACCTCGAACTGGCTGATGTAACCCGATTCGACTCGATTGCACCGTTATAAAACGGCACCCAGGCTGACTTAGGTCAGAAATTCAGGTCGGATCGGGTTGAGTAATTCAGGTCGGGTCAAGTCAGGTTCAATAAATTTTGAAATGGGTTGAGTTGGATTTGTTAAAACTATATAAGACCCGACCCGAGCTTCATCCCTGGAGAATTGGAAGAATTATGTGAGACATATAAGAAAATAAAGATTGTGGAAAAAGAAAGGAAAAATGACAAGAAATACGTCAACATGGTCGGAAAAAAAACATAGAATGGAGAGAGATTCATGGGAAAGATTGAGGGATTTTAGTAATCATGTTGGGTAGTGGTTGACTTTATAAGATAGATTTGAGGATTGTGAGAGATATTTTTCAATTAAGGGAGAAAAGCTTTTCTATAACAAAACACCGAGAAAAAAATTAAGAAAAGGTGAAGAGAATTAACACTTGATAAGTAATCCTATTTTCTTTCAGCCACTTTGATATAATATATTAGAATCTATCATTAGAATCTCCTTTTATTTCTTTAACTAATTCATAATTCTCTCCTTTGCAAGTTTATAACATGGATCTTTCTCTTTAATCTTGCGACAATGTTTATCTTATATATCAAGTAATCTTAATCCTTTCTCTCACCTACCAACTTATTATTTGTAATTTTACGTTGTAGAATGCATCTCTCTCTCAAGTGCTTCTTTAAGTTCTCTTTAGTAAATATTGTTTTTTTTTCCTTTCTTATGCATTCCCATGTATTGAAAGATTTATTTGCTAATTTTGATCTGAACATTTTGCCATCTATTATACTAAAAGAGAATCACAAAGTTTTAAATTGCCACATGGGTCTCTCTTTACTCTTTCTAATTCTTCATTGAAAAGGTTTCTAATTCCTGCCTTTTATTAGCTTCACATCATGCAGTAGTTTCATCATAATACACCTATGTATATTGTAGTTTCCTTTAAATGATAGAGGGGAACTTCAAACACAATTCTACTAAACCCCTCCTTCGGATGTCATCCCACACCCTATAAGATAGCCACCGTTACGCCACAGAGACTCTAACTCGCAACATCTCACTTCCTAAGACGGAATGTTATCAGCTGAGCTACTCCGTGTCGGAAATGTTATTAACTCTGTGCTTTTTGCATTTTGTCTTGTGTCTTCTTAAATTGAGATTCAACATTATTTGATAAATTTTGATCCAGTATTTGTAACAACCATGGTTAATGCTCCTATGTAAGTCAACCAAATCTAAATAACTAAATTATCCTCAAAATATATCATCCACTGCATTTCAACTCAAAAATGCAAACACCAAATTTTCCATCGAAATATAAATAATCTACTGATAGACCCACTTATAAAGGCTAATTACGGTTCAGTCCCTAGCAATTGCTAAGTTCCAAAATAAAATACCTGAAAAATAATAGTAGTCATTATTAAAACCAGTTTATCCAATTCTATATAGAGCTAGTATTCATAATTCAGATTGCCAAGTTACTTTTCATGAGTTCACTATCTAACTTTGGTTTCTGATACCTATATAGAATCAAATGAATTTTTCCTCTCACATCTACTTTAATCGCTACACACAAATCTGACTTTTAAAGTCTATTGGCTTAACCTGATGAATTTTCACTATTAGATAATTTTCAAAAAAATAAATCACTATTAGATAACTATAAAATTTTAAATGTCTTAAAAAACATTACTTCTTTTATTTAATCAAGAATGAAATTCTATTAGTACCATGCACAAGCCAAGGCCTTTCGAATGTATGTATTCATGTGGGCTCATGTGGGACCATTTAGGCTCTTTGCACTAAACTTTTGCGGTAAGACTAGTTTCCAGGGGGTTACTACTACAGAAATATGAGTTCAACCTTTGTGCACTGTATGACCCAATTCTCAATTTCATTACATAAGTTTACCCGCGACCCTATTTAATCCAATCAAAATTAGTTGGCCTAATTAAAAATGGGTTATTGTTTTAAAAAGAAGTTAGATTTAGACAAATTACAGCATAGCCAAAATACAAGTTAGATAAAAAACTAGTGATGATCTGAATTTTATACGAAGGTCTAAGATGAGGCCTTCAACCTAACCTGCCTATCAAGGTTGCACATCTACTTCATTGTGATGTCCTCATGATCTTAAATGCCTTAATCGTCATTCACTCAAGATGTCCGTCTCATGAAGCGAAATCTTGAATTCGATTTACGCTTAACCTCTCCGGGCCACTCTCCTATGGGGTTACTCCTCATCGACTAAATCAGTGTGGATTGGAAGATTACAAATGCTCGTGGGATTAGTCTTACCTCCAATATAGGGTGGGGATATCCATGTTACAAAAAAAATTGCCTTATTCCTGTAGAGAAACTGAGTAATTCAGATTTACAATGTAGAATTCTTATTGTAAATGAGATTTACATAGTAGATTTCACTTGGTATGTCGTGGGGGATGTTTATCCCTTAACCTGTAGGAAAGGGATAAATGTTCCCTGATCCAGTCCCAATGGATTCAGATTTGAATTGAACTAGAGCTTTTTTTGTAAGAGAGATATTTCCACTCTATATTGAAGGTGAGACTCATCATACGAACATGTATAAACCTCTCAATCCACACATACTGGATAAATTGATGTGAAATAATCCATGAAGAATGGTCTAGAGGAGTTATGCGAGAATCATACTCGAGACCTTGACCGAACCACTTGATTGACCTTACTATTTGCTCTTGATTTTCATTTTTTAATGTACTGACATTGACCACGCATCTGAAAACTTCTAACTTATCTTTTGTATGCTTCATTTAATGAACGTTCACTTAGTAAAAAAAGACAAGCTTTGTCTTCTAAGAATCTAAATAATTAATTACTTTTTAAATAAAAAAGATATTTTTTTATCATTTTATAAAAGTTGGACATATTATTGGAAGAAAAAAATGAGAAAGATATGATAAACTTAATAGATTTTCTAATTGTGTATTTTTTCATTTAATAGCTTCACAAAATATAAAAAGGATAAATAATGAATGGTTAAGAATTTTTAATAGGAATGGCACAATTTAAAGTAATCTTTACTATTAGGGTAACAACATAGGATTATTCCTCTTGTTTTAAAACATTCACTTATTTTTTACTCTTAAAATAAATTGGTTAATAAAATACTTATATTTTAGTATTTAATTTAATGTGCAATTTATTGCCTTCCAAAAAAAAATGCTACTGAGATTTTCAAAAAGAAATTTGAGGAGAGAAAATATATCGGCCAATGGCCAATTTTTCAACCCTTGCTTCAGAGTATGAAGGTTTCTTCAACTTTGAATTGGGCCTGGCCCTAAATAAAAGCCTTTATAAGATCCTTGGCCCAGACAAGTGCCAGTCATCCCTTAGAGATTTGATTAAATCTAACACTTGTCCTCTGCTTGTAAATATCTTTTTTTGTACTAGCTTAATATTTTGGGTTTGTATTCCTTTTTATTATTAATGAATTATGGATATTTATAAAAAATAATATAATTGGTACTTGTGGCTCAGTTTAATTTTATATTTTTTATATTTTGCTTTTTAAATTTTTTTGTCTATTTAATTTATACAAATAAAGTTGATAGTTGACAGGAAATTAATTTCAAGTGTTTATTTTACCTAGTTATTTTAGTTGGTTGTACATGTTTGAAAAAAAAAAAAAATATATATATATATATATATACTTTAAATATTAAATTTTATTCATAAAAGAATTTTATGCATTTGATAAAGGTACATAAGAATTCAAAACAAAAGTTTTAAAATTAAACCTAATATGACTACAATTTGGTATTAAAATAAGCTTTTAAAATAGTTGAAAAAAAAAAGTTACATTGTTGAAAGTTAAAACACCCAAATATCTGGGTGTAGCAAGTGGTAAAGTTTATCTCAAATCGGTAAAAATTGAAAAAAGAAAGGCGGTAATTACTGGTCCAGCTGGCAGCGTTCGTATATTACATCCGTGTATCTCTACGAGTATAAATACGTATGTTACGCCCGTGTATTGCTTGCTAAAGGTGGAAATTACTTTCCTTGTTGAAGAAGCAGCATGGAAAGTGGTGATTCTAATAGGGATGAAGAATACCGAAACAAAGAAGACAGTGGGGATAGTGTTTCAGGTGAAAGAAATCAACAACACCAATATTCAGTACTCCACCACCCTACAACTTCCAGTAGGATTCAGATTTTGCCCTAAAGATGAAGAACTCATACTTGATTACCTCTGCAACAAGATCTGCAAGCGCCCTTTGCCTTGTGACAAGATTATTAAAGAAGTTAATCTCTATGATTACAATCCAAAAGAGCTCATAGGTATTGCTTATCACCCACGTTATTTCTTTTTTTTTTTTTAATTGAAGGAAAGTTTTTAGGTGTCTCACCTATAGAACTTTACCCGACTAATCTTCCGTGGCATGTGCACACACTAGGGGTGAAACTCGAGTTGGGTTTTGACCCGACCCAAGAAATCTACCGGGTCGGGTCATGAAAGTCAGGTCAGTGGGTCGGGTCGGGTTGAGAAGAGAAACCAGCATTGAATTCGGGTCGAGTCGGGTCGGGTTGAGGGATTTTCAAGTTAACCAGACCATACCCGACCCGACCCGATTAACTTTAGGCTAAAATAGGTTCAAAATGAGGGTCGGGTCAGAATTTGGTTGAGTTGGGTTATAATTCGGGTTGGGTCGGGTTGAGACATTCGGGTCAGAAGTTCGGTCGGTTCAGGTCGGATTCCATAGTTTATTAATTCGGGTCAGATTGGGTTTTAAAAAACCCGACCCGACCCAATTTCAGCCCTAGAACACACGTACCGTCGGGTTCGAGCGATGAGGAGTAACTTCGTGTAGAACGGCCCAGAGGGGTTTGAGCGTGAATCGAACTTAAGAAGTTCTCTGACCGTCAAGCCAACCCCCTCTGAATTCTATAACTCTGATTATTTTAATTGGTATGAATTTATATATTTTTATCTGAGTTTTATTCTTAAACACATGTAACTTTGTGTTTTAAGTTTGTTTGTTCAACAAGTATTTATTTATTTATTTTCAGTATTTTTACTAATTTCTTTTTTTAACAAGCGCGTGGGTTTTTATCATAACAATAGAATCAAATAAAAGTTCGTTGTTGAATTTGAATGACCTTAATTTAATTAAGCCCAATTTTATAATTTTTTTTTATTTTTAAGTAGATCTTAAATAAAATTCTCAATCCCAATTGTAATTGGGAATCTGAATTTTGAGCTATTATTTCATCTTTCTTATATTTAGATTTGTAAAAGTTTAAATTCTAAAATTTTATAATGTGATTTTTAAGTTCTCAGTATTTAAATGTAAGACTATATCAAATTTAGATACATGACGTTCTATATTAGGATGATCATCCTTTATTTATGTTTTAGTTAGAGAGGATTAATTTGGGTATTAAGATGAGTTACTCGTAAGAGTTGCTTTTCTTTATGTATATATATTTTCTAGGGCTGAAACTTGGATCGGGTTTTAACCTGACTCGCATGACTTGAGCCGAAAAATTAATGGGTTAGGTTATGTTTTTGTATATCTCGGGTCAGGTCGAGTTGGGAAAAACTAAATCCATATGAAATTCGAGTCGGGTCGGATTGAGAAATTAAAAAGCAATCCGACTCGAATGCACCAAGTTATAAAATAGCATGACTTGATTCAGAAATTCAGATTAGATAATTTATATAACTATAAATTATAAATTGAAACCGGTTCTTCTTTATAGTAAATGGATTTTCAAGCCTGAAGCTACATTTACCCAAGTTTAATAAAACCACCACTCTAAAGGTTCAGATATTATATGAAATCATCAAACATCTAATCATACACAGTTTCTAAGTGATAATGCAAATCTCAATAAGGGTGGTGTTGAAGTGAAGAGTGCTAAATTCTTTTTGCCCTCCTAAGTGTTTGGTCTAATGACGAATTGATATTTTATTATGTACAAATATAAGTGTTCAAGAGATATTATTGAATATCAATTTGATTGAAATAGACAACATGTGGTATGTTTATGAAGTTCTTTGATGATACCAAGTAAAAAAATCTGGATCCAAATATTAAATTTAGTTCCATATTATTTTTATCGATTTTTTTCACATCCTTATATTGGACAATCAGAAATGATAAATGACATGTATTTTGTCTTTAAATAAGTCTATACACCCATTTTTATATAATGTTTTTCTTTTTATTTTTTAATAAACTTACCTTATCGTTCAAAAAACATTACTCTACAAAGAAGGCGTAGTGATTGAGAAGTCCATCTAAAACAGTGAGTACATATTGAATCTTCATTCTTAATTTGTGCATTAAGTTAAAAAAATACCAATTTCATCACAAACAAATTTACATTTAGTTTTTGTGTGTATTCATATAAACCATTATCTCTAAGGTTTTCTCTTTAATTAATAATTATTTATTAGCTAATTTCTGTGTATTTGTTTCAATGTTTCTTGATTTAAATAGCGCACTTTGGTGTTACTGGGGAGAATGAGTGGTTTTTCTTCACACCCAGAGATCGAAAATATATGAAAGGGTCTCGTCCAAACCGAGCAGCCGGAGATGGATATTGGAAGGCTACCGGAGCTGACAAGGCAATCATCAGCAATGGCAAACAAGTGGGACTTAAGAAGGCTCTCGTCTTCTACATAGGAAAGCCACCAAAGGGAGACTAAAAGTGCGTGGCTCATGCAAGAATTTAGGGTTCGTGAGACCCTCAACAAGCCTCGTGAAAGGGATAGCACAAGTATGAAGGTATATCATAAATTCATATGCATTTTCTTATGCTTTTAATAGTTAAAAAAACCTCATGTCTTGATATTCTTCTTCAACACTTGAATTTCATTTTGTCGATATTGAATTGGTTGATTTCTATATTTCCCTTCATCTCATAACATGTTGTTCTTTGAATTTGTTTCTATATTTGTAGCTGGATGATTGGGCTTTGTGCCAGATTTATAAGAAGCCAAGTAGCAATCAGTAAACCAGAGAAGATGAATATCCAAATACCACAAAAGTGATGGCCATGTCTGAAGAAAACTTGCCACTAATCAACCAAGTTGACACTCCCCAAGTCTACGAATACTACCAAATTCCTCAAGCAGTTGCAACAGGTGAATCTCTAGAAGTTGATCAATTTCTCTAGTGAAACCACACTCGATCCAATGTATCCACCATTGAATATTGGATATTCATCAAACTCGTGGGATTCTAACCAAGGAGGGCTACTCAACAATCACTTGGACTACACTACGAGCATGGGATATGGAATGTATGATCAATACTTCACATCTGAGCCTTGTTTTCCTGATGAAACCAATATCATGGCCAACAAATATACTCCCAACCCACTCAATATGAGCTATCATTTACCATCACAGTTTGATGCCAATGGGACAAATATTTTTGATCAGTACAATGTAAAGTTCGAAGATGAAGCTACAGATATGAATCTAAATTGCAGTATTCCCAACCCACTCAACTGTGAGCTATCATTTACCATCACATTTTGATGCCAATGGGACAAATATTTTTTATCAGTACAATGCAGAGTTTGAAGATGAAGCTACATATATGAATCAAAGGTGCAGAAAAGATTTCGACAGAAACCCCAATCAATGATCCCAAGAGGTTGCTATTAGGAATTCAGAAATTTCTATTGCCAAACAATTAATTTGCTTAGACTTTGTTTACTATGATGGATTGTATGTGTGTGATATAATAGTCTGCCTAGGTGAAAGGTCTAGGACAAGTTCATAACTCTCTTTTATGTAGGGCATGATGCTGAAGCCTTTTTTTCTCCTCTTGGTACTAGTTAGGAAATAGTTTTCAAGACTCAATTATTAATTATATAGTTGTTATCTATACTCTTCATCTTTATAGTTGTTCTATTTCTCACTAGTAATGTAACAAATATCATCGATATTTTTGTTTTTATTATGAAAATATCGGCAGAAAAAATTTACGCATTAAAAACATGAGTTTATCCCGTCTGCCATTTTTAACTATAAATTTCTGTTAAAAATATATTTTTATTGCAAGAAACTTTAAATTCCAGTTAAAATTGTGAGACTTTACCATTAAATTTTCTTTAAAAACCCCTGGGCTAAATATATATATTTTTTATTTCTGAAATATCATCTGTATTTTCAAACTCCTGCCACATTATTTATTTATTATATTTATTTTTATTATTTTTTCAATATTGTATTCTCTGTTAGATTTTCTTATCAAATTCCCGATAAAACTCCAAGAATTTAAAAATATGTCATTATTAACAATTGCTGTTAATTTGTGACAATACTCACTACCAATTTTTTGAACGGTTCTTTTCTATGTAATCCTTTCCTTTATAATGGTGGATTGAAAATTTTATTCTTGAATTTTTCTTTTCTAGGGACCATTAAAGTTCACCATCTTGTAGCCTTCCTATCGTTGTTATACATTATATACTTATATCATATTTACATAAACATATTATAATATCAAGTAGTGGATCTCAATATATTATAGAAGTTACTCTATATTTTATATTCTATAATTGGTGTTACTCTATATTTTATATTCTATACTTGGTTAGACAACATCTAAAGTAATATTTTAAAAATTTGACCATTAATCAAACCATTTTTATTATAGCTTGGTTTAATCATGTTTAACTTCTACTCTGCTAGTTTAAATCAGTTTACACCATTTTAAACCACAATATAAGTATACATATAAGAAAATAAAAATGGTGGAAAAAGAAAAGAAAATAACAAGAAATACGTCAACATGTTCAAGAAAAACATAGAATGGAGAGATTCATGGGAAAGATTGAGGGATTTTAGTATCTTATTGGGTAGAGTTTGACTTTATAAGATTGATTTGAAGATTGTAGAGACACTTGTCAATTAACGCTTGATAAGCAATCCTATTTTTTTTCACCCATTATTGATATAATATATTAGAATCTATCATTAGGATCTCCTTTTATTTCTTTAACTAATTCATAATTCTCTCCATTGCAAGTTTATAATGTGGATCTTTCTCTTAATCTTGCCACTTAATGTGTATCTTATATATCAAGTAGTCCTAATCCTTTCTCCCACCCTCCAACTTATTATTTATAATTTTACGTTGCAGGATGCATCTCGCTCTCTCAAGTGCTTTTTTAAGTTCTCTTTAGTCAATATTGTTTTCTTTTTTTCCTATGCATTCCCATGTATTAAACAAGTTCTTTGCTAATTTTGATCTAAACCAGGGGTGAAAAATTCTCACAGACTGAGATATCAGCCGATAAAATTCTCTCTCCTCTTTTGTGTTTTTTTTAATATCGGTATTTTTTATTATTTTATTTTTTTCTAAATTAAAAAATAAATAAAAAAGCCAAAAGGAAGCTTTAGAAAAAATGAAGATGAAAATATCGGCCGATATCAACTCGGGCCCACCACCATTTTGATTTTTTTTTTTTAAAAGACCGATATTATGAATATCGGCCGATATCGGACCGATATATATCGCCGATTTATCAGCCATATCGGCTGAGAACTACCGTGTACGGCCAATATGATACTTATCGGCCGATATGATAAGGCACTGAAAACCCGTATCATATCGGCCGATACCCATTTCTTAACCACTGATCTAAACATTTTGCCATTTATTATTTGTTTTGAAATGGTTCATATATTAATAAATAAAAAGGCACGAGAAATGCATATACAAAGAGTGAAAGTTGATAAAACAACAATCTAAGTTAAAAGAGAAACGAAACAGAGAGAGACCACGTGGCACTCTCTTAACTCTTTCTAATTCTTCATTGAAAAGGTTTCTAATTCCTGCCTTTGGTCTTTGCATTAGTTTCAGTAACAATAGGCCCTTTTTTTCACTTTGAAGTGTGGATCTGAGCTGCACTGCTTACCCCACTCAACTTTGTGCTTATTGCATTTTGTCTTTGTTCTTCTTAAATTGAGCTGCAACATTATTTGATAAATTTTGGTCCAGTGTTTGTAAGAGACATGGTTGACTATCTAACCAAACAATATGGCCAAGCCAAATTATTTGTAATTTTACCTTTTGAAATTATGTTTAACCCTTCTACTTTCTGTGTTGGTTGGATGCATAAAACAGGATTTTAAAAAAAAAAAATGAATTCCCATGTGAGATGAAAAATTCTCCAGTGTGTGAGAATGTGTACCCTTTTTTAACCCTTAAAATTTGAAATTTTGATATAAGTAATGTCCTAAAATTTTTAAAATTTAAAATTTTATGAATGTCTAAAAAATGTTATAAAGTAAGAAAACAACACGATGAATACCTTATATGATAGTCATATTCTCAACTATCCCTTAGTTACATGATTTTTCACTATAATTTATAATTTTTTATCACAAAATTTACGAGTTTCATAAAAATATTAGAATAATAAAAAATTATACGAACATCCTAAAAATTATACATATTAAGAAACTCTTCATTTAATTGTACAAACATTTTTATATCATTTGTTTTATTTTCTCTATAAGAAAACTCAAAAATAGAAAGTATGTTAGAGATCTCAACTTTTATTAATTTTTCAAAAGAATCGTAGAAAATCATAAAGATACTGTACAAATCATTTTAATAACATTAACACATCTCCATTTAATTCCATAAACACTAAATATTATTCATTGAATTATTTTCACAAAAACCCCCTGTTTCAAATTATGTTACAGCTAAAATTCAAAAAAAGATGATGAAATAATTTACACTGGTCAAAATCAATGAAAATTATTCAGAAATATAATAACTTGCTTATAAACCTAAAATTACGCCAAATATAAGATTCAGCTCAAAAAATTTAATAACTATATAGAGTCCAGAAATAATTTTAATAAAAATATCTATTTTGAATGTGAACTAATAGAAATCTTCTTAATTTAGCTAATGATGTCATTTTTTTGTGTTTTTGAAATTTTGATCATTTTAAATCATTTTATTTCTAAATTTAAATTTGCTGTAAATTTTAATACTCATGTACGATTATATGGAATATATTATGACATTAAATTTATATTTGTCAATACACTTTATCCTTTTCAATCTATGTAATAGTTCATTTAGTTGAATCTGTTATAATTTTTTGTAATTTAATTAATTTATATTTTATATTTATTCAATTAGATAAATGCAGTCTCTTGTTATATTCTATAAAATTCTTTATTATATTTGAAATATTGATCAATATTCAAGTTAATAACATGAATAAATTTGCTATATGATAAAAAAATATGAGAATATCAACTTGAAATTCCAATGTGGTCAATTTTCTTAGGTAGCTAACTCTAAGTCAATGGAAAGCATTAATATGGTTGAATTTAGATTGTATAGTAGAAATGACTAGTTTAGCCTTAAATTGGTTCAGTCAGTAAAGGGTTAAAATACGTACATGATTAATATCAGTGATATTGGTCGATATATTAGACATGATATCGCGATATTATAAATATCGCTTGAGAATTATTTTTTTTAATAAAATAAAATAAAATATCAGCTGCAATATATTGGTGGGCCGATATTTTGAAATATCAGCCAATATTATGTTTTTTTTTCAGATTTTTTTTATAAAAGGCCTATTTTTATGGTTTTTTAATTCAAAAAAAAATAAAATGAAATTTTCAACCAATATCTGAAAAGAGAGAGAGAGAGAGAGAGGGGATAATATCAGCCGATATCTTGAATCTATATTTCAACCCCTGGGTGACACCATAATTTATCTAGCACTACAACATTAGAGCATCAAGGTATAGTTCTAAAATAATACTCCCTCCATCACATTTTAGTTGTCTCATTTGAAACATTTATATTTTTTAAAGAACTCTCTATATAAGGCTAGCACTTCATGTGATCTCATCTATTTTCAACATACTTTATGCTACTCAAATATAAATAAGACAACTATTTTGAAACAATTCCAAAATCCATATTAGACAACTAAATTAGGACAGAGGAAGTAATATAGATAGGGAATTTGACTTTCTGATAGCCATATTTTGTGCACGAGAACTCTAGTATGAAATAAATGAGTCCTATGGTTTTATGACTCCAGTTTAATTTTAATAATTTATTATATCAATTTTATCAAAATTAATTAGATGTTGTTAATATTGCATTTATATTGTATTTCCTATTAGTTATTTCAAAGGCCACCATTGCAAGGATCGGTTCGCAGCAAAATGGACAATATAATCCATTGTTTTATAATAAAAAAACAAAGATTAAAAGAAAGTTTAACCTCGACAGATAGTAAAAAGTGTGTGCAATTGAGAGAGTTCCAATTTCCAATATTAAAGAATTCTAAAGAGAGTGCTTTAGCTTGAGAGTTTACAGAAAGAGAGAGAATGTAGGGAAAAGAGAATTTATGGAAAATAGGAGAGTTAATTTTTGTAGGAGTGAAACTTCGGTTGGGTTAATACCCGACCTGCATGACCCAATATGAGAAATCAGAGGATTTGGAATATGTATTTGTATATTTTGAGTCAGATCGGGTTGGGAAAATAAGAAAGCTGTACGAAATTAAAATCAGATTGAGTTGAGGAAATTAAAATCAACTCAACCTGATTGACATAACCCGACTTGAGCCGAGTGCACTATTATAAAACAACACTCAGATTGATTCGAGTCAGAAATTCGAATCGAATCGGGTTCAGTAATTCAGGTGGAGTCAGATTCAATAAATTTTGAGATGGGTTGAATTGAATTTATTAAAACTCGATTTGACCCGACTGAGTTTCAACCCTAGAGAATTGGAGGAATTATGTAAGACATAAGAAAATAAAGATTGTGGAAAAAGAAAGGAAAAATGACAACATGGTCGAAAAAACATAGAATGGAGATATTCATGGGAAAGACTGAGGGATTTTAGTAAGCTTGTTGGGTAGAAGTTGACTTTATAAAATAGATTTGAGGATTGTGAAAGATATTTGTCTATTATGGGAGAGAAGGTTTTATATAACAAAACACCGAGGAAAAAAAATTAAGAAAAGGAGAAGAGAATTAATGTCCACTATTGATATAATACATTAGAATCTATCATTAGGAACTCCTCTTATTTCTTTAACTAATTCATAATTCTCTCCATTGCAAGTTTATAACGTGGATCTTTCTCTTAATCTTGCCACTTAATGTTTATCTTATATATCAAGTAGCCCTAATCCTTTCACCCACCCACCAACTTTTTCTTTCCTATGCATTCCCATGTATCAAACGAGTTCTTTGCTAATTTTGATCTAAACATTTTGCCATCTATTATACTAAAAGAAAATCACGCAGTTTTAAACTCAACTTTAAGTCCCAAAATAAAATATAAAAAAAAAAAAACATCTGAAAAAATAATAGTATTCATATCTATATAGAGCTAGTATTCACACCATTCCTATGGTTGATTTGAGTGAGAATGGCAACCTCATTAATGAACTGAACAATTTGATCTTTTTCGACTAATTTGACTTCAATTGCAACTACTAACTTTATCAGGCAGAATCCCTTTATAAATTGTATCATAACCTCCCTTGCCAAGGACTTGATTCTATTCCTAGTTGCCTTCTTAAGCTCTTACAAAGTAAATATCCTTGTTGTCTCACATACATCTATATTTAGAGACATTTGTTGATGAAAAAACAAACCACCATTTTGCTTGAGAAACTCCTCTTTGAGTTTGAAAAAATTTCGTAGATGCAGCTGTTTATGATTCTGAAAGCCAAAACTCTGTGACCTTGAGGAACCAAATTGTAGTTCGCATTTTTTAGAAGGCCTTCTGGCTTAATCTTGAGTTTTTGGCCGTAGTTGCATCCAACTCTGGTGGATGCTGGTTCATCTTGACAAGGCCACTACCCAACTGGTCCTTGTTTATAGAGAAACTTAGGAACTATCATCATATAATTCTTAGTGTCAAATCTAAATCTGTTCTTGTTCACACCCAACATTCTTATAGCATTTATATGCACATAGAGTAGAGTAACACACTAATTAAAGAGTCGGGCAAATGACAGTGAACAACAAAGTAATAGAACCACAAAAAAAGGCAGTAAAATAAAAACAATGGCAAATGTATGGATGGTATAATCTCTGAATATATTTATTATTAGTTTGAAAAGTAAATGATGATTTACAGTTCCACCTAAATTGATGAACTGGGAAATTTACAAAACCTGTAATTGTATCCTATAAGAATGTATGCAGAAGACTTGAAGAACAATACGAACCCCATCAAGAAAAAGGGTGAAAACATGGAAAATAGTACAAAAGACTAGCCTGATAGGTGGAGTTGTCCAGCTCCTAATAACACTCTATTTCCCCCTTTCCTCAACCGATGTGGGTCTCATTTGCAGCCCCAACAACGGAAACCTCCCAAGCAAACAATATCAGTACACCATCAACAATGACCGCCAAGCACGGGCACGAGCAATTGAGGAGTCTATCTCCTCTTCATCTTCATCAACACGGCTTACACCATCAACAATGACCGCCTTTGTCTTGAGCCACCATCATAGAACCTGAGACGGAGTACAACACATTTTGAGGAAAGCTCATATGCGGAGCTATCAAAGAAGACATTTTCTTGGAGGTGGTTCTTGACATGAATTGGTGCAAGAAGGTCTGAGAGCTTCTGATGGGTGGTAGCATCAGGGATCCGGAGCTTCACCTCAACTTCCATTTCAGTCCATAAGGTCTTGAAGGAAGAAGAAGGAGTTAGAGGATCAGGGTTATGAGTCTGGTTAGTTGATAAGGCCAATGCGTTGGGCTTTGTTGGAAGAGTCCTTAGAATGATCAAGGTGTTGCAGTAGAACGGAAGTGGCAGTGTTGGTGTTCGTAGAGGGTTTGGAAGCAGAGCGCTTACGGGCTTCTTCTAACTCTTCCTTATCCTCAACCTTAACATCCACCTTGCTCGGCTTCCTTCTTAACATTATAAACCTCTCTTCCCTTTGTTCCCTATTTTTTTTCCTTTCTTTAGGAAGTTCCCATCAGAAATTGGACCACAAATGAGAATCAAGAAAAAAGAACTCTTGCACTTCACCTTAATTATTAGCTAAAAAAACTTGCCAATATTTGATCAAGTTAAAACAAGATAAGATGAAAAAAATTATATCAAACTGCCAGTTTCTACAAGAAGCAGCATACTAAGATCTTTAAGACTAAGAGAAACACGAGAAAATGGCTAGTTGAGAATTACATGATAAATAATTATGTCAAAAAACAACTGCTAGATTATAAAACAAGCAGCATGCAAGGATCTTGGACCTTGAAATCTAAGAGAAACAAGGGCATTGATAGTTCAGTAGTTGGAAAATGCATGCAAAATCACATTTAACACAAAATGTCTACATTTTAAACTGCATCACAACAAGCCACCAGAGACAATGAAACTGAATTATTGGAGAATATGTCTCATATGGTATAGCATTTGCATTTGATTAACTAGTTTCCACCACTAAAACTAAGCAAGTGAAATAAAGGTCCATCAACCAAACCATAGATAAGGAGCACAACAGAAAAAATTTACCATCTGATCAGCAGCATAGATATGAAGAACAGAAATGAACATTGACAAAACAAGATCAATAAGTTGGAAACATGCAATTTCCCTATAGTAGCCTCTGAAAGTCACCCAAACACAGACTTGTAATATTCATGACATGCAGAGCAATAGTGCCCCATTATTGATAACTGGCATGCAGCATCTTCATTAACTGGTTATGAGAAAGATCCACCCAAAATCAAATAAACTCACACTTTTGGATCATTATTTGTTTCAACCACCCATTTGATGTCCCATACAAATTTAAGTAAGTTTCTTTTTTCAATTATTTTATTTTTAGCAGTATCTTCCCAGTAACATCAGGTTAAATATCCAACAAGAATGATAATTTTCAAATGATTTGAATGTGTTGAAAGATGCACTTGCAAACAAAAAGGAATAAATCATCAATCAACACAGTATCAAGCATCCACTCTTTTTGTTATTCAGATGTTCAATTGGGTAGAAAACAATTATGCACATTCACGGCTAATTATTCACATTATGTGAAGAAAGTCAGAAACTACTTATCATGACAAAAAATTGATGATAAAACCCGATAATATCACCCCCAAAAAAATGATCATTGAGAGCATCTCTCAGAATAATATTTGATTGAACACACTTGTATGGCACACATTTATGACCCTCCCCTGCAGCCCCTATCATCATCCATGAATTAGATAAACACCAAATTCGGATCCATTTTAAATTGCACACACTGCTAGGCACTTGGACGAAAGCTGAGTGATGGAAGAGAGTTCCATTTGAGACATTCATAAATTGGTAATGGAACTTCAGTCTCTAGACATATTCAAATCTAAAATTGTTCTTGCTCATACCCAACGTTCTTAAAGCATTTATATGCACATAAAATAGAATAATACACTAATTAAAGAGTCAAGTAAATGACAGTGACTAACCAGAACCAGGAAAAAAAGGCAGTAAAATAAAAACAATGGCAATCGTATGGATCGTATAATCTCTGAAGATATTATTGATGTAAAAATGTCAACAGTTAATTTGAAAAGTAAATGATGATTTACAGTTTCACCTGAATTGATGAGCTGGGAAATTTACAAAACCTGTAATTGTATCCTTTAAAATGTATACAGAAGGCTTGAAGAACAATTCGAACCCCATCAAGAAAGAGGGTCAAAAATCAGGGGAAAAAATCAGGAATCCCATCAAAGAAGCTGCTATCAACCAAGTCAGAGGTGAATGAAAGAGATGACTCAGAGACTGCCGACATTGCCTGCGTTGGATCGTAGACATCATAGAAAACATTGGCAGCGTCATAACCTTCCATCCATGGAACCGATCTTGCATCACAGACAGGCCCCAAGATATCTTGGCCACAATAGGTATTGTTGACTTGATTGGGTTGTTGTTTGCCCTGTACCAGCAATACCTCCCTCCTCTCATTCACACGTTCCTGCAGCTTCTCCAGTTCATCTAAATCGTCCATGGCTTCCAGTTCGTCTAAATCGTCCATGGCTTCAATGTTAACCCGCTCTTCAATCCCACCCAATTGGGTTTTCTTCTCCTCCGAGATGACATAACTGTTTTCATCTTCGAGTTGCAAGACACTATTGGAGGAGATGGCAGAGTCCGGTGTCATCTGTTCATCGGCGGCAGGAGGAGACTCGCCAATCTTGGTGAGGTAACGGCGGATGACAGTTTCGGCACTGGTAGGACTGCCAAATACATAGGGCTTATCATCAGAAGGGAGAACGACAACGGCAACGTCGGCCCTGCAGAGGGTTTTGAGCTCTGAGGCTTTCTTGAAAAGCCCGGCGCACCTCTTCTTCAAACAGAGATGTCGCTTCCGGCGATCTTCAATTCTGGCCATATTGATTTTACCTTTTCCCATCTCTTTAATCTCTTCCAGGAATGAAAATAGACAATCTTTTTTTAGAATTTCAAAGTGATCTCTCAGCAGGCTCTGGAAACAACAAATTTCTTTCAGAATTTCAGGACAGATATTCTAATATCAGAAGACAGAAAATCAAAGGTATTGTATGAGAACTTTGCAGAATGGAGGCGTTTTGATCATCCGTTGGAGGTGGACGTGGCTTTATATTGCCGTTGGAAAGTCACGTGGATGTAGGGATCACTCGAGGGTTCACAGTCTCGCTTAAAATTGAAATTTGAAATTTGAAATGCAAGTAGTGCCAGCAAGGGTCCGTTAAATTCTTATTTCGAAAATCATAAAGTGATTAATATGTTTTAAAAACGAAAAATATTAAAATTTAAAAAAATAATTTTTTTAGAATGAACATATATTTTTAAATAATGGACATTTTTAAACCCTTAAAATTTGAAATTTTGATAATTGATATAAATAATGTCCTAAAATTTTTAAACTTTAAAATTTTAGAAATATCCAAAAAAATTATAAAATTCATATTCTCAACTGTCCCTCAATTACATGATTTTTCACTATAGTTGATAACTTTTTATTACAAAATTTACGAACTTCATAAAAATATTAGAAAATTAAAAAAGTATACAAACATCCTAAAAATTATACATATTAAAAGACTCTTCATTTAATTATATAAACATTTAGAGATCTCGACTTTTGTTAATTTTTCAAAAGAATCTTAGAAAATCATAAAGAGACTGTACAAATCATATTAATAACATTAACACATCTCCATTTAATTTCATAAACACTAAATATTATTCATTGAATTATGTTCACAAAAACCCCTATTTTCAAATTCTCTTACAACTAAAATTCAAAAAAAAATTGATGAAAATAATTTAAAAATGGTCAATATCGATGAAAATTATTCAAAAATTGAATAACTTTCTTATAAACCTGAAATTACGCCAAATATAAGATTCAATTCGAAAACTTTAATAACTATATAGAGCTCAGCAGGGGTAAAGTTATCTGCCGATACGTGATTTATATTGGTTTTTAAGCACCGCATTATATCGGCCGATACGTATTGAATCGGCCATACACACTATTTCTCGGCCGATATATCGGCGATATATATCGGTCCGCTGTCGGCCGATATGATTAATATCGGTTTTGTTTTTTTTAAAAAAAAAAATCAAAACGATGGTGGGCCCAGGTCGATATCTCTGCCGATATTTGCATTTTCAATTTTTTTTTTAAATCCAGCTTCCCTTTGGGTTATTTATTTATTTTTTAATTCAGATAAAATAAAATAAAATAAAATAAAATACCGATATTTAAAAAAGAAAGCAAAAGAGGAGAGAGAAACTTATCGGCCGATATCTCGGCCAAGCCGAATTTTGCACCTGGTGCTCAGAAATAATTTTAATAAAAAATATATATTTTGAATGTGAACTTATAGAAATCTTCTTAATTTAACTAATGATGTCATTTTTTTGTGTTTTTGAAATTGTGATCATTTTAAATTATTTTATTTCTAAATTTATATTTGTTGTAAATTTCAATGCTCATGTACGATTATATGGAATATATTATGACATTACATTTATGTTTGTCAATACACTTTATCTTTTTCAATTCATGTAATAGTTCATTTAGTTGAATCTCTTATAATTTTTTATAATTTAATTAAATTATATTTTATATTTATTCAATTGGATAAATGCAGTCTCTTGTTATATTCTAGAAAATTCTTTATTCATATTTAAAATATTAACCAATATTCATGTTAATAAGATGAATAAATTTGCGATATCGTAAAAAATATGAGAAAATCAACTTGAAATTGCAATGTGGTCATTTTTCTTAGGTAGCTAACTCTAATTCAATAGAAACCATTCTCCATTTTGAATTTAGATTGTATAGTGGAAATGACTAGTTTAGCCTTAATTTGGTTCCGTCGGTGAAGGGTCAAAATATAGGTCGATAAATATCGTATCGGCAAATATATAACGATTTTTCAAAGGTAGATACATATTAGTCAATACAACATGTATTGATCGTACATGATTAATATCGGCATTACTGGCCGATGTCTCGGACATGATATCATCGATATTATAAATATCGACCGAGAATTTTTTTAAATAAAATAATATATTGGCGATGAGGCCCACCATATCGCAGATATTTGGCCAAATAGGATAGATATCGGCTAATATTTTGAAATATCGGTTGATATTTTGTTTTTTTTAGATTTTTTTTTAAAAAAAAATGTTTTTATGGTTTTTTTTAATTCAGAAAAAATTAAAATGAAATTTCCAGCTGATATCTTAAAAAAAAAAAAAAAAGAGAGAGGATGATATTGCCAATATATTGGCCGATATATCATTTTAAATGATATTTCAACCCTTGGGGTGACACCATAATTTATCTAGCACTACAACAATAGAACATCTAGGTCTGGACAATTTATATTTCTAAAATAATATAGATAGCCATATTTTGTACACGAGAACTCTAGTATGAAATAAATGAGTCATATGGTTTTCTGACTCCAGTTTAATTTTAATAATTTCTTATCTTATCAAAATTAATTAGATGTTAATATTGCAAATAACTTATATTTCCTATTAGTTATTTCAAAGGCCACCATTGCAAGGATCGGTTCGCAGCAAAATGGACAATCAAATCTTATAAAATAAAATAAAAAAACAAAGATTAAAAGAAAGATTAACCAGGATATATAGTAAAAAGTGTGTGCAATTGAGAGAGTTCCAATTACCAACATTAAAGAATTCCACAGAGATGAGTGTTCAATGAGAGAGAGAAGGATCAATTGCATAGAAAAGAGTCCTAAAAGAGAATTTCTGGAAAATAGGAGAGTTATTTCTTCTTTAATGATGGATGTTGGATAAAGTTGGGCTGGGAAAATAAAAATCTGCATGAAATTAAGGTCGAGTTGAGTTGAGAAAACTAAAATCACCTCGAACTGGCTGATGTAACCCAATTCAACTTGAGTGCACCGTTATAAAATGGCAATCAGACTGACTTAGGTCAGAAATTCAGGTCGGATCGAGTTGAGTAATTCAGGTTGGGGCAAGTCAGGTTCAATAAATTTTGAAATGGGTTGAGTTGGATTTGTTAAAACTCGATCAGACCCGACTCGAGCTTCATCCCTGGAGAATTGGAAGAATTATGTGAGACATATAAGAAAATAAAGATTGTGAAAAAAGAAAGGAAAAATGACAAGAAATACGTTCAGTCCCTAGCAATTGTAAGTCCCAAAATAAAATCTAAAATAAAATACCTGAAAAAATAATAGTAGTCGTTATTAAAACCATTTATCCAATTCTATATAGAGCTAGTATTCAAAATTCAGATTGCCAAGTTACTTTTCATGAGTTCACTATCTAACTTTGGTTTCTGAGACCTATATAGAATCAAATGAATTTTAACTCTCACATCTACTTTAATTGCTAGACACAAATTTGACTTTTAAAGTTTATTGATTTAACCTGATGAATTTTCACTGCTAGATAATTTTCAAAAAAATAAATCACTATTAGATAAATATAAAATTTTAAATGTCTTAAAAAACATTACTTCTTTTATTTAATCAAGATGAAATTCTATTAGTACCATACACAAGCCAAGGCCTTTAGAATGTATGTATTCATGTGGGCTCATGTGGGACCATTAGGCTCTTGCACTAAACTTTAGTGTAAAACTAGTTTCTAGGGGGTTACTACTACAGAAATATGAGTTCAACCTTTGTGCACTGTATAACCCAATTCTCAATTTCATTACATAAGTTCACCCGTGACCCTATTTAATCCAATCAAAATTAGTTGGCCTGAATTAAAAATGGGTTATTGTTTTAAAAAGAAGTTAGATTTAGACAAATTACAGCATAGCCAAAATACAAGTTAGATAAAAAAAAGTGGTGATCTGAATTTTATACGAAGGTCTAAGATGAGGCCTTCAACCTAACCTGCCCATCAAGGTTGCACATCTACTTCATTGTGATGTCCTCATGATCTTAAATGCCTTAATCGTCATTCACTTAAGATGTCCGCCTCATGAAGCGGAATCTTGAATTCGATTTACGCTTAACCTCTCCGGGCCACTCCCTATGGGGTTACTCCTCATCGACTAAATTACTGTGGATTGGAAGATTTACAAATGCTCGTGGGATTAGTCTTACCTCCAATATGGGGTGGAGATACCCATGTCAGAAAAAAAATTGCCTTAATCCTGTAGAGAAATTGAGTAATTCAGATTTACAAAGTAGAATTCTTATTGTAAATGAGATTTACAAAGTAGATTTCATTTGGCATGTCGTGGGGAATGTTTATCCCTTAACCTCTAGGAAAGGGATAAATGTTCCCTGATCCAGTCCCAATGGATTCAGATTTGAATTGAACTAGAGCTTTTTTGTAAGAGAAATATTTTCACTCTATATCGAAGGTGAGACTCATCCTACGAACATGTATAAACTTATCTTTTGTATGCTTCATTTAATGAACGTTCACTTAGTAAAAAAAGACAAGCTTTGTCTTCTAAGAATCTAAATAATTAATTACTTTTTATATAAAAAAGATATTTTTTTTTATCATTTTATAAAAGTTGGACATATTATTGGAAGAAATAAATGAGGAAGATATGATAAACTTAATAGATTTTCTAATTGTGAATTTTTCATTTAATAGCTTCACAAAATATAAAAAGGATAAATAATGAATGGTTAAGAATTTTTAATAGGAATGGCACAATTTAAAGTAATCTTTACTATTAGGGTAACAACATAGGATTATTCCTCTTGTTTTAAAACTTTCACTTATTTTTTACTCTTAAAATAAATTGTTTAATAAAATACTTATATTTTAGTATTTAGTTTAATGTGCAATTTATTGCCTTTAAAAAAAAAAGCCACTGAAATTTTCAAAAAGAAAATTGAGGAGAGAAAATATATCGGCGGCCGATGGCCCCCTTGCTTCAGTGTATGAAGGTTTCTTCAACTTTGAATTGGGCCTGGCCCTAAATCAAAGCCTTTACAAGATCCTCGGCCCAGACAAGTACCAGTCATCCTTAGAGATTTGATTAAATCTAACACTTGTCCTCTGCTTGTAAATATATTTTTTTTGTTTTTTTTTTTTTTGTACTAGCTTAATATTTTGGGTTTGTGTTACTTTTTATTATTAATGAATTATGGATATTTATAAAAAATAATATAATTGGTACTTGTGGCTCAGTTTAATTTTATATTTTTTTATCTATTTAATTTATACAAATAAAGTTGATAGTTGACAGGAAATTAATTTCAAGTGTTTATTTTACCTAGTTATTTTAGTTGGTTGTACATGTTTGAAAATATATATATATATATATATATTCTAGATATACTTTAAATATTAAATTTTATTCATAAAAGAATTTTATGCACTTGATAAAGGTACATAAAAATTCAAAACAAAAGTTATAAAATTAAACCTAATATGATTACAATTTGGTATTAAAATAAGCTTTTAAAATAGTTTAAAATTATGAGATGATGTAAGAAAAAAAAGAGTTACATTGTTGAAAGTTAAAACACCCAAATATCTGGGTGTAGCAAGTGGTAAAGTTTATCTCAAATCGGTAAAAATTGAAAAAAGAAAGGCGGTAATTACTGGTCCAGCTGGCAGCGTTCGTATATTACGTCCGTGTATCTCTACGAGTATAAATACGTATGTTACACCCGTGTATTGCTTGCTAAAGGTGGAAATTACTTTCCTTGTTGAAGAAGCAGCATGGAAAGTGGTGATTCTAATAGGGATGAAGAATACCGAAATAAAGAAGACAGTGGGGATAGTGTTCAGGTGAAAGAAATCAACAGCACCAACATTCAGTACTCCACCACCCTACAACTTCCAGTAGGATTCAGATTTTGTCCTAAAGATGAAGAACTCATACTTGATTACCTCTGCAACAAGATTTCCAAGCGCCCTTTGCCTTGTGACAAGATTATTAAAGAAGTTAAATCTCTGTGATTACAATCCAAAAGAGCTCGTAGGTATTGCTTATCACTCTTTTTATTATTGAAGGGAAGTTTTTAGGTGTCTCACCTATAGAACTTTACCCTACTAATCTTTCGTGGCATGTACACACACTAGGGGTGAAACTCGAGTCGGGTTTTGACCCGACCCAAGAAATTTACCGGGTCGGGTTATGAAAGTCGGGTCAGTAGCTCGGGTCGGTTGAGAAGAGAAACCCGCATTGAATTCGGGTCGAGTCGGGCCGGGTTGAGGGATTTTCAAGTTAACCCGACCCGACCCTATTAAATTTAGGCTAAAATAGGTTCAAAACGCGGGTCGGGTCAGAATTTGGGTTGAGTTGGGTTATAATTCGGGTCGGGTCGGGTCGGGTTGAGACATTCGGGTCAGAAATTCTGCTCGGGTCGGGTCGGGTTCCATAGTTTAGTAATTCGGGTCAGATTGGGTTTTAAAAAACCCGACCCGACCCGATTTCAGCCCTAGAACACACGTATCGTCTGGTTCGAGCGATGAGGAGTAACTTCGTGTAGAACAGCACAGAGGGGTTTGAGCGTGAATCGAACTTAAGAAGTTCTCTGATCGTCAGGCCAACCCCCTCTGAATTCTATAACTCTGATTTTGTTAATTGGTATGAATTTATATATTTTTTATTTGAGTTTTATTCTTAAACACATGTAACTTTGTGTTTTAAGTTTGTTCGTTCAACAAGTATTATTTATTTATTTTCAGCTTTTTTACTAATTTCTTGTTTTAACAAGCGCGTGGGTTTTTATCATAACAATAGAATCAAATAAAAGTTCGTTGTTGAATTTGAATGACCTTAATTTAATTAAGCCCAATTTTATAATTTAATTTTTATTTTTAAGTAGATCTTGAATAAAATTCTCAATCCCAATTGTAATTGGGAATCTGAATTTTGATCTATTATTTCATCTTTCTTATATTTAGATTTGTAAAAGTTTAAATTCTAAAATTTTATAATGTGATTTTTAAGTTCTCAGTATTTAAATGGAAGACTATAACAAATTTAGATACATGACGTTCTATGTTAGGATGATCATCCTTTATTTATGTTTTAGTTAGAGAGGATTAATTTGGGTATTTAAGATGAGTTACTTGTGAGAGTTGCTTTTCTTTCTGTATATATATTTTCTAGGGGTGAAACTTGGATCGGGTTTTAACCTGACTCTTGAGCCGAAAAATTAATGGGTTAGGTTATGTTTTTGTATATCTCAGGTCGAGTCGAGTTGAGAAAAACTAAATCCATATGAAATTCGAGGGGGGTTGGATTGAGAAATTAAAAAGCAACCCGACCCGAATGCACCAAGTTATAAAATAGCATGACTTGATTCAGAAATTCAGATCAGATAATTTATACAACTATAAATTATAAATTGAAATCAGTTCTTCTTTATAGTAAACGGATTTTCAAGCCAGAAGCTACATTTACCTAAGTTTAATAAAACCACCAAACTCTAAAGGTTCAGATATTATATGAAATCATCAAACATCTAATCATACACAGTTTCTAAGTGATAATGCAAATCTCAATAAGGGTGGTGTTGAAGTGAAGAGTGCTAAATTCTTTTTGCCCTCCTAAGTGTTTGGTCTAATGACGAAGGTATTTTATTATGTCAAATATAAGTGTTCAGGAGATATTATTGAATATCAATTTGATTGAAATAGATAACATGTGGTATGTTTATGAAGTTCTTTGATGATAACAACTAAAAAAATGTGGATCCACGTATTAAATTTAGTTCCATCTTAAATTTTTATCGATTTTTTTCACATCCTTATATTGGACAATCAGAAATGATAAATGACATGTATTTTGTCTTTAAATAAGTCTATACACCCCTTTTTATATAATGTTTTTCTTTTTATTTTTTAATAAACTTACCTTATCGTTCAAAAAACATTTTATGGACTCTACCAAAGAAGGCGTAGTGATTGAGAAGTCCATCTAAGACAGTGAGTACATATTGAATCTTCATTCTTAATTTGTGCATTAAGTTAAAAAAATACCAATTTCATCACAAACAAATTTACATTTAGTTTTTGTGTGTATTCATATAAACCATTATCTCTAAGGTTTTCTCTTTAATTAATAATTATTTATTGGCTAATTTCTGTGTATCTGTTTCAATGTTTCTTAATTTAAATAGCGCGCTTTAGTGTTACTAGGGAGAACGAGTGGTTTTTCTTCACACCCAGAGATCGAAAATATATGAAAGGGTCTCGTCCAAACCGAGCAGCCGGAGATGGATATTGGAAGGCTACCGGAGCTGACAAGGCAATCATCAGCAATGGCAAACAAGTGGGACTTAAGAAGGCTCTCGTCTTCTACATAGGAAAGCCACCAAAGGGAGCCAAAAGTGCGTGGCTCATGCAAGAATTTAGGGTCCGTGAGACCCTCAACAAGCCTCGTGAAAGGGATAGCACAAGTATGAAGGTATATCATAAATTCATATGCATTTTCTTATGCTTTTAATAGTTAAAAAAACCTCGTGTCTTGATATTCTTCTTCAACACTTGAATTTCATTTTGTAGATATTGAATTGGTTGATTTCTATGTCCCTTCATCTCATAATATGTTGTTCTTTGAATTTGTTTCTATGTTTGTAGCTGGATGATTGGGTTTTGTGCCGGATTTATAACAAGCCAAGTAGCAATCGTAAACCCAAAGAAGATGAACATCCAAATACCACAAAAGTGATGGCCATGTCTGAAGAAAACTTGCCACTAATCAACCAAGTTGACACTCCCCAAGTCTACGAATGCTACCAAATTCCTCAAGCAGTTGCACCAGGTGAATCTCTAGAATTAATCAATTTCCCTAGTGAAACCACACTCGATCCAATGTATCCACCATTGAATATTGGATATTCATCAAACTCGTGGGATTCTAACCAAGGAGGGCTATTCAACAATCACTTGGACTACACTACGAGCATGGGATATGGAATGTATGATCAATACTTCACATCTGAGCCTTGTTTTCATGATGAAACCATTAAAGACCCATCCCGCTACGGGCACGTTAAAACCGATCCAACCTCCTAAAAACAATCCAATACAATTTCGGATATATATATTTTTATTTTTTTTTTATATATATGGGAGACACCGCTCCCGCAACCCACACTAACCATAAGAATCCACCAGTAAACCAAAAACCGTAAGCATCAATCATGATTACAAATTATAGCATCGTCCCATTATTACATTCATCCAACTTAATAAAATGTACACATAATTCAAATACATCAAAAAATCCTCAATTATAAGACGAGACCCTTACAAGTTACAAAACTGTAACTCTACGCCCAACGTCCAAGTGAGGGTCTCGCCAACCCTCCCTCTATGAAGTACCTGTGAGGCAAGGGGGGTGAGCTCTACATGCCCAGTGAGGGTAACACATGCATCATAAGTCATCAAGCATACACTGCACAATATCATATGGACACATCAATATCTAGGATGTCTACATGCATGACCATTCAAATGTGTGCCCTACTCCTTGCACATGGGCCCACGTCAATCGGGCCTCTGGGACATCCTCTAACCAACCCAAGGTAACTCCCTCATGTGCCCAACCGCAACAGTCCATCCATCCACAGGTATGCAAACTGATCCTCAGTCAGATAGGGGTCACTAGTCCTCAACTAGACCCAAGAGTCAGACTCACTAGAGTCCCAAACTGATCACTGCACGGGAGTAACCACCTCACCAGTCCTCAACGAACTGTCAACCGGACTCACCTATGGTCTCATCAACCAAGCATTAGAGTCTCGATATTCAAACCTCTAACCTTGGGCCCCATATGCTGGTCTCCACAAGGCTGGTGTATCCACCTCTCATAGAATTCTATATGTCTTCTGCCGAGTGAGCCGGCCGAACTCACTCGTTAGACACCCATAAATTCCTGGTGAGTTAACACCCACAACACAAGTCTCACGATGAACCACAATACCATAACCGCGGGTAAACACACTACCACATCGCACCACAGGCTGTCCCCACCATACAGGTGTCCTAACCTAGAACATCTCATCACATCGCAGGCTGTCCCCACCCTACAGGTGTTCCAGCCTGGAATATCTCACCACATCACATCGTACCATCCCTCGACCAATGAGCGGTCGAGCACATCCTCGACCTACTCGGTCAT
Source organism: Chimonanthus salicifolius (assembly GCA_013350335.1). Classification (NCBI taxonomy): domain Eukaryota; kingdom Viridiplantae; phylum Streptophyta; class Magnoliopsida; order Laurales; family Calycanthaceae; genus Chimonanthus; species Chimonanthus salicifolius. Next base: position 20,192,876 of record CM023534.1, read on the forward strand.
CCGGGGAATCACAAACCATACCAGCAGGAGCTGTCCCTCACCGCATCGTCCCTCGACCTAGGCGAGCACCTCCTCAGCCTACTAGGTCATCTAGGGATCACAAACTATGCCAGCGGGAGCTGTCCCTCACCGCTCCATCCCTCGACCTAGGTGAGCACCTCCTCAACCTACTTGGTCATCTAGGGATCACAACTATGCCAGCGGGAGCTGACCCTCACCGCTCCGTCCCTCGACCTAGGCGAGCACCTCCTCAGCCTACTCGGTCATCTAGGGATCACAACTATGCCAGCGGGAGCTGTCCCTCACCGCTCCGTCCCTCAACCTAGGCGAGCACCTCCTCAGCCTACTTGGTCATCTAGGGATCACAACTATGCCAGCGGGAGCTGTCCCTCATCGCTCCATCCCTAGACCTAGGCGAGCACCTCCTCAGCCTACTCGGTCATCTAGGGATCACAACTATGCCAGCGGGAGCTGTCCCTCATCGCTCCATCCCTCGACCTAGGCGAGCACCTCCTCAACCTACTCGGTCATCTAGGGATCACAACTATGCCAGCGGGAGCTGTCCCTCACAGCTCCGTCCCTCGACCTAGGCGAACACCTCCTCAGCCTACTCGGTCATCTAGGGATCACAACTATGCCAGCGGGAGCTGTCCCTCACCGCTCCGTCCCTCGACCTAGGCGAGCACCTCCTCAGCCTACTCGGTCATCTAGGGATCACAACTATGCCAGCGGGAGCTGTCCCTCACCGCTCCGTCCCTCGACCTAGGTGAGCACCTCCTCAACCTACTTGGTCATCTAGGGATCACAACTATGCCAGCGGGAGCTGACCCTCACCGCTCCGTCCCTCGACCTAGGCGAGCACCTCCTCAGCCTACTCGGTCATCTAGGGATCACAACTATGCCAGCGGGAGCTGTCCCTCACCGCTCCGTCCCTCGACCTAGGTGAGCACCTCCTCAGCCTAATGGGTCATCTAGGGATCACCTCACCCGTCACACATTCGGGTATCAGAACTGCAAGGGGCTTCTAAGGTTACCTTGGGTGAACCAACATTCAGCCTGATGGCCTATCTAGGTTAACCTAGTTACCTCCCAGTTAGTCCAGACACCTTGTTCTCTAAATCAGATCACGCCCCTCTCATAGGTACGTCCGGAAATACAAGATAGACCGACCATTTGATCCATGCAAGGGGTTACGACTACCCATTTCCAATCACAAGGGAGTCTGAATCCCAACCACGCATCTACTGCGCGGTCCCACATAACATCCTCACCCTAACTACCCGACAAGCTAGGGGGAGTCTCTAGATCCTGATGTTGCTTAGTTCCCATGCCCCACCGGCATCTCACATACGTTAGTTATGTGTATGCACAATTACCTCTACGCCTACACATGCTATTAACATAGTTTGTCACATAATCACCAGGTGTATGCATCAGTATTATTCACTAGTTGGCATGTTAACATTTAAGCATGTTATAACGTCTAGCAATCCAAACTAATTATCACATGATCGTATGATATATTATCAACACAATGCCTCACATCATAATCAGACATATACCACCACGTATTACATATATTCGCATGTAACACATTAACAATAAAAATAAACTCCAATCATGTCACCACACAATCGATCAATTATGACATCAGATAATCAACTTGTATATGCCTCTACGGGCATCGGGTACAAATACATCCGAATGGGGACCCGCCACATAATAATATCAATAGTTCCCTTGCCGAGTGGCTCGTAATACCGAGGGCCCCCATTCGCCGCATTTCATACCTGCACATTTGATAGGGGAGTAAGATGCATAGATGCATGCTAAAAGTGGTGGTAAGTTCCCTCACCTGTGTGTGCCTCAAAATCCAAAGTGAGAGAGACGGTACGCTGGGGTGAAAGGAGCTCAATCTGTTGAAAAAGAGCAAGGGAATAAGCAATCGGGCAAAAAGGGTCAAACAAAACCTGGAGTGCAAACGGGCCCGACGGGCCCAAAAACTAGGAAACTGGGCCGTGCTGAACAGAACCGGGCCGGACCCAAAACTGGGCCGAGCTGAACAGAACTGGGCCGAGCCTGAACTGGGCCGGACCCAAAATTGGGCCGAGCTGAACAGAACTGGGCCGGGCCTGAACTGGGTCAGACCCAAAGCTGGGCCGAACTGGGCCGAGCTTGAGGCGGGCTGGACCGGCCCTGGCAAACTGGGCCAAATCAGGTTTGGGCCGAATCCGGCGAACCGGGCCGGATCGGGTAAACAGGGTTGGGTCATCGGGTCCAAGGCTGAACCTGACTGAGTCAACTCGGCAACTCTGAGTGACTCAGCCGAAGGAGAAGGGGAATGAGGGAGATGAGGGAAAGGAAAGGGAAGAGAAGGGAAAGCAAAAGAGGGGAAAACGGAGAAGGGAGTACCTCGGATCGGACGGCGGCGATCGGTGTCCAGCAAATCTAAAGAACCAGTGACTACTCGGGCCAAGGGGGAAAGATCCGACTCATCGGGGCCGGAGGAGCTTGAACCAACGTCGGAGGAGGAGGAGGGAGGTCAGCAGCATATCCAAAAGAGGAAGAAGAAAAAAAATCGAGAGGGAAAAGAGAGGAGGAGAGGGATTGAGAGGGGAAAGAGAGAATCGGGAGGGAGGGAGATGAGGATGGCGGCGGCGGCGGCGGAAATAGGGTTAGGGTTTGAAAGAGGGAAAGAGATGAAAAAGGGGGAAGAAAGGGTGAGCCGGCACTGTAGCAAGCTGCTACAGTGCCGCGCGGAAAAGGGGGGTGTAGTTTAGGGTTTTGGGAGAGGGGGGTTTTTACAATAGGTTTTTTTTTTTCTTTTCTTAATTTTTTCTTTCAAAAATAAATAACTAATTTAAAACTCATTAAAAATCAAATGTCAAACATCGAGGAAGATAACGTGTGATTTTCAAACTTTTTACATGATAAAATATTCAATAATTCAAAATTACCAAAATGCCCTTCGAGTGTCCGAACTCAAAATCGGGCAAACCAGGACCCAACACGGGGTCCACACTGTCCGCACGGCTACCAAGACCCCAAAACTCCGAAATATCGGGTCGAGTCATTACAAAACCAATATCATGGCCAACAAATATACTCCCAACCCACTCAATATGAGCTATCATTTACCATCACAGTTTGATGCCAATGGGACAAATATTTTTGATCAGTACAATGCAAAGTTCGAAGATGAAGCTACAGATATGAATCTAAATTGCAATATTCCCAACCCACTCAACATGAGCTATCTTTTACCATCACAGTTTGATGCCAATGGGACAAATATTTTTTATCAGTACAATGCAGAGTTTGAAGATGAAGCTACATATATGAATCAAAGGTGTAGAAAAGATTTCGACAGAAACCCCAATCAATGATCCCAAGAGGTTGCTATTAGGAATTCAAAAATTTCTATTGCTAGACAATTAATTTGCTTAGACTTTGTTTACTCTGATGGATTGTATGTGTGTGATATAATAGTCTGCCTAGGTGAAAGGTCTAGGACAAGTTCACAACTCTCTTTTATGTAGGGCATGATGCTGAAGCTTTTTTCTCTCCTCTTGGTAATAGTTAGGAAATAGTTTTCAAGACTCAATTATTAATAATATAGTTGTTATCTATACTCTTCATCTTTATAGTTGTTCTATTTCTCACTAGTAATGTAACAAATATCGTCGATGTTTTTGTTTTTATTATGAAAATATCGGCAGAAAAAATTTACGCATTAAAAACATGAGTTTATCCTGTCTGCCATTTTTAACTGTAAATTTCTATTAAAAATATGTTTTTATCGCAAGAAACTTTAAATTCCCGTTAAAATTGTGAGACTTTACCATTAAATTTCCGTTAAAAACCCCTGGGCTAAATATATATATTTTTTATTTCTGAAATATCATCTGTATTTTCAAACTCCTGCCACATTATTTATTTATTATTTTTATTTTTATTACTTTTTCAATATTATATTCTCCATTAGATTTTCTTATCAAATTCCCGATAAAACTCCAAGAATTTAAAAATATGTCTTTATTAACAATTGCCGTTAATTTGTGACAATACTCACTACCAATTTTTTGAACGGTTCTTTTCTATGTAATCCTTTCCTTTATGATGGTGGATTGAAAATTTTATTCTTGAATTTTTCTTTTCTAGGGACCATTAAAGTTCACCATCTTGTAGCCTTCCTATCGTTGTTATACATTATATACTTATATCATATTTACATAAACATATTATAATATCAAGTAGTGGATCTCAATATATTATTGGTGTTACTCTATATTTTATATTCTATAATTGGTGTTACTCTATATTTTATATTCTATACTTGGTTAGACAACATCTAAAGTAATATTTTAAAATTTTGACCATTAATCAAACCATTTTTATTATAGCTTGGTTTAATCATGTTTAACTGCTACTCTGCTAGTTTAAATCAGTTTACACCATTTTAAACCACGATATAAGTATACATATAAGAAAATAAAGATGGTGGAAAAAGAAAAGAAAATAACAAGAAATACGTCAACATGTTCAAGAAAAACATAGAATGGAGAGATTCATGGGAAAGATTGAGGGATTAGGGATTTTAGTAATCTTATGGGGTAGAGTTTGACTTTATAAGATAGATTTGAGGATTGTAGAGAGACTTGTCAATTAACGTTTGATAAGCAATCCTATTTTCTTTCACCCATTATTAAAATAATATATTAGAATCTATCATTAGGATCTCCTTTTATTTCTTTAATTAATTCATAATTCTCTCCATTGCAAGTTTATAACGTGGATCGTTCTCTTCATCTTGCCACTTAATGTGTATCTTGTATATCAAGTAGTCCTAATCCTTTCTCCTACCCACCAACTTATTATTTATAATTTTATGTTGCAGAATGCATATCGCTCTCTCAAGTGTTTTTTTAAGTTCTCTTTAGTCAATATTGTTTTCTTTCTTTCCTATGCATTCTCATGTATTAAACGAGTTCTTTGCTAATTTTGATCTAAACATTTTGCCATCTATTATTTATTTTGAAATGGTTCATATATTAGTAAATAAAAAGGCACAAGAAATGCATATACAAAGAGAGAAAGCAGAAAAACGAAACAAAGAAACCACATGATACTCTCTTAACTTTTTCTAATTCTTCATTAAAATGGTTTCTAATTCCTGCCTTTGCCTTTGCATTAGCTTCACATCATGCAGTAGTTTCAGTAACAATACTCCCTTTTTTTAACTATGAAATGTGGATCTGAGCTGCATTGCTTACCCTACTCAACTCTGTGCTTTTTGCATTTTGTCTTGTGTCTTAAATTGAGCTGCCACATTATTTGATAAATTTTGGTCCAGTGTTTGTAACAGACATGGTTGACTATCTAACCATTACTGCCCAAGAATAATGTGTACTATATGCACAAGTATATTTGAAAAAAAAAAACACCAAAACAAATTATTAACTATGGACCAAAACAATGTGGAGAGAATAACAAATTTTGACCCCTCTGAATATGTGTATGGTATCCCATTCTCTTGCAGAAATGCCTCTAGTAATTTCTTGGCAGCCTCTGGATCAGCACTAACACTATCTCATAGCTCGTTCCAAAATCATAGTGTTTCATCTAGTTCCAATTTGAGCCCCTCCCATTCATACACAGCCCGAACATTACAGAAACCTCCAAGCAAACAAAATCAGTACAGGCAATTTCCTCCTTAACCCTCTTAAATATTCTAGAGGAATCAATATGGCCAAGCCTCAATGGCTCAGAGACACAGGCACGGGCAATTGAGGAGTCTATCTCCTCTTCATCTTCCTCAACACGGCTTACACCATCAACAATGACCGCCTTTGCCTTGAGCGAAAGAACACAGATGGAGCCACCATCATAGAACCTGAGACAGATTACAACACGTTTTGAGGAAAGCTCATATGCAGAGCTATCAAAGAAGACATTTTCTTGGAGGTGGGTCTTGACATGAAATGGTGCAAGGTCTGAGAGCTTCTGATGGGTGGTAGCATCAGGGATCCGGAGCTTCACCTCAACTTCCATTTCAGTCAAGAAGGTCTTGAAGGAAGAAGAACGAGTTAGAGGATCAGGGTTATGAGTCTGGTTAGTTGATAAGGCCAATGCGTTGGGCTCTGTTGGAAGAGTCCTTAGAGTGATCAAGGTGTTGCAGTAGAACGGAAGTGGCAGTGTTGGTGTTCGTAGAGGGTTTGGAAGCAGAGCGCTTACGGGCTTCTTCTAACTCTTCCTCATCCTCAACCTTAACATCCACCTTGCTCGGCTTCCTTCTTAATATTATAAACCTCTCTTCCCTTTGTTCCCTATTTTTTTTTTCCTTTCTTTAGAATGTGGCAAAGTAAACAAGAATTAGGAAGTTCCCATCAGAAATTGGACCACAAATGAGAATCAAGAAACAAGAACTCTTGCACTTCACCTTAATAATTAGCTAAAAAACTTGACAATATTTGATCAAGTTAAAACAAGATAAGATGAAAAAAATTATATCAAACTGCCAGTTTCTACAAGAAGCAGCATACTAAGACCTTTAAGACTAAGAGAAACACGAGAAAATGGCTAGTTGAGAATTACATGATAAATAATTATGTCAAAAAACAGCTGCTAGATTATAAAACAAGCAGCACGCAAGGATCTTGGACCTTGAAATCTAAGAGAAACAAGGGCATTGATAGTTCAGTAGTTGGAAAATGCATGCAAAATCACATTTAACACAAAATGTCTACCTTTTAAACAGCATCACAACAAGCCACCAGAGACAATGAAACTGAATTATTGGAGAATATGTCTCATATGGTATAGCATTTGCATTTGATTAACTAGTTTCCACCACTAAAACTAAGCAAGTGAAATAAAGGTCCATCAACCAAACCATAGATAAGGATAAACATGCAATTTCCCTATAGTAGCCTCTGAAAGTCACCCAAACACAGACATGTAATATTTATGACATGCAGAGCAATAGTGCCCCATTATTGATCATTGACATGCAGCATCTTCATTAACTGGTTAAGAGAAAGATCCACCCAAAATCAAATAAACTCACACTTTTGGATCATTATTTGTTTCAACCACCCATTTGATGTCCCATACAAATTTAAGTAAGTTTCTTTTTTCAATTATTTTATTTTTAGCAGTATCTTCCCAGTAACATCAGGTTAAATATCCAACAAGAAAGATAATTTTCAAATGATTTGAATGTGTTGAAAGATGCACTTGCAAACAAAAAGGAATAAATCATCAATCAACACAGTATCAGGCATCCACTCTTTTTGTTATTCAGATGTTCAATTGGGTAGAAAACAATTATGCACATTCACGGCTAATGATTCACATTATGTGAAGAAAGTCAGAAACTACTTATCATGACAAAAACTTGATGATAAAACCCGATAATATCACCCCCAAAAAAATGATCATTGAGAGCATCTCTCAGAATAATATTTGATTGAACACACTTGTATGGCACACAGTTATGACCCTCCCCTGCAGCCCCTATCATCATCCATGAATTAGATAAACACCAAATTCGGATCCATTTTAAATTGCACACACTGCTAGGCACTTGGACGAAAGCTGAGTGATGGAAGAGAGTTCCATTTGAGACATTCATAAATTAGTAATGGAACTTCAGTGTCTAGACATATTCAAATCTAAATTGTTCTTGCTCATACCCAACGTTCTTAAAGCATTTTTATGCACATAGAATAGAATAATACACTAATTAAAGAGTGAAGTAAATGACAGTGACTAACCAGAACCAGGAAAAAAAGGCAGTAAAATAAAAACAATGGCAATTGTATGGATCGTATAATCTCTGAAGATATTATTGATGTAAAAATGTCGAACAGTTAATTTGAAAAGTAAATGATGATTTACAGTTTCACCTGAATTGATGAGCTGGGAAATTTACAAAACCTGTAATTATATCCTTTAAAATGTATACAGAAGACTTGAAGAACAATTCGAACCCCATCAAGAAAGAGGGTCAAAAATCAGGGGAAAAAATCAGGAATCCCATCAAAGAAGCTGCTATCAACCAAGTCAGAGGTGAATGAAAGAGATGACTCAGAGACTGCCGACATCGCCTGCGTTGGATCGTAGACATCATAGAAAACATTGGCAGCGTCATAACCTTCCATCCATGGAACCAATCTTGCATCACAGACAGGCCCCAAGATACCTTGGCCACACTAGGTATTGTTGACTTGATTGGGTTGTTGTTTGCCCTGTACCAGCAATACCTCCCTCCTCTCATTCACACGTTCCTGCAGCTTCTCCAGTTCATCTAAATCGTCCATGGCTTCCAGTTCGTCTAAATCGTCCATGGCTTCAATGTTAACCCGCTCTTCAATCCCACCCAATTGGGTTTTCTTCTCCTCCGAGATGACATAACTGTTTTCATCTTCGAGTTGCAAGACACTATTGGAGGAGATGGCAGAGTCCGGTGTCATCTGTTCATCGGCGGCAGGAGGAGACTCGCCAATCTTGGTGAGGTAACGGCGGATGACAGTTTCGGCACTGGTAGGACTGCCAAATACATAGGGTTTATCATCAGAAGGGAGAACGACAACGGCAACGTCGGCCCTGCAGAGGGTTTTGAGCTCTGAGGCTTTCTTGAAAAGCCCGGCGCACCTTTTCTTCAAACAGCGATGTCGCTTCCGGCGATCTTCAATTCTGGCCATATTGATTTTACCTTTTCCCATCTCTTTAATCTCTTCCAGGAATGAAAATAGACACTCTTTTTTTAGAATTTCAAAGTGATCTCTCAGCAGTCTCTGGAAACAACAAATTTCTTTCAGAATTTCAGGACAGATATTCTAATATCAGAAGACAGAAAATCAAAGGTATTGTACGAGAACTTTGCAGAATGGAGGCGTTTTGATAATCCGTTGGAGGTGGACGTGGCTTTATATTGCCGTGGGAAAGTCACGTGGATGTAGGGAGCACGCGAGGGTTCACAGTCTCGCTTAAAATTGAAATTTGAAATTTGAAATGCATGTAGTGCCAGCGACGGTCCGTTAAATTCTTATTTCGAAAATCATAAAGTTATTAATATGTTTTAAAAACGAAAAATATTAAAATTTAAAAAATAATTTTTTTAGAATGAACATATATTTTTAAATAATGGTCATTTTTCAACCCTTAAAATTTGAAATTTTGATAATTGATATAAATAATGTCCTAAAATTTTTAAACTTTAAAATTTTAGAAATATCCAAAAAAATTATAAAATTCATATTCACAACTGTCCCTCAATTACATGATTTTTCACTATAGTTGATAACTTTTTATTACAAAATTTACGAACTTCATAAAAATATTAGAAAATTAAAAAAGTATACAAACATCCTAAAAATTATACATATTAAAAGACTCTTCATTTAATTATATAAACATTTAGAGATCTCGACTTTTATTAATTTTTCAAAAGAATCTTAGAAAATCATAAAGAGACTGTACAAATCATATTAATAACATTAACACATCTCCATTTAATTTCATAAACACTAAACATTATTCATTGAATTATGTTCACAAAAACCCCTATTTTCAAATTCTCTTACAACTAAAATTCAAAAAAAAATTGATGAAAATAATTTAAAAATGGTCAATATCGATGAAAATTATTCAAAAATTGAATAACTTGCTTATAAACCTAAAATTACGCCAAATATAAGATTCAATTCGAAAATTTTAATAACTATATAGAGCTCAGCAGGGGTAAAGATATCTGCCGATACGTGATATATATTGGTTTTTAAGCACCGCATTATATTGGCCGATGCGTATTGAATCGACCGTACACACTATTTCTCGGCCTATATATCAGTGATATATATCGATCCTCTATCGGCCAATATGATTAATATTGGTCTTTTTTAAAAAAAAAATCAAAACAGTGGTTGGCCGAGGTCGATATCTCTGCCGATATTTGCATTTTCAATTTTTCTTTTTTAAATCCAGCTTTACTTTGGTTTATTTATTTATTTTTTAATTCAGATAAAATAAAATAAAATAAATACCGATATTTAAAAAAGAAAGCAAAAGAGGAGAGAGAAGCTTATCGGCCGAATTTTGCACCCCTGGAGCTCAGAAATAATTTCAATAAAAATTATATATTTTGAATGTGAACTTATAGAAATCTTGTTAATTTAACTAGTGATGTCATTTTTTTGTGTTTTTGAAATTTTGATCATTTTAAATTATTTTATTTCTAAATTTATATTTGTTGTAAATTTTAATGCTCATGTACGATTATGTGGAATATATTATGACATTACATTTATATTTGTCAATACACTTTATCTTTTTCAATTTATGTAATGGTTCATTTAGTTGAATCTCTTATAATTTTTTATAATTTAATTAATTTATATTTTATATTTGTTCAATTGGATAAATGCAGTCTCTTGTTATATTCTAGAAAATTCTTTATTCATATTTAAAATATTAACCAATATTCATGTTAATAAGATGAATAAATTTGCTATATCGTAAAAAATATGAGAAAATCAACTTGAAATTGCAATGTGGTCATTTTTCTTAGGTAGCTAACTCTAATTCAATAGAAACCATTCTCCATTTTGAATTTAGATTGTATAGCGGAAATGACTAATTTAGCCTTAATTTGGTTCAGTCGGTGAAGGGTCAAAATATAGGTCGATAAATATCGTATTGGCCGATATATAACGATTTTTCAAAGGTAGTTACATATCAGTCAATACGATATGTATTAATCGTACATGATTAATATCGGCAATATTGGCCGATGTCTCGGACATGATATCGTCGATATTATAAATATCGACCGAGAATTTTTTTTAAATAAAATAATATATTGGTGATGAGGCCCACCATATCGTAGATATTTGGCCAAATCGGATAGATATCGGCTAATATTTTGAAATATCGGTTGATATTTTATTTTTTTTAGATTTTTTTTAAAAAAAAAAAAATGTTTTTATGGTTTTTTTTTATTCAGAAAAAATTAAAATGAAATTTCCAGCTGATATCTTAAAAAAAAAAAAGAGAGGATGATATTGCCAATATATTGGCCGATATATCATTTTAAATGATATTTCAACCCTTGGGGTGACACCATAATTTATCTAGCACTACAAGAATAGAACATCTAGGTCTGGACAATTTATATTTCTAAAATAATATAGATAGCCATATTTTGTACACGAGAACTCTAGTATGAAATAAATGAGTCATATGGTTTTCTGACTCCAGTTTAATTTTAATAATTTCTTATCTTATCAAAATTAATTAGATGTTAATATTGCAAATAACTTATATTTCCTATTAGTTATTTCAAAGGCCACCATTGCAAGGATCGGTTCGCAGCAAAATGGACAATCAAATCTTATAAAATAAAATAAAAAAACAAAGATTAAAAAAAAGATTAACCAGGATATATAGTAAAAAGTGTGTGCAATTGAGAGAGTTCCAATTACCAACATTAAAGAATTCCACAGAGATGAGTGTTCAATGAGAGAGAGAAGGATCAATTGCAGAGAAAAGAGTCCTAAAAGAGAATTTCTGGAAAATAGGAGAGTTATTTCTTCTTTAAAGATGGATGTTGGAGAATTTTTGGAGTGAAATTTGAGTTGGGTTAAAATCTGACTCGCATGAACCAATCCAAAAAATAAGTGGGTTTTGGTTATGTATTTGTATATTTTGGATAAAGTTGGGTTGGAAAATAAAAATCTACATGAAATTAAGGTCGAGTTGGGTTGAGAAAACTAAAATCACCTCGAACTGGCTGATGTAACCCAATTCAACTTGAGTGCACCGTTATAAAATGGCACTCAGGCTGACTTAGGTCAGAAATTCAGGTCGGATCGGGTTGAGTAATTCAGGTCGGGTCAAGTTAGATTCAATAAATTTTGAAATGGGTTGAGTTGGATTTGTTAAAACTCGATCAGACCTTACCCGAGCTTCATCCCTGGAGAATTGGAAGAATTATGTGAGACATATAAGAAAATAAAGATTGTGGAAAAAGAAAGGAAAAATGACAAGAAATACGTCAACATGGTCGGAAAAAAACATAGAATGGAGAGAGATTCATGGGAAAGATTGAGGGATTTTAGTAATCATGCTGGGTAGTAGTTGACTTTATAAGATAGATTTGAGGATTGTGAGAGATATTTTCAATTAAGGGAGAAAAGCTTTTCTATAATAAAACACCGAGAAAAAAAAATAAGAAAAGGTGAAGAGAATTAATGCTTGATAAGCAATCCTATTTTCTTTCAGCCACTTTGATATAATATATTAGAATCTATCATTAGAATCTCCTTTTATTTCTTTAACTAATTCATAATTCTCTCCTTTGTAAGTTTATAACATGGATCTTTCTCTTTAATCTTGCCACAATGTTTATCTTATATATCAAGTAGTCTTAATCCTTTCTCTCACCCACCAACTTATTATTTGTAATTTTAGGTTGTAGAATGCATCTCTCTCTCAAGTTCTTCTTTAAGTACTCTTTAGTAAATATTGTTTATTATTTTATTCAAAAAAAATATTTTTATTTGATATTATTGTTGCTGTGCTTTTAAATGTTGGTTCCCTCTTGGAAAAAAAATGAATAAATAATTAAATAAATAAATATTATTATTTTACTCAAAAAAAATTATTATTTTGTCAGATTATGCGATGTGATGATTGGTATCCCTTTTTGTTAATTAAAATTGTACTAACCATCTTCTCTTATTACTTATAATGTAAATACTATTGTATCCGCTTCCAGGCCGACCTTATTGGTCGGGCACTGAGTGATTCACTTTCAGGCCGACGCTATATAGTCGGGCACTGGGTGACCTCGAGGCCTACTCAAAATGTCAGCTCTGGTCCTATCCAGAAGACAACCGAGAAGTGACCCGAGGATCTAGACCTAACTCAATAAGTCAATCTGGTCCATGCCCAGAAGACAATATGAGTTTGGACTGAGCCCCTTTTTACTATATTATTATCTTGTGGATGATTTAAAAAGGATAGAAACCAAGTATGAGACTCAATTCTATATACCTCGGATATTTTGTGGGAAAACGTGAGATTTCAAAATACTACTCGTGTGTATGTATTTGATCTGTATATTGATTGTGCACTTGTGTGTTGTTTGAACAGAGACTGAGTAAACCACACATAACGGTGAGGGAACTTAACTCTGCAGATTTTGTAAACAGGTTTTTATTGAGCAATGAGTGGTTTCGATTTTGATGAACCCACTCATGTGCCTATACACGATGTGTAATACCCTGCCCCAGATTAGACGAGTTTTAGCTCGTTAATCTTGTTTAACTGGTTAATCTCGAGGATTTTGGTTAGGGCTTCGAGGAAATCCCAAGTTTGGCCCGATCTGAGCCCGAAACCTCAGTGATTCAGCTCGTCGAGCTGGAGGGGCATTTTGGTAACTTACCACTTGTTGTGTATATTTTTATAAATATTGTTGATATGTGAATATTATTGGTGAATAATGTTTTCCTTAATGAAGGATTTACATTTCTGATTTTAAAATAAAATTATTTTCAGAAAATAATATTTAAATATCGCCCATCTAAACCCCGAAAAGGAGTATTAATTATTTTAAAGGGTTTTGAAAATAAAATAAATTTTGAAATTAGTATTTTATGGTAGAACATTTTAAGAATGGTCTAGTTATTTCATTTCACTTCAAAATAAGATTTACAAATTAGTTATTTTTACATTTGTTTAATTAAGTAATTATGGGTAAAATATGAATTTTATTTAAATAAATAATTTTAGTAAGAGATAAAATCTGAAATTTTTATGGTGATTAAGATTTTTAAAACCCAACCTATCTGTAAGGTTGGATTAAATTTTTGAGCTTTTGAAATTACTGTTTTAGTTAAAAATCAGGTTTTTATCAAAATGAGGCCCTTTCTGCAATTTAGAAAAACTTGGAGGGCTGATTTGCAAACAGCAGAAAACCTGCTGTTACTGTAGCACCATCAGCCGCGTGCGGCGTGCCCTGCTGCCCGATTTTTCGGCAATCCGACCTCCCGTCCCATCCTCGCGTGCGTCGGATTTTCCAGCCGAAAATCCTATATAAACCGGCTCAGTTTCGGTTCTCACTCCCACTCCTTCTCTGCTCTTTAAGCTCTCTTTTTCCAGCCGGTCGACCCTCTGCTTTTTTTTTCAACCCGTAACTTAGAGGAAATTTTCAAAAAAAGAATCCGGATTTCAGCCCAGAAACTCAATCCAAGGTAACCACTGCATTCCCCTTTCAATTTCAATCAGTTTTGAATAAAAAAAATTTGAATTTGGCTCTGATTTCAGTGAGAAAAAAACGATTTAAATTTAGGGAAAATTTTAGGGTTTCTCATATCAGTGAGCTTCCGGTGTTAAGATCGGATGGCTCACTGAGTTTCAAAGCTCCAAACCTCTCCCTATGGAAAGAGGACTCCCGGAGGAATCCATCGGACCGGTCAGATGTAAAAACCGAGTCCAGAAAATAGCCCTTTTGCTATTTTCAATTTTACTATTCACCAGCCGTTCACTGTCTGTTGCAAACAGTGAACAGGGAAGAAGAAGAAAAAAAAATATATATTATTATTTTATTAAAAAAATTATTTTTATTTGATATTATGGTTGCTTATATTTTTAAACGTTGGTTCCTAGCGAAGAAAAAAAAATGAATAAATAATTAAATAATTAAATATTATTATTTTATTCAAAAAAAAAAATTATTTGAGATTATAGTTGCTTATGATTTCAAATGTTGGTTCCCATTGAAAAAAAAAATGAATAAATAATTAAATAATTAAATATTATTATTTTATTCAAAAAAAATATTATTTTGTTAGATTCTGTGATGTGATGTTTAGTACCCCTTTTTGTTAATTAAAATTGTACTAACCCTCTTCTCTTATTATTTATAGTGTAAATACTATTGCATCCGCTTTCAGTCCGACATTATAGTCGGGAACTGAGTGATTCACTTTCAGGCCGGCACTATAGTCGGGCACTGGGTGACCTCAAGGCCTACTCAAAATGTCAGCTCTGGTCATATCCAGAAGACAACCAAGAAGTGACCCGATGATCTAGACCTAACTCAATAAGTCAATCTGGTCAATGCCCAGAAGACAATACGAGTTTTGGACTGAGCCCCTTTCTATTATATTATTATCTTGTGGATGATTTAAAAAGGCTAGAAACCAAGTAGGAGACTCATTTCCATGAACCCTGGATATTTTGTGGGAAAACGTGTGATTTCCAAATACTACGTATATGTACGTATCTGATATGTATATTGATTGTGCACTTGTATGTTGTTTGACAGAGACCGCGAAACCACACGATCACGGTGAGGGAACTTAACTCTGCAGATTTTGTAAACATGTGTTATATTGGGCAATGAGTGGTTTCGGTTTGATGAGCCCACTCATGTGCCTATACATGGTGCACTATGGTAAGAGTGCTGTGATGATTATGGTATTACGATGTTGATCGTATGTGTATGTAAGACTGCTTCCACGTACCTGGGCTATTGAACCAATATCGGCCATATGAGAGATGGTTTATGTCTACTGGACCATGGGCGGACCATGCTGTCGTCAGTTGCTGACTTGAGGGTGTCAGTATCGGCTACGTTTAAGAGCAGGAGATGTACTTGCAAGGATGTATTTTGACCGTGTCGGGACTTAATACTGGTCTCAGTGTAGTCGGCAGGCGTTACGGTGGATAATGGCAGTGGTTTAATGATGTTGACATATTACTTTGAAATTATGCTTATTTTTCTATCAAGCATGTGATATTGAACTGTTGCTAACCTGTTTTATATTTACTTAATTTGCATTGTTAATTATCCTTCACTGGACTAGTTAGCTCACACCACTCAGCTTTCAGGCGATGAACCTGAGGAGGAGGACCCTCTCTTTCAGGCTTAGGGCGATTAAGTTAAAGCAGTGTTTTGGGATTCCCCCGGATAGGAATGCCCTGATCTTTCCTTGTTGGTTCTTGGAACCATCGTCTTTTTTTTTTACCGGATGTGGTACTTAATTTATGTCCATTTGATGTAATAGGCTATGTTGTCTTTTGAGACAATGCTTTTGAATGATGAATCAATGAGTGATTTTATTTTGCGTTGTATTAATCAATGTTGGTTTTGATTTGAGCATGTTATGCAATGATGTTGTTGTATCTTGGTTTTTGGGAAGCATATGGTACATATTTGAGTCCACTTGACGGCTAATGTGTAACTGCTGGGCCTAACTGTTTATCCGGCCCAGTAAGAATGCTTGTGGTTCTGTTTATCTTCAAAAAAAAAAAATCAGTCGCATTCCGGGCCCACCGGTCGGGACGGGGCGTGACACGATGCACTATGGTAAGAGTGCTGATGTTGATTGTGATATTACGATGTTGATCGTATGAGTATGAAAGACTGTTTCCACGTACCTGGGCTATTGAACCAATATCGGCCATATGAGAGATGGTTTATGTCTACTGGACCATGGGCGGACCATGCTGTCGTCAGTTGCTAACTTGAGGGTGTCAGTATCAGCTAAGTCAGAGCCGGAGATGTAACTGCAAGGATGTATTTTGACCGTGTCGGGACTTAATAATGGTCTCAGTGTAGTCGGCAGGCGTTACGGTGGATAATGGCAGTGATTTAATGATGTTGATATAGTTGAGATTACGCTTATTGTTATCAAACATGTGATACTGAACTGTTGCTAACCTGCTTTATTATTTACTTAATGTGCATTGTTATATTTCCTTCACTGTGATAGTTAGCTCACACCACTCACCTTTCAGGTGATGAACCCGAGGAGGAAGACCCTCTCTTTCAGGCTTAGGATGGTTAAGCTGCGATGGTGGTTTGGGATTCCCTTGAAGGGGGAATACCCTTATTTGTGCTTTCGGGTTCTTGGAACCTTGGCTTTTGTAAAGTACCGGATGTTGTGCTTAGTTCCTTGAAAAACTTTATGTATCGAGACTACGACGTTGCTGTAGTCTGTTTGTTGTGACTTTGAATGATGAATCAATAGATGATTTTGTTTGATGATATTATGATGTTGTTATTGTTATGTTTATGGGGCAGGCATATGGTACATGTTTGAGTCCACATGATGGGGTCATGTGTGACTTCAGGGCCCAACTGTTGATCCGGCCCAGTGAGAATGCCTGTTGTTTAGTTTATCTTTTAAAAAAAAAATCAGTTGCGTTCCGGGCCTGCCCTTCGCGTCGGGGTGTGACAGTTTGGTATCAGAGTGTAGGCTCAAACTCTAGGACTGTGATGGGTTACTACCTAGTTAGACTTGCTTTTGCCTTAATATAGCAACTTATGTGTTTTGCTTTAATAAGATCTTAAAATTGGTTAATGATATTTACAAGTGTAAATAACAGATGTCAGGACCCAACGCAAACCGAGCCAATTTCCGTGGGAGGAGGACTAGTCTTCCACCCCGTAACCTATCTAACGAGGCGATACGAGCGGCGGTTGAAGCATTTCAGCAGATAGCTGAAAACATGCGACGTTCGCCAATCCAAATGCCAGAGGAGAGAGTCACCTCGGCTCTCAAAGAGTTCAAGCGTCTGAACCCGACTAGCTTCTCGGGAACAGAAGACCCCAGCGCTGCGAGGAACTGGCTAACTTAGATTAGCCGAATCCTCAACACCCTAGCGATCGCTGACGATTTGCGAGTAACCTTGGCGACTTACCAGCTTGAAGGGAATGCCTAAGAATGGTGGGAGGCGAAGAGCTTGGTTCTTAATCACGAGCTGATGACTTGGGAGGAGTTCTCTGCAGCCTTTTTGGCCTGTTACTTTCCGAAGACGGTGAAGGAAGCGAGGAAGAGAGAGTTCCTCAATATCCAGCAAGGTTCAGATACCGTGGCACAGTATGCCATGCGCTACATCGACTTGATGCAGTTTGTGCCGTGGATTACAGCCAATGAGGAGGAGAAGATCCAGCACTTCGAGAACGGACTCAGACCCTTCCTGCAGCGGCAAGTGGATGGCTTAGTGTTCAACACTCTAGAGGAGATTATCGATCGAGCTTCAAAGGTGGAAGCGGTTGACTCCATCAACCGGAGCACTGACAGCTCTCGAAACCTTCTTCCAGCAAGAAAGCGAGGTTCAACCAGCAGAAGAGGCTTTTCTTTAAGAAGAGCCAACCTAGTGTGGGCCAGTCAAGTCGATCTTACTCTCGGCCAGTCGTGTGCTACACCTGCAATTAGCCGGGACATACTTCTAAGTTCTGCCAATCCATATGAGAGAAGGCGTGCTTTCACTGCCAGCAGACCGGGCACCTGTTCAAGGATTGTCCTTTTTCTGGTAAGACGGCACCTTCGCAAGGCGCCGGAGTTTCCTTCTCTGTGGTACAGCCGTCTGTCGGCAGATGTTCTCAGCAAGCTTCCAGAGGTTCAGTGGCACCGAGGAATGGACCACCTCAGAGCGATCAGGGGAGAGGACGAGGGCGTCCTCAAGGGAGAGTCTACTCGATTGGGACTCAGAAAAAAAAATCGGTGGAGAACACGGTGATGGAAAGCACCCTCAATCTTTTCAATCTTTTGGCTCGAGTGTTGTTTGATACCGGTGCTTCGCATTCCTTTATCTCTAGAACTTGTTGTGTTAGATTGGGTTTGAAACCGGTAGAAATAGTTAACCCACTAATAGTAGTTTCACCTTTGGGTAAGAAGGCTTTGGCAAACCAAGAGTGTAGATCTTGTGTTTTGAAGATTAGCGGAGTGGAGTTGTCCTATGATTTTCTGGTTCTGGAAATGACGGACTTTGACATCATCCTTGGTATGGATTGGTTGTCTGTTTTTGAGGTTTTGATAGACTGCTCTCAGAGGAGAATTCGTGGGGTCTCCTCAACCGGTGAGAGGTTTATGGAGAAGTTGGTACCTTATGAAAAGATGAGAGTCACTTTCTCTGGCCTTAGGGCGTATCCCGGTAGTGTGGTGGCAAGCATGGGTTGGGAAGATGTAGGTGGTGTAGAGTTTGTTGCTCCTCGGGTGGTGTATGAGTTTATCGATGTTTTTCCTGACCAGTTGGCTGGACTACCTCCACGTCGAGAGATAGAGTTTGTTATAGTACTACAGCTAGGAACATCTTCAATTTCCATGGCACCTTATCGGATGGCGCCAGCAGAGCATAAAGAGCTAGCTACGCAGGTAGAAGAGCTTCTTAGTCTTGGCTTTATCTGTTAGAGCAACTCGTCGTGGGGCGCACCTGCTCTCTTAATGAAAAAGAAGGATGGATCGATGAGGATGTGTATAGATTACCGGTGGCTTAACCAGGTAACTATTAAGAATAAGTATCTGTTGCCTAGAATAGACGACCTCTTTGATCTTTTGAGGGGATCGAAGTGTTTTTCGAAAATCGATTTGAGGTCGGGTTACCATCAGTTGCGGATTCGAGAGGAGGACATTCCAAAGACTGCTTTTCGGACGCAGTATGGCTTGTACGAGTTTGTTGTGATGCCTTTCGGTTTGACGAACGCGCCAGCCATGTTCATGGACTTGATGAATCGCGTGTTTCGACCGTATCTGCGAGAGTTCGTGATAGTCTTCATCGAAGATATCTTGATCTTTTCGTCATCAGAGGAGGAGCATGAGTGTCATCTACGGATTGTTCTTCAGACTCTTCGGGAGCATCAGTTGTTTGCTAAGCTGAGCAAGTGCGAGTTTTGGTTGACTCAAGTGCAGTTTCTGGGACATGTGGTGTCTTCAGGAGGAATCTCGGGTAGATCCAGCGAAGGTAGAGACCGTGAAGACTTGGGAGAGTCCCAAGAGCGTGTTTGAGATCCGGAGCTTTCTGGGATTAGCAGGATATTACCGAAAGTTTATCCCGCACTTCTCTCAGATCGCGGTACCGATGACTCGGCTGACGAGGAAGAACGTCAAGTTCGAGTGGAGCGAAGCTTGTGAGAAAGCATTCCAGGAGCTGAAGGAGAAGTTGACAACGTCTCCAGTGTTGGTGATACCTGAGCAAAGACGAGGTTACGATGTCTATTGCGACGCGTCCAAGTTTGGTTTGGGTTGTGTACTGATGCAAGAGGGAAAGGTAGTAGCTTATGGTTCCAGGCAATTGAAGGGACATTGAGCAGAACTACCCGACTCATGATTTGGAGTTGGCAGCCGTTGTATTCTCATAAAAATTGTGGAGACATTATTTATATGGTGAGAAGTTCAATGTATTTTCTGATCACCATAGTCTCAAGTATATCTTCACTCAAAAAGACTTGAATATGAGGCAGCGAAGATGGATGGAGTACCTGGGAGATTATGACTTCAGTCTCTCTTATCATCCAGGGAAAGCCAACGTAGTGGCCGACGCCTTGAGCCGGAAGTCTCACAGCGACATGGCGAGGATGGCATCCTTGCAGTGGAAGATGCTCGAAGTTCTGTCCGAGTATGATCTGGAGCTGATCGAAGGAAGCGGGTCAGCAAGAATCCATAGTTTGGTTCTGCAACCCGAGGTGGTTGGATTGGTGTTGGAAGGAGAACAGAGCGACCCAGAAGCGAAAGAGTTGGCGACTCAACTTTCAGGAGGAGCAACTTTGGAGGATTGGAAGATCAAGGCGGACGAAAGTCTGACTTTCAAAGACAGACTGTTTGTGCCAAAGTCGGACGAGTGCAGGAGAAAGGTGCTTGATCACTTTCATCGATCTCGCTTTGCGGTGCATCCTGGTGTGACGAAGATGTATCGTGACTTACGGTGACGTTTCTGGTGGAAAGGTATGAAGTGCGAAGTAGTAGATTTTGTGTCCAAGTGCCTAACTTGTCAACAAGTGAAGGCGGAACATCAATGACATGGCGGAAAGATGCAACCTTTGGAAGTGGCTGAATGGAAGTGGGAGCATATCACGATGGATTTTGTAACTGGTTTTCCTAAGTCTCCTAAGAAGAACGACGCTATTTGGGTAATAGTCGATCGATTGACGAAGTCAGTTCACTTTCTACCAATCAAAAAGAAGGATTCCTTGGCTACCCTAAGCAGATTGTATTTAAAGGAGATAGTCAGATTGCATGGAGTGCCTGTATCCATTGTATCTGATACAGACCCGAGGTTCGTGTCTAGGTTTTGGCAATGATTGCAAGAAGAGTTGGGGACTAAGCTGTGCTTCAGCACTGTTTTTCACCCTCAGATGGATGGTCAGTCAGAGAGAACCATTCAAACCTTAGAGGATATGCTAAGAGCTTGTGTGATGGACATGCAGGGAAGTTGGGAAGATCACTTGCCTTTGATCGAGTTCGTCTACAACAACAGTTATCACTCCAGTGTGCAGATGGCACCCTACGAGGATCTGTATGGCAGACCTTGTAGGTCACCTCTTTGTTAGGACAGAGGTAGGAGACAAAGCACTACTAGGACCTGACCTAGTGCGTGAGACGTCAGAGCAAGTTGAAGTGATCAGACAACGTCTCAAGACAGCCTAGAGCAGACAAAAGAGTTATGCTGACAAAAGGCGACGACCTTTGGAGTTTGCAGTTGGCGACCGAGTCTTCTTACATGTGGCACCACGTCATGGAGTGCAGCGGTTCAGGCGCAAGGGAAAACTATCACCTCAATATGTTGGACCTTTTGAGATCTTGAAGAAGATAGGTGAAGTGGCCTATCAGTTGGATCTTCCTCAGGCTTTGGAGAAAGTACATAGTACGTTCCACATGTCTATGCTAAGGAAGTACGAGCCTGACCCGTCTCATGTAATCAGTTTTGAAGAGATCGAAGTGTCAGAGGACTTAACTTTTGAAGAAGTGTCAGTCAAGATTCTAGAGCGTCGGACTCAAGAGCTTAGGAGGAAGTCTATGCCTCTAGTGCGAATGCTGTGGCAACATCACGACGTGCAACATGAGACGTGGGAACCTGAATCGACGATGCAGAAGCTGTACCCCGGCTTGTTCACAGGCCAAGAAGGTAGAGTTTGTTCTAAATTTCGGGACGAAATTTTCTTTTAAGGGGGTAGGATGTAATACCCTGCCCCAGATTAGGCGTGCTTTAGCTCGTAAATTCCTTTTTAACCGGTTAATCTCGAAGATTTTGGTTAGGGCTTCGAGGAAAGCCCAAGTTTGGTCCAATCTGAGCCCGAAAACTCAGTGATTCAGCTCGTCGAGCTTGAGGGGCATTTTGGCAATTTACCACTTGTTGTGTATATTTTTATAAATATTGTTGATATGTGTATATTATTGGTAAATAATGTTCTCCTAAATAAAGGATTTGTATTTCTAATTTTAAAATGAATTTATTTTCATAAAATGGTATTTAAATCTCGCCCGTCAAAACTCCGAAAGGGAGTATTAATTATTTTAAAAGGTTTTGAAAATGAAATAAATTTTGAAATTAGTATTTTATGCTAGACCATTTTAAGAATAGTCTAGTTATTTCATTTCATCTCAAAATGATGTTTCTAAATTGTTTATTTTAACAATTCTTTATTTAAGTAAATAGTGTAAATTTATGATTTTTATTTAAATAAATTGTTTTTAATAAGAGTTAAATTCCAAAAATTTTATGGTGATTAAGATTTTTAAAACCCAACCTATCTGTAAGGTTGGATTAAATTTTTGAGCTTTTAAAATTATTTTTTAGTTAAAAATCCAGTTTTTATCAAAATGGGGCCCTTTTTGCAAAAATGGAAAATGTGGAGGGCTGATTGCAAAAAGCAAAAAAATTACTGTATCAACGTCACCAGCGTGCAGCTTGCCCAATTTTTCGGTGATTCACCGTCGTCCCATCCCATCGCGCGTGCGCCGAATTCCCGGCCAAAGAACCTACGGCCAAAGAACCTATATAAACCGGCCACCTTCAATCGGTTTTAACTCTCACGAACCTTCTTCTCTTCTCCCTTCTCTCTCTGTAAAACCCAGCCGGCCGACCCTCTTTTTGTAACAGTAACTTAGAGGAGATTTTCAAAAAAAATCTGGATTTCAGCCCAGAAACTCAATCCAAGGTAACCACCGCATTCCCCTTTCAATTTCGATCGGTTTTGAATCAAAAATTTTTGAATTTGGCTCTGTTTTCAGTGAGAAAAACGATTTCAAAATTTAGGGAAAATTCTAGGGTTCCTCGTGTCAGTGAACTTCCGTTGTTAAGATCTGATGGCTTACTGAGTTTCAAAGCTCCAAACCTCTCCCTATGGAAAGAAGACTCCCGGAGGAATCCATCGGACCGGTCAGATGTAAAAATCGAGTCCAGAAAATCACCCTTTTCCCATTTTCGGTTTTACTGTTCACCGGTCGTTCACTGCCTGTTGCAGACAGTGAACGGGGAAGAAGAAGAAAAAAAAAAAAAAGGAAAAAAAAATTATTTGAGATTATAGTTGCTTATAATTTTAAATGTTGGTTCCCATTGAAGGAAAAAAAAATGAATAAATAATTAAATAATTAAATATTATTATTTTATTCAAAAAAAATATTTTTATTTGATATTATTGTTGCTATGCTTTTAAATGTTGGTTCCCTTTTGGAAAAAAAATGAATAAATAATTCAATAAATAAATATTATTATTTTACTCAAAAAAAATTATTATTTTGTTAGATTATGCGATGTGATGATTAGTACCCCTTTTTGTTAATTAAAATTGTACTAACCCTCTTCTCTTATTACTTATAATGTAAATACTATTGTATCCGCTTCCAGGCTGACCCTATTGGTCGGGCATTGAGTGATTCACTTTCAGGCCGACGCTATATAGTCGGGCACTGGGTGACCTCGAGGCCTACTCAAAATGTCAGATCTGGTCCTATCCAGAAGACAACCGAGAAGTGACCCGAGGATCTAGACCTAACTCAATAAGTCAATCTGGTCCATGCCCAGAAGACAATATGAGTTTGGACTGAGCTCCTTTTTACTATATTATTATCTTGTAGATGATTTAAAAAGGATAGAAACTAAGTGTGAGACTCAATTCCATATACCTCGAATATTTTGTGGGAAAACGTGAGATTTCAAAATACTACTCGTGTGTATGTATTTGATCTGTATATTGATTATGCACTTGTGTGTTGTTTGAACAGAGACCGCGTAAACCACACATAACGGTGAGGGAACTTAACTCTGCAGATTTTGTAAACAGGTTTTTATTGAGTAATGAGTGGTTTCGGTTTTGATGAACCCACTCATGTGTTTATACACGATGCACTATGGTAAGAGTGCTGATGTTGATTGTGATATTACGATGTTGATCGTATGAGTATGAAAGACTGTTTCCACGTACCTGGGCTATTGAACCAATATCGGCCATATGAGAAATGGTTTATGTCTACTGGACCATGGGCGGACCATGCTGTCGTCAGTTGCTGACTTGAGGGTGTCAGTATCGGCTAAGTCAGAGCCGGAGATGTACTTGCAAGGATGTATTTTGACCGTGTCGAGACTTAATACTGGTCTCAGTGTAGTCGCAGGCGTTACGGTGGATAATGGCAGTAATTTAATGATGTTGATATAGTTGAGATTACGCTTATTGTTATCAAACATGTGATATTGAACTGTTGTTAACCTGTTTTATTATTTACTTAATGTGCATTGTTATATTTCCTTCACTGGGATAGTTAGCTCACACCACTCACCTTTCAGGTGATGAACCCGAGGAGGAGGACCCTCTCTTTCAGGCTTAGGATGGTTAAGCTGTGATGGTGATTTGGGATTCCTTGAAGGGGGAATACCCTTATTTGTGCTTTCGGGTTCTTGGAACCTTAGCTTTTGTAAAGTACCGGATGTGGTGCTTAGTTCCTTTAAAAACTTCATGTATCGAGACTACGACGTTGCTGTAGTCTGTTTGTTGTGACTTTGAATGATGAATCAATGGATGATTTTGTTTGATGATATTATGATGTTGTTATTGTTATGTTTATGGGGCAGGCATATGGTACATGTTTGAGTCCACATGACGGGGTCATGTGTGACTTCTGGGCCCAACTGTTGATCCGGCCCAGTGAGAATGCCTGTTGTTTAGTTTATCTTTCAAAAAAAAAAAATCAGTCGCGTTCCGGGCCTGCCCTTCGGGTCGGGGCGTGACAGTACATATTGAATCTTCATTTTTAATTTGTGCATTAAGTTAAAAAAATACCAATTTCATCACAAACAAATTTACATTTAGTTTTTGTGTGTATTCATATAAACCATTATCTCTAAGGTTTTCTCTTTAATTAATAATTATTTATTGGCTAATATCTGCGTATCTGTTTCAATGTTTATTGATTTAAATAGCGCGCTTTGGTGCTACTGGGGAGAAAGAGTGGTTTTTCTTCACACCTAGAGATCGAAAATATACGAAAGGATCTCGTCCAAACCGAGCAGCCGGAGATGGATATTGGAAGGCTACTGGAGCTGATAGGCAATCATCAGCAATGGCAAACAAATGGGACTTAAGAAGGCTCTCGTCTTCTACATAGGAAAGCCACCAAAGGGAGCCAAAAGTACGTGGCACATGCAAGAATTTAGGATCCGTGAGACCCTCAACAAGCCTCGTGAAAGGGATAGCACAAGTATGAAGGTATATCATAAATTCAAATGCATTTTCTTATGCTTTTAATAGTTAAAAAAACTTCTCATCTTGATATTCTTCTTCAACACTTGAATTTCATTTTGTAGATATTGAATTAGTTGATTTCTATATTTCCCTTCATCTCATAACATGTTGTTCTTCGAATTTGTTTCTATCTTTGTAGCTGGATGATTGGGTTTTGTGCCGGATTTATAAGAAGCCAAGTAGCAATCGTAAACCCAGAGAAGATGAACATCCAAAGACCACAGAAGGGATGGCCATGTCTGAAGAAAACTTGCCAGTGATCAACCAAGTTGACACTCCCCAAGTCTACGAATACTACCAAATTCCTCAAATAGTTGCACCAGGTGAATCTCTAGAATTGATCAATTTCCCTAGTGAAACCACACTCGATCCAATGTATCCACCATTGAATATTGGATATTCATCAAACTCGTGGGATTCTAACCAAGGAAGACTACTCAACAATCACTTGGACTACACTACGAGCATGGGATATGGAATGTATGATCAATACTTCACATCTGAGCCTTGTTTTCCTGATGAAACCAATATCATGGCCAACAAATATACTCCCAACCCACTCAACATGAGCTATCATTTACCATCACAGTTTGATGCCAATGGGACAAATATTTTTGATCAGTACAATGCAAAGTTCGAAGATGAAGCTACATATATGAATCTAAATTGCAGTACTCCCAACCCACTCAACATGAGCTATCATTTACCATCACAGTTTGATGCCCATGGGACAAATATTTTTGATCAGTACAATGTAGAGTTCGAAGATGAAGCTACATATATGAATCAAAGGGAAAAGATTTCGACAGAAACCCCAATCAATGATCCCAAGAGGTTGCCATTAGGAATTCAGAAATTTCTATTGCCAAACAATTAATTTGCTTAGACTTTGTTTAATATGATGGATTGTATGTGTGTGATATAATAGTTTGGCAAGGTGAAAGGTGTAGGACAAGTTCATAACTCTCTTTTATGTCGGGCATGATGCTGAAGCTTTTTTTTTCTCCTCTTGCTAATAGTTAGGAAATAGTTTTCAAAACTCAATTCTTAATCATATGGTTGTTATCTATACTCTTCATCTTTATAGTTGTTCTATTTCTCATTAGTAATGTAACAAATATGGTCGATATTTTTGTTTTTATTATGAAAATATCGGCAAAAAAAAAATTTACCCGTAAAAAACATGAGTTTATCGCGTCTGCCATTTTTAACTGTAAATTTCCGTTAAAAATATATTTTTATCGCAAGAAACTTTAAATTCCCTTTAAAATTGTGAGACTTTACCATTAAATTTCCGTTAAAAACACCTGGGCTAAATATACATTTTTTTATTTCTCAAATATCATCTGTATTTTCAAACTCCTGTCACATTATTTATTTATTATTTTTTCAATATTATATTTTTCGCTAGATTTTCTAATCAAATTCCCGATAAAACTCCAAGAATTTAAAAATATGTCGTTATTAACAATTGCCATTAATTTGTGAAAATGCTCTCTACCAATTTTTTAAACGGTTCTTTTCTATGTAATACTTTCCTTTATAATGGTGGATTGAAAATTTTATTCTTGAATTTTTCTTTTCTAGGGGCCATTAAAGTTTCACCATCTTGTAGCCTTCCTATCGTTGTTATACATTATATACTTATATCATATTTACATAAACATATTATAATATCAAGTAGTGGATCTCAATATATTATAGAAGTTACTCTATATTTTATATTCTATAATTGGTGTTACTCTATATTTTATATTCTATACTTGGTTAGACAACATCTAAAGTAATATTTTAAAAATTTGACCATTAATCAAACCATTTTTACTATAGCTTGGTTTAATCATGTTTAACTGCTACTCTGCTAGTTTAAATCAGTTTACACCATTTTAAACCACGATATAAGTATACATATAAGAAAATAAAGATGATGGAAAAAGAAAAGAAAATGACAAGAAATACGTCAACATGGTCGATAAAAACATAGTATGGAGAGATTCATGGGAAAGATTGAGGGATTTTAGTAATCTTATTGGGTAGAGTTTGACTTTATACGATAGATTTGAGGATTGTAGAGAGACTTGTCAATTAACGTTTGATAAGCAATCCTATTTTCTTTCACCCATTATTGATATAATATATTAGAATCTATCATTAGGATCTCCTTTTATTTCTTTAGCTAATTCATAATTCTCTCCATTGCAAGTTTTTAACGTGGATCGTTCTCTTCATCTTGCCACTTAATGTGTATCGTATATATTAAGTAGTCCTAATCCTTTCTCCCACCCACCAACTTATTATTTATAATTTTACATTGCAGAATGCATATCGCTCTCTCAAATGCTTTTTTAAGTTCTCTCTAGTCAATATTGTTTTCTTTCTTTCCTATGCATTCCCATGTATTAAACGAGTTCTTTGCTAATTTTGATCTAGACATTTTGCCATCTATTCTTTGTTTTGAAATGGTTCATATATTAGTAGATAAAAAGGCACGAGAAATACATATACAAAGAGAGAAAGCAGATAAAACAACAATCACTAAGAATTGAAAAAGAAACGAAAGAAAGAAACCATGTGATACTCTCTTAACTTTTTCTAATTCTTCATTAAAAAGGTTTCTAATTCCTACCTTTGCCTTTGCATTAGCTTCACATCATGCAGTAGTTTCAGTAACAATAGTCCCTTTTTTTAGTTTGAAGTGTGGATCTGAGCTGCATTGCTTACCCTACTCAACTCTGTGCTTATTGCATTTTGTCTTGTGTCTTCTTAAATTGAGCTGCAACATTATTTGATAAATTTTGGTCCAGTGTTTGTAAGAGACATGGTTGACTATCTAACCATTACTGCCTAAGAATAATGTGTATTATATGCACAAGTATATTTGAAAAAAAAAACACCAAAACAAATTATAAACTATGGACCAAAACAATGTGGAGAGAATAACAAATGCAATGAAATCACACTGCTCATGATTCCTGTTTCAATTTCACTTACCATCTATGTAACCATGGATTTGGCATCCAAACAGCATATATCATAGTTTAGTACATTCATAACCAAGTTCAACAATCAAGAGCTATGATGTCCCTCCACAATGGATGGAATGCAAAAGATATGATATGAAACCACAGGAAAATCAAATCAATTGTAAGACTCCAAGCAAAAGAGTTCTTGGCTTGCTACCAAGTTAATTGTTCACAATATTAGAAAACAGAATATGAGTGCCGGTACTCATTCGGGCAGCTTTCTAGAACGAAAGACTGCAAATTTTGACACCTCTGAATATTTGTATGGTAACCCATTCTCTTGCAGAAATGCCTCTAGTAATTTCTTGGCAGCCTCTGGATCAGCACTCTCACACTCTTATCTCATAGCTCGTTCCAAAATCATAGTGTTTCATCTAGTTCCAATTTGAGCCCCTCCCATTCATACACGGCCCGAACATTACAGAAACCTCCAAGCAAACAAAATCAGTACAGGCAATTTCCTCCTTAACCCTCTTAAATATTCTAGAGGAATCAATATGGCCAAGCCTCAATGGCTCAGAGACACAGGCACAGGGCAATTGAGGAGTCTATCTCCTCTTCATCTTCCTCAACACGGCTTACACCATCAACAATGACCGCCTTTGCCTTGAGCGAAAGAACACAGATGGAGCCACCATCGTAGAACCTGAGACAGATTACAACACGTTTTGAGGAAAGCTCATATGCAGAGCTATCAAAGAAGACATTTTCTTGGAGGTGGGTCTTGACATGAAATGGTGCAAGGTCTGAGAGCTTCTGATGGGTGGTAGCATCAGGGATCCGGAGCTTCACCTCAACTTCCATTTCAGTCAATAAGGTCTTGAAGGAAGAAGAACGAGTTAGAGGATCAGGGTTATGAGTCTGGTTAGTTGATAAGACCAATGCGTTGGGCTTTGTTGGAAGAGTCCTTAGAGTGATCAAGGTGTTGCAGTAGCACGGAAGTGGCAGTGTTGGTGTTGGTAGGGGGTTTGGAAACAGAGCGCTTACGGGCTTCTTCCAACTCTTCCTTATCCTCAACCCTAAACATCCACCTTGCTCGGCTTCCTTCTTAACATTATAAACCTCTCTTCCTTTTCTTCCCTATTTATTTAGTTCCTTTAGAATGTGGCAAAGTAAACAAGGATTAGGAAGTTATCATCATCAATTGGACCATAGATGAGAATCAAGAAAAAAGAATTCTTGCACATCACCTTAATAACTACCTAAAAGAACTTGACAATATTTGATTAGGTTAAAACAAGATAGAATGAAAAAAATTATATCAAACTGCCAGTTTCTACAAGAAGCAGCATACTAAGATCTTTAAGACTAAGAGAAACATGAGAAAATGGCTAGTTGGGAATTACATGATAAATAATTATATCAAAAAACAACTGCTGGATTATAAACCAGCATGCAAGGATCTTGGACCTTCAAATCTAAGAGAAACAAGGGCATTGATTTCTGTTCACATTTAACACAAAATGTCTACTTTTTAAACAGTATCACAACAAGCCACCAGAGACAATGAAACTGAGTTATTGGAGAATAAGTCTCATCTGGTATAGAATTTGCATTTGATTAACTAGTTTCCACCACTAAAACTAAACAAGTGAAATAAAGGTCCATCAACCAAACCATAGATAAGGAGCACAACAGAAAAAATTTACCATCTGATCAGCAGCATAGAAATGAAGGACAGAAATGAACATTGACAAAACAAGATCAATAAGTTGGATAGCTAGGACTCCGCAATACATGCAATTTCCCTTTAGTAGCCTCTGATGGTCACCCAAACAGAGACTTGTAATATTTATGACATGCAGAGCAATAGTGCCCCATTATTGATAATTGACATGTAGTATCTTCATTAACTGGTTATGAGAAAGAGACACCCAGAATCAAATAAACTCACTTTTGGATCATTATTTGTTTCAATCACCCATTTGATGTCCCATACAAATTTAATTAAGTTTCTTTTTTCAATTATTTTATTTTTAGAAGTATCTTCACAGTAACATCATGTTAAATATCCAACAAGAAAGATAATTTTCCAATGATTTGAATCTGTTGAAAGATGCACTTGCAAACAAAAAAGGAATAAATCATCAATCAACACAGTATCACGCATCCACTCTTTTTGTTATTCAGATGGTCAATTGGGTAGAAAACAATTATGCACATTCACGGCTAATTATTCACATTATGTGAAGAAAGTCAGAAACTACTTATCATGACCAAAATTTGACGATAAACCCGATAATATCACCCCTTAAAAAATGATCATTGAGAGCATATCTCAGAATAATATCTGATTGAACACACTTGTATGGCACACATTTATGACCCTCTCCTGCAGCCCCTATCATCATCCATGAATTAGATAAACACCAAATTCGGATCCATTTTAAATTGCACACACTACTCGGCACTAGGACGAAAGCTGAGTGATGGAAGAGAGTTCCATTTGAGACATTCATAAATTAGTAATGGAACTTCAGTCTCTAGACATATTCAAATCTAAAATTGTTCTTGCTCATACCCAACGTTCTTAAAACATTTATATGCACATAGAATAGAATAATACACTAATTAAAGAGTCAAGTAAATGACAGTGACTAACCAGAACCAGAAAAAAAGGCAGTAAAATAAAAACAATGGCAATTGTATGGATGGTATAATCTCTGAAGATATTATTGATGTAAAAATGTCAACAGTTAATTTGAGAAGTAAATGATGATTACAGTTTCATCTGAATTGATGAGCTGGGAAATTTACAAAACCTGTAATTGTATCCTTTAAAATGTATGCAGAAGACTTGAAGACCAATTCGAACGCCATCAAGAAAGAGGGTCAAAAATCAGGGGAAAAAATCAGGAATCCCATCAAAGAAGCTGCTATCAACCAAGTCAGGGGTGAATGAAAGAGATGACTCAGAGACTGCCGACATCGCCTGTGTTGGATCTTGGATCGTAGACATCATAGAAAACATTGGCAGCGTCATAACCTTCCATCCATGGAACCAATCTTGCATCACAGACAGGCCCCAAGATATCTTGGCCACAATAGGTATTGTTGACTTGATCGAGTTGCTGTTTGCCCTGGGCCAGGAATACCTCCCTCCTCTCATTCACACATTCCTGCAGCTTCTCCAATTCATCTAAATTGTCCATGGCTTCCAGTTCGTCTAAATCGTCCATGGCTTCAATGTTAACCCGCTCTTCAATCCCACCCAATTGGGTTTTCTTCTCCTCCGAGATGACATAACTGTTTTCATCTTCGAGTTGCAAGACACTATTGGAGGAGATGGCAGAGTCCGGTGTCATCTGTTCATCGGCCACAGGAGGACACTCGCTAATCTTGGTGAGGTAACGGCGGATGACATTTTCAGCACTGGTAGGACTGCCAAATACATAGGGTTTATCATCGGAAGGGAGGACGACAACGGCAACGTCGGCCCTGCAGAGGGTTTTGAGCTCTGAGGCTTTCTTGAAAAGCCCAGCGCACCTCTTCTTCAAACAGAGATGCCGCTTCTGGCGATCTTCTATTCTGGCGATATTGATTTTACCCTTTCCCATCTCTTTAATCTCTTCAGAATAGACAATCTTTTTTCAGAATTTCAAAGTGAGCTCTCAGCCGTCTCTGAAAACAACAAATTCTTTCAGAAAACAAAAAATCGTCAGAATTTCAAGATATATTCTAATATCAGAGAACAGAAAATTGAAAGAATTTCAAGGTGATAATATCAGAGAAAACAGAAAATCGAAGGTATCTGAGAACTTTGCAAAGGACGCGTTTTGATTAGCCGTTGGAGGTGGGACGAAGCTTTATATTACCGTGGGAGAGTCACGTGTCTGTAGAGAGCACTGACGGTTTGTACTCTCGCTTAAAATTGAAATTTGAAACGCAAGGAGAGTCCAAGTAGTGCCAGCAAGGCAGCAACGGTCCGTTCAAAAGTTCATTTCGAATATCAAAAAGTTGTAAATAGGTTTTTCTCAACTTACTTTTAAAAATGAAAAATATGAAAATATGAAAATTGTTTATAATTTATAATTGCTTATTACAAAGTTTCATAAAAATATTAGAATATTAAAATAATTATATAAACATCCTAAAAATTATACTAAGAGGCTCTTCATTTAATTGTATATACAGTTTTTATATCATTTCCTTCATTTTCTCTATACGAAAACTCAAAAATAAAAAGTATATTAGAGATCTTGACTTTTATTAATTTTTTAAAAGAATTTTAGAAAATTATAAAGAGACTGTACAAACCATGTTAATAACATTAACACATCTCCATTTAATTCCATAAACACTAAATATTATTCATTGAATTATTTTCACAAAAGCCCTATTTTCAAATTATCTTTCAGCTAAAATTCGAAAAAAAAAATGATGAAAATAATTTATAATTGTCAAAATAGATGAAAATTATTCAAAAATTGAATAACTTGCTTATAAACCTAAAATTATACCAAATGTAAGATTCAACTCAAAAAATTTAATAACTATATAGAGCTCAGAAATAATTTTAATACAAATATCTATTTTGAATGTGAACTTATAGAAATCTTCTTAATTAAACTAATGAAGGCATATTTTTGTGTTCTTGAAATTTTTATCATTTTAAATTATTTTATTTCTAAATTTATGAATGCTCTAAATTTTAATGCAAATGTACGATTATATGGAACATATTATGACATTACATTTATATTTATCGATACACCTTTATCATTTTCAATCTATGTAATAGTTCATTTAGTTGGATCTCTTATAATTTTTTTATAATTTAATTAATTAATATTTTTAAATTTATTCAATTAGATAAATGCCGTCTCTTGTTATATTCTAGAAAATTCTTTATTGATATTTGAAATATTGACTAATATTCAAGTTAATAAGATGAATAAATTTGCTATATCGTAAAAAATATGAGAATATCAACTTAGTAATTCCAATGTGCTCATGTTTCTTAGGTAGCTAAATCTAAGTCGATGGAAACCATTAATATGGTTCTCCATTTTCAATTTAGATTTTTTAGTGGAAAGACTAATTTAGCCTTAAATTAGTTCAGCCGGTGAAGGGTTGAAATATCAGGCGTATCGATTCTTATTGACTGATATATATATATATATATATATATATATATATATATATATATATGTATATATAATATCTTATCAAAATTAATTAGATGTTGTTAATATTGCAAATAACTTATTTCGAAAGCCACCATTGCAAGGATCGGTTCGCAGCAAAATGGACAATCAAGCCCATTGTTTTATCAAAAAAAAAAAAAAAACAACCAAAAATTAAAAGAAAGATTAACCTGAACTTATTTAGTAAAAAGTGTGTGCGATTGAGAGAGCTCCATTTCCGACATTACAGAATTCCAAAGAGACAGAGAGAAAGATCAATTGTAGAGAAAAGAGTCCTAAAAGAGAATTTGTGGAAAATAGGAGAGTTATTTCTTTTTAAGGATGGATGTTGGAGAATTGTAGGAGTGAAATTTGTATTGGGTTAAAATCTGACTCGCATGATCTGATCTGAGAAATCAGTGGGTTTGGATTATATATTTGTATATTTTGGATAAAGTCGAGTTGGAAAAATAAAAATCTTTATAAAATTAAGGTCAAGTTGGGTTGAGAAAACTAAAATCACTTCGAATTGACTGATGTAACCTCGACTCGACCTGAGTGCACCATTATAAAATGGCACTCATGTTGACTCGGGTCAGAAATTCGAGTCGGATCAGGTTGAATAATTCTGGTCAGGTCATATCAAGTTCAATAAATTTTGAGATCGATTGAGTTTGATTTATTAAAACTCGATCTGACTTGGCATGAATTTCAACCATAGAGAATTGGAGGAATTATGCAAGATATAAGAAATAAAGATTGTGGAAAAAGAAATGAAAAATAACAAGAAATATGTCAACATGGTCGAGAGAAACATAGAATGAAGAGATTCAATGGGAAAAATTGAGGGATTTTAGTAAGGGAGCACTTACACACACCCGATTTTTCTGCCTCTACACACCCGAATTCAGAAATTCGGATGAACTTACGATTCTGCCCCCGCGTTTCCATTCATTCGAATGAATTGCCAGTTCATTTTGGCATTCATTCGAATGAATGGATTCATTCGAATGAATCCCCAGTTCATTTTCGATTCATTCGAATGAATCCATTCATTCGAATAAATCACAGGTTCATTTTGGATTCATTCGAATGAATGGGCTGAACAGTAACACGGAGTACTGTTCAGCCCGATCATTCGAATGCCCAGTCGTTCGAATCCGCCGAATGGATTCATTCGAATGAATGCCCAGTTCATCTTGGCATTCATTCGAATGAATCCATTGATTCGAATGACTGGACATTCATTCGAATGATCGGGCTGAACAGTACTCCGTGTTACTGTTCAGCCCGATCATTCGAATCATTCGCACACGATTCCGCTGAATACATTCATTCGAATGAATGCCCAGTCATTCGAATGAATGGGCTGAACAGTAACACGGAGTACTGTTCAGCCCGATCATTCGATTCATTCGCATACACAGCATTCATTCGAATGAATCAACTGATCATTCGAATGAATGCCTTCAAATGTGCATTCATTCGAATGAATCAGATGATTCATTCGAATGAATGTATCAGAGGCTGCCACGGAATGACAGTCCCTCTGGTTCAGCTGATTCATTCGAATGAATGCATCAGAGGCTGCCTGAGAATGACAGTCCAGGCATTCATTCGAATGAATCAGCCCATTCATTTGAATGAATGCCTGAAAATGTGCATTCATTCGAATGAATGTCCTGATTCATTCGAATGAATGGCCTGGACTGCCATTCTCAGGCAGCCTCTGATGCATTCATTCGAATGAATCAAACCATTCATTCGAATGAATGCACGTTTTCAAGCATTCATTCGAATGAATGGCCTGGACTGCCATTCTCAGGCAGTCTCTGATGCATTCATTCGAATGAATCAGACCATTCATTCGAATGAATGCTTGAAAACGTGCATTCATTCGAATGAATGGTCTGATTCATTCGAATGAATGCGAACTTAATATATAAGAACCGTCGATTCATTCGATCGACACCAAACCCTAACCCCTTCCCTCGTTCGCCGTGAGTCCATTTCGAAACCCTAGATAGAAGCTCTCCCTCCCCCTTTCACTCTCCTACTCCGGCACCAACTCCGGCCGTGTCTCTCTCATCCTCAGCTCTCCCTTTCCTCAATCTAAGCTCGGCCTTCTCTCATTCCGAAGTCCCTTTCCCGAGCCCTTCCCTCATTCATTCGAATCACACCCCCATTCATTCGAATCACACCTATTTTCCCAATCCCAAACCCCACCCCATTCTCCCTATTCTTCCTTTATTTTGAAAAACCCACCCTTTAACCCATGGCATCGTCGTCGAAAAGGAAAGCAACCTCAACAAGGGGAGGGAAAAAACAAAAGAAGGATACCGCATTCGACCCCACCTATTTCGTATCTTCGGAAGCGGCGACCATGTACAGAGAGGATTTCTCCACACGGTCCTTCATATTCGGTAAAATCGTGGACCTTCTCATATTTCACACAATTTGGTTTTAAAATTGAAGATTTATTTGAAAAAATAGGTTGGGGGTCATTTTTGGCATTAAAAAGTGATATGTATCCGACGGTCGTTAAAGAATTTTATGCCAATGTGGAAAGAATTGACGATGAGTCGGTTAAAACATCTGTCCGAGGGCAAGAAATTGTCATTACACGGGATAGGTTAGACCTCCTATACAATTTGCCCAAAGATGCGATTAGAAAGTACGACAGTCGTACATGGCCCACTGATGTTGAGGGCTTTGATGTTTTGGTAGCCCTTAACGAAATCTGTGGGAGGACAGATATTACTGAGAAGAAGACCCCCCCCTCTGACGAATTTGACATTAGAGGCACGAATCATCCACCACATAGTTGTCAACTGTGTTTGCCCTAGAAAAGGGCATACTACTGTGACATGGTTCGATGTCTTCTTGATTTGGTGCATCATGAATGGGAAAAAAATCTCCCTCTCCCATATCATCATTAGTCACATGCGCACCTGCCGGAAGACCAGAAGATGCAGTCTTCCGTACGGTCTATTTCTATGTTCATTTTTTGAAGAACGCGGAATCCCTCTTCTCCCCGATGATAAAGTTTCTTTAGACCGATTTGATTATTTCAATGATTCAACTTTGAAGAAGATGGGATTCCAACTCGACACAGTGAGTAAAAAATGGGTACCCAAAGTTGTCAAGGCACTTCAACTTTAGGCACCACCACCACCTGAGCCATCTGAGGCATCTGAGGAGCGTGAGGCATGCGAGGCAGGGACTCCTCCTCAAGAAGGATCAACTGGAATCAACACACAACAGATTCTTGATAGCATTTCTTCTTTGGAGGAGAAGATGGATCAGAGATATGATCAGGTTTCTGCAAGGTTGGATGTGATGCAGAATCAGATTATCGATACTTTGAGATTGGCTATGCTTATAGCACAAGAGAGGGGGATAACAACAGCATTAGGAGTAGAAGCAGATGGGAGTTTACGAGCAAGGGTATCTAAAGAATATGCAGGAGCCGCTTTTGTCCCTATTCGTCCATTTGGATCAGCAGTTTCAGCTTTAGGAGCAACATCTAGCAGCCCTGCTCGACCATTTCGATCAGCAGCTTCAGCTTCAGCATCTGACATTCCTGCTCGGCCATCTCGATCATCTGCTCCACCTTCAGGAGCAGGACTGGCACCCATACTCCTACATCTGGAGCAGGTGCTGGCACCCATGCTCGTACATCTGGAGCAGGTGCTTCAGCTTCAGGAGGTGCAGCAGGATCTAGCACCCCTGCTCGTCCATTTGGAGCAGTTTCAGGCCCCCAGGTCCAACCGATTGGATTAGTAGCTTTTGGCCACTCTGTTGGTCCGAGTGGATTAGCAGCAGCTTCTGGCCCCCGTATTGGTCCGACTAGTGTTGCAGCTGCTACTGGCTCTCGTTCTGTTCATAGTCGAGCACCAGCAGTTTCTCGCCCCCGTTCTCGTCATACTACACTTATTTCATATGTACCTCCAGTTCATGCACCAGCTGGTGCACCTCCTGCTGCACCACCTGCTGCACCTCCTACTGCACCACCTCCTGCACCACCTGCTGCACCTCCAGTTCATGCACCACCTGCTGCACCTCCTGCTGTCCCACCTGCTGCACCTCCTGTTGCACCTACTGCTGCACCACCTGCTGCCCCACCTGCTGCTCCTCCTTCTGCACCTCCTGCTGCACCTCCTGCTGCACCACCTGATGCACCTCCTGCTGCACCTCCTGATGCGCCTCCTAATGCACCTCCTGCTGCACCTGATGCACCTCCTACTACACCACCTATTGCACCTCCTGATGCGTCTCCTGCTGCTTCACCTGCCTCACCTTCTACCTCTGATCCGGATATTATTTGTCTTTGATGTACTTTTTTTTTTTGTTATTGACATGTAAAACAAATGTAAAATTCATATTTTGAATGAACATGTTATATTATTTATCTCCTGCTCATTGTGAATTGGGTCGTTACTTTAAAAATGTTATTTTGAACTAAATTAGCATTTAAATATTCCACATAAAATGAATACATTCAACCTGACAAGTACATTCAACAGCAATCCTAACTTAAAATTAAGCTATTGACAATCCTATCTTCACTTCATTGATTCCACCATTGCAAGAAATCGTCATTATCTCTAAGATCACCAGACCACTGCATAACATTTAAAAAAAAATGACATTAGAACATATGGAAAAGTTATATGTCGATTGGTAAATACATATAAGCTCTTTAAGGAATGAACTTACTTCGGTCATTTTTGTAGAGTTATATGTTGAATCGTCACCAAAGTTGTAAGATCCATTATCCTGTGGAAAACTCGTTGTTTGTGATTCAATGAAATCACCTACATTATAATCAGTATTTAAATCTACACTCGTAGATGCCTGTGAAGAAGGTGGCCTATTCGGACAAGTTCTCCTCGTATGACCAGTATTTTTACATAACCCACATCTCCTTCCATTTAGTTGATTCTCTACAATCTCAAATGCAGAAGGATCTCGACGTGTAGATGTTTGGCCCTGTGATGAATTCCTTGAACCTGGATGACGTCCTCTAGAATATAGCATAATAGGGTGACTGACTGGCTTATCATGGATGGCAAGATTTTGAAGATGATTTAGGAGCATCTCTTGATCATACGAAGACAAATGTCCATATTTGTTCTTAATACCTTCAAAGTGTACATCTAATACATCCCCAGGGCTCCTCCTTTCAATCCTCAAGTCAGCCAATGAGATTAAGTCTATTCTCCATTGTGGGTGTATGTCATCCAAATGTAAGTTGTCCATCCATTGCATTTTGTGCGCACACGGTAGGCCCATTGAAGCTGTAAACTCTTCCGTACAAATGGGTTTCAATGATCGGTTCATAAGCATATCATATTGGTTGTAAACCTCATTTATTGCGAAATGAGAAACTTTGTCCTTCAATTCATCAAAGAAATGAATAGACACATCACATGCAAACCGAATCTTCTCATCCTCAAGTTGAATCTTGAACTCTACAAATTGATTTTCAATGACATGGGCTATCTTTCTTCTGACAACATCTAGATCACATGTAGATGTAGATATATAACTTTTCAGAATAGCATGTGCACCCTCAACTCTTGAAGTAGCTCGATTCTTAAAATGTAAACTCCATCCGATCCATGCCTTGACGAATTATTTTTTAAGTGGGATCCATGTCCTTGTTAAGTAGTTCACTGCCTGCGAATTATCTCTAAAATTTTGTTTGAATGCCTCAAACGCTGTATTAAATGCTTCTTCGGTTGGGGACTCAATCATGACATTCCATTCGGTAAAAAATGCATTTCAGTCTTCCATTCTCTTAAACAAAGGTTTACAACGAGCGACAATATTCTTGTTGATATGCCAGGAACATAAAATATGTACAGCATTAGGGAACTCCAAATCAATGGCATTCTTTAACGCCAATTCCCTATCAGTCAAAAGAACTTGTCGATCATGGTGCACTCCGAAGACCTTTTTAAATATCTGTAATGCCCATACATAATCTTCAAATTTCTCATTTCTTAGAAATGCAAAGCATGAGCAGAAATTCTTATTGAAACTTGTCACACCAACGACATGAAGCAATGACATATGATATCTGTTGGTTTTGTACGTGCAATCCATCAGAAACCCATTATGATATCTGTCGGTAAGAAAAATTGACTTCGGATGTACGAAAAAGAGATGGGATAGATGACCATCACTGTCATAGTCAAGAAAGTATTGATAACCACCTTGTTGAAGATCTTCTATCAAAGCTTCAATTGTAGTTCGACCCCTTAGTTGCTCTTTCCGAAGCGCAGAACAAAAGTTGTACAAATCAGCCGCTGATATTCCAATATCTGGATTTTGATTTCTAAGGGTCGTCAAAATTTGCCGTAGTGGTATATTGCTACTCCTCATTTCAATGATCATTCTTTTCTCAGAATCTGAAAAACATCTTGTACTTGGATGACCTAATAATACATCCGATATATCATGATTGTGCTCCAAACTCTTTATGGTCAACTTCCATGACCCATCAACAATCTGTTTTCCTTTAACTTCAAAAGGACAATTACATTGGCGAGAGTATGCTTTCCTCTTTCTATCATCGTCATCCAAGCTAACCGTGCTGCGGTATTTACCTCCTCTATCGCAACCAAGGACTAATTTATTTTCCTTTTTACATGACCTCTTTATCGTACATACAAAGCCTTGTTTAAGAGCTATATTCTTAACATAATTTATAAGGTCTTCACGACTTTCAAAACATCCCTCAACAAACTCCATGCCACTTGAGGATTTAAACCTACCTCTAAAACACTAATAATAATGATTTCTAGAAAAAAACTGAGATAGGACTTACCTTCGATTCGAGATACGAGATCCAGACATTAGCTTGAGAGAGATAACTTCGACCCGAGCTAACAGATTGAGAGAGTGAGTGTGTTGAAAATGGGAATGATTTTTTTTTAAGGGTTTGGGATTTAAAAGGGGTTCATTGTTTTGGGATTAAAAAGGGGGGTTGAAAATGGGGTTTTAGGGTTAAGTATTTGAAAAAGGTGGTTAAAAATGGAGTATAAGGGTTTGGGATTGAAATGGGGTTCAAGGGTTTGGGATTGAAAAGAGAGTTGAAAAGGGGGTTGAAAATGAGGTTGTAGGGAGAAGTGTTTGCAAAAGGGGTTTAACGGTGAAAAGTGGGTGTTGAAAATGGGGTTTAAATTTTAAGGGAGAAGGGATTGAGAAAGGGGTTCAAGGGAGAAGGGAGAGGGAGAGGGAAACGAGGGTTTAGGGTTTTGAATGGAATGAGACGAGTGGAATTTCGTGGATCGATTTATATATAAGTTCCATTCATTCGAATGAATCAGCCCATTCATTCGAATGAATGCCTTGAAAACGTGCATTCATTCGAATGAATGGTCTGATTCATTCGAATGAATGCATCAGATACTGCCTGAGAATGGCAGTCCAGGAATTCATTCGAATTGAATCAGGCCATTCATTCGAATGAATGCACGTTTTCAAGCATTCATTCGAATGAATGGTCTGATTCATTCGAATGAATGCATCAGAGACTGCCTGAGAATGGCAGTCCAGGCCATTCATTCGAATGAATCAGGCCATTCATTCGAATGAATGCTTGAAAACGTGCATTCATTCGAATGAATGGTCTGATTCATTCGAATGAATGCATCAGAGGCTGCCTGAGAATGGCAGTCCAGGCCATTCATTCGAATGAATCAGGACATTCATTCGAATGAATGCACATTTTCAGCCATTCATTCGAATGAATGGGCTGATTCATTCGAATGAATGCCTGGACTGTCATTCTCAGGCAGCCTCTGATGAATTCATTCGAATGAATCATCCCATTCATTCGAATGAA
Source organism: Chimonanthus salicifolius (assembly GCA_013350335.1). Classification (NCBI taxonomy): domain Eukaryota; kingdom Viridiplantae; phylum Streptophyta; class Magnoliopsida; order Laurales; family Calycanthaceae; genus Chimonanthus; species Chimonanthus salicifolius. Next base: position 20,234,408 of record CM023534.1, read on the forward strand.
TGCCTGAAAATGTGCATTCATTCGAATGAATGGGCTGATTCATTCGAATGAATCAACTGAACCAGAGGGACTGTCATTCCGTGGCAGCCTCTGATACATTCATTCGAATGAATCATCTGATTCATTCGAATGAATGCACGTTTGAAGGCATTCATTCGAATGAATCAGTTGATTCATTCGAATGAATGCTGTGTATGCGAATGAATCGAATGATCGGGCTGAACAGTACTCCGTGTTACTGTTCAGCCCATTCATTCGAATGACTGGGCATTCATTCGAATGAATGTATTCAGCGGAATCGTGTGCGAATGATTCGAATGATCGGGCTGAATAGTAACACGGAGTACTGTTCAGCCCGATCATTCGAATGAATGTCCAGTCATTCGAATGAATGGATTCATTCGAATGAATGCCAAGATGAATTGGGCATTCATTCGAATGAATCCATTCGGCGGATTCGAACGACTTGGGCATTCGAATGATCGGGCTGAACAGTACTCCGTGTTACTGTTCAGCCCATTCATTCGAATGAATCCAAAATGAACTGGGGATTCATTCGAATGAGTGCCAAAATGAACTGGGAATTCATTCGAATGAATGGAAACGCGGGGGCAGAATCGTAATTTCACCCGAATTTCGAATTCGGGTGTGTAGAGGCAGAACAACCGAGTGTGTGTAAGTGCTCCCTTTTAGTAATCATGTTGGCTAGAGATTGACTTTATAAGATAGATTTGAGGATTGTGAAAGACATTTGTCACTTAAGCGAGAGAAGTTTTTTCTATAACTTTGGTGTGCCATATGGTAGTGAGTGTTGGATTTATGGCTCAAAGCCTTATTGGACCTGAGTTGTCAGATGGGCCCAGGCCTAGGCCCAGTGGGCTCAATCTGTTGTAAGCTAAACTATTTAAGTTCTCTTTGTCTAAGGGTTTCTTTGGTGAAGCCTAAAGAGACCATCCCAGCTCCAAGGGAGAGCTGCGAGGAGTGAGAGTTTAGTGAAGAAAATAGAGAGAGGGACGAGGGAAGATACTGGGAGATTTGGGTCAGGGATTCCTGAGTGGCATTGTCCATAAATCTTATACTTTGTATTTATTCTTTATAAATAAGATCTACACTCTCCCGTGAACGTAGGCCAAAGTTGGTTGAACCACGTATATCCTGTGTTCTTTTTGTTCTTGCTTGTGTGTGTTTGATCTGTAGTTTTAATGGTGAATGTGGGTTGGGTCTAATCTCCAACAATTGGTATCAGAGCCAGGTTTAGAATCGGGACTGGAGGAAATCACAGATCGAAGGAGGCTGCTGCGCAGAAGAGAGATTGGCCGAGAATGAGGAGAACTGCAAGTGCTGGCTAAGAAAGGAGGGTCGAGAAAATGGGCACCGGCTGTAGGAAGGGCTAGATCAAATCTGATCTGCAAAGGTTGTAGATCTGATGCAGCATATCCAATAGAGGGGTGCGGCCTGCAATGTGCAGCAACACCGGAGGCAGCTGCAAGTCGCAACCAAGGAGAGGTAGCACTAGCAATGAAGGACAGCTCAACCAACAGAGAGATCTGAGAGCCTATCTCGACTGTAGATCTGGGTTGCATCAAATTTGAGGCAAGGAGCAGCGGTGGAGCAGGAGCAGCAAGGGGCGAAAGCGAAGCCGCATAGTCGTCGGAGGAACAGATCGGCAGATCTGATATCAGAGGAACAGTGGCGCTTGAGAGCAGGACTTGAGACAGATCTTATCTGAGAAGATCGGAGGTGCTGGGTTTGTCTTAGGGCAGATTGCATGGAGAGGTGGAAAAACGGCAGCAGAAAGGCTGCAGCAGCGAGACAAATCGGCTACAGCAGCCTGAGCCAGCGGCACGAGGGCCAGAGGGTAGATCCAAGCGGTGAAGGAAAAGAAAGCCAAATCTGAGAGCAGGTCGTGAGGAAGGAAAGGGTCTTGCAAAGACCCGTCGCTTGCAGCCAGATCTGGGTTTTCATCTAAAGTCACAGCGACAGCATATCGGATCGCTCAGGCAGATAGGTCAGATCAGCATGTGGCAGCAGAGGGGTTGTAGCAAATCAGAGAGCAGCAGCAAGAAGGAAAGTTGTTGCAGTAAAAGCCGAGCGGCATCGATTTTCTCTAATAGGCAAAGAGAGAGGCTCGGTAAATCTGAGTGGCTGACGGATGGTGTAACTCCCCGCCATTTTTCATTCGCTTTCCGAAAAATTAGAGTCTATTTTTTTTTATAAATAGAAGAGTGGTCGAGAGTGGGACGTCACGACGCTGAGTTCAGTCCGAACTCCTAAAGTTCGACCCTTAATTGGCCAACACTACGTGTGCATGAACTAAGTCCATGAATACGGTTCACACGTAATAATATATACATGCGGATTAAATCATAAGCTGTGGATTATAATAGAACCTAAATCTATTCCTTTTTAAATAGCAAAGTAGTTCAAGTCTTTAACCATAATTACCTTTAACTCAAATATCCAAAACAAACCATTCAAACCATAGCAAAATTATCTAAGTTATTACATGCCCGAAATCTAGCTACTCAAATTACAAGTCCATGAGTAACTTTAAATAAAATATAATAAAAGACATCCAAGCTCCTAAGCTTGGCTCCGATCTCGCTCATCGTTTCCTTCATTCCCTGTGTCATTCACTAGGGTAGAAGTAGGACGTTAGACCAACGTGCCCAGTAGGTATTCCAAGTAAGGCTAACACATGGTTAGTACAAATCATATATAATAACATAATGTTAAAATCATATAAAATCAATGTCATGTCATGATGTCAAATGCAATGAGTCCCACCCATCACAATCACATGTATCCTCTTGATGGGATTCTCATCATCAAGGTATCCCCACAGTTGCCTTACAGACGCCCCGACGGAGTGTGTTCTCCGGATTCTTCTTGATAGATATACACATCAAGGTCTTCCTACGAATGCCTTACGGACGCCCCGATGGAGCGTAGCCTCCGGTTACAAACATCCCTCCCATGCCATGCATGAGATGTATATGTCCATATGCTACGTATTAGAATACCCATAGCATCAAAACTTCATATTTGAAATATATAATTTTTACAACATAAACCATTAAAATAAGAAGTTAAACCATATTACATAACCATGGTTTCAAAGAGGTAGAATCCTACCAAAGACAACTAAAGTGTCCTTGAGCTTTAATCCGGTAACCGTTCACGATCTTGCACCCCTTGTGAAGTCCCGTTACCTTATAACATATCAACCAATTAATCTCATGTCCCATTTGATTTACAATAATGTCTAAGTCCATAACCACAACCTTGTGGGGTTCGGTCCTACACCATGGCCGAACCTCACTCACTTGATTTTAATCCCTCCTTTGATTTATTAATCAATCATCCCTAAGTTAATCATTTAAACCCTTAACCTAAATCCATAAACCAACCTTTGTGGGGTTCGGCCATACAACATGGCCGAACCTCACTCACTTGATTTGGTCCCTCTTTGTAATCCTTTGATCTTTTCAATTAATTCCAAAACCATGCCATCCTTGATTCATAAAACAAAACACTTATAAATTAATCATCTAACCTTATCAACACCTTAAATCCATAAAACATTCCCCATTGGGTTCGGCCCTACACCATGGCCGAACCCATGGTCCATCATTTTCACCCTTAATTACATCTTTGCCATTGTTTTATCTATGGTTGTCCATTTCATTCATTTAAAATATGCTTAGACTAATAAATAACCCACTAACATGGTTCATGGGGTTCGGCCATACACCATAGCCGAACCCATGATCTTTCATTTTAGCCTATATTTAAATATTGCCATTATTTCCATCTCCTTATTTTTTGGTCCAAAAACATATATTCATGACTAAATAATTCATCAACATAAACAACACCCATAATCCAATCCTTCCATCTCCTAACATAATTATTCATCTAACATGATTGGTCCATGAATGACCCATAAAAATTGATTCATGGGGTTCAGCCATACACCATGGCCAAACCCTATGATGTCTATATTCCATCTTTAAGTTCATGAACCAAGGTATCTATAATTAAATCCCTCAACATGACCTCATTCAAATCCTTTACAATCATCAATACTTTTCCATGGAAAGACCTTTTTAAAATTATTAATAATCTTCCATGGCCGAACCCTATGGTTCGTAATCTTCTCTTTAAAACCATTCATCCAAGATTATAATCCTTTGATGAAGTTCTCATACATTCATCCATTTGAACCCTGAAAACCTTTTAAAAAAATCATAAACATACTTCTATGATTTCCATTATTCAAATCCATTAAAAAATATTAACAATGTCCTTCCATGGGGTTCTGCCATACATCATGGCCGAACCCTATGGTTCATTCTTTTCATTAAACCTCATCATTCATCCCTTAATCTTTCTTCCATGGGGTTCGGCCATACACCATGGCCGAACCCTATGGTTCCTTATTTTAACAAAATCCATTAAAATACCTACTGGTTCCCCGACTCCTCCGGTTTTCCTTTGCTCCTACTCGTTCTTTCAATCTTTTCTTTCCTTAGCCTCTTCCTCCTTCCTTCTTACTTCTTTGGCCGAGAGTGAGACTTGAGAGAGAGAGAGAATTCAGCCTTGAGAGCACTTGAGAGGGAGAGAGAGAGAGTTCGGCCTTGAGAGCACTTGAGAGGGAGAGAGTTCAGCCTTGAGAGCACTTGAGAGGGAGAGAGAGAGTTTGGCCTTGAGAGCACTTGAGAGGGAGAGAGAGAGAGTTCGGCCTTGAGAGCACTTGAAAGAGATAGAGTCTAGAATGCAACCCTTAGTCTTTTCTTTGTTTCAATGAAACACAACCAAGGGTGGTGTCCTTTGGTGACACCCCTTTGTAACTCTCATTTTCATTAACTTCCATCCTTAATGCTCCACTTGGGGGTTTCATCCATGAGATGAAACTCCCACCTCCAAGTGTGAACCCCTTGTGTAACTCCCACAAAACCACCACCTCCCATTGATATTCCATTTTGGGGGTTTCATCTATGAGATGAAACTTCATACCCCCCTACCCCACCCCCCCCCCCCCCCCCCCCCCCCTCTCCTCCCCTCCAACGTGTACCCTTTGTTTGAATTTGAAATAACCAAAACCCCTCACCTCTCCATTAATGATTCAAGTGGGGGTTTCATCCATGAGATGAAACTCTCATTCCAACGTGTACCCTTAGGTTTTGACTGGTGTAACCCCCAAAACCCTTTCATCCAACTCACCTAACTCATATAATTTAATTCAAATCCATTCAACTCACTTAACTCATCATCTTAAAATCAACTCAATCACTTGATTGCATTCCCATTTAATTCAGCCCCAATTAAGTTAGGCTTGAACTCACTTGGTGGTCAACCAAGTCAACCATGACCCATTAGGTCTCAATTGGGCATTTTGACCCAAAAAAAAACCTTGACCCAATTAAATGCACCTTACCCATTTACTTTAAATTGGACCTTATATCATAACCGTTGGGTGTTAATTGGGCCATTGACCCAACACCTTACCCATCTAAGGTTCATATCCGTTAATTCACAATTTAAATGGCAAATTCCGTAAATATTGATAACTTGGAAATCCGGGGTGTTACAGATGGTGTAGCGCCGGTGGAACAGCAAAGCTGACCCATTCAGATCTCAGGTAGGGAGCCATCACAGAGAGCGGCAGTGGTAGCAGCCAGTAGGCAAATATGGTTTTCCGGCGGCAACAAACAGGTGAAGTTGTATGCAAATCTCAGAGCATCGAGACAGTAAGTGCGGCCACACCAGAGTCGGCCAGATCTGGGAGATCTGTGGGCGGATGTTTGAAGAAGAGATCAGAGAGGTGTAAGAAGGCATCACCGGAAATGGAGAGGTCAACCGAGCACACACAGCAACAGGTCGCTCCGGCCAGCAGTGAGCGGTGACGGCAAGAGGCTGCGGCAGGAAACCAGAATTCCGCTCAGTTTTGGGGTAAAACTGAGTGGAAAGATTAAAAAAAAAAGGTTTTGGTGGTCTGGAGGACCACCATTTTAGGTGCACAGGCAAGACCACAGATTTGGGTGCACCGAGGGACTATAGATTGGGGTAGTTCTGCAGGACTACAGGTACTGTTTGCATGGTGATCAGCAGGACTACAGTTTCAGGTGACCCTGCAGGACCAAAATTTCTGATACTCTTCAGCGGACAATCAACGGTCAGAATTGTTTTACAATTTCTGGAGTCATAGGGAATCGGAATTGAAAACCATCTTCGCCTGTGCGACCGCAACTAAGAGATCTACGCAGTGACCGGTGTCGATTTGGAAAAGGAGAGGAAAATTTTGGAGGAATCGGGAGTGGTCAACGGTGGTGCAAAGGACTCGGGCGGCAATGGTTGGGTTGTTCAATCTTACTCAAGACTGGTGGAGCATCCTAAGGTAAGGGATGGATGACTTACAGAAGATGAAGATTTGGAGGTGCTACACAGCAGGTGGAGGTGTCATAATAAGAGGGCAACAATCTTCATGGTGTCGGGCTTTTTCTCCAAGGTGTAGTTTGTTGGATTTATGGCTCGAAGCCTTATTGGGCCTGAGTTGTCTAATGGGCCTAGGCCCAGGCCCAGTGGGCTCAATCTGTTGTAAGCTACACTATTTAAGTTCTCTTTGTCTTAGGGTTTCTTTGGTGAAGCCTAAAGAGGCCATCCCAGCTCTAAGGGAGAGCTGCGAGGAGTGAGAGTTTAGTGAAGAAAATAGAGAGAGGGACGAGGGAAGATACTGAGAGATTTGGGTCAGGGATTCCTGAGTGGCATTGCCATAAATCTTGTATCTTGTATTTATTCTTTATAAATAAGATCTACACTCTCCCGTGGACGTAAGCCAAAGTTGGGCTGAACCACGTATATCATGTGTTCTTCGTGTTCTTGCTTGTGCGTGTTTGATCTATAGTTTTAATGGTGAATGTGGGTTGGGTCTAATCTCCAACAGTGAGCTCACCCCATGGATTTTACCACACGTAAATTCAAAAAAAAAAAAAAACATGGAGAAAAAAATATAGAAAAGGTGAAGAGAATTAACGCTTGATAAGCAATCCTATTTTCTTTCATTCACTATTGATATAATATATTAGAATCTTGCCACTTAATATTAATATTATATATCAAGTAGTCCTAATTCTTTCTCCCACCCACCAACTTATTATTTGTAATTTTACCTTCTAAAATTATGTTTTACCCTTCCACTTTCTGTGTTGGTTGGATGTATAAAACGGGAATTTCAAAAAAAAAAAATTGAATTCCCATGTGAGATGAAAAAATTCTCCTGTGTGAGAATGTGTACCCTTTTAAACCCTTAAAATTTGAAATTTTGATATAAATAATGTCCTAAAATTTTTAAAATTTAAAATTTTAGAAATGTCTAAAAATTTTATAAAATAAGAAAACAACATGATGAATACCTTAGTTACATGATATTTCACTACAATTTATAATTTTTTATTACAAAATTTATGAGTTTCATAAAAATATTAGAATAATAAAAATTATACGAACATCCTAAAAATTATACATATTAAGAGACTCTTCATTTAATTGTACAAACATTTTTATATCATTTCATTTATTTTCTCTATAAAAAAACTCAAAATTAGAAAGTATCTTAGAGATCTCGACCTTTATTAATTTTTCAAAAGAATTTCAGAAAATCATAAAGAGACTGTACAAATCACGTTAATAACATTAATACATCTCCATTTAATTCCATAACAGTAAATATTATTTATTGAATTATTTGCAAAAAAACCTCCTTTTTCAAATTATGTTACGGCTAAAATTTAAAAAAAATGATGAAAATAATTTAAACTGGTCAAAATCGATGAAAATTATTCAGAAATTGAATAACTTGCTTATAAACCTAAGACTACACCAAATATAAGATTCAGCTCGAAAATTTTAATAACTATATAGAGCTCACAAATAATTTTAATAAAAAATATCTATTTTGAATGTGAACTTGTAGAAATCTTCTTAATTTAACTAATGATGTCATTTTTTTGTGTTTTTGAAATTTTGATCATTTTAAATTATTTTAGAAATTATATTTGCTGTAAATTTTTATGCTCATGTACGATTATACAGAATATATTATGACATTACATTTATATTTGTCAATACACTTTATCTTTTTCAATCTATGTAATAGTTCATTTAGTGGAATCTCTTTTAAATTTTTTATAATTTAATTAATTTATATTTTATATTTATTCAATTAGATAAATGCAGTCTCTTGTTATATTCTAGAAAATTCTTTATTCATATTTAAAATATTAACCAATATTCATGTTAATAAGATGAATAAATTTGCTATATCGTAAAAAATATGAGAATATCAACTTGAAATTCCAATGTGGTCACTTTTCTTAGGTGGCTAACTCTAAGTCAATGGAAACATTAATATGGTTCTCCATTTTGAATTTATATTGTATAGTGGAAATGACTAGCGTAGCCTTAAATTGGTTCAGTCGGTGAAGGGTTAAAATACCAATCGAGACATATTGTATCGGACGTATATGATTAATATCGACAAATTAGCCGATATATTGGACATGATATCGCCGATATTATAAATATAGTCTGAGAATTATTTTTCTTTTAAAGATGGATGTTAGAGAATTGTAGGAGTGAAACTTCGGTTGGGTTAAAATCTGACCCGCATGACCTAATCTGAGAAATTAATATTTTGGGTCAGATCGGGTTGAGAAAATAAAAACTGGATTGAGTTGAGAAAATTAAAATCAACTCGATCTAACTGACGTAACTCGACTCGACCCGAGTGCACCATTATACAATGACGCTTAGATTGATTTGAGTCAAAAATTCAGGTCGGATTAGGTTGAGTAATTCGGGTCAGGTTCAATAAATTTTGAGATGAGTTGAGTTAAATTTATTAAAACTCGACTTGACCCTACTAAGTTTCAGCCCTAGAGAATTGGAGGAATTATGTAAGACATAAAGAAAATAAAGATAGTGGAAAAAGAAAGGAAAATTAACAAGAAATACATCAACATGGTCAAGAAAACATAGAACGGAGATATTCATGGAAAAGATTGAGGTATTTTATTAATCTTATTGGGTAGAGGTTGACTTTATAAGACAGATTTGAGGATTGTGAGAGAGATTTGCAATTAAGGGAGAAAAGCTTTTCTATAACATAACACCGAGAAAAAAATGAAGAAAAGGTGAAGAGAATTAACGCTAGATAAGCAACCCTATTTTCTTTCAGCCACTATTGATATACTATAGTAGAATCTATCATTAGAATCTCCTTTTATTTTTTTAACTAATTCATAATTCTCTCCATTGCAAGTTTAATATGTGGATCTCTCTTATATTTATCAAGTAGTCCTAACCCTTTCTCCCACCCACCAACTTATTATTTGTAATTTTATGTTGTAGAATGCCTGCCTCTCTCAGGTGCTTTTTTAAGTTATCTTCAGTAAAATGTTGCTTTTTTATTTCCTCTCAAGTGCTTTTTAAAGTTCTCTTTAGTAAATGTCGTTTTTTCTTTCCTATGCATTCCCATGTATCAAACAAGTTCTTTGCTAATTTTGATCTAAACATTTTGCCATCTATTATAGTAAAAGAGAATCACACAGTTATAAATTGCCACATGGGACACACTAACTCTTTCTAATTCTTCACTGAAAAGGTTTCAAATTCCTTCCTTTCATTAGCTTCACATCATGTATATTGTAATTTTTTTTTAAATGACAGAAGAAGGGAACCTCAAGCACAGCCTTACTAAACCAATCTTTCAGGTGATGTCCCACACTCCTACAGAATAGCCACCATTACACCTACAGGGACTCGAACGCACAACATCTCGCTTCCTTAGATGGAATGTTGTCAGCTGAGCAACCCCATGTGGAGAATGTTATCGACTCTGTGCTTATTGCATTTTGTCTTATGTCTTCTTAAAATGAACTTCAACATTGTTTGATAAATTTTGGCCAGTGTGTTTGTAAGAGACATGGTTTATGCTTCTAAGTAAGCCAACTAATCTAAATAACTAAATTATCCTCAAAATATATCCACTGCATATCAACTCAAATGCACAGACCAAATTTTCTATCGAAACTTAAATAATCTACTAATCCCCTAAGATACACCCACTTATAAAGGCTGATTATGGATCGGTCCCTAACAATTGCTAAGTCCCAAAATAAAATCTAAAATAAAATACCTGAAAAATAATAGTAGTCATTATTAAAACCATTTATCCAAATCTATATAGAGCTAGTATTCATAATTCAGTTTGCCAAGTTAATTTTCACTTACCTTCTATGCAACCATGGATTTGGCATCCAAACAGCATATATCATAGCTTAGTACTTTCATAGCCAAGTTCAACAATCAAGAGTTATGATGTCAACAAACCAACACTCAAAAAAAAAGAGTTATGATGTCCCTGCACAACGGATGGAAAGTAAAAGATAGGAAACCATAGGAAAATCAAATCAATTGTAAGACTCCAAGCAAAAGAATTATTGGCTTGGTACCAAGTTAATTGTTCACAATATTAGAAAAACAGAATATAAGTGCCAGTACTCATTCAGGCAGCTTTCTAGAACGAAAGACTGCAAATTTTGACACCTCGGAATATTTGTATGGTATCCCATTCTTTTGCAGAAATGCCTCTAGTAATTTCTTGGCAGCCTCTGGATCAGCACTCTCACACTCTATCTCATAGCTTGTTCCAAAATCATACTGTGTCTCATCTAGTTCCAATTTGAGTCCCTCCCATTCATACACAGCCCGAACATTACGGAAACCTCCCAAGCAAACAACATCAGTACAGCCAAATTCCTCCTTAACCCTCTTCAAGATCCTAGAGGAATCAATATGGCCAAGCCTCCATGGCTCAGAGACGCAGGCACGGGCAATTGAGGAGTCTATCTCCTCTTCATCATCCTCAACACGGCTTACACCATCAACAATGACCGCCTTTGCCTTGAGCGAAACAACACAGAAGGAGCCACCATCATAGAACCGGAGGCGGAGTACAGCACGTTTTGAGGAAAGCTCAGATGCAGAGCCATCAAAGAAGACATTTTCTTGGAGGTGGGTCTTGATGTGAAATGGTGCAAGGAGGTCTGAGAGCCTCTGATGGGTGGTAGCATCAGGAATCCGGAGCTTCACCTCAACTTCCATCTCAGTCAATAAGGTCTTGAAGGAAGAACAACGAGTTAGAGGATTAGGCTTATGAATCTGGTTAGTTGATAAGGCCAATGCGTTGGGCTTTGTTGGAAGAGTCCTTAGGATGATCAAGGTGTTGCAGTAGCACGGAAGTGGCAGTGTTGGTGTTGGTAGGAGGTTTGGAAGCAGAGCGCTTACGAGCTTCTTCCAACTCTTCCTTATCCTCAACCTTAACATCCACCTTGCTCGGCTTCCTTCTTAACATTATAAAACTCTCTTCCTTTTGTTCCCTATTTTTTTCTTTTCTTTAGATTGTAGCAATGTAAACAAGGATTAGGAAGTTCTCAACATCAATTGGACCACAAATGAGAATCAAGAAAAAAGAAATCTTGCACTCCACATAAATAATTAGCAAAAAAACTTGAAAATATTTTATTAAGTAGAAACAAGATAGGATGAAAGAATTGCATGATAAATAATTTGTCAAAAAACAACTGCTAGATTATAAAACAAGCAGCATGCAAGGATATTGGACCTTGAAATCTAAAAGAAACAAGGGCATTGATAGTTCAGTAGTTGGAAAATGCAAGCAAAATCACATTTACACAACAATGTCTAATTTTTAAACAGCATCACAACAAGCCACCAGAGACAAACGAGTGATTGGAGAATATATCTCATGGTATAGAATTTTCATTGATTAACTAGTTTCCACCACTAAAACTAAACAAGTGAAATAAAGGTCCATCAATCAAACCATAGATAAGGATCACAACAGAAAAAATTTACCATCTGATCAGCACAGTATCAGGCATCCACTCTATTATTGTTATTCAGATGTACAATTGGGTAGAAAACAATTATGCACATTCACGGCTAATTATTCACATTATGTGAAGAAAGTCAGAAACTACTTATCATGACCAAAATTTGATGATAAAACCCGATAATATCACCCCCAAAAGAATCATCATTGAGAGCATCTCTCAGAATAATAATTGAACCCAATTGTAGGGCCCACATTATGACCCTCCCCCTCAGCCCCTATCAACATCCATGAATTAGATCAACACCGAATTCGGATCCATTTTAAATTGCACTCACCGCTCGGCACTTGGACCAAAGCTGAGCCTTTGGACCATAAAAGTTTTGTGCCATTTAAAACTATACATAAAAGGATCCAAAGTGTTGCACCAGGCCCCTGATCAGGGCATAGACCTTCCCCACCAATTCATCCCCTTCTAAATTGGGCCCCTTCTAAGGATAACAAATGGACTATTTCTCTTCCTATCAATCATATCAAACAAAAAACAGCCACAATAAGGAGAATCTTACAGGTTCAGATATAAAATGGAAAAGATAAAAAAAATAAAAAAATCAGAGGCAGATGAGAAATGACCAATTGATATCTTTAATATGTGATTTCATTCAGAAATTTCTGTATGGCTATAGATTGGTTGGAAAAGTATATGCCTGCTGTCTAACCATGTACGTAAACAGGCCCAGATCTTTGCACCGAGCGACAAAGACCCGATGACCAAGCAAATATGTGAGACGGTGATATGAAAACGAATAGGGGTAAGAGAGAGAGAAAGACCTGAAACTGGAGAAGAAACGGCCGGGATGGGCGTCGCGTATGCAGGGGCGGTAAAGGGTCGACGGAGAGAAACCCTAGAAGATAAGTACCAGAATAGATAGATCAAAAAGAAGATTGGATGTATCGTGTATGTATATCAATCACTTACAATCAGTCTGGATTCGCGACTGGCGTGGCATCTTTCAAGTCTAGTCGTTTTATTGAGTAAAATAAATAAACATATATTTGTATATATAAAATTTTATTTGAGTATTAAATTTTATTTTTAAAGTAATTTTTTATCTAATGTTAAAATAAAACAGTATTGAATCAAGAAATAAAATATTAAAATTAAAATTAAAAACTTTTGATTTTTTTTCATTTCCATAAATATTTTAAATTTAAAAAAATTCAAAATAAAATTTTATTCTTATATAAATAAAGTATTATTCATTCAAAGAAAAACTCGTAAAAATCATTTTCGACCCGCGGTCAAAACGGGTTCTCAGTTCTTTCTATAAATTTGAGTTCTATTTTTAATTTTTTTAATTTTTAAAATAAATGCATATAAATTCAGGGAGAGACCAAACATTATAGAAGATTCAATTGAGTAAGTTTATTTGAAGCTTTTGGCTTGTTTGAGTATTCCTAATGAGGTGAATCCTATGTTGGTTATTTGAATTTAATTTGATTTTTTGTTTTTAAAATTAAATTAATTGTTTTTGTGAAAATAAAAGTCTATAAATTCATATATAGGCCAACCATTGTAAAAGGTCTACTTAGTGAATTTATTTGAAGCTTTAGACTTTGTTTGAGTCTTCACAGAATCCCAGTAAAGTGAATCCTATTTTGATTATTTGAATTTAATTTGAGTATTTTTTCTTTTCGTAGACAGAACTAAGGGGAGTGGCCATTTTTGTGTTGAAGAGAGCTTTAATCCCAAGACCTTCCCACAAATAAGAGTGAAAATTGACTATCAAGCTGACCCCTCAAGGTCATTTTATTTGAGTTTGCTTTAGAATAAAATTTAATTATTCAAATTTTAATTTTTGAACAACATATTTATAGAGAAAAAAGAAGGAAATAGAGTAGGAAAGGATGAAGAAGCAGGCGAGACACAGTCGGACTCAAATTCAAGAATTCGAGTTGGATTATTTTTTGGTTTTTTTTTTTGTTTTTTTTTGTGAAAATAAAGGTCTATAAATTATGGGGAGGACAAGCATTATAACACGTTCAATTGAGTGAATTATTTGAAGTTTTAGGCTTTGTTTGAATCTCTCCGATTAGGTGAGTTCTATTTTGGTTCTTTGAGTTTAATTTCGATTGGTGATTTAAGAATTGAATTTAATTATGGTCGCGTATACAGACACCCCCATTTTCTGCTAGCAGACATCGCATTTTGATTTCATAGTGGAAATGACGTTTTTGCCCTTCCGCGTTGAATCGACCGAACGAATAGGCAATTTATTTTCACTTCGATCGATCGATCTTAGGCGTATAGAATCGTGCAATTGAACAAACAGTTCGTTTTAGCTTCGTCCGGTTGATCCTAACATCGTATTCAATCGATCGGATGATCCCATGTGATCGTCCGATTGATTTTAACATAGAGGTCGAAATTCTGACAGTCGGCCTCTGCTGTGAAGATCGATCTCACGATCACTTTTGTTCAATCGATAGATTGAATATCCATATAAGTTCGATCTCACAATACCAGAGGATCGTCTCATTGATTTTAATTGAGAGGTTGAAATTTTGACAGTTGACCTCTACTTTGAAGATCGATCGCACGATCACTTATATTCAAATCGAACGATTATGTATAAGTGTAAGATCGATCGGACGATCACAGAAATCGTGCAATCGATCTTACACTAATATATAATCGAACGAACAAACGAAATTTTCTCCCATTTCATTCATTTGTGCGATTGAAAGACCGGAACCCCTAAAACTCATTCTCTTCTCTTCTCCAAATCGTTCGATCTACAATTTCCTCTTCTCCAAATCAACCGCACGATTATCACATTCGTTCGATCTTGCCATCTCCCCTCTTCCACCTTCGATTGTACAAATCGATTTCAAACCCTTCTCTCTACGCTTCCTTCTCCTCCAAACTATTTTCCTTCCTATTTCTCCTCCAATCGATTCTCCTTTACACCATCTTCTTTCACATGGCATCAGATCAAATCAAAGGGTCTACACCAAGAGGGAAGAAAGTGAAAACCATGGCTACATTGAGAGGGAAGAAACCGAAAGTGGTGGAGACGGATACGTTCAACTCCAACCATTTCACCTTTTTGGAAGCGGCAACATTGTACAAAGAGGATTTGTACTCTCGGCCTTACATTTTTGGTAAAATGATTGACCTTATTTTTTTTCCACTCTTTGGAATTAAAATTCACGAGTTGTCACGCCCCGACCCGACCGGTCGGCCCGGAACGCGACTGATTTTTTTTTTTTTTTTTGGAAGATAAACAAAACCACAAGCATTCTTACTAGGCCGGATCAACAGTTAGGCCCAGCGGTTACACATTAGCCCGTCAAGTGGACTCAAACATGTACCATATGCTTCCCAAAAACCAAGATACAACAACATCAATACATAACATACTCAAATCAAAACCAACATTGATTAATACAACGCAAAATAAAATCACTCATTGATTCATCATTCAAAAGCATTGTCTCCAAAGGCAACATAGCCTATTACATCAATTCAACATAAATTAAGTACCACATCCGGTACTTAATGAAAATCAACGGTTCCGAGAACCAACGGAAAATATCAGGGCATTCCTCTCCGAGGGAATCTCAAAACACTGCTTTAGCTTAATCACCCTAAGCCAGAAAAAGAGGGTCCTCCTCCTCGAGTTCATCGCCTGAAAGGTGAGTGGTGTGAGCTAACTAGCCCAGTGAAGGATAATTAACAATGCAAATTAAGTAAATACAAAACAGGTTAGCAACAGTTCAATATCACATGCTTAATAACAATAAGCATAATCTCAAAATAATATGTCAACATCATTAAACCACTGCCATTATCCACCGTAACGCCTGCCGACTACACTGAGACCAGTATTAAGTCCCGACACGGTCAAAATACATCCTTGCAAGTACATCTTCGGCTCTTAAACGTAGCTGATACTGACACCCTCAAGTCAGCAACTGACGACAGCATGGTCTACCCATGGTCCAATAGACATAAACCATATCTCATATGGCCGATATTGGTTCAATAGCCCAGGTACGTGGAAGCAGTCTTACATACACATACGATCAACATCGTAATACCATAATCATCACAGCACTCTTACCATAGTGCATCATGTATAGGCACATGAGTGGGTTCATCAAAATCGAAACCACTCATTGCTCAATATAACACCTGTTTACAAAATTTGAAGAGTTAAGTTCCCTCACCGTTATGTGTGGTTTACGCGGTCTTTGTTCAAACAACACACAAGTGCACAATCAATATACAGATCAAATACATACACACGAGTAGTATTTTGAAATCTCACGTTTTCCCAAAAAATATCCTATGTATATGGAATTGAGTCTCCTACTTGGTTTCTATCCTTTTTAAATCATCCACAAGATAATAATATAATAATAAAAGGGGCTCAGTCCAAACTCATATTGTCTTCTGGGCATTGACCAGATTGACTTATTGAGTGAGGTCTAGATCCTCGGGTCACTTCTCGGTTGTCTTCTGGATAGGACCAGAGCTGACATTTTGAGTAGGCCTCGAGGTCACCCAGTGCCCGACTATAGTGCCGGCTTGAAAGTCAATCACTCAGTTCCCGACTAATGTCGGACTGAAAGCGGATACAATAGTATTTACACTATAAATAATAAGAGAAAGGGGTTAGTACAGTTTTATTTAACAAGGGGGTATAAATCATCACATCACATAATCTAACAAAATAAAAAAAAAATTTGAATAAAATAATAATATTTAATTATTTAATTATTTATTCATTTTTTTTTCTTCGATGGGAACCAACATTTAAAATCATAAGCAACTATAATCTCAAATAAATAAATAAATATATATATTTTAATAAAATAATAATATTTTTTTCTTCTTCTTCTTCTTCTTCTTCTTCTTCCCCGTTCACTGTCTGCAACAGACAGTGAACGGCCAGTGAACAGTAAAAGCGAAAATGGGAAATGGGGGATTTTTGGGACTCGGTTTTTACATCTGACCGGTCCGATGGATTCCTCCGGAAGTCCTCTTTCCATAGGGAGAGGTTTGAAGCTTTGAAACACAGTGAGCCATCCGATCTTAACACCGGAAGCTCACTGATACGAGGAACCCTAAAATTTTTTCTAAATTTTTGAAATCGTTTTTCTCACTGAAAACAGAGCCAAATTAAAAAAAAATTATTCAAAATCGATTGAAATTGAAAGGGGAATGCAGTGGTTACCTTGGATTGAGTTTCTAGGGCTGAAATCCGGATTTTTTAAAATTTTCTTTCCTCTAAGTTACTGTTACAAAAAGAAAACGATCGGCTGGGTTTCTGGTTTCTGCAAGGGAGAGAAGGGAGAAGAGAAGAAGGTTTGTGGGAGTTAAAATAGATGGGGAAAGCCGGAATTTATAGGTTTTTCGGCCGGGAAATCCGGCGCACGCGCGATGGGACGGGACGACGGCGAATCACTGGAAAATCGGGCAGCAGGTCACGCCGCACGCGGCTGATGGTGCTACAGTAACTGGCATTTTTTTTAGTTTTTGCAAATCAGCCCTTCAAGTTTTCTGAATTGCAGAAAAGCCCCTAGCTTTAATAAAAACCTAATTTCTAACTAAAACAATAATTTAAAAAGCTCAAAAATTTAATCCAACCTTACAGATAGGTTGGGTATTAAAAATCTTAATCACCATAAAAATTTCAGACTTTAACTCTTATTAAAAACCATTTATTTAAATAAAAACCATAAATTTACATATTTACTTAAATAAAGAATTGTTAAAATAAACAATTTAGAAACATCATTTTGAGATGAAATGAAATATCTAGATCATTCTTAAAATGGTCTACCATAAAATACAAATTTCAAATTTTATTTCATTTTCAAAACCCTTTAAAATAATTAATACTCCCTTTCGGGGTTTTGACGGGCGATATTTAAATATCATTTTCTGAAAATAATTTTATTTTAAAATCAGAAATGTAAATCCTTCATTAAGGAAAACATTATTTACCAATAATATTCACAAAATCACACAATTTATACAAATATACACAACAAGTGGTAAATTACCAAAATGCCCCTCCAGCTCGACGAACTGAATCACTGAGTTTTCAGGCTCAGATCGGGCCAAACTTGGGCTTTCCTCGAAGCCCTAACCAAAATCTCCGAGATTAATCAGTTAAACAAACTTAACGAGTTAAAACACGCGTAATCTGGGGCAGGGTATTACACGAGTACATTGAAAAACTTGGTTGGAGTCACTTCTTCACAATCAAAGAGGATTTTTATCCTAAATTAATAAAGGAATTTTATGCGAACATGTCAGAAGATAGGGCCAGACATTCCATTAAATCCAAAGTTAGAGGGACCGAAATTATTTTTTCAACTACCACACTGGACAAAATATTTAAGTTTCCTAGTGCCACTATTGTGAAGTATGAAACAAATTCATGGCCTACCGACGTTGCTGGATTCGTTCTCTTGGATACCATGAAGCAAATATGTGGGCGGACTGATATTGTCAAAGCAAATAAGCTCACTCTGATGGATCTAACCCTTGAAGCCCAAATCGTCTATTACATTATTACGAAAAATATTTTACCTAGAAAATGGCATAGTAACCAGGTGACCTATTTCGATAGTTTCCTCATCATCATAAAACACATGGTAGCCTACCGTAAGACGAAAAAATGTAGTCTTCCATGCGGTCTATTTCTGCCTTACTTGTTTGGACAAAGAGGAATCACCCTTCCCCCTGAAGACAAAATAGATTTTAAAAAGACCGATACATTTGATGCATCTACTTTGGGCAAAATGGGATACAAACTCGACAATGCACGATGGATTCCCAAATTAGAACATACTCTTGAGGTTGAGGCACCTGAAGTTGGGGATGAGGCACATTAGGAACCGACTCCTCCGCAAACTGATACTGGAGTTAGTAATATGCTTATTCTTGACAGTATTTCGCAGCTCAATGAAAAAATTGATATGAAATTTGTTGAGATAGAAGGAATGCTCAATGAAAAAATTGATCAGAAATTTGCTGAGTTGGAAGGAAGGATGACCAGAAGGTTGATTAGTCTACAGAATCAAGAGATAGATACACTGAGGTTGTCTATACTTTTAGCAAAAAAACAGGAATACGAGCACTTCTAAGACACGAAGATGGGACCAACACCGTAAGAAATTCTTAAGTCCAATGATGACAGCTCAAGCATGGGGTTCCAATTAGTCTCACACTACTGGCCCCACTCAGTCTCTCCTTATTGGCCCCACTAAGCCTCGTCTGACTGGAATTGTTCCTCCTCGTTCACTGGCGATTGGTACAGATTCTGCCTCCACTTCTCATCCATTTGGAGTTGTTCGTCCGGTGCTACCTTCTGGCCCATTCAGAGTGCGACTGGGCGTCTTCCACTGGAACGACCTCAGTAACTCCATACTGCACAAGCACCTCCTTCATCTGCACATGCTCTTGTTGATGTTGATGCACCTCTTTCATCTGCAGATGCTTCTACATCTACATCAGTTTCTGCCTCCGAGTAGCTGTTCCATTTGAAAATTTTGTAATTTTCATATTTTGATATTCATATATAAATTTTGAATGAACATGGTGAATGTTTTCTTTATATCAAAATTTTGTAAATTTTGAATGAACATGGTGAATGTTTTGTTTGTATGTAAATTTTATAAACAATTAAATGAACATGGGACCTTAGAGCAATCTATTACTAAACATGGGACCTTAAAGTGGTTTGTCACTAAACACATGACCTTTGAGTGGTCTGTCACTAAACATGAGACCTTAGTAGGTAATGATTGTAATAATGATAGACAGTAAACAGTTATAATCACGTAAATAAGTGAATAATGCTTATAAATCAGATAGCCTGATTAAAAAAAGTGTTTTTCCCATTTAGTGAAGACGTTTATCAAAGAATGCTGGAGTAAATGTGGTTGTAATAAATAATGCTGGATTTATTCAAAATAACAATTGTTGCTTGAATACATGCTTGAGTACATCGGCATGAAAATTAATACAACTTTTTATAAATGAAATGTATCCTTGCAACTGAATAATGCGAAAATGATAGACACCAATCACTAATTCCACCAATGCTGGAAATCGTCAGTATCTCTAAGATCACCAGAGCTATATGTCGATTCGTCTAAGAAGTTATAAGAACCAGTCAGTTGTGGAAAAAGGAGTACATGTTAGTATTTTTCACCTTTTTGTATATGAATGAAAATGTAAATATGTAGCTTAAGTAAAAATAACTTACTTAGGATAATTGAGACAAACTCATTGGTTGTGATTCATGGAAATCATGAGGTTGAAGCAAAGTATTTAAATCTACATTGTAGGATGCCTGTGCAGCACTTCTATTTGGATAGGTTCTAGAATTGTGACCAATATTTTTACATATCCTGCATTTCCTTCCATTCAATTGATTCTCTACAATCTCAAATGCAGAAGGATCTCGTCTTTTAGATGTTTGACCCTTTGAATTCTTTAAACCTTGATGACGTCCTCTGGTATACTACAGTAATAGGTCAATTGATATGCATCTCATCACTAGCAAGATCTTTGAGATGATCTCAGAGCCCCTCTTGATCAAATGTAGACAAATTTTCATATTTTTTCTTAATGACTTCCCAGTGTACATCTAATTCATCCCCAGGTCGATTCATTTCAATGTTGAACTCGTCAAATGAAATCAAGTCGATCCTCCATTGTGGATCATCAATCTGATCCAAATGTAACTTGTTCTTCTATTACATTCTGTGAGCACAAGGTAAGCCTATGAAAGTTGTAAACTCTTGTGTCCAATTGAGTGAAAATAACCTGTTTCTGAGCATAACATATTGCTTGTAAACCTCAGAAATTGCAAATTGCAACACTTTGTCGTTCACTTCATCAAAGAAAGGAATCGAAACAGTAAGAGCAAACCGGATTTTTTCATCCTCGATTTAAATCTTAAAGTCTTGAAACTGGTTTTCAATGGCATGAGATATTTTCCTTCAGACAACATATATATCACTAGTGGAGTTAGCTATATAATGTTTTAACACAGAATATGCACCTTCAACCCTTGAAGTAGCTGAATTTTAAAAATGTAAACACCAACTGATCAATGCTTTGACGAATTATTTTTTATGTGGGATGCATGTCCTTCTTATATAGTTTACTGTCTCCGAATAATCTCTAAAATCTTGTTTGAATGCCTCAAACGCTCAATTAAATGTTGCTTCGGATGGAGACTCAACAAAGTCATTCCATTGAGTTATAAATGCATTCCATTCTTCCACTTTCTTGAGGAGAAGCTTACAATGAGGAAGAATAATCTTGTTGATATGCCAAATACACAACATATGTACAGTATTACAAAACTCTGAATTAATGGCATTCTTCAATGTTAAATCTCTATTGGTCAAAAAAACTTGTCGATCATGATGGACTCCTAAGGCCTTTTTGAACATTTGTAACACTCATATGTAATCTTCAAATTTCTCATTTCTTATAAATGCAAAGCATAAGTAGAAATTCTTGTTAAAACTTGTGTTACCAACGATATTAAGCAATGGCATATAATATTTGTTGATTTTGTAAGTTTAATCCATCAAAAAGACATTATGATAGCTCTTACTAAGTACAACTGACAATGGATGTGCAAAGAAAAGATGAGATAAACTACCTTGACTGTCATAGTTAAGAAAATATTGGTAACCACCTTCTTGGAGATCTTCTAAGAAGGCTTTAATTGAAATATGACGTCTAAGTTACTCTTTTTGAATCGAAGACAAAAAATTGTACAAATCAGTCGATGATACTCCAATCTCTAGATTTTCGTTTCGAAAGGTCATCATAATTTGGCGGGGTGGTATATTGCTAATATTCATTTCAATGATTCTTCTTTTCTGTTAATCTGAAAAATACATTGTACTTGGATGAGTTAATAATACGCTCGAGAGATCATGATTGTGCTCCATATTTTTTATGGTCAACTTCCATGACCCATCAACAGTTTGTTACCCTTTCACTTCAAATGAACAATTAACAAAGCGAGAGTATGTTTTCTTCTTCCTCTCATCATCTTTCAAATTAACTGTGCTACGATATGTATCCCTTCTACCGCAATCAAGAATAACTACATTGCGCTTATTACATGACCTCTTAATGGTAGATATAAATCATTGTGTAATAAAAACCTCATTAACATAATTCACTAAACCGTCGCGTCTTGAAAAACACTTCTCAACAAACTCATTCGTAACAATCTCATCATTTTCAACAAATGTGGATAAAACTCCCTCACAATCCATAGTACTAATTTCAAAGAAATTTTGAGAGTCGTGGGTTTGAGAAAGAGTTACCTTTTATTCGAGATAGGAGATTGAGAGAGTAGCTTTAGAGAGATACCTTCGAATCAATATAAGAGATTGAGAGAGTATCTTCAAAGAGTGGAGTGGTTCGTTTTGGAAAGGGGGTTTGGGGTTTGAGGGAAAATAATTTGGAAAGGAGTTTGAGAGAGAATGGTTTGAGTGAGAGAGGTGTAGAAAGGGCTTTGAGGGAGAAGATTTCGAAATGAAGGTAGGGTGGGTGGGGGGTGGGGGAGAGAGGGGGGGGTTTGAGGGAGTAGGGTTTGAAAAAGTGGAAGATGGGAACGAAAATGGAAATGGGAAAAGGAGGTGCGATTCCAACTTATTTTGAATTGCGCAGTTGTGATCGATTGCACGATTTATATGATCGTTCGATTGATTTTACACTTATACACAATCGTTCGATTGAATATAAGTGATCGTGCGATCGATCTTCAAACCAGAGGCCGACTGTCAAAATTTCGACCTCTCAGTTAAAATCAATCGGATGATCCTCTGAGATCGTGCGATCAAACTTATATGGGTATTAAATCTATCGATTGAACAAAAGTGATCGTGCGATCAATCTTCACAGCAAAGGCCGACTGTCAGAATTTCGACGTCTCAGTTAAAATCAATCGGACGATCACATGGGATCATCTGATCGATTGAATATGCTGTTAGAATCAATCGCACGAAGCTAAAAGAACTGTTTGTTCAATCGCACGATTCTATACGCCTAAGATCGATCAATCGAAGCGAAAATGAATTGCCTATTCGTTCGGTCGATTCAACACGGAAGGGCAAAAACATAATTTCCACTATGAAATCGAAATGCGGTGTCTGCTGGCAGAAAATGGGCGTGTCTGTATGCACTTAATTTTTGCATAGTGGTTACGAAGAAAGAGAAAAAAAAAAAAGAAAATAAGGAAACAGATAAGGAGAGGAGGAGGAAACATGCGAGACAGAGTCAAAATCGGACTCGGGAATCTGAGTTAGATTTATTATTTAATTTTGTTTTGAAAATAAACGCCTATTAATTTAGGGGTAGGCCAATCATTGTAGCATGTTCAGTTGAGTAAGTTTATTTGAAGCTTTAGACTTTGTTTGAGTCTTCTAGTGAGGTGAGTTCTATTTTAGTTCTTTGAATTTAATTTAGATTTGTATTTTTAGAATTGAATTTTAATTTTTACATGGTGGATTTAATTTCATGTCTTACATTTTTTTTCTCATTCTAAATTAAATTACAATTCCACAGGTACTGCAACCAATTTGGTTCTTAGAGGATTCAATGATTATCGAGTCGAATTAATACCAGATTTAATTTCCATGGATTTAGGCCTTCGAGAAAGACACGGTAATCTGGATGCTTATGGAAAAAAAAATGCAAAAAACTAAACCAATCCATATTTTCATGTTAGAATTAGGTCAGAACAAATTCTTAAATAATACTCCCTCCGTCCCATTTTAGTTGTCTCATTTGAAATATTTGTATTTTTTAAGGAACTCTCCATATAAGGCTAGCACTCCATATGATCTCATCAATTTTCAACACACTTTATAGGACTCTAATATAAATGAGACAACTATTTTGGGATAATTCCAAAATCCATATAGGACAACTAATTTGGGATAAAAGGAATGTTAGAGTCAAATTGGGTTACAAAACTCAGACCTTTAAGTTGGATAGGATTGGATTAGATTGAACTAGATATGATATAAGTTGAGCTGAGTTTAGAAAAAACTGATCCGACCAACTCAAGTTTCACTCGATCCTAAGATCTCAATAAACTGAATAAAGAGATTACACAACCAAAGGGAGAGAGAGCAACATGGCACCATGTCCTCGTAATTGCAAATTTCGATCAATATTTTTTGGACTAATGATTTGAACATCAAATTACTTTTTTAAGAGTGAATATTGTTTTGCTTTTTCTATAGAAATGCATGAAAAGAGAATTTCAATTTTGTTAATAATTAACACTTACTTTTTAGATTTTTTAATTTCATTAAATTATAATCATTTATAAAATAAATTTATTTTGATCATTGATTGCTTGAAAAATATAACAAAACACCCTTTAGTTTTTTAAACAAAAATGTGAGACTAATTTGAACCGACCAAGAAGAGGAAGAAAAATCGACCTGGGCGGCAACGATCGCTGGGACTGAAAATAGAGGACAAAAGAAGCAGGAAGCAGGAAGCAGGAATAACCACACTGACGAAAGGAAAGGAGGAATTGAAGAAAGGAAAAAGAGGAAATGATGAATAAGGAGACAGTGAGACTTGTTTTAGATTTTAGGGTTGATTCTTGAGTTGGAGAGCCTCATCTCTGGGTCTCTTACTCAGTTATATGTGCACTTGCACACTCATACAGATTTTTCACGTTTTAATAACGTGTTTTAACACCATACCATGATAATATCGTGTATTTACCGGTTTTTTACTGATAAAAACAGGACCTGCAGTATAATCCTGTTATTGTCGCAATAACAGTATTGTATCGATAATACCATGGTAAATTCCAATTTACTGCAGTATTTGTGACAATGAGATTATGAATAAATCAAAATATCAAATCCCAACTGCAACAGAGGAGCTTTCTTCAACCAACCATAGTATAATACATAAAATAAATAAAGATACTACAACAGAATGCAAATTGAAAATGTTTTGTCACTATCAAGAAGAAAAATAGATTTCAAAGTGTATATATTACTCGGGAAAGAAAAAGGATTTCCTGAGTTTTACTGCATTTTCTTTCTCCAAAAACCAGCAAGGGTGGGATAACTTGAAAACAAAATCAGGTATCCACTTCTCAAAAAGGAGAGGAAGAAGAAGACGGGAGCATCCCTGCTTTTGTCATGGCTGAAACTTCTGATTTCATTAGTTGGCCCTAAAAGGGACCTCTTTGAATCTTATAAAAGCATGAGTTGCAGGCTTTTTAACAAGGCCTCGGTTTCCAAGCATTTCCTTGAAGTTGTTTCAGGTTCTGTGTCTTTGGTTAAAAGATGAGCCATTAGCCCTGTCACACAACTGGATGCTTCCTGGTTTGGTGACATGAGTCAAAAACATGACAGATCAACCATCACATCAGCAAACTGGAGGCCAGTGTGATCTGTTTCTGGAAATGGATCACCATCATCTTTTGGATGCTTGAAGAGAACGATTACGAATATGCTGTGCTCCATAGGCTACTGAAGATGCAACTGTTGTTGAAGCTACCAACCAACTGTTACAATAAAATAAACAAATAAATAAAAATGTCGCAAGTGCTTCAGTCTCATTTCTTGGGTATGAGATGCGATCAAACAGCCACATTAGATTTTGTTTCAAACTTTCAGATGATTAGTACAAACCTAGCCAACTTCTTATTTGGGGATGCACGCAATGGATTGGCCAAATTGCAGAACGAAGGGATAGTTGGGAAATCACATCTTCAAGGCAGCTATTACCATCTTTGGCACTATGTATTGCATCTATGCCAGTCTTGAGATATATTAAGTACTATATTTAAAATTTACAGTTTTGGAATTTCATTGTTATTAAAAGTACTGAAGTTAATTTCAAGGCACATGAAGAGGCAAATATTACCTCAAGTATGTGATATACAATTGAGTTTCACTGGTACCCAACTCTGGCTGGAGTAGTGCAGCGGCAACCAAAAGCAATTGAAAGACGGTATTAACCTGGAACAGCATGCATTCTTAATCCAATAACACCATCTCAGCAAAGTTTTTGGATCAAATTACAGTATGTAAAATTATGCAGGAGCTCGTATGCATGCATTTTTAGCTATCCACCAAAGCTAATATGACGGGCACCACAACTGTAGGGCCATATCTCAACAAAATTCTTTCAAACGCCAGACATCAATTCAATAGACACCCTGGAAATGGCGATTGTAGCTAATGATTTACAGTCTACAGGAGGTAAATCCAATAGCCATGTAGAAAGGATCTTCTAATTGGGGGAAGTTCTAATGGTTGGCCAATTTTCTTGGCAGAACTAGAAGATTTGTTTTTCGTGGTCATAAATTTCCTTCTTTACAGGAATAGCTCTTATACTAAAGTTAATGTTCTGCACCATATGTCCATGCTGACAACTGTATCTGCACACACACGTGTATGGTGGGGGTTCGGGTTGTGGGACAGAGTGCATACCTTGCTAAGAAAAAGCGGTTCAACCTTCTGTGGACGCATTTGATCAAGGTTGATGAAATCGGACCAACTTCTCCACTAAAAATAGAATTAGAATGGTAAGTGATAAGATTCTGATAAGATTTGGAAATATACATGCTCTTGTACAATAAGACCTGAACTCACCTCCCAACCCAAACTATATGCTCTTTTGTAGAATGCACCACCGACAAGAGCAACATCTCTGAGCACAACCAGTCCAACAAGTCCAGCTTCACAAACCAAAACAATGGAGCAAATTATTTTTCCTCCAAAGTGGAATTACAGGACAAGTACCAGGTTATACAGTATATGGAGGACTCATGATTGTTCCAGAGTTAAAAGATATCGTCCTTGTGGAGGGAAGCCATTCCAAAGTGTTCAAAATTAGAAAATCCTGACTCTTTATTCAATGACCCAAGTAGATATTAAAAATAGCATAGTAATTGTCTGGAGAAAATCCAAAGAATGGCTAGCTCAGACTCTCCAATCTAGAGGGCCATCCATGTCAGACGCGTCACATGAACAATCTGCACAGGTAACCCCTACGTCCAAGATGAGCCCTATAATCCCATTCCTACGAAATTTGTTTGAAGTTCATTTTTTTCAATAAAACTTTTTAAGTTCATTTATTATTGTCAATTGATAGAGGGAAAAATATTCTTCCCTCCACCCATCTTTTTTCAATTAAACTGTAACCTCTGCTTGTGCCAAAAAGGTCTTTTTTTTTGTAAGATGCTAATGAGAATTACTCAAACAATACATACGGTGCAGGAGGTCCTTTTTCAACATTGCCACAGCAACACACCCAATCAGCACCTGTAAATTAACAAAGAAAAATGGCAATGGGAATGAGAATATCGGGGCATTAATAGCTACTTTAGATGAATACAATTAAGTTAAATTGGCTACAATGACTAGCTTTGAAATGAAAGTTATGACCTTGTCAGCAAGTGGATCAAGATATGAACCTATAACGGAATTAATACGCATCTTCCTAGCAACGAAACCATCCAGCTACAAAAGGAAACAGAGAGAAAATCAAGGTCTCAATTTGAAGATACCTGAGCAGAGCTGTCACAAACTATGGTTAATAAAGTCCTTACCCAGTCAGTAGCACCAGAGACAGCCAATCCCACAAATGAAGAAATATACAATTCGTTTATGATCATCCTGCAACAAACTCATAAATAACAAGGAATTATGTAAGCAACAAGAGCATTCTGCTTGGCTACAGCTGGGTTTGTACAGTCATAGAGAAAGGAGAATTTTTTTTAAAATGGACTCCTGACAACATCAATGCCAGTTGAAATTATAAAAGTATATTGCTGTTCACTGCCCAAGCAAAGGGATTGAGTGCAGTTTCTTCTATTGTGACTTGCAGTTAATTCTGAGATGTGAATGCTAAGATGGATGAGTAAAGGTATGTTTCCTTCTGATTAGCACAGGAAAATGACTATTTTACCCTTGTATTTGGAGTAGTAGTTAGCCCCTTATTTTGTGTATTTTAGGATATGTTTAATGGGATTTTGGACATTTTGCAGGATTTACAGGGAAATACAAGATATGAGAATTCAAAATGGTGAATTTTGCAATTTTTGGGCATAAGTTAATATTTTTGGAAAGCTTGAATTTTTAATAATTATTTTTTACCACAATTTTAGGGGTTTTATTTGTGAACTCATTAATTCAAATCAATTTATGAGAGTTTGAATTAATTTAGTATATTTTTAGAATTGATTGTAAGTGGTAAAATTAATTATTAGATTTTCCATACTTTGAAAAGCCCAATTATTGAGCCCATTAAGAAAAACCCATGAATAAATCCACGTGTGTGAACTCTATTTTCATCATCTCAAGATACATATGAGGAAATTAGAAATTTAGAAGTCAATATAAGAGGATTTTCGAATTTGGCAAGTGGATTAAGGAAAAAAAAACAAAATAAGAAGGGAAGAAAAAGAAGGAAGGTTTGACACATCTTCAGTATTTTGGTCATAAAGTTTCACTCCAATGTCCGATTTCTTTGATTCTTTTTGAGTTGGAAATAAGACTTCAAGGGCTACAACTTTATAGTTTAAGACTTTACCTGATTCGGACATTAACTAGGTCAAAACTGAGCTCTAAGGTGGTACATGTGTAAAAAATGAGATTTTGCACCCACTTTCCTTACACGAATTTAACTATTTTTTCTACCTCCTTGCCTCCTTTAAACCATTCCATGTTTAGCACAAACCATATCAGCCCTCCATGTGTCCTTTGCTTTATTTAAATCTTTAAATCCAAGTCATTTATTCTACCTCCTTTCATCTATAAATACTAACCCTCTCCTGTTGAGAAAATTGAACTTGGGCTGCTGATTTTTTGAGCATAGGGAGGAAGGAAAGGAAGACAAAGAGAAGGGAAAATAGTGTGGAATTTAAATTCCACAATAAGTTTTAGGTTGGTGTTTTAACTTCTCATTGTAATTTCTTATTCCAAGAATTCCATGGTTATGTAATTTTAATTCTTTGTTTTATTAATAAAATTAAGACAAGCTTTTTAGATCTATAGCTTTCCACTTAATGTTTGTTGATTGTGATAGTTTGATTTGACTGTTAATCTCTTTATGAATGCATGTTTTGATTTAATCTTAGAATTTTCATCTTAAACATCCAATTTTTTAGAAAGTTTAGAACCTTAATTTTCCATTCTAAAGCTCTTTTTAAGAGTAATGAAGAATTTAGATTTGGAATTTTATGTTGAATTCTCTCTAAACCCAAGGTTTATTTTGATTATTTCGTGATTAATGAAACTCATGTTTTTCTTAATTAAATTAATTATGAATGAAAATTTTGAATCAATGATCATTAATAAATGTGAGCTCCATGTTCTAAGTTTTGATTTTATTTTTAAAATATTGAAAATAATGCCTCCTTAATCTTCAATCCAAATTCCATTGTAAACATGTATATATGTTTTATTTTTTTTCTTTTGTTTATAAATTCAAATTCTTGAAAATTGTAGAACTAGGTTGGCAAATTAATTAATTGCATCTTAATTTTGTATTTTAAATTAGAATAAGATTGTTTATATTTTTAGATTAAATCCACCATCTTAATTAAAATTAGTTAAATTGTTAGATTATATGTTTAAGTCTAGAATAATTCTAAATTAATATTAAAATTTCTAGATTGGAGAATTAATCCCATATTCATGATTTATCTTCATGTTTCTTAAAATTCTACAATTACATAATTCAATGGTGTATTTTTTCCGGATATATTTTCCTAAGTTCCGATAGGTTCGACCTCGCACTCAATCGCTATACTATCTAATGGTTCCTGCGCTTGTGAGTTATAAATTTAAAATTTGCACAACACCTTCTTCCAACTTACTCTATTTTCATTGAAAACAAAGTCATTTTCTGACCCAACTTTATTTTCTTACGTTTGTCTAATCTTTATTTTCATTGGAAGTGTTTCTGACTCCACTTTTCAATGAAAATGTAATATCTTTTAAGCTTGGTGAGAAAAAGGTTCCTTTACCCTTTGTAAATTGGTAAATGGGTTTGGATTAGGTCGATTAGTTTATTTCTTTGGAGTCATTTTGGAAAAAAAAAAAGGTTAGGTTCAAGTTTACTCATTGAGCCCATTTTATGGCCTAAAATGTCATGCCCAAATTAAAATTCAGGTTGTGAAAGCCCAAGTTTGGCCCGAAAGCCCGAAATTGAGCAATAATTTATAAAACTACTTTTTAATGGTTAATATATTAATAAAAAGGAGAGGCACTAGAGGTGAAAATACATAAACAAAAGAAAACAAAAGGCAAGAGAGAACAAACAGCCTGCAATCCCACTACACCCATGAGACCCTCAAAGCAAGAAACAACACAAAAAGAAGAACTTATACAAAGTCAATACATTCTTTCCAGGTATGTAGGATGTCACTCATAGAGATATTTATGGATTCCACAAGAGAGGACGCCCAAGAGGCATACTTTGCAAGCATACGACCAGAAACTGCTTCAAACGACTAAGAACAATTCTTAAAGATTCTATTGTTACGTTCCCACTATAAACTCCACATTATGGCAAAGAGAGCCAAGCGCCAAAGCAATGAGCATTTTGGGAGACTGAAGTAATGTCCCAAGCATAAGATAACTGAGCCACCGTGGAAGGCATAAATAATTATGAAATATATTTATATCTAAATGGAAAAAATAAAATATTTCCATTTTAGACCCAAATAAGGCCAAGCCTGGATAAGCCAACATATACCTTTTTGAGCTTGAATCAGGCTAAAGTCCTAAGAGTACAAATATGCCCACGCTTGAGTTTGACTAATTCGGGCTAATTGGGGCCTAAGCTCGAGCTCGGACCCTTTAATTGCAATTCGGGCCCAAGATTGTACAAACCCAAAACCCAGCCAGCACACCCGAGTTACAACCCTAATACAAGAATAGGTTCAAGGGTAGGTGGATATAGGTTGACTAGAGCCAATATTACCAAGTATAACCTTTCCAATCATTTTGCCTACGTTACACAAGCAAATAATGAAAAAAAAAAAAAAAAATTTGACATGGAAAGTAAGTACATTTTCTTTTGAATGATGATTATATTAAAAGAAAAGGAGGGATTCCACCAAACACAAACATAGGAAACTACAAGACATCGAAAGGTGACTCCAACCCTATATTTTCCTGAAAGTGCTTTTCAAATTTCAAGGTCAGAAACGTACAAACATGCCCTAAATGATAAATTAGAAATTAAAACATTACGGATTTATTAGAAATAGCACTAATAGATGAGAAATTGAGAGAACGCCATTTACAGAGGTAATGGCACTTACATAAATGACCCAAAACAGCCCTCATACAAAAGATTGAAAAGTTCTAAGCATGAGGGACGAGGAGAGGGTGATCATTAGAAACTTGAATTTAAAGGATAAAGAATGATAAGAGAGTGCCAAGTGCCAGAGGATAAAGCATATGATATGGCAGAATAGAAGAGTATAACTCAAAAGACTAACCTCAAATAGAAGGAAAAAGAGGTACTGATGATGGTGATGATAATGACTAACCTCAAATAGAAGGAAAAAGAGGCACTGTTGATGGTGATGATAATGATATTTGTAACCACGATCCCCTAGGCAGTGGTGCTCAAATGAGCACCACGAGCACTTGGATAAATGAGACCCACCGAGGCCCCATTTTCAAACCCAACCCCTCTACCTCTTCTGAATTATATCCTTACCCAATTTGTCCTAGTTCTAATATGATCTCACCTTTAAATTGACAGGAACGCAATTTCGGGTTGAAACTAAGATCCCTTGGTACCAGCTCGCAAATGAGCACTGTGAGGACCCAGCTAAATGGGGCCCACCAGAGCCTCATTTTAAACCTCCCCCACCCCCCGGCAAAAAAAGCCTCATATACCTCCACCCCAAGAATTGTATCCTCACCCATTTACCTCATTCTAAGATGATATTACCATCAAATTGAAGCCTACACAGGAGTGCTAACGGTGCCTAGGGGATCCTACTTTATACATGCATACATAACACACACACACACAAACACACGACAAATACAAATTTTTGATAATATAAACACTGATTATATCACATGCAAGAAAACCTAAAGAGGTATCAAGGCCATTCCATATTTATAACAAAAACAACAGCACATATTTTGAAGACACTTATAAACAAGAAAACTTGGCCTGCATTCAATCATTTGATGTAGTAGTAATCAGCAAATACAGGTAAGATTTCAATTGTTGCCAAAAAAAAAATCTGGGGAAAAAATCCAAAAAGTAAAAAGTATTAAAAATCCGTAAGTCTGCATTTCCTAATGGTGTATCAGACATTTTTAGAGGTGTACCAAACAGTCACCGAAGTTTCTTATTTACATGACTACATCTCTCCTTATTAGAAATCAGCCAGTTCAAGGCATGACCATGAAACTGGCTTGTCCAAA
Source organism: Chimonanthus salicifolius (assembly GCA_013350335.1). Lineage (NCBI taxonomy): Eukaryota > Viridiplantae > Streptophyta > Magnoliopsida > Laurales > Calycanthaceae > Chimonanthus > Chimonanthus salicifolius. The sequence continues at coordinate 20,266,827 of CM023534.1, forward strand.
ATAATCTATATGGTGAGTAAAACACATTTAATGATGCCCGTCTTTTATCTACATCTCTCCATAAGCTTAAAAAAGAAAGAAATCTCAAACTACCCAGTACCTAAAGACAACCTTGATCACTATATTAGATCCTAAGGCAATAATTTATAAATTTGGTCCAATGATGTTTAAAAAGTGAAACTATGGCTGCCCACAGACCCACCTGAATACTTTGAATGAAGGTCGTGCTATGCATCTGATTTTAAGGGTATCAAATATCTTAGTTGGGTAAGAGTCAGCCTGAACCTAAACCCATTTATTAATGACCTTGAAATTAGAGGGGTCTCTGAAAACATCATTAACCATACCCAATGTTTGGCACATAAGAAACAAAAATATTATTAGAATTAAGTAGGGAGAGGCCTCAATTAAAAAATTATTTCAAGCTAAGGCCCAGGCCAGCATCTATTTTATGTCTAACACAAGTTGTCCATCAGGCTAACACTCCCCATATTATGCCTGTAACTTCCATGAGTCACTAGAAAAAATGAATGTCTAACAACCCAAATATGGAAGGAGTATCCCAACCAATTGAGCCATTAATATTATCATCAAAGTAGATAAAGACGTGAATAGGTTGATACTCAACAGATTCATTAACGTATGAATCATTATGTATACCATATATGATCATCACAAGTACATAGAGTAATGATAGGTGCAGGGCCGGCCCTGAGATTTCAGGGGCCCTAGGCGAACTTTTAAGATGGACCTTTTATATACTCATAAAAAATAAAATCATACAATTTTTTTTACAAAGTGTGAAACATTTAAATAAAATATTATAATCAAATTTATAACAAATTATTATTTAAAATTTATTCTTATTTTGAGATGTAAAATTACTAATTAAATTACAATATTCAAATTTTTTAACATTTATTTTTCAATAGATAAATTAGCTAATTCATTCAATCTTTTTGTCACATCGTAGACCGAAGATAAGATTTTATCAATTTTAACTTTGAAAAACTTATTTCTGCATAGGTTACTGTAACTGGTATAATTAATATTATTTTATAAGCAATTCAAGCATTTGGAAAACAACAATTCATTTTTTTTATATAATTTAGCAATTTATTCTTTTGGTACTGCATCTTTTATCATATTCAAGTGGACACTAATGCAAATTCTCATTTGAAATGAATATATTATTATTATTTTAATTTTTCAATTTTTTTGGATTTTTAAAAAAATTAAAAATTAAAAAATATCTTAATTATAATGATTTATACTTATATACTACATCTAATAAAATCTACATTAATCAAATGAATAAAGCTATGTTTTTTCATCTCTTCAAATTTTATAAGCTTTAAACTATTTTTAATATAAAATTATCAACTCAATATAAATTTCTCTTTCTATCTATTTAGATAATAGATATATTTTAAAAGATTATTTATTAATTTAAATTATTTTTTATTTTTATTATTATTAATAAACTCAATAAAATGAGGACTATAATAAGTATTATGATTATTACTATCATTATTTCAATTTTTTTAAAAATACACGCTTTAAATTGAGTAGAAAAATTATAAATATATAAATTTTTAATTTTAAGTGTTCTAAATTCGAAATAAGTATTATTATTAAATAACTCCATAAAAATAATAATAATACACAGCCGGGATTTGAACCCGCGCTCGTATTTATGAGGCGAATTCTAACCATCCTGGTCAACAATGGATTTGTGTTTTAATTATGTATTATTAACTATTTAACATGTAATAAAGGAGCTTATGAACTTGGGGGCCCTATTTATTTGGGGGCCCTAGGCGGCTGCCTACTTCGCCTATAGCCAGGGCCGGCCCTGGATAGGTGTGAACAGTGTGCATCCGTATTTCACAGCACCAGCCACTCTTATCTAAAATCCAAGAGGTCATTATTTTTCTCAGGTGAGGCATATGGAGGACTTCTTTATTTCATCACAGCTACAGGTTAATAGCCAGTAAATGGCATCTTTTATTCCATGCTGAAGTATTAAAAACTTTTGAAAACAATCTCAAGATGGAGAAAACACTAAGCAACAAGGAGAAATGGTAAATTGCTGCCAAGACTTAATACAGAACCAATAGAAAACTCATGACAGAGATGCTGTACTATGGACCTATTCTGTCACCAATATTCTAACTTATTGCGTAATATTTGAATTTTTCTTTATTCTAATTTGAGCTAGTGGATCATGATTTTGTAATCCAAACTAATAATCACGATATGAATGAAACATATAAGACGTGAATTAAAAATCAGATTATAGACATTTTAACCATTTAAGTCTTGCATGGAAAATTAATGTAGGTATGGATCTTGTAGTGACGATCTTTAGTCATCTTAGATCATATGAATAAAAATATCAAATAAACATGGTTTTTTGTAGAAGTCATCAACATTGCTCATTTTATTATTATTATTGCTCATTTTATTATTATCATGGCCTTATGGGCATATAGCCCAATTATGTGCTAGACGTTGCCATAGAAAACCCATTTCACATTCGTGACTTGTGAATCAGATTCAACTTACCATTGTGAAAATCATCATTGCCAACAAAAAACCAAAGCAAAGCCAATAGACTTGTCTTTAAGGTCAAACTAAAGAAATAAGGCAGTCAGATTACTTTACTTCATGGAGATGTGTGCATTGCTTAAGCAGGGAAACAAAGACCACGATATCCTCACCTGAGAAAATAATGAGCCATCAGATTTTATCCAATGGATAAGAGTGGCTCTTGCAGTAAAATACAGATGCAAGCATTCGCACCAGATCATAACTATATATTACAGGGATAGTTTATCCATTAATTAGACCATCACAGTTATATATTTTATATATCTATATACTATATAATCATAAGACCCACATTTACCTCATCACCACAGTCAAAACCATTTACAGGAAGTTGGCTTTCCATAGGCCGATGCATACCAGACACCCATAGGAGTCAAATCCACGTACTTATATTCCAACAATGAGCTCTTAGCATCAAACACCTGTCTACGACACCTTCAATTACCTATAGCCCAACATGGGCCACCTCATCAGTGTACTGTATTGGCGTAGCAGCTGATGGGGATGAAAAACCTAAACTACCAATACTGTACTGATGATAAGGTGAATCAATTTCTGTACATATCAGCTAATATTTCAAACAATGAACCCATCATATCAAGATTTTAAACACCAGAACCATGGGCTAATGTGTACAAATTGAAAAAGGCAATAAAATTTAATCTTTAAAACGGAAGCTGTATGTGTGCTCTTATATAGAATGAGCTTGCAGCAGTTGGTAGGTCTGCATTATTTCAACCAAAAAGGTTGTAGGTTTTAATCTTTTTACCAATTTAAAAAAGAAAAAATGACAACCAGATGGCCATTCCAAAAATCGGGTAAATGGCATGTCAATACTTGGTAGGGTCATCAATCCCACTAGGACATAGGGGTATATGTAGGTGAGACATCTTTTAATAACCAGAAATATTAGTTGATTTTAATCATCAAAAAAGCTGTGGTGTCAAGACAAAATCAGTGAGCTGCTCATAATTGATTATAATGTTTTATCTTCAAAAACAAATGGTAGTAGTAGTAGTACTGCTAGAAACACCCATGTGGAGTAATACTTTATAAATTGCTATCCATAGCAAGGTTGTCAAAATCGTGCGATTCGCGAGTCGAATCGCACGATTCGTATCGAGTCGGAAGGTTTTACGGTTCGAATCGGTAGAAAATCAGAAATAATTAAAAAAAATGCGATATATACATGAATCGTGACTCGTGCGAGTCGACTCGCACGAATCGTCGACTCGCACGAGTCACACAACAGTTGGTTTCGCTGGGTTCTGTTTTTAAAAAAAAAAAAAAAAAATTTATATTATAACAAGTGAAAGGTCTCGAAAAGACCTTTCACCTACCCCTCCCTTCCCTCCTCTTTGCTCGTACCTTTGCATGTTGTCTTCAGCAGTTCAGCTACACAAGGAAACGGTGCATTCCCTCCGACGATTCCTTCGCTCCTGCTCTCGTGGATCTCCTTCTCCTTCTGCAACCATTTGCAACCATTCGCAGGTGCAAGGTATGTTCTTCTTCTACTGCTTCTTCTTCTATTGCTTCTTCTTCTTCTTCTACTTCTTATTCTTCCTCCTTTTTTCGTTTTTCTTTTCTTTTTCTTTCTTCTTCTTCCTCTCTGATTTTTCGTTTTTCTCTTCTTCTTCTTTCTCTGATTTTCATTTTTCTCTTCATTTTTCTCTTCTTCTTCTTGCTGTTATTTTCGTTTTTCTCCTCTTCTCTTCGTCTTCTTCTTCTTCCTCTGTTTTCGTTATTTCTACTTCCTCTTTTCTTCTTTCTTCTCTTCTTCTTCTCTGTTTTCATCATTTCTTATTCCTCTTTTCTTCTTTCTTCTCTTCTTCTTCTTCTCTGTTTTCGTCATTTCTTATTCCTCTTTTCTTCTTTCTTCTCTTCTTCTTCTTCTCTGTTTTCGTCATTTCTTATTCCTCTCTTCTTCTTCTTCCTCTGTTTTTCGTTTTTTCTCTTCATCTTCTCTTCTTCTTCTTCCTCTGTTTTTCATTTTTTCTCTTCATCTTCTCTTCTTCTTCTTCCTCTATTTTTCGTTTTTTCTCTTCATCTTCTCTTCTTCATCTTCTTCTCTTCCTCTTCTCTTCTTTCTTCTCTTCTTATTCCTCTGTTTTTCATTCTTTCTTCTTCCTGTTTTCTTCTTTCTTCTCTTCTTCTTCTTCCTCTTCCTCTATTATTTTCTTTGCTACTGCTATCTTCTTCTGTTTTTGAAACTCCCAAACAGTCCCCTCTCTCCTCTACTCTCCTTACCATTTTCTGCCGCATGGAAAAGATAATCAATTTATAATTTTATATTTAATTTAAAGTTAAAAATAATCTAAACAGATTAATTTTTTAAAAATTAAAAATAACTTGATTCAATTTAAATGAATTTTTAAAATTTACAAATTTCCCTAAAACTTTAGTCGAATTTTTGAGGTCAATAATACTTTAGGTCATGATTTCTAATGTTAACTTATATTAATATACTATGTAAGTTTATTTATTATAGTTGAATTTATCTCTTGAAATATGAATGAAAAAATATCATAAAAATTAAATGAGCTATAAAACATTGATCTCTCTAACAATATTACATAATTGACTAATTAGAGGCCTTTCACCTTTTTTTATTATTTGCATAATAAAAAATACCATTTAATTAAATGGAGAGAGAAATCAGAAATATTTATCTTCTTCTCTTCATCTTCTCTTCTTCATCTTCTTCTCTTCCTCTTCTTTTTCTTCTTCCTCTTTTCTGTTTTTAGTTCTTTCTTTTTCTGTTTTATAATTGCTGATTTATAATTTTGCTGTTTTTTTTAATTTAGTATTTACATAATGTTGTAAATATATTAATATCATATTAACATATTTTTATGCCTTCTTTTTTTTATGATATTGTTTTGGATGTGGCTTTACAAATTTGTAGAGACTAAAAACAGTTAAAATGGTCCGAGGTCAACGAAGTGGTGGGAATGACGGACAAGATGAAACATGGCAGTTTTGTACTAGGGTAGAATCGGGCAATCATTTGCATGTGCAATGCAATTTTTGTAAAAAAAAAAATGTATGGTGGTATATATCGAATGAAAAATCATTTAGGAAAAACAAAGAAGGACGTATCGGTATGTGATAAATGTCCAGAATCGGTGACCCAAAAATGTCTTGAGTTGATGGGGCACAATGTGGACACAAAAAGGAGAAAAAGAGAGGCTCAAATGAAGGCTGGAAGACCTGAATTTTACTTTGATGATAAGGACACAACAAAAGGGAAAGGACCGATGGAAAACTTTGTGAATTTGGAGGATGACAAGAAGCAAACAACTCTTAATAGAGTTTGGAAAAAAGAAGATAGAACAAATGCTTGTCGTAATATTTGTCGGTTCTTCTATGCAAATGCCCTCCCCTTCAATTTGGTAAAGAGTCCATTTTTTGAACCCATGTGTGAATCAATTGGGAGCTTTGGAAAGGGTTTGAAACCCCCAACATATCATGAGATAAGAAATACTTATCTCAAAATCGAAGTTGAAAATGTAGAGAAAATGTTGGAAAATCATAGAAAGGAATGGGCCAAAAAAGGGTGCACAATTATGACGGATGGTTGGACTGATGGAAAGAATCGGTCTATTACTAATTTCCTTATCAATAGTCCAATGGGGAGCGTATTTTTGAGAAGTGTTGACACCTCTTCAATTTCCAAGAATGCAGAGAACTTATCCAACCTTATAGATTCAGTCATAGAAGAGGTGGGCGAGGAAAATGTTGTGCAACTTGTCACCGATAATGCAGCACCATATGTAAGAGCCGGTGAAATTTTGATGGACAGAAGGAAACAATTATTTTGGGCTCCATGTGCAGCACACTGCATTGATCTTATGCTAGAAGACATAGGGAAGCGGAAGTTGGAGTCTTCTACTATTTCCGATGCAAAATCAATTGCAAAATTCATTTATGGTCATGGTTTGGTTCTAAATTTAATGAGGCATTTCACGAAGAATCGTGAGTTAGTTAGGCCAGCAGTAACAAGATTTGCAACAAGCTATCTTACATTGAAGAGCATACTAAAATGCAAATCTGGCCTACGAAAAATGTTTAGCTCGGATGAATGGGATTTAATGCCTCTATCCAAGACTGAAGGGGGAAAAAAGGTGAATGATTTGATTTTTGATAGTAAGTTTTGGAATCGTGTTAAATTTTGCACTAAGGTTGGAATGCCTCTTGTAAAATTGCTTCGATTAGTTGATGGAGATGAAAAACCGGCAATGGGATATATATATGAGGGCATGGATCGAGCCAAGGAGAAGATTGCAAAGAGATTGAACAATGATGAAAAGAAATACAAGCCATACTGGGCCTTGATAGATGCTCGTTGGAATCAACAACTGCACCATCCTTTGCATGCAGCTGCTTATTATTTGAATCCTTCTTTCCACTACGATGAATCATTTAGCCCAGATGTTGAAATTAAACGGGGGTTGTATCAATGCCTTGATAAGTTGGCTATAGACATGGATGAGAGGATTAAGATTGATGAACAATTGCATAATTTCAAAACTGGAAAAGGATTGTTTGGGGATAGGATGGCCATAGCAACAAGGAAGAGAAAACAACCAGGTATTTGGTATTTAGTATTTAGTTATTTACAAATACTCATTTATTATTTAAATTTGGAATTTGATTTTTTATCACATATTTTATAGCCATTTGGTGGGATGATTATGGTGATGAAAATAAAGAATTGCAACGTGTTGCGATAAGGATTTTGAGTTTAACTTGCAGTGCAACTGGGTGTGAGCGGAACTGGAGTGTGTTTGACCAAGTATGTTTTATTTCTAGCTTTAATTAAATAAATACAAATTTTTAATATTTGTTTAAGAAGTGGAGATAAAAATCTTATATGTTTGATACTTTGATTGTTTTTTAGATTCATACGAAGAGGAGAAATAGGTTAGAGGCAAAAAGGATGAATGCCCTTGTATTTGTAAAATACAATTTACAATTACAAGTGAGACAAACTTTAAGAGATTCAAAGAAAGATTATGATTCTATTTGCCTATCGGATGTGGAATCTGATGATGAATGGATAACTGAAAAAGAAGATCCAGTTCTTCCAGAAGACAATTCTTGGTTGCAAGCCGACGAGATGTTTAATGAGGAAACGAGTAAGCCTTTTAAACTCTTGAAGATATGTATATTATAGTTAGATTTTAGAATACAAAATTTATAAAATATTTGATTTTTCTATTAACAGGGGTTTATTCAAGAAAACGAAAGAGAGTTGAAGGAGAGGAGGAAAGCGTTGAAGAAATTAGTGAGGGAGATGTAGAAGATGGAAGAGACAATTTATCTTCATCCTACTTAGATGTTTTAGATGATATTGATGACAATGACATTCTTTAGAATATTAGATGTTTTGTATTTTGGAATGTAAAAACTTCACTTTTAATGCATTTAAAATCATTTTGAGTTGGTACATTTTGTCATATATTTATGTCTGTGTATATTTACTTATATATTATGAGAATTGAACAAAATGTTATGAATCTTACGATTCTACGATTTACGATTCACGATTCACGGTTCAGACCCCTAAACCGATTCACGTTACGATTCGTTTTTGACAACCTTGATCCATAGCCTCCAACGATCACAACCAACAATCCATGAGTACTGCTAATTTTCACAGAAATCAGATCACCACCAACAATAGATCTTCATTTTACCTTCTGCTAACAACCAAGTGCAAAAGAAACAAAAAATGGCAGATGTCACCACTTTCAAAGCAAAAGAAAACCTTCTATGGCACCATCCATCTATTTCAATTACTACAAAAAATTGCATATCAAAGCATCAAGCAAGCGTTTGGAGTGGAACAAAAAAAAAAAAAAAAAGACCAGACTAGCTAGGATTTCCCCCCTCTATCTAAATCATAATTGGTAGCAAATGCCAGACATTTACTTTAGGTGGCCAATTCAGAAACAACTATCCCACCCTCATATGATTTTCACATATCCCAGTTACCCCCCACCTGCACAGAAAGCAAACCATTTATGCTGCTGAAAGTTTTATAACCAACTAACCTTGGAGTACATCCAAATCCAAACACACCATTCAATGGGTAACATTGGAAGGCACTCTTCTTAGACTGCAACATATTTATAGAAGTAATGTGGGTAAAAGAATATAATGCATCTGAATGCTTCTGGATGAACCTAAACCACAGGCGGTTTGACAATCTATAAAGTTCTCTTCTTGCCTATATCAATTTGTAGTGGGATAATCAGGGATAGAAAAAAAAAATGTAATCCCTTAAAGTTGACTGTCAATCTGCTGAATTACTACTATTGTTCTATCATAACCAGTTGGTAAGTGTTCATAACTGCAGCAATAAAAGCTGAAGGTTTGAGTGACATTGGTGTGAGATAAGCAGTAGGCAAACTTCTAAGAAAGAGAAAAAATACCCAAAACTGTTTGCTAAATCCATTTGTGACTACTAACCCCAAACAATTTGGATAAATGGTTTTCACAATGATAATGTTTGGATACCCTGATTCTTGCAAGATACTTTGTAGATTATGCTTTAACTAATGACGATGCCACAGGTTTGTCATAGTTGAATTTTAATTGACTGTAGAGAGCTTTTCTTTAAATATTTTGCTACAACAAACATTAAAAAAAATACTTATTCGTTTAATGGAACATATAGCACGTTTGAGAATTGAAATACTTAATTAATAAAGAAGCTATAGCATAAAAATCATGAATTACATTAAGGAAAAAGTTTTGAATGAGCACCTCAGTAAAAACATTTTTTACCATCAACAATAAAAATACATTCTTCAAAAGCGCAACTATATCCATGTCTGGTTGTCCTGGAATTTGAAAAATCACGATGCCTGTCCCTGTTATATTATCCATTTCCATGCTTGATAGTCATTTCCATGTGATGCAGGTATAATCCTTGTATAAGCATATTATAAAAGCACTGTTCAATGTATATTTCAAAATTTCAGGTTTTGTCCACATAGTTTAATTAAAACTATAAAGAAAAACGCATAATACACGTATATACCATACTCTAGCCGTTAATATTTGGGTAAATTTCGTTGAAACGTATACACATTATGTTAAAAATAATTATCATTTTTTACCAATTAAATTTGCTTATCGCTAAATTTTTTACAATACTTCTCAGCATACAAACCGCATTTTCACGGCATCCCAAATGACTAACTAGCAATGATCATAACATACTAAAACAAAATTATTAAACCAAAAAAAAAGGTCATGGAGAGCGGAAAGGGATCAATGAGGAGAAATCAGTACTACATACCACCCAAGGATTGGGCCGGAGACCAACCGGCTCATCGAGATCAAATTTGGCAAATTGAAAAAGCCTTCTTCCACTGCCGCTCGTCTGAGGGAAATCACGCCACTGCCAAAATTCTGAAAGTGTGTCCCATCAACTGCGACAACCGCATCCTGCATTTGCCGGACTGATCCAAAGCCCAATTTGATAGGAAATCTGGATTTTGGGAGAAGATTTAGATTGAAAGCGTGGGGCTTGCGGAGAAGGATTTCTCCGCGGAGATATAGAGGAGTGGCGGACTGCAAGAGCTTCCACGGAGGAGAGGAGAGAAAGAGAGGACCAGAGAAGGGAATCCATCGGGTGCGGGAGGGGGAGAAGAAACTGGTGCGAAAAGATGGCGGGAAAAGAGGAGGGAAGATGGAGAGATGAGGAAGAGGAGGAAGGAGGGGGACAGAGGATGAAGTCGCAGAGGAGTGAAAGGAAGATAGAGAGGAGAGAAGAGTTATGGGTTTGCTAAGGTTTCTAGGGTTTCTGAAGACGTTCTTGAGAGAGCTGAATGCCGCCATTAGAGACTGATCAGAACGGAAGGTTGTTTGTTTGCAGTAGAAGAAAAAGAATAACCCGAAGCAGCAGTAGAAGAAAAGGAACGGGATTCAACGACATTTTGATGCTATTCTTCCACCGAATAGACCTTCGTTGCTCACGTCTGCCGTCCGGTGGCATCCACCCAAAATGACGTCCAAAATGTCCAAAATTAACCACATGATTTAATTCGACAAAATATAAAATGATTTTTTAGTAAAATTCTTAAAAAAAATAAAAATTAGTTGAGAGCACTTAAATATTTTGTATGTTTACATTAGTGAAGTTCCACACAAAAATCTCTTTGGTTATGAATTCGTAACCTCGTGAACCTCTTATATTCAGTACTTTCTTTTTTTCAATATTTTTATATTTTATTTGATTTTATATATTATTTTCATACATTTTAATTAAATAAGTTATTTAAATTATTTTATTTTCTTCTTTTAATTAGAGATTGAAGTGGGCTGAACTTACGTTATGCTAAATTCGAGCATAATTAATATTAGAAACACCCAATTCTATTGCTTGAGCTTATTTTTGTAAGCCAATTGTCTGGCCGGAAGCCTTAGACTAATGGGAAAAATCGAAATTTTATTGAATTTTGAAAATAAAAAAGCATCAAATCCAAATTATTTAAAAGATAAAATATAAAATCACATATCAAAAGCTAAAATTTAGAAATTTGTAAAAAGAAAGTAATATCAAAGAGAAAAAAATGAGAAAATTCTCAAAAAATTTAAATCTGAAAAAACAAGTTGGGTCTAATAAAAAAAATTTACTCAAAATGTGAAACTCAAATATGAAAGCAACAACTTGTTTTGTAATAGAAAAAAGAAAATTGAAAATTGATTCCTCTAAAGAGGGAGATAAAGAGAGAGAAGATAAAGGATTAGGTTGACAGCAGGGTAAAAAATCTCATACCCACTCGGATTTTTGAATCCCGAATAATCTAAGTCAATATGTATTGTATTGATTGAAGAGAATGGATATCGGCCGATATGGCCGGATCTCGCCGAGATGTGTCGGCCGATATCCATTGATTTCTTTTTAAAAAAAAAAAAAAATGATACCCGTCATTGGCCCAGGTCGATATCTCAGCAAATATTAGCCCATGTCGGCCAATATTTACATTTTTCAAAAAAAAAAATTGAGCTTTTTCGATTTTTTTTTTCAGAATTTTTTTAAAAAAAAACCACCAATATCCTAAAAGAAAAAAAATTGAGGAGAAATAAAGAATTCGGCCCGGCCGAAGCTTGCACCCCTGGTTGATAGCCAATTTTCAATTTTTCACCCTTATTTGTGGGAGGTCTTGATATCAAGCTCCACTCAACACAAAAATGGTCACTCCCTTTAATTCTATACTAACATGTGTAGATTAGAAAGCTTACACATGTCTCAAGGATTAATTAGATGGGATGCCTGAAAAATTCATGTCTCAAGGATTAATCAGATGGGATGTCTCAAAAATTCAGGTGGGACAATTACGTACCTTAGTGTTAAAAAAAAAACCCACTAACAGTAACTTTACCCTTGTATACACTGTGAGTTAAAAGGGGTATCATTATGCATTAAGCTGCAACTGATTATTTTATTATTTTTTATTTTTTAAATTTTAATTTTAATTAAAAAATAAGGGGAATGATACTCACACAGCATTTTGTTTTTATCTTACACGGGTTTCCCCTTTTTTATTTAAAATTCCAATTTTACCCTTCATTGTTTTTCATTTTTTATGGTATTCTTCAAAAAAACTACAACTTTCACGTCTCTCTTCCTTTCTCTATTCTCTCAAGCTTTCATCTCTCTCTCCCCCTCTGTCCTCCATCCCTCAGCATTCTCTCTCTCTCTTCCATATTTTTTTTAATTCTCACACAAACAACTTCCAACAGCTCCTACATCGAAATCAAAGGTGTACCTGTGAACCATGGGCTAAAGAAATAGAAAATCGAAGATCGAATACACAGTAAGATGCCTTTGATCATTCTGTAATTTCTATATTGATTTACAAATATTTTCTCCACCCTACTTAGGTGCTACAAATTGTGATATTTATAACAGAGAGGGATAGATGAGTAGAAAGAGGTATGATTGCATTAGACTTTTTTGCCTTTTGGGTCTTCATCGGTGATGATCCTTATCTTCTTTAGATGAGGATTAGTGGTTTCAATCCCTTTGGCTGGATGAACTTGATTGCCCTGATTTCTTTGCTTGAAATCAGGAGTTGTACCATCAATATCCCCCTTCAAACTGAGCTGCAGATGACGCCATAGGCCCTATTTGGTACATAACAAGTGATGTTGCTGTCATAGAAGAGCTTTAGTAAAGATGTCAGCAACTTGTTGAGAAGATGGTACAAACTTTGTAACAAGAGAACTAAGAGCAACCTTTTCTCGAACAAAGTAATAATCAATTTCAATATGCTTAGTGCGTGCATGAAAGACATGATTGATAGTGAGGTGTAATGCCGAAATATTATCAGAGTGAAGAATTGGGGGAGATGAGAGATGGAGACCGATATCATGGAGAAGATAAGTGAGCCATGTGAGTTCAGCAGCGTCAAAGGCGATAGCTCGATACTCTACTTCTGTACTAGATCTGGCCACAGTAGGTTGTTTTTTTGCAGTCCAGGAGATACAGTTACTTCCTAGATAGGTGCAAAAACCTGTTGTTGAACGGCGAGTGGTTGGACAGCCGGCCCAATCAGCATCTCAGAAGACATAAAGTTGTATATGACAGCGAGCCAGAAAACGAAATCTGTAATTGACAGTCCCTTGAATATAGCGAAGAATACGCTTCACCATTTGAAAGTGCAGAAGAGTAGGATGTGCAAATACTGGCACACATAATTGACACTGTAGGATAGATCAGGATGAGTGATAGTGAGATATTGCAAACCTCCAACAATGCTGCGATAAAAGAAGGGATCCGGATAAGGATCATTATCGGTCGGACTTGGGAGCAACTTGGTGGCCATCGGTGTGGAGATGGGCTTACAACCTTGCATACGGGCACGTTCCAACAGATCCAAGGCATATTTCTTCTGTGTGAGAAATGAGGTGCCAGAAAATGGTATAACAAAGATGCCAAGGAAATAGTGTAGAGGGCCAAGGTCTTTCATTGCAAATTCATTACTCAGTTGTGCAAGGAATTCATGAAACGAGGCAGGATTAGACCCTATGACTATGATGTCATCAACATAGAGAAATAGCAGTAAAGTACCTTGACGACCATGATAAACAAACAGTGAGGAATCAGCTATGCTGCAGAAGACATACATGAGTTGGTGGTGCAGGAGGTTCCCCCATGAAAACTGGATAAGATAAATTGCCATGAAGAAATGCATTTTTAACGTCTAATTGACGAATTTCTCATCCATGAGCTAAAGCAATAGTAAGAATGAGGCGAATCGTGTAATACCCTGCCCCAGATTAAGCATGTTTTAGCTTAATTTCGTATTTTTAACCGGTTGTTCTCGAGGTTTTCAGTCAGGGCTTCGAGGAAAGCCCAAGTTTGGCCCAATCCGAGTTCGTGAGCTCAGAGATCCAGCCCGTTCAGCTGGGGGGGTATTTTGGTAATTTGCCGCTTGTTGTGATTATTTCTCTAAATTGTGTGATTTGATGATCTTTATTGGTGAATAATACTCTCTTTAATGAAGGATTGCATTTATTATTTTAAAATGATTTAATTTTCAGAAAATAATATTTATTTATCGCCCGTCGGAACCCCGAAAGAGAGTTTTAATTATTTTAAATAATTTCGGGAAAAAGATAAATTTTGAAAATGGTATTGGGTGTTAAACCATTTTAAGATTGATCTAGATATTTCATTTCATCTCAAAATAAGATTTACAAATTAGTTATTTTTACATTTGTTTAATTAAGCAATTATGGATAAAATATGATTTTTGTTTAAATCAAGGGTTTTTAGTGAGAGATAATTCACGAAATTTTTTTATGGTAACCTAAGTTTTAAAAACCCAACCCATCTGTAAGGATGGATCTGATTTTGGAGTTTTAAATTTATTACTCTTAGTTCAAAAATCAGTTTTTATTAATCTGAGGACCTTTCTGCAATTATAAAAATCTTCAGAGGGCTGATCTGCAAACTGCAGGATTTTCCTGCCTACGCCATGCAGGCGTGCACGACCGTTCGGTCGGATTTCCGGCCATCATTGAGATCTTCCGTCTCATCCCATCGAGCAGCAAGTTTTCCGGCCCTCCTTACCGTTGAATCATGAGTACTGGCCGTCCCGTCCCATCGCTGCTGCTAATTGTGCAGCTGATTTCCGGCGTCTCTCTTGAGCTGAATTTCCTATAAATTCAAGCCTCTTGGATCGGTTTCAACTCCCAGCAAATCCTTTGCATTTCTCTTCTCCCTCTCTGTTCTGTTCTCTGATTTTCCAACCAAGACCGAGAAACCTGCAGACAGAAACTCTCTGTTTAAGCTGCTGTTTTTAAGTAACAGTGAGCTTAGAGGAAGATTTTCCAAAAATCCAAATTTCAACCCAGGAATCGAAACCAAGGTATCCATTGTATTCCTTTTTAAATTCTAACCGATTTAGAATCAAACAAAACCGATTTTGACCCTGTTTTGATGGAGAAAAACCTGTTTTAAGTTTTAAGAAAAACCATGGGTTTCTTGTACCCGTGAGCTTTCACTGTTAAAATCGGATGACCCTTTGAGCTTTTGAGCTCCAAACCTCTCCCTATGGAAAGAGGACTCCCAGAGGAGTCCATCAGACCAGACGGATGTGAAAAACGAATCCAGGAAGCCCTCCCTTTCTGGAATCGCATTTCACCTGTTTTCCGCCGTGACTGTCTGCTGTTGCAGACAATCGGAGAAGACGACTCTCGGAAGTTCCGAGAGCCGATCTTCGGACAGTCCGAACGTTCGGACGGTCCGAGCAGTGACCCTCGGACGTTCCGAGCTTCAACCCGAAGCCCAGTTCGCCCGAGGTGAGCCAGACCCACTTCGGAAGAACCGAGCCAGCTCGGAAGGACCGAGCATCCTCGGAAGGTCCGAACCTGTATTCGGATGTTCCGAGATCTGCAGACCCAGGAGACTTCTGTTTTTCTGTTTTCTGGACTTCGGACGGTCCGAGACTCAGTCTTCGGACGATCCGAAGTCAGGCCTCAAGTTCCGAGGCCTGAGACTCAGTTTTGTGTGGTTCGGATGATCCGAAGCCACTGACCCAAGTTCCGAAGTAATGTTCCGAGGAACACTGTTTTGAAAAATAATAAAATATTGTTTGATGACAGTTTTAATCTTGATTATTATTTATCTAATGTGTTTGATTATTTGTGATGATTTATACCCCCCTTGTTAATTAAAAATGTACTAACCCCTTTTTTTTCTCTTATTATTTATAGTGTAAATACTATTGTATACGCTTTCAGTCCGACACTAGTCGGGAACTGAGTGATTCACTTTCAGGACGACACTATAGTCGGGCACTGAGTGACCTCGAGGCCTACTCAAAATGTCAGCTCTGGTCCTATCCAGAAGACAACCGAGAAGTGACCCGAGGATCTAGACCTTACTCAATAAGTCAATCTGGTCAATGCCCAGAAGACAATATGAGTTTGGACTGAGCCCCTTATGTTTATTATATTATTATCTTGTGGATGATTTAAAGAGGATAGAAACCAAATAGGAGACTCATTCCATTAAACCCGGATATTTTGTAGGAAAATATATGATTTCCAAATCCTACGTATATGTACGTATTTGTTATGTATATTGATTGAGCACTTGTATGTTGTTTGACAGAGACCGCGAAACCACACAATCACGGTGAGGGAACTTAACTCTGCAGATTTTGTAAACAGGTGTTATATTGAGCAATGAGTGGTTTCGGTTTTGATGAACCCACTCAGGTGCCTATACATGATGCACTATGGTAAGAGTGCTGTGATGATTTGATATTACGGTGTTGACCGTATGTGTATGTAAGACTGCTTCCACGTACCTGGGCTATTGAACCAATATCGGCCATATGAGAGATGGTTTATGTCTACTGGACCATGGGCGGACCATGCTGTCGTCAGTTGCTGACTTGAGGATGTCAGTACCGGTTACGTTTAAGAGCCGGAGATGTACTTGCAAGGATGTATTTTGACCGTGTCGGGACTTAATACTGGTCTCAGTGTAGTCGGCAGGCGTTACGGTGGATAATGGCAGTGATTGATAGTTGATGATGTTATTATCTTATTTGAGATTATGCTTACTGTTATCAAGCATGTGATATTAACTGTTGTTAACCTGTTTTACTATTTGCTTAATGTGCACTGTTAATTATCCTTCACTGGGCTAGTTAGCTCACACCACTCACCTTTTCAGGCGATGAACCCGAGGAGGAGGACCCTCTCTTTCAAACTTAGGGTGTTTGAGCCAAGGCAGTGTTTTGGGATTCCCCCGGAGCGGAATGCCCTGATCTCTTTCTGTTGGTTCTCGGAACCGTTATTTTTGTATTAAGTACCGGATGTGGTACTTAATTTGTATTTGACTATTGTAATCGGCTATGTTGCCATTTGAGACGATGTTCTGGATTGATTTATCAATGTTAATATTTGTTTGATCTTATTATTAGTGGATGTTATTGTGTTGTTTTGCTATGTCTATGGGGCATGCTTATGGTACATGTTTGAGTCCTCTTAGCGGGCTGATGTGTAACCGCTGGGCCTAACTGTTGATCCGGCCCAGTAAGAGTGCTTGTGGATTAGTTTACTTTCCTTTCAAAAAGAAAAAAAAAAAAAAAAAAAAAAAAATCAGTCGCGTTCCGGGCCCACTGGTCGGGTCGGGGCGTGACAGCTTGGTATCAGAGCATAGGTTCAACTCTAGGACTGTGATGGGTTACTACCTAGTTAGAATTGTTTTTTGCCCTAGTGTTGCTATTGTATTGACAATTTCTTGTTTGGTGATACAGATATGTCAAGCAATAATACCGAATGCTTCCAGGGGACACCTAGCGACCCTATCGTCATAGATTCTGGAGATGACTCCGGTGCGCCAAGTTTCGATGTGGTTGCACCTAGGGAGGAGGTAGTAGTGGCATCCCCCGAATACCACGTGGGTGCTGAACCTGAGGAGGAAGAGGGAGATGTCCCAATTCCTGAAGAGTCGGTGGGGGAGAACGGATCACCCGAGTATGTTCCGGCTACTCCGCCATTGGACGAATATCAAGATGAGATGTGTGAGCTCTGCAATCAGGCAGGGCACAATTTCATCTATTGCCCCTATCCACCCAGTGTCATTTGCCCTGTTTGCGGACTCCGCGGACATGGAAATGCCAGAACCAATTGTCCTTATGTAGGAGGACCGGGGATCATACCCTGTTTAACTTGTGGGGTGTACGGGCACAAATCTGAGACCTGCCCGGATAACTTTTATTATTTTGGTGGTGAAGAAGGATCTTTTTCAGGGAATTAGATCAATCATTGTTAGGGGGCATCAGGGAGTTTTGTCTTATAAGGGTTAAGTTTTGTTGTTTTGAAGGGTTTTTACACCCTACTAACCTTTTTACTTGAATTGAAATTGTTACAACTTGTGTCTTCTACTTTGATAAAAATTTTAAAATTTGGTTAATGATATTTACAAGTGTAAATAACAGATGTCAGGACCCAACGCAAACCGAGCCAACTTTCGTGGGAGGAGGACTGGTCTTCCACCCCGTGACCTACCCAATGAGGCGATACGAGCGGCGGTTGAAGCATTTCAGCAGATAGCTGAAAATATGCGACGTCCGCCAGTCCAAACGCCAGAGGAAAGAGCCACCTCGGCTCTGAAAGAGTTCAAACGTCTGAACCCGACTAGCTTCTCGGGAACAGAAGACCCCAGCGCTGCGAGGAACTGGCTAACCCAGATTAGCCGAATCCTCAATACCCTAGCGATCGCCGATGATTTACGTGTGACCTTGGCGACTTATCAGCTCGAAGGGAACGCCTACGAGTGGTGGGAGGCGAAGAGCTTGGTTCGTAATCACGAGCCGATGACTTGGGAGGAATTTTCTGCAGCCTTTTTGGCCCGCTATTTTCCAAAGACGGTGAAGGAGGCAAGGAAGAGAGAGTTCCTCAACATTCAGCAGGGTTCAGATACAGTGGCACAGTATGCCATGCGCTACATCGACCTGATGCAGTTTGTGCCGTGGATTGCAGCCAATGAGGAGGAGAAGATCCAGCATTTCGAGAACGGACTCAGACCCTTCCTGCAGCGGCAAGTGGCCGGCCTAGTGTTCAACACTCTGGAGGAGATCATCGAGCGCGCTTCGAAGGTGGAAGCGGTTGACTCTATCAACCGGAGCACTGACAGCTCTCAGAAACCTTCTTCTAACAAGAAGGCAAGGTTCAATCAGCAGAAGAGGCCTTTCTTCAGGAAGAGCCAACCTAGTGTGGGCCAGTCCAGTCGGTCCGACTCTCGGCCAATCGTATGCTACACCTGCAATCAGCCAGGGCATACTTCTAAATTCTGTCAATCCAAAGGAGAGAGAGCTTGTTTTCACTGCAAGCAAACCGGGCACCTGTTCAAGGATTGTCCTTTTTCTGGTAAAGCGGCACCTTCACAAGGCGCAGGAGTTTCCTACTCTGTGGCGCAGCCATCTGTCGGCAGAGGTTCTCAGCAGGCATCCAGAGGATCAGCGGCACCGAGGAACGGACCACCTCGGAGCGATCAGGGGAGAGGACGAGGGCGTCCTCAAGGGAGAGTCTACTCTTTAGGGACTCAGAAGGAGGAACCAATGGAGAACGCAGTGATGGAAGGTACCCTTCATCTTTTCAGTCTTTTGGCTCGAGTGTTGTTTGATACCGGTGCTTCGCATTCCTTTATCTCTAGAACTTGTTGTGTTAGATTGGGTTTGAAACCTGTAGAAGTAGTTAACCCGCTAATGGTAGTTTCACCTTTGGGTAAGAAGGCTTTGGCAAACCAAGAGTGTAGATCTTGTGTTCTGAAGATTAGCGGAGTGGAGTTGTCCTATGATTTTCTAGTTCTGGAAATGACGGACTTTGACATCATCCTTGGTGTGGATTGGATGTCTGTTTTTGGAGTCTTGATAGACTGCCCTCAGAAGAGGATTCATGGGGTCTCCTCAACCGGTGAGAGGTTTGTTGAGAAGTTGATACCCTATGAAAGGATGAGAGTCACTTTCTCTGGACTTAGGGCGTATCCCGGTAGTGTGGTGGCAAGCATGGGTTGGGAAGATGTAGGTGGTGTAGGGTCTGTTGCTCCTCGGGTGGTGTGTGAGTTTATGGATGTTTTTCCTGACCAGTTGGCTGGGCTACCTCCACGCCGAGAGATAGAGTTTGTTATAGACCTACAGCCAGGAACATCTCCAATTTCCATGGCACCTTATCGGATGGCGCCGGCAGAGCAGAGAGAGCTAGCTACGCAGGTAGAAGAGCTTCTTAGTCTTGGTTTTATCCGTCAGAGCAACTCGCCGTGGGGCGCACCTGCTCTCTTTGTGAAAAAGAAGGATGGATCGATGAGGATGTGTATAGATTACCGGCGGCTTAACCAGGTAACTATTAAGAATAAGTATCCGTTGCCTAGAATAGATGACCTCTTTGATCTTTTGAGGGGATCAAAGTGTTTTTCGAAGATCGATTTGAGATCGGGTTACCATCAGTTGCGGATTCGAGAGGAGGACATTCCAAAGACTGCTTTTCGGACGCAGTATGGCTTGTACGAGTTTGTTGTGATGCCTTTCGGTTTGACGAACGCGCCAGCCATGTTCATGGACTTGATGAATCGGGTGTTTCGACCGTATCTGCGAGAGTTCGTGATAGTCTTCATCGACGATATCTTGATCTTTTCGTCATCAGAAGAGGAGCATGAGCGTCATCTGCGGATTGTTCTTCAGACTCTTCGGGAGCATCAGCTGTTCGCTAAGCTGAGCAAGTGTGAGTTTTGGTTGACTCAAGTGCAATTTCTGGGACATGTAGTGTCTCCAGGAGGAATCTCGGTAGATCCAGCAAAGGTAGAGACCGTGAAGACTTGGGAGAGTCCCAAGAGCGTGTTCGAGATCCGGAGCTTTCTGGGATTAGCAGGATATTACCGAAAGTTTATCCCGCACTTCTCTCAGATCGCGGTACCGATGACTCGGCTGACGAGGAAGAACGTCAAGTTCGAGTGGAGCGAAGCTTGTGAGAAAGCATTTCAGGAGCTGAAGGAGAAGTTGACGACGTCTCCAGTGTTAGTGATACCCGAGCAAGGACGAGGTTACGATGTTTATTGCGACGCGTCCAAGTTTGGTTTGGGTTGTGTGCTGATGCAAGAGGGGAAGGTAGTAGCTTATGGTTCCAGGCAATTGAAGGGACACGAGCAGAACTACCCGACTCATGACTTGGAGTTGGCAGCTGTTGTGTTCTCGTTGAAATTGTGGAGACATTACTTATATGGTGAGAAGTTCAATGTGTTTTCTGATCACCATAGTCTCAAGTATATCTTCACTCAGAAAGACTTGAATATGAGGCAGCGTAGGTGGATGGAGTACTTGGGAGATTATGACTTCAGTCTCTCCTATCACCCGGGGAAAGCCAACGTGGTGGCCGATGCCTTGAGCAGGAAGTCTCACAACGACGTGGCAAGGATGGCATCCTTGCAGTGGAAGATGCTCGAAGTTCTGTCCGAGTACGATCTGGAGCTGATCGAAGGAAGCGGGTCAGCAAGAATCCATAGTTTGGTTCTGCAACCCGAGGTAGTTAGTTTGGTGTTGGAAGGACAACAAAGCGACCCAGAAGCAAAGGAGTTGGCAACTCAGCTTTCAGGAGGAGCAACTTTAGAGGATTGGAAGATCAAAGCAGACGGAAGTCTTACTTTCAAAGATAGACTGTTCGTGCCAAAATCGGACGAGTGCAGGAGGAAAGTGCTTGATCACTTTCATCGATCTCGCTTTGCAGTGCATCCCGGTGGTACAAAGATGTATCGTGACTTGCGGCGACTTTTCTGGTGGAAGGGTATGAAGCGCGAGGTAGCAGATTTTGTGTCCAAGTGCCTAACTTGTCAACAAGTGAAGGCGGAACATCAACGACCCGGTGGAAAGATGCAACCTTTGGAAGTGGCTGAATGGAAGTGGGAGCATATCACGATGGATTTTGTAACTGGTTTTCCTAAGTCTCCTAAGAAGAACGACGCTATTTGGGTAATAGTCGATCGATTGACGAAGTCAGCTCACTTTCTACCGATCAAGAAGACGGATTCCTTGGCTACTCTAAGTAGATTGTATTTGAAGGAGATAGTCAGATTGCATGGAGTGCCTGTATCCATTGTATCTGATAGAGACCCGAGGTTCGTGTCAAGGTTTTGGCAAGGATTGCAAGAAGAGTTGGGGACTAAGCTGTGCTTTAGCACTGCTTTTCACCCTCAGACGGATGGTCAGTCAGAGAGAACCATTCAAACCTTAGAGGATATGCTAAGGGCTTGTGTGATGGATATGCAGGGAAGTTGGGAAGATCATTTACCTTTGATCGAGTTCGTCTACAACAACAGTTATCACTCCAGTGTGCAGATGGCACCCTACGAGGCTCTGTATGGCAGACCATGCAGGTCACCTCTTTGTTGGACAGAGGTAGGAGACAAAGCGCTCCTAGGACCTGATCTAGTGCGTGAGACGTCAGAGCAAGTTGAAGTAATCAGACAGCGTCTCAAGACGGCTCAGAGCAGACAGAAGAGTTATGCTGACAAAAGGCGACGACCTTTGGAGTTTGCAGTTGGCGACCGAGTTTTCTTACGTGTGGCACCACGTCATGGAGTACAGCGGTTCGGGCGCAGGGGAAAACTATCACCTCGATATGTTGGACCCTTTGAGATCTTGAAGAGGATAGGTGAAGTGGCCTATCAGTTGGATCTTCCTCAGGCTTTGGAGAGAGTGCATAGTACGTTCCACGTGTCTATGTTAAGAAAGTACGAGCCTGACCCGTCGCATGTGATCAGTTTTGAAGATATTGAGGTATCAGAGGACTTAACTTTTGAAGAAGCACCAGTCGAGATTCTAGAACGTCGGACTCAAGAGCTCAGGAGGAAGTCTATACCCCTAGTGCGAGTGCTGTGGCAACATCGCGACGTGCAACATGAGACGTGGGAACCTGAATCGACGATGCAGAAGCTGTACCCTGGCTTGTTCACAGGCCAAGAAGGTAGATTTTTGTCTTAAATTTCGGGACGAAATTTTCTTTTAGGAGGGTAGGATGTAATACCCTGCCCCAGATTAAGCATGTTTTAGCTTAATTTCATATTTTTAACCGGTTGTTCTCGAGGTTTTCAGTCAGGGCTTCGAGGAAAGCCCAAGTTTGGCCCAATCCGAGTTCGTGAGCTCAGAGATCCAGCCCGTTCAGCTGGGGGGGTATTTTGGTAATTTGCCGCTTGTTGTGATTATTTCTCTAAATTGTGTGATTTGATGATCTTTATTGGTGAATAATACTCTCTTTAATGAAGGATTGCATTTATTATTTTAAAATGATTTAATTTTCAGAAAATAATATTTATTTATCGCCCGTCGGAACCCCGAAAGAGAGTTTTAATTATTTTAAATAATTTCGGGAAAAAGATAAATTTTGAAAATGGTATTGGGTGTTAAACCATTTTAAGATTGATCTAGATATTTCATTTCATCTCAAAATAAGATTTACAAATTAGTTATTTTTACATTTGTTTAATTAAGCAATTATGGATAAAATATGATTTTTGTTTAAATCAAGGGTTTTTAGTGAGAGATAATTCACGAAATTTTTTTATGGTAACCTAAGTTTTAAAAACCCAACCCATCTGTAAGGATGGATCTGATTTTGGAGTTTTAAATTTATTACTCTTAGTTCAAAAATCAGTTTTTATTAATCTGAGGACCTTTCTGCAATTATAAAAATCTTCAGAGGGCTGATCTGCAAACTGCAGGATTTTCCTGCCTACGCCATGCAGGCGTGCACGACCGTTCGGTCGGATTTCCGGCCATCATTGAGATCTTCCGTCTCATCCCATCGAGCAGCAAGTTTTCCGGCCCTCCTTACCGTTGAATCATGAGTACTGGCCGTCCCGTCCCATCGCTGCTGCTAATTGTGCAGCTGATTTCCGGCGTCTCTCTTGAGCTGAATTTCCTATAAATTCAAGCCTCTTGGATCGGTTTCAACTCCCAGCAAATCCTTTGCATTTCTCTTCTCCCTCTCTGTTCTGTTCTCTGATTTTCCAACCAAGACCGAGAAACCTGCAGACAGAAACTCTCTGTTTAAGCTGCTGTTTTTAAGTAACAGTGAGCTTAGAGGAAGATTTTCCAAAAATCCAAATTTCAACCCAGGAATCGAAACCAAGGTATCCATTGTATTCCTTTTTAAATTCTAACCGATTTAGAATCAAACAAAACCGATTTTGACCCTGTTTTGATGGAGAAAAACCTGTTTTAAGTTTTAAGAAAAACCATGGGTTTCTTGTACCCGTGAGCTTTCACTGTTAAAATCGGATGACCCTTTGAGCTTTTGAGCTCCAAACCTCTCCCTATGGAAAGAGGACTCCCAGAGGAGTCCATCAGACCAGACGGATGTGAAAAACGAATCCAGGAAGCCCTCCCTTTCTGGAATCGCATTTCACCTGTTTTCCGCCGTGACTGTCTGCTGTTGCAGACAATCGGAGAAGACGACTCTCGGAAGTTCCGAGAGCCGATCTTCGGACAGTCCGAACGTTCGGACGGTCCTAGCAGTGACCCTCGGACGTTCCGAGCTTCAACCCGAAGCCCAGTTCGCCCGAGGTGAGCCAGACCCACTTCGGAAGAACCGAGCCAGCTCGGAAGGACCGAGCATCCTCGGAAGGTCCGAACCTGTATTCGGATGTTCCGAGATCTGCAGACCCAGGAGACTTCTGTTTTTCTGTTTTCTGGACTTCGGACGGTCCGAGACTCAGTCTTCGGACGATCCGAAGTCAGGCCTCAAGTTCCGAGGCCTGAGACTCAGTTTTGTGTGGTTCGGATGATCCGAAGCCACTGACCCAAGTTCCGAAGTAATGTTCCGAGGAACACTGTTTTGAAAAATAATAAAATATTGTTTGATGACAGTTTTAATCTTGATTATTATTTATCTAATGTGTTTGATTATTTGTGATGATTTATACCCCCCTTGTTAATTAAAAATGTACTAACCCCTTTTTTTTCTCTTATTATTTATAGTGTAAATACTATTGTATACGCTTTCAGTCCGACACTAGTCGGGAACTGAGTGATTCACTTTCAGGACGACACTATAGTCGGGCACTGAGTGACCTCGAGGCCTACTCAAAATGTCAGCTCTGGTCCTATCCAGAAGACAACCGAGAAGTGACCCGAGGATCTAGACCTTACTCAATAAGTCAATCTGGTCAATGCCCAGAAGACAATATGAGTTTGGACTGAGCCCCTTATGTTTATTATATTATTATCTTGTGGATGATTTAAAGAGGATAGAAACCAAATAGGAGACTCATTCCATTAAACCCGGATATTTTGTAGGAAAATATATGATTTCCAAATCCTACGTATATGTACGTATTTGTTATGTATATTGATTGAGCACTTGTATGTTGTTTGACAGAGACCGCGAAACCACACAATCACGGTGAGGGAACTTAACTCTGCAGATTTTGTAAACAGGTGTTATATTGAGCAATGAGTGGTTTCGGTTTTGATGAACCCACTCAGGTGCCTATACATGATGCACTATGGTAAGAGTGCTGTGATGATTTGATATTACGGTGTTGACCGTATGTGTATGTAAGACTGCTTCCACGTACCTGGGCTATTGAACCAATATCGGCCATATGAGAGATGGTTTATGTCTACTGGACCATGGGCGGACCATGCTGTCGTCAGTTGCTGACTTGAGGATGTCAGTACCGGTTACGTTTAAGAGCCGGAGATGTACTTGCAAGGATGTATTTTGACCGTGTCGGGACTTAATACTGGTCTCAGTGTAGTCGGCAGGCGTTACGGTGGATAATGGCAGTGATTGATAGTTGATGATGTTATTATCTTATTTGAGATTATGCTTACTGTTATCAAGCATGTGATATTAACTGTTGTTAACCTGTTTTACTATTTGCTTAATGTGCACTGTTAATTATCCTTCACTGGGCTAGTTAGCTCACACCACTCACCTTTTCAGGCGATGAACCCGAGGAGGAGGACCCTCTCTTTCAAACTTAGGGTGTTTGAGCCAAGGCAGTGTTTTGGGATTCCCCCGGAGCGGAATGCCCTGATCTCTTTCTGTTGGTTCTCGGAACCGTTATTTTTGTATTAAGTACCGGATGTGGTACTTAATTTGTATTTGACTATTGTAATCGGCTATGTTGCCATTTGAGACGATGTTCTGGATTGATTTATCAATGTTAATATTTGTTTGATCTTATTATTAGTGGATGTTATTGTGTTGTTTTGCTATGTCTATGGGGCATGCTTATGGTACATGTTTGAGTCCTCTTAGCGGGCTGATGTGTAACCGCTGGGCCTAACTGTTGATCCGGCCCAGTAAGAGTGCTTGTGGATTAGTTTACTTTCCTTTCAAAAAGAAAAAAAAAAAAAAAAAAAATCAGTCGCGTTCCGGGCCCACTGGTCGGGTCGGGGCGTGACAAATCGTGGCAGGCTTGACCACAGGAGAAAAGGTTTCAGAAAAATCAATGCTTGGAATTTGGTTGTAACCCTTTGCCACGAGGCGAGCTTTTAAGCGTTCTAAAGAATTGTCAGCCTTGAGTTTTATTTTAAAGACCCACTTACAGCTGAGAACATTCATGGTGGACTATCGAGGAACTAAATCCAAGTGTCATTGAGAGAGAGAGTTGATAATTCATCTATCATGGCAGCGGTCCAACTAAGATGCTTGAGAGCATAGATAATTTATTTTGGTTCAGATGGTACAGACTGCGCCAATAGAAAATAATCAGAATTGAAATACTTGGGATTAGGTTTGGTAATACCATGACTGTGACGAGTAGCCATTGGAGAGGTGGAGCCTGCCGTAGATGAGATGCTTGTGGGATGAGGCTCAGATACTGTACTTGATGAGATGGGATCATGATCATCAAACGGCGTGGGAGAGCTACTGGACGATGGAGATGGATCACTCTGTGTAGGCTGGTCAACTTCAGGATCAAGTGCTGCAAGGGAAGAAGATGTGTCGTTCATAGTAAGAGCGGGATGAGGGTTTTCAATATGAGTCCACAGATCGGACGTTGAGGGAGATCATGTGTCATAAGCAGTAGTGTTGGAGTCCACGGCTACCACTTGATCATCTATAAGCCAGTCAGAAAACTCAATGAAATTAGCAACAATATTTGAAGAGTTGTAGAGTTTAGATCCCGAAAGGGAAATAGTGATTCATCAAAGATAACATGGCGTGAGAGATAGACTTGATTTGTTGGCGGGTAATAACAACGGTATCCTTTGTAATGTTTACTGTAGCCAAGAAATATGCATGGGAGAGACCGTGGTTCAAACTTGTTCTTGGCATAATCCCGAAGACAAGGAAAGCTTTTTTTGCCGAAGATTCTTAAAGATCCATAGTTCGGATGCTGGTGGAGTAATTTTGCATATGAACTTTTCCGGTCCAGGACCCAAGAGGGTTGTCTATTAATCAACCATACAGTAGTACTAAAAGTTTCAACCCAAAACCGTTGTGGTACATATGCGTGGAATATCATGGAAAGACCCAACTCAGTGACATTACGATGCTTTCGTTCAGCTAGCCCAATTTGTTCTGGAGTCTTGGGGCAAGACATTTGATATTTATTTCCGAGATCTAATAGATAATGCCTAAAGTTGGAATTAGCAAATTCCCCTCCACCATCAGACTGGAAGATACGAATTTTCTTGTCAAACTGAGTATCAATGTATTTTTGAAAAAGAATAAAACATTGAAAGAAATCTGATTTTTGCTTTAGAGGATAGAACCATGTATATCTGGTACATTCATCAACAAATATTACATAATAGCGATAACGTTGAAAAGATGTTACTAGTGCGGGGCCCCATAGATCACTATGAATCACGGCAAATGGTTCTTTGCAAAAATCATTGGATGAAATAATAGGAAGACGGCACCCCTTAGCCATTTGACAGCTATTACATATAAAATCAATCTTATTTTTGCTAGTGCTAATAAGAAGCTTATTCTTTTTCAAAAATTCTACTACCCTTTCTTGAAGATGACCAAGTCTTTGATGCCAAACATCATCAGTCGAAAGCGAAATCGGGTTGAAAACATTGTTGCTTCCTCCTTGGGCTGAAGGGCGTACAAACCTCCAAACCTATTTCCTGAGGCAATCACGGCTCTGATTTCTTTTTCAAATTGAGGGGGTTTTAATGGAGTAGTTACTTGTGAGGGGTGATGAGATCCACCGCTGTTATTTAAGCCTGTAGGAGATACGCGCTAATTGTTACCACTAGACTGGGGGGATTGAACTCGTCCTTGAGTGAAGCCTCATCATCTGGAGGTAAAACTACAAGTTCCTCTTCCTCTTCTGGGACGGTTGTAATTTGACCCGCTAGAATGCTCTCCAACAAAAGCCATATTGTGATTGGGAGAGGAAGAAGTTGCTTGAGTTATGAAGATTCTTCATAGTTTCATGACCTTGGAGCTGAGGGATAAGGTCACGATAAGAAGGAATAGGTGGTTTGAGCATGGTAGTAACAGAGAACTCATAGCCTCGACCTAGTCCTTTAAGACTACCAAAGACTTTGTTTCTATCATCCAGAGGTTTGCAATGGCAGCCAGATCGTCACAGTAAGTTTTGAATATACGAATGTACTCAGACATGGAATAATTATCCTTGGAGTGCAACTGCATGCTTTGAAGAAGATAAACTTCTCACTCCTGCGAATCTTGGGCAAACGAATCCAGCAAAGCACGCCAAACATCTGCCGATGTGTCAAGTCCGACAACCAGCCCAAGAACTTCTTGTGAAAGAGTGTCAGTAATCCATCCACGGAGAAGTCTATCAGATCGTCTCCATGCCATGTAATCAGGATTAGTTGTTGTACTAGTCTCATCCCCATTGGTAGGCGTGGGTATCGTAAGCAACAGATCTGGCTTTGAAAAACCTCCATCCAAAAAACCAAGCATGTCCTGGCTTTCTATGAGACCCATTACTTGGGTTTTCCAAAGGAGAAAATTTGTTTGGGTAAGCTAATAGAAATAAAATTTCCAACATTTAAGGAGGAAGGGTACGAGTAAGGTTGCAGTCATGAGGAGGCCATTGGGGAATGAGCTAGTAAGTGTAATAAATGAAGAAGGTAATGCAGTCAAAATCTAATCCAAGTGCATCTGAGGCACCCCCCCCTTTTTTCTTTTCTTTTTCAGTAAAGAAACTGAAGAAGGGGCCTTTGACACGTCTCTCGAGGACCCTCAGGCCGTTCGACTGACTTTTAAAAAAAACAAGTAGAAGAGAGAAGAAAGAAGCAGAAAAAAAAAAAAAAAACACCGATTGCGACTCGGCAGCGGAAAGGGACGACAATGAAGGCGACGGCAGGAAAAAGCAGCTGCGTGCGAGCACCGGTGGAACTGACCAAGGAGTCCTGCTCAGATCTGTAGCAAACCCACCGAGAAAACCCCCAATCGATTTGGGATTGGGAAATTTGAGTGATTGTTTTTGTGTTTTTTTTTTTTTCTGCAAGAACAACGGCAATGGAGAGGTCGACTGGGCTGACTAGAACTAGATCTGCAGATCTGGAACACAGTAAATGAGGAGCTTGAGACAAGATCCGGCCAGCAAAGATGTCGGAGATGTAGATCTGAAGAGGAGAAGATACTGTGGTCTGCACCGGATACGATGGCTGCAAGGTGAGCACGCCCAGGATGGATTTAGAAACAACAATGGCAGAAACCTTTTTTCTCAGAGAAGCCTGATCGAGAAGGGTACCGAAATACAAGAAACTAGTGGCCCACGCTGCTATTTTTTTTTTTTTTTGGTGGAATTGCAGTGCAAACAGACAGCTTGGGGACTATTGGGTCTCCCGCCGTTGTGGATGCTAATGTTGTGTTGCGGAAGCAGAGATGGATGCCGGAGAGAGAAGCAGCAGAGGCGTGCACTGGAAACCAGATTTCAGAAAACAAATCTGAAATCAAGGAGCGAGATCTGCAATCAGCAGAGCCGGCAATTGGCCGCTTCGGATGATCTGCAATCAACAGATCGAAGATCGGCGTGGGAGGGTCGGAAAATCAACCTGCACTGATACCATAAAGAAACAGAAGATCGGATATCGAATTCACAGTAAGATGCCTTTGATCACTATGTAATTTCTATATTGATTTACAAATATTTTCTCCACCTTACTTAGGTGATACATATTGTGATATTTATAACAGAGAGGGATAGATGAGTAGAAAGAGGTATGATTGCATTAGACTTCTTTGCCTTTTAGGTCTCCATCGGTGATAATCCTTATCTTCTTTAGATGAGGATCAGTGGTTTCAATCCCTTTGGCTGGATGAGCTTGATTGCCCTGATTTCTTTACTTGAAATCAGGAGTTGTATCGTCAATATGTGCTATGTAGCTCCCAAGTATTCCCACACCGGCAAGGAAAAAGGAGGGAGAGGAGAATGGCTGGGAGGTGAGGATAGGTTTGCACGGTCAAGGGAGAACGGAGGGCAGGGGTCTGTTCGAATTTGGAGGCTGGGCGAACAACAACAGGTACTGATTGAATGGTTCGATGAATAGGTACTTGCAGGGGACGACTGCAACTCAAAGCAGGCCTGGGATCGCCAGCAAGGGAGCAAGACATATGGGTTCTGAAAGTTGCAGCTGTGGACGAACAGGCGGCAGGCAAAAATGGTTATGGTTGCAGTAGGGTAGGGGGAGGGTGGCTTGCTAGAGACGTGGAGCAACTGTGGCTGCTGGGCTGCTCTCGGGTTGAACCGAAGAAGGGGTTGTCCGTGTGTGGACGTTAGTCCGATGTGGTTCTCGTTCAGCAGAGACGCTTCTGGAGTCTGGACGAGGGGTAGTTCCTGGCAAAGTGGCTGCAGTAGGAATCATCGTTAGCTAGGAGGGCAGGGGTCTCTTCGTACAATATCTTCCCATCATAATTGAAAACAAATCCAAATTGGTGCTTCTAAAATCATCTTCTCTACACTCTTTGCTTTGATGGAAAATGAGAAAGATGAAAAGGAAGAAAAACCCCATGAGAGGGAGAACAATGATGATTTCATTTTTATGGTCTTTCATCCCATTACCATGGTTTATCAAAGAGGAATTGCAGCTTGGCAAACCTTGTACACAAGCCTTTGTTTTTAAAAAAAATGGTTGAATTGGAGCTTGCAAAAGGGCTTTGCTGCCAAGGAGAGGACACATCTTCTTCAGTCGGTTAGAGATACTGGATAATGTGGAACAAGGTTGTTGGCGCTCACACTCGCGGCGTGTGTTGATCAATACCCATGCTACATCAGATAGACCATGCAAACCGATCCTCACCGCCCAGCCGTTCATCCCTTCCTTCTTTTTCCTTGCTGGTGTGGAAATATTCACGAGCGACGTAACCCATGGTTCACAAGTAGGATGGAGGACGGAGGAAGAGAGAGATGAAAGCTTGAGATAATAGAAGGAGGAATAGAGAATACCCGATAAAAAACAAAAAACAATGTGCAGGGTAAATTTGGAATTTTAAATAAAAAATGGGAAACCCTAAAGATAAAAACAAAATGCAGTGTGAGTATCATTCCCCAAAAAAAATATTTAGATTGATAGAAAAATTAATATAAATTTTATTGGTCAAAATCATTAATATTTTTATTTTGAAAATCACTAAATGATTTTGACTTTTAAGATTAAGTAAGTTAAAATTAATTTTTAGCTTAATTTTTTAATTATATTTAATATAGTCTTCTTTATTTAAATGGATGATTTTTAAATGTAATAATTAAAATTAAATGAAAAAATAGATAAAAGGTGGAGTAGGTGTGGCTCAAACTGCACACCGTTATGGGCTAATTGGCAGTAGGCGCGCGCAGGCAGTAGCGCAGTACCACTGATGTATGTATAAACAATTTAGACTATCATAATATATTCGGGGCGGGCTCAGGCTTTTGGCCCTGAGCATGGTTATATCTGAGCCGGCCCAACTTCTTATCTGGTCCTTTAATAGGGCTGAGACTGAGCCCAATTAAAAACTAAGCTATGAATTCATGGTCAAATCTTAATTTTTTGAGATTTTTGGACTTTCATACTGAATTCCCATCCCTACTTCTAATATTTCTCATACATTTATTCTACTAATGTTATTCATATATCATTCATATGATCATATTTACATTAGGTGATTGAGGTATTCTCATGCATTTTGAATTGTTGAGGTGATTTAGGTTATATAGTTATATTTTCTTTATTTAATTATTCTCATATATTTTTCATATATCATTCATATCCTTGTTACATTATTTAGCTATTTTTATACATTTTAATCATTTAGATTATTTTTCATACATTACATCTAGGGGAGCAACTTGGGTCAGGCTCAATTGGGCTTGACCCAAAAAAATTACATTTAGGGCTGATGCCTGACTTAAGGTTCAAAAATAGGATCCCATTTCAATTCGGGTTGGGCCGGACTTTGCATTCTTAGGGCCTGGCTTGATTTGAAAGTGCAAGTTAACCTTTACGACCTATGATATCTAGGGGTGTTCATGGATTTGGTAATATGTTATGGTAGCCCAAGCCCATATATATAAGCTCGAGCCTACTCATTTGGAAAACTGTTAAGCCTAAGTCTGTCTGTTTGAGACTATTAAACATTCAACCATTCTAATGAAAAATGACATAATGACCTATATGTGGATCAAGTTTAAGCTTAAAAGTCAATATTAATCACTTGATCTTAGTGGCTAAAGTCACCCGACACCCTTATCTTGTTATTTTTTTAAACACTTGGTGATTTTGACAATTAAGATTAAGTAGTCATGAATTGATTTTTTTAACTCAAATTTAGAATAGTACTTTTTAAATTAATTTTAAAATAACTTAAAAAAAAGGGAATATTGGCTAGAAATTTAACTCTTAAAAGGTTAAGAGATTTCAATTAGTCCACATATTTGCCAGACAGTAAAATAGGTGCAAATATGTTTATAGGAGGTCTAAATTGAAGAGTGAGCTGATTTTGTAGATCAGGCACTAATTAATAGAATATTGAGATTTCTAAGTAATATGGAGTAGGGGTTTAAAATTCGATATCGGCTGATATTTTTCTCTCTATTTTCTTCTTATAACAAAAACAGCCGATACCTGACCGATATATCGAACCTTTGCTATGGAGATGCAAGTTCTCATTTTAAAAGAATTTTAACTTCCAAGGGCCTCACATTCTCTAGATGTAGCATTGGGATATATAGTCCTTGTGCTTGGTATTCTCGGTGTCCTCCTCATCCAAATATACTTATTGATTTCATCCGTGTACAAATTTTAAAGGAAAAATGAAAATTCTATTAAAAGATAAATTGACACTAATTCCTTTTTGGTAAAAAAAATTCCATACTGTTTATCATGATCATCTATATAAAAAATCTGCTTGATAAATGGGTTGGCATGCTATATTGACTCATTAAGATTAGTCGAGCTACCATAGCCTAAACTTGGTGCGTCATAGGAGTAGTGGGTTCACCCCTGGGGATTTTACACTTAGTATCCTACAGTTTTCCACATGTAAATTTAAAAGAAAAAATTAATTAACTTATTTAATAAATAAGTTGGGATTGGTAATAATATAATTAGATTAATTGTTTAAAAACTGAGATAAATTAGTCCAACCGCACCAATATTGCTCCAATACTTGAACTAGCTTAACTCATGAACAAATGAGTCTAATTCGGAACGGTTAGATTGATTCATTATAGGCCAAATTGGTATGAGATGGGTCAAGTTAATCCATTTATGCTTGGCCAAATAGTTGAGTTAGGCCAACCATTCTTACCTTTATTAATGAGATGGGCCATTTCGAGTAAGTGGGTTAGCTTAACCTAGTTCATTTTTTTAACAATTAATTTAATACCACTTTCACCAATTGTAACCTATTTATTGAAAAATGAGTAAAGTTCAACATGGGTTGGATTAACCCAATTAAAATTGGTTGTTTTGGGTCCACCCCTTTTATAAATGAGCTGGGTGAAATTCATTCAATCCTGTTAAATAAAATGAGTCATAATTGGTATGAGTTTCATTGGATCAACTGTTTAATAAATAGGTGAGGTTGGATAATCCAATTTAAACTTGATTTGTTATTTGGGTTGAGTCAACTCATTGAATAAATATTTTAAAGTCAATTTTGAGCTAGATTAACTCCTTTAAGATTGGTTAGTTTCGATTAGTCAATTTAATAAATAGATAGAGTTGAGTCAACTCACTCAATAATTGTATTTATTACTAGTCAAGTTGAGTTAATTAGTTCATTGAACAAACTGGATTTGCAACGCTCCGACCCAATTGTGGGCCTGAAGCGTGACTAATTTTTTTAATAATCTCCAATGATCTAATATCATAACTGGACTGGATCCTTAGAATAAACAGTTAAGCCCCAGAAAATGTCATACGTGCTCTTCACACGTGGACTCAAATATGTACCATATATCTACCTATATAAGACACATATCATACAAACAAATATTTGCATAAATACGATCAAAACATCATCCTCCATATCAGAGTTATGTACAGTAACATAGTGGTTTAATAAATGCTCAGAAAAGTAATAAGTACCACAGGCGGTACCTAAACAAAATATGGTTCATAAACCAAAAGAACATAATGAATGTATTTCCCAACTATGGGAGATACAAACGACCGCATCGACTTTCTCATCCTAAGTCTGCAATGGAGGTTCTTCCTCCTTGGGTACAAATCCTGAACTGTGAGGGGTGTGTGTAATAACACCCCGACCCAGAAGTGGGCCCAGAACACCACTGAATTTTTTTTTTTTTTGACGCTAAACTCAAGAGGTTTAGCTGGGCTTGATCAAAGGTTAGGCCCAAAAGAGAAGCCACACATGATTTCAACATGTAGGACTCAAACATATACCATAAGCCTACCCATAAGCAAACACAATTACGTAATTCCATAAACGAAATATTATTCAAACAAATGCAGAGTAGCTACGGTCACATAGTGGTTTATTACATATCTCAACACATAAAAATACCACATACAGTACTTTACACAAATTATGGTTCCAAGAACCAAAATCAAGAAATTCCCTTAAGAGGGAGAAAACCAAGACCATGCCAAAGCTTATCCTTTCCTAAGCTTAATACGGAGGTTCCTCCTCCTCGGGTACATCTCCTGAAAGGTAAGTGGTGTGAGCTAACTAACCCAGTGAAAGAAATATAACAATGCAGTCTAATGAACATCAGGTTAGTCAAATAATCAACATTTTCAAAATAACAGCTCAAAGCTTGCCAAAATCTCATTATCTGTCCACAACTGCAACCATCCAGCGCAACCCCTAGATACTATACTGACACCATTAGTATTAAGTCCCAACACGGTCAAAATACTCCTTGCAAGTACATCTCCGGATATACACAAAAAATCAGTACTGACACACCTAAAGTCAGTCACTGTCGACCCACCTGGTCCAGTAGATGTAACCGACACACACAGCTCGGTAATAGTTCAATAGTAAAAGGTACGTAGAAGAAGTATCAACATCATCACATCTCATAACCATATCACATATGATCAACATCATAAATATTTACAAACACTTTTCACAATAGTGCCTCATGTCTAGGCATATGAGTGGGTTCATCAACACTGATTCTTGAAATCACTCATTTCTCAAGATCCAATCTTTTTAACTTGATTTACCCCTACTACAATGTTAAGCCTCCTCACCGTAAATGTGTGGTATCGAAGTCTCTGTCAACATGCAAACAGATATACAATCAATAATCAGTCAGAATACATAGCATACAAAGCAATACATATTTGTAGTATTTCAAATCTATCTTGTTTTTCCAAAAATCTCCAGAGAAAATGGAATTGAATCTCTTATTTGATTTCTAACCATTTTAATTTACGATAATCAGCATATAATAAATAGGTGCTCAGGCCACTTCTCATATTGTCTTCTGGGCATGACCAGATTGACGTATTGAGTTAGGCCTAGATGTATAAGGTACTCAGGCCACTACTCTTATAGTGAGTTAGGCCTAGAGGTCACTCAGTGCTCGAACCCTTCTTTTCTACCGAGCGGCGAAGTAAATCGCACAGCTACAGATAGCTACCGAGCTGAATCAGTCACAGATAGAGAGTATCGGCCTGGAAGTGAATACAATAAGTAGTACACTATAGTATTAAGAGAAAATTGGTTACTACCATTTTTAATTATCAAGGGGGTATAAACATCACATGAAAACCTAGAATCTAACACATGCATATTAAATTAAACCAAGATTTATCATTCAAAAATTGGGTTCCTTGGAACATACCTCGGAACCAAGTACTGTGGCTTCGGACCTTCCAAGCCATTACCTAAGCTGGTCTGCAGAACCTCGGAACATGGTTCTGTTCTTCTGAATCGTCCGAGGCACAAGTCTCGGATCATCTGAAGGTGTTTCCGAACTGAAAAACAGAAAACAAGGTCTCGGTGAGTCTCGGTGTGTCTCGGAACATGCCGAGAGAAGCTCGGATCGTCCGAAGGTGCTTCCGGACATTTCAAAGTCGCGAACTTAAGTTCGGAACTGTCCGAATGTGTCATCTTCGGACCGTCCGAAGCACAACTCTCGGACCTTCCGAGAGTCGTCTTCTTCCTCTGTCTGCAGTAGCAGGCAGTAACGGCACCAGGAGGGTGAAATACGAATCCATAAATAGTGGGTTTCCTAGGTTCGTTTTCCACACCCAACTAGTCAGATGGACTCCTCAATGAGTCCTCTTGACATAGGGAATAAATTAAAGTTTTAACATTTACTTAAAACATCTGATTTTAACATCAAAATCAGAATGACACAAGAATTCCAAAGATTTTCCTTAAACTTCAAACTCATTTTTCTTACTCAAAAATCAGTCAAATTTGCTTCTTCTTGATTCTAGATTTGTTAAAATTTAAAAACGAACACAACTGGTACCTTCGATTGAGCTCTGAGTTTGAAAATCTGAACTTTGAAAATTCCTCCTTTTAAGCTTACGGTAAGAATTTCTGGAACAGAGAGGGATGGCAACTAGTTTGATTTCACTGAGGTAGATGAAGTTTAACTGAGGGAGGGTGAAACTAGCTAGGATGTGGGTGAATTATATAGGCTAAGTTGATGGCTGGGTGAGAGCCACCTCACCGGCAGCCCACGGGCGTGCATGGGAGTTGTTGGCCACGTACCAGCGGCAACAGTAAAATCCCACAGTAAAAACATTTTGCAGATAAGTCCCTCTGGAGATTTTGCAAATAGGTCCTATTTTGGCTAAAATCGATTTTTAACTTAAAAACATGATTTAAAAAGCTTAAATAATTTAATATGATTTAACAGAAATGTTGGGTTTATTAAAATATATTTGTCATAAAATTTTGGAGGTTTAAAATTCATCAAAAACCAAAGATTTAGACAAAAACCATAATTTGATATTATTTACTTAATTTAACTAGTGTTAAATAAAAGGGTTTAAAGCCTTTATTTTCAAAATTTGGAGAAATAAACTAAACCGTCATTTTAAAATCTTACATAACATGACTTTCTAAAAATTTTCTTATTTCTGAAATTATCTAAAAATAATTATTTCTCCCTTGCGGACTCTTTTCGGGCGGTTTTAAATAACATTTTCTGAAAATAAAATAATACTAAAATTTTAAATTAAAATCCTTGACTAAGGAAAACAATATCATCCATTAATAATAAGATATTCACATACATAGAGGAAATAATAATATTATAAATGGTTAAAATTACCATTTTG
This sequence comes from Chimonanthus salicifolius, assembly GCA_013350335.1. Lineage (NCBI taxonomy): Eukaryota > Viridiplantae > Streptophyta > Magnoliopsida > Laurales > Calycanthaceae > Chimonanthus > Chimonanthus salicifolius. The sequence continues at coordinate 20,304,167 of CM023534.1, forward strand.
CACTTCCAACTAAACGAGCTGGATCATCGAGCTTTCCAGCTCTGACTGGACCACACCTGGGCTTTTCGTAAAGCCTCTACTGTAATCTTAAATATTAACCGGTCTAAGTATGGTTTATCCTACTGATCAAACTTAAATCAAGTTAGGGTATTACAGTGTGCTCCATGCCCAGTGAAGAGAACTTAGCATAATACAATAATCAACATCAGGTTAGAGTATGCAAGTAATCATAATCATCATAATGGTCTACTTATACCATTTACCACAATTGAAATCATAACTGATTACTTTACCAACATATCAAGTCACCATATATAATGCCCCGTCCTGCTACGAGCGCGTTATCTCCGAAAAGTCTCAAAACATAACCAAAGAACGGATATCAAGCCTATTTTTTTTTTTAAACGAGGTAACTACCTCCCGCTCAACAATCTAATAAATGTCAAATCCAACATAATAATAAGCATAACAAATAACCACCAACCGTTCAATATAGTTATACAATCATCCAATCAAAACATGTGATAATGGATCCATACCAAAAAAAAATCTCTCAAAACTAAAACATAAGCATAATATGGGATATTTAACTATTGATACTATTCGTACCTCCTCAAGGGGCCCACCTGGAGCCTCCGCAATCGGGGTAGCTGAAAGGTAAGAGGTGAGCTAACCAGCCCAGTGAAAAGATAATATCTATCACGTGTCAGCTATATATATATATATATATTACATGCATGAATGCAAAAACACAATGATAGCAAGGGTACTCATATGCATAAAAACCCAATGACAACACCAACTAATGATCCACTGACCAAATCCGAGACATCATCTCGATAGTCCACATCAGATCCTCCAACGAATTCCGGTCTCCGTACCAGTGCCATCAGGAGACTACACAATATACAACTGTCTCAACCACACGAGCCGTATCAGAAAAACCCACCTCGACCACGCCCGAGTAAGCCAAAATTTAGGGCAGACACCTCAACTGCCGGAACGCAATGGGGAAACCTACATCCCATATAAAGGTGTCGACTGCCAGAACGTAACGGGGAAGTCGTCCCAACAACTGTCTCAACCACACTAGCCGTATCAGAAAAACCCACCTCGACCACGCCCGGGTAAGCCAAAATTTAGGGCAGACACCTCAATCGCCGGAATGCAATGGGGAAACCTACATCCCATATAAGGGTCTCGACTGCCAGAACGTAACGGGGAAATCATCCCAACAACCAAATCATCATCTCATCATAAGCATATAGCCTCTCTGCTCTATGGTAGGCACATATAAATAGTTCCTCCATCTCTACACTTAACTGACATGTTGTCTGTTGTGGGTTACCTCCCATGCATACACATGATATCATGATCATATAGAACAATATCTCAAAACACAAATCTATAGTCATCATGATCTCATTCACACATTATAAGTAGACACCCAACATGTTATCAACAAGTTCCAAGCATCATATCCAATATCCAGGCGCATATCTTTCTCTCAGCATAAATTCATTCACATGCTATAAATAAACACACAACATGTTATCATTAAGTCACATAGCATCATGTTCGACATCCAACGTATATCTTATTCTCATTATAAATTCATTCACATGTTATAGCTAAATACACCACATATGCTAAGAAAAATCATTTTCAAAACCCACGTTATCAAATACTTTAGTCAATTAAGTCAAATTGGAATAAAAAGGTGACGACCCAAGGTAAAATCAAGACCACTGGAAAACAATTAGTGCTAAGGCAATTTGGTGCTAAATTTTTTTCTAGTATTAAATAGCTAGATCCCCTAATAAAATCTAAAAATATAAGCAATTACACACTTCCTATTATTTTATTCTAATTTCAAAAAGGAAATCGATCATCACGATTAGGTCCTGATAAAAAGAATAATAACAATAAGATTTAATAAAGGCTCATTTGCAGAAACAAAACAAAACAATTAAAATGATAATTTAATTAGTAAATAATTCAGTCATTTTCAAATAAAAGGATGTTTGAAGATCCATTTTAATGAAATTCATAAAGGTGGGTGAGGAATGCTCCAAATCCTATATCAAGAAATACCTTAAATAATATATATATATATATATATAGTTGAATAAGGTGAAATATGAAAATACCTTAGTTTTTAAAATTAAAGTGGTTAGCAAATGTTTCCAACCTAGGGACGACTTAATGGCTGAATAATCAGGTTCAAAGTTTTGTAAAACGAAAATGGGCTGGATTTTGGGTTTTTCAATAAAATTAGATGCATGCTACAGATCTTATTCTAGACATGCATATACATTTTTTTGTTTCCTTTTCTAAATGGCACCAAAAGAAATAATGAATGAGAAAACAAGGTCATTCGTGAAGATAGTAGTATCAGACAGTTGGGAGGGTCACGAGAGAAGGAAGATGAGAATCGATTGGGTGAGCTCTGGGGTTCTCTGAGTGATCGGTTGGGAAGAGAGAGAGAATGAGAGTTGGGGTCTCTTTTTTTTCTTTTGTTTTCTGTTTCAGCCGAATGAGAGGGTATGGAAAATTTGAAAGAGGCAGCTGTGTTAGGGAAAGAGAAACACGTGATGGAGAAAAGGGATTTAGGTCTTGGCGAGAGGGTGTGGGTCCCATGGGCCCACACAAGTTGAGTTGGTCCAAGGCTTAGGTCCGGTCAAAACTTCACTCAAATCCAATACCCAACGGTTTTAAAATTTGAAAATTTATATATATATATATATATATATATATATATATTATAAAGGTGATTACAAAACAAAAGTGTAGATTTTGAAATTGATTTTCAGAAATAGTTTCAAAGTCGAGTAAAACCCGAGATAATTAAAATCTAAACATCAAGAGGAAGTATGTGCGAGTTTTTTTTTAAAAAAATGTATCTAACTGAGGGGATGCGTGTGCAATGTCAAGGATCTAAACATTCTAAATTCTGTATTTTCAAATATTTTCTCAAATAAATATACAAAGTGTAAATTTACCAAAATGTCTCTCGAGCCTCTGAGCTCGGAACTTGGCAAACTCGGGCCCGTTAGAGAACCCACGCTCTAACCACCGCTACCAAAATCCGAAAACCACCTCGGAGATCCACAAGTCTCCTCCAAACACCTAACTATCGGGTCGGGTCGTTATACCATCACTGCCATACCACTGTCATACACAGGTGCACTATATTGGCTATTCAAATGTATTAAGTCCCGATACGGTCAAAATGCAGCATCTTGCAAGAACATCAACGACCACAGTGGTCCGGCCTATTGCCAATAATATATGACCTCAATGGTCTACCATAGCCCAACAACTAAGTGTAAGTGGAGACAGTATCAATTTCATAGTTTAATCTTTCACCATAACATGATGCTCACGTTCTCACATTGGAGCATATCATCGTCAATATCACAATACTATATATGATAAACATCATTAGTATCAATATGAACATCTTTTAGCAATATATTAAGTCTATGCATGTAAGTGGGTTCATTGTTCGTTTATAGACTAGTAAACCTCAACTCTCTAATATTGTATTATGATTCCGTTCTAATAGTTAGAACTAATTTTCATCCCTCACATGGAAGCAGTGTCAAGTCTCGCATTCTGGTCTATTCAGTATTTTCCATATCATGTAAAATCCATGAAACCACTTATTACTCTAGATTTAAATAACCTGATTTACCAACGTTGTATTACTAAGTGTCATCACCGTAAAAATGTAGGGTATCGGGATATCTGTTACACAAATAAGAATACAATGAATATACATTCATAAATAACATAATACACATTCATAAGAGTGCAATATATATTCGTAGCATCTCAAATCTTTCTAACTTTATTTTCCGGAAGATTCAAAGGAAATGGCTGTGAGTGCTCAGAATAGTCAGCCAATCAAAACACCTAATAAGAATAAAAATGAACTACTCAGTGCCCAGTCTCATACTTCTTCATGGCCAGGGTAGAGTATTTAGAGTTTGCCAAGAGGGTAAAGTACATGAATATAAAGTGCTCAGGCTACTACACATAATGTCTTCTAGATTTAACCATGGAGACGTATTGAGTTAGGCTTAGAGAGATATAAAATGCTCAGGCCACTACTTATATTATCTTCTAGATTGGACCATGGAGATATATTGAGTTAGGCCTAGAAAATACAGAAAAGAAATCACTCCGATCCCTTTTTACCAACGAGCGGTGTTTCCGCAGCGCTACTGATAGCTATCGGTAGCGTTTCCACTGCGCTACAGGTAGAGAGTATCGGTCTAGAAGTGAACATCCAATGCGATGAAATAAACACACAAGTAGTTAAAGTCAGTTATATTTTAAACTTAAAATCATGCTTATGAAAATTAATCATCACAATTAAAATATAAATATTAAATTATCAAAATAAGTAACGTTTTATTTCCCAAAACAGTACTTTGTATATTTTATTAAGTATTTCTTAAATATTTCTAAGAATATTAAAAATTTCAAGATAAGGTTTAACATAAACTATTTAACCTACAACAAGGTCAACAAGATACTTTATATTATAACTAACTTAGATGTATAAGTAAACTATTAATTCAAACTCAACTAGGCTAGGTTTAATTTAGAACCTGTCACGCCCCGACCCGAAAAGTGAGTCCCGAACGTCACTGATTTTTTTATTTTTTTGGAAACTAATATGAAGATTCTAACTGGGCCGGATCAACGGTTAGGCCCAAATGTGACACATGATCTCAACATGTGGACTCAAACACATACCATAAGTCTACCCAAAAGAAGCACAAACACAAACACATAATTCCATGAACGAATTATTATTACATCACAACCAGAGTAACTGCGGAACACATGGCAGTTCAATACATCACGTCAATACAAACTAAGTACCACACACGTTACTTTACAAAAACAAATGGTTCAAGGAACCAAAAGACAAAGATAGCGGAATTCCCCTCAGTGGGAATCCCAAGGCAACGATAAGCTTCATACGGAGGGTTTTCCTCCTCGGACACATCTCCTGAAATGTGAGTGGTGTGAGCTAACTAGCCCAGTGAAGGAAATAAAACAATGCAGTCTAATAAAATATCAGGTTAGTTAAATAATCAACATTTGTAATATGATATCTCATGCTTGTCAATAAAATCCCAACATCATTCCATTACTGCTGACATCCACTGTAATACCTACATACTACGCTGAAACCATTGTATTAAGTCCCGACACGGTCAAAATACATCCTTGCAAGTACATCTCCGGCCCTCACATGGCCGATACCGACACTCCTCAAGTTAGCAACTGTCGACACCCCTGGTCCAGTAGACTGTAAACCATCTCACACACTTAGCCGATATTGGTTCAATAGTCAAGGGCACGTGGAAGCAGTATTAAATATCTCATATGATCAACACCATAAACATTTGTAATCATCATAAGCATTTCTTACAATAGTGCATCATGTTCGGGCATATGAGTGGGTTCATCAAAACTTGAAACCACTTAATGCTCAAGATTCATCTCATTAAACCTGATTACACCTGCTGCAAAGTTAAGTCCCTTTACTGAAATTGTGTGATATCGCGGTCTCTGCCAACATGTAAACAAGTGTGCAATCAATAGTTGGTCAATATACATAGCATTCAAATAAATACATACAAGTAGTATTTTAAAACCATACTGTTTTCCCAAAAAAATCTCCAAGGTAAATGGAATTGAGTCTCCTACTTGGTTTCTAACCATTTTAAGTTACAATAATCCACAATATAATAATAATAAGTGCTCAGACTAAATCTCATATTGTCTTCTGAGCTTGACCAGATTGACGTATCGAGCTAGGTCTAGATGCTCAGGTCACTTCTCGTATTGTCTTCTGGATAGGACCAGATTGACAAATTGAGTAAGGCCTCGAGGTCACTCAGTGCTCGACAGAAATAGCGTCGGCCTGGAAGTGAAGTCACTCAGTGCCCGACAATTAGAGTCAGCCTGGAAGTGAATACAATAGTAATACACTATAGTAATAAGAGAATAATGGTTAGTACAAATTTTAATTTATCAAATGGGTATAAACATCACATTTAAAACTTAGGATCTAAACATGCATCATCAATCAAGATTTTACATTAAAAAACTAGGTTCCTCGGAACATGCCTTGGAACCAGGTACTGTGGCTCACAAAGGATAGGCCCAAAACACGTCTTACAAGTTAGGAAGGGCTAGTCTTAAATAAACCCCATTCCACTTTCCTTCTCTACCGATGTGGGACTCCCACATCGGTTATTGGTGCTCACAGCCCATCTGGGCAAGGGTATCATACAGAATAACCTTTAATGTTTACATTAATAGAAAATTTAAAGTATTAAAATGAAATAAAAAACTGAATTTAAATCAACACTGTAACAACTTTGAATATAAAAAATAGAAAAATAATTAAACAACATAATAAAACTAAGATAAGATTCCAATTTAAACCCAAAATAAAACATCTCACTTTTTTTTTTTAATTGAATTTACTTGTGGGAAACTGCGGGATACCCAGTGTAAAACCCCCACGGGTGAGCCCACTATCCCTAGGGCACACCAAGGTTAGGCCATGAGGGTTCACCTTACTGTTATTTCATTTTAAAATTTTGTTCCCAACCTAAGTTTAATATAAACAATTTAATTAATTAAAATATAATAAAAGACGTTAAAACCTTTGTAGTAAATAAAATCATACTCATTCTTAAATAATTAGAAACTTATTTCAATTTTTAATTAAACAAATCGAAATAATCAAATCATGATAATACTTCACATTATTTCATAAAATAAAATAAGAGAACTGATTTTAAGTAAAAACAAACAATTTCAAAATGATAAAATATAACATTTCATTTTATTCCTTTATTTTAAAATCATAAGAAAATTAAATACAAATAGAAGAATAGATGAAAAATTTTAAATTACCTATGATAAAACCCAAATTGGATGGCCATGGAAGGACTTGGCGTTTGCAAAGAATAGATGAGGGAGAGTGTTTGCAAGAAACTAACCCAACATGAGAAGAAAAGGGACATTGAGATTTTTTTTTATAAAACCATACTCACATGATGAGGTATTTAAGGATTCAAGTTGTACGCATGCAATGGAGGAAATGCAAACACGTTCTTGAATTAAATGCTTGTATAAAATATGTTAAAATTTGCTAAAATTTTATATTTATCTACTTACAAATGATTATTTTATTATCATTTTCTTATTTGATTTATTTTATTTTATCTCAAACATATATCTTAATTAGTTGGGTAATTTCAAAGATTCACTAAATTAATCTATCTAGTTCAATGAATTAAATATTTAACATTATAAATGTCATAAAAATTTGAAGATGTAGATTTATTTAAAACCCAATGATTTAATTTAAAAATCATCAAATGCTAAATTTCAAAATTTAAAACAATACTTTGTGAAAATTCTGAACTTATAGTCGGGTCACAAAATTTGGCTGATAAAAACACTTTTAATATTCCGAGACACTTTGACACTTTGAAATATTTAAAAATTAACATTTTATAAAAAAAATAGGGACACGCTTGATAATCAAAATGTCACTTGGTAAAATTCTTTAGGCTTAGAATTTTAAAACTAAATAATTTTTGTGCCATTTGACAAATTAAATATTACACATTATTTTAAAGGTCTCAGTCGGAAAAAATTTAGATAATTTCAATTTTGCCACTACACTTAAACAAGTCAAATCCCAGACTTCTAGACTCGGATCGAATCAAACTTTGACTCAAAACAAAGCCCACTTGTTAATCTTTTAAATTAACGGGTTACTAATCACAATTAACAACTAATTCACATAATTAAATACTAATTTGGGTCAGGGTATTATATGATTTGGTAAAATCCTCTCAAGCATATCAAATACTTAAGTTGTCTCAAACTTGTTTAGTAAATGAGACAAGACAAGTATGAATTTGATCCACCCATTTAAGATCCAATTTACTTGGATCAACCTATTAATCAATGGGTCATTATAGAATAGTGATTCATTTAATAAATGAGTTGAGCCAAATACTCTTTGAATAAATCAACCATCTAATAAATAGGTTGATGGACCAATTACTTCAGATTAATTGGATTGAGTTATCTTCTTTAATAAACGAGTAGGGTTGAATAACTATATTAATTTTTTTTGTCTAATTTTTTTACAAATATAAAATATTTCATTTTTAATTTTTTACTTCATGCAAATAAATGTATTTCTAAATATCACAAATTCATATACAAATGCTTGTTATGGTAAAATCAAACTCCTAAACCAATAAAATTATTTACTCATGATTTAATAGCTAATTAGCCATGAGGCTAGTTAAGTGAACTTTAGAGAAGTTTTTGAAAAAGGTAAGTATAGACATTCAAAATTCATTAAATTAAATAACTATTTTTTTCAGTACTTTAAACAATTTGATTCCATTTGTTAATAATTTCTTTAAAATTCATTATTATCAAATAAATTCATTTAGATTTTTCAAAATCTTTAACTATATATTCTATGTTCTTAAATAGGTGTTATACGTGGAGTTGACTCCTCCCAGAGTAAAATACGCGCGGACAAAGCACCCGATGCCAGCGATAAAATTGTCCGTTTTCAAAACCCTTTGGCTCCTCTCTTCTCCTTACCTGCTGCTGCCTCTCAACTCTCAAGGGTTTTAGGCTCTCTCTGTCTGCGCCTCTCAGGCCCGGAAAGGGCCCGTCGACATTTCCACATTGTGATTTTGCCACTCTATACCTCCAAGACGGCTCCTTGCAGCTGTAAGGTGGGGAGAGTTGCAGAGGCCATGGGCTTTACTTCTCAAGGCGCCCCTTTCAAGGCCTGCTCCTCCACGACCTTCTTCTCGTTCTCTCCTCCTTTCCGACGCTCCATTCCGGCTACTGGTTCTCGTTCTTACCTTTTGCTTGGTTCGGGAAAAGGCTTCGGAAGGTATAACTTTTGTGGGGTTTTCCGTTGTTTCGCTATCGTGTTCATTTTACCTTGTCTGAGTTCCATTTCTTGTGCCACTCTAGGTTGTATCATGCGCATTTCTTTTTTTCTCTTTTCGTTTTCTTTTAAATGCTGGCTCGTTTTTTTTTTTTTCAAACAACCCATGTGCGATTTTTGTATTTTTTTTGGTGATTTTTTGTGGAATATTTATGGTATATTTCCTATCTTTTTACTTACCTCTTATCTGGATTTTTTCTATAGATTTTTATCGTGTCCTTTTAGCTGATGTCATGTCATTTTCCAATGGCCGTTTTGCATTTTTCTCAACTCCTAAAGTGCGCTTTTAGTTATCTTTATGTGCGTTTCTCTGGAATGCCTATGTTATCTTGTTGACTTCTGATTTTCTTTTATCTTTTTTCCCCTGTCATGACCTTTTATCCGATGAATTCCTTTTTTTTTTAATGCTTGGTTTTTTTTCCAAATAAGATTCCTACTCCTACATACATTCTATGGTGAACTTTTTGTGGGCTTTCTAGGTTATGTTAGTATGTTTTCCAGTTTCCCTTGTATGGGTTCCTCTCTCCCTCTCTCTTACTTTCAACTGATGAACTGCTCACCTTGTATTTTTTTGTTTTATTTTTTTTTCTTTTGGGATTAATTGCGAGCTATTATGGGTTCTGCTATGATATTCCTAGTTTCTCTCATCTGAATTCTTTTTGCTTGTGTCATTTTTGTTGAAGAAATGCTCACCTTGCTTTAAATGGTTGTGTTGCATTTTTCTGATTCCCACGCCTCTCCCAAGAAAAGAGGATTTCTTTTTTCAAACCTTCAATCTTTTTTGGAGTGTATTATCTTGTGTATATTCCCTTTAAATTTTGGTTTCCTGAAAGGTCCATTTTTGTTGAATCTGCATATCAGGGATCTCCTCACTAGGTAAAATTGCAGGAAGTTTACTTACCCTGTTCCAGTGATTAAAGTAGCTTAAGATTACTTAAAAAATACTATTTTCAGGAAACATATAAAGACCACAAAAATGTTGATGCATTTCCCTGGAACTTTTATAGGTAGCTAAAGAATGAAACACACTTTGGCAGGAAAATGTTTGAGCCAAAATCATATTTCCAGGCAATGGGCCATGTTTAGTTTCTCCATTACTGGATGTTCTTGCTATTCATTAGTGGCTTGCAAATGGAATTTAACGGTAAATGGTCCCAGTTTTCTTATTGAAGTCCCAGTTTTCTTATTGAAGACTCTAGATTTTCTGGTGCAAGACTTCTTTTCTATCTGCCTATCTCCCATCCTTGATAAGAACCATCATACTATTAGTTTTGATTAAAAACTGGATTGTACACACAAAGTTTGTATACCTGACGAAATGATCCTTGCCTACTAACTCCAAAAACTGTATTTAGAAGTATTTCACATGACAATTGCATTGTTTTGAATGACAGGCATGATATTCGCTCATATTGGGCTCCAGCCGACTCTTATTCTGCCATGGCCAATTCTGATTCTCTGAAATCAGTACATGGTTCAGGTATTACATACAGATCGTTTACGACAAAGGATAGTATTAGAGTTGTTGGGGGTCGAGGCTATTGCTGTGGCTCATCTCAACTTTTGAGTCTTAAAATGCATTCTAAGCTGGGAAACAGTCATATCAGCTGTCAAACAGTTGAAGAAGAAAATAAACAGAGTCTTAATGCACAGTTAAATGCTTTTCCATCTTCCAGGGAAAGTGATTATGGGTCTGCTTCTAGAACCAGTCTACCTGATACGTATGATGACTGTAGGGAATCGTGGCTTAAAGAGAGTGAAATAGTTAGGGCTGTGAGATTACTTCACATTGCTGCAAGAGGAGAGATTGCTATTCACATCCCGCAGGACGTTACTATGGCAAAAGCAGAGAAGATTGAGAACATACAAGATGAGGGTCTTAGCCAGAGATCGGTTTTTTCTACATCTTTTTGCAGTCAGAGGTTTGATAATGTTTTTGAAAAGGGTGCTCTCCAAAACTCAATCAATCGACAACATGTACGTTACAATATGGAGAAACTAGAAGGTGTTGCAGATTTAAGAAATAATGTTTTTACCAGAACTGAACAATTCTCCGAAGGGGATAGACCCAGGCAGATGGAAAAATCATTGTCGAGGGAGCCTAGCAAATCAAATGGACATTTAGTGCGGGAGCATGAGAGTGAAAGTAATGTGGATCCTCCGCAAATTGAGGAAGTTACACCCAATAATGCAATTCAAAATGAGATGCCTTATGGTGAATCCGCTAATGCTGGCCAACCTATTGAGAAACATTTTGAGAAAATAAGTTCCAAGAAAGGATGTGCTGCTCATCTTCCTGATCTTGAGAAACTTACTTGCATCTATGACAAAATTCTCATTGTTGACAATATCTCAATGGCAAAAAGGGTTGTTGAAAAGCTGACAACACAATACAAGCATCTTATCCATGCATGTGATACAGAGGCATGTTTGTGATATTATGAATTTCATTTCCTCTTTTTTTTTTTATTGAATGATGATAATTTTATTCCAAAACAAGAAAAAATATATGATTTTTTGTAGCTTGTTGTATCTTAAGCTGTGATGATACGTTTTTCATGTTTCTCGTTGGTCCTCGCTCATTGTTGCAATCGTAAAGGGCTTCAGATAGTTAGTTGGCCCATTAAAAACAATTTACCAAATCTAATTGTGAGTGACAACCCCAAAGAGCTGGGATAAATAGCTCTAATGATGACTACGATGTGGCTAGAAATTGCAATATTTATTTATATTATATATATTTTGTCAGGGTGTTGCCTCCAGCATAACTGACTGTTATAGTGTAATTACATGTTTAATATTGGATGTGTTCACTCTGAATACATCTTATGTGTTCTTAAAAGTGTCATTGTAATCCAAAGATGAGGATCAGGCATGTTCAAGACATCTATTCTGGTTCTGTTGTGATGTTGTTATGGAATTTCTGTGTGGTCTATTTCCTTACTGATGAATTCTGTTTGTGAATTTGAACACTTAAAAATTTAGTTTTTATTGACCATCACTATTTTAGATCTGAAAGAGTGAAAGTTCTTCACAATTCCAGTTGCTGCCATCAACTTTTATATCTGCATCTTTGAGCATGAATTGACTACATTATTGAGCCTTTTTCAGAACTCTCCTACTAACCAATCAATTTTTACCAGAGCTATTACCATATATATGATGGTCATGGAATCAATTGGTCAGTTCTACAAATGTTGGCATGCTTTTTGGTGGTCCACAACTTTGATGTGATGAACTTTATGTGAATGGGAGACACCCAAAAAGTTCTCCCTTGTTTGATTCTATCGGCTGGATCTGTTTGAAGAATATTTGGAAATTGACTGTGATTGTCCATTTGCAGGCGTATTTAGATTGATAGGATTGCTTGTGAGGGGAGTATTGTTACAAGGAAAATGAGAAAAAAAGGAAGAAAATAATGGAAGAGAAGGGAAGAAAAGAGAGAAATAAATTCTCTATGTTGTATTTCTTGTGTTTAATCAAAAGAGGATACATGTATATATAGAATATAGAGAGCCAATCAAAGCAAGCAAAAAAGGAAAGGAAATTGGTTACAACCAATGTTATTTGGTCAAATGTTTATGTAAAATGTGAAATTACCACAACATTTACAACACTCCCCCCCAAGTTGGTGCGAATATATCTATTAAGCCCTGCTTACTTAAGACATTATCAAGTTGTGATCGAGAGATGACCTTGGTGAGTATATCTGCACATTGATCTTTGGAATGCAAATAAGGAGTAGGAATTTGACTTGTAGAAATATGATTGTGAAGAAAGTAACAATCAACTTCAATATGCTTTGTATGTTCATGGAACACAGGGTTGGACGCAATGTCGATGGCGGCATGATTATCACAAAACATCAGTAATGGTTCAGAGGAGGCAAATCCTAACTCGGTTGGAAATTGCTGGAACCAAAGTAATTCAGAGGCAGTATTGGCTATGACATGATATTTTGCTTCCGCACGAGAACGAGCAACAACATTCTGTTTTTTTCTTCGCCAAGAGACTAGATGAGCTCCCAAGAAAACATAATATCATGGGGTCGAGTGACAGCCGTCAAGAGGGTCAGCCTAATCAACATCTCAGTAATTGTGAATGGCCATTTGAGATTGGCGTGTATAGAATAATCCTCATCTAGGGTGAGTCTTAAGATAACGAAGGGTTCGAAAAATAGCTTGAAGATGGGCATCACATGTGACATGCATAAATTGACTGACCACTCCAACAACATAGAATAAATCTGGCCTAGTGATGATAAGATAGATAAGTTTACCTACTAGTTTCTGATAAAATATGGGTTCATCTAGTGGAATTCCATTTGAAGCTGAAAGCTTAGTATTGACATCAAAAGGAGTGCGTACTTGCTTGGATCCAGAATATCCTGCATCCTGTAAGAGATCTAAATCATATTTTCTTTGAGAAAGAGAAAACCCTTTAGAAGAGCGAGAAACTTCAATCTCGAGAAAATAATGGAGTGGCCCCAAATCTTTTATATCAAAGCAGTGTTGTAAATAGTCTTTGAATGCAGTAATAGATGGAGCATCGTTCCCTGTAAGAACAATATGATCAATAGAAACAACAAGAAATATCACAATAGAGTCAGCACAGTAGATAAAGATAGAGTGATTTGTTTGACAACGAGATAACACATATTGCAGTAAGGCACTATTGAATTTGTCGAGCATGCCCATGGAGACTGCTTGAGACTATAGATCACCTTGTTAAGCTTGCTGATCCACCCTTTCTCCCTCTGTTTCACAAACCTCCGAGGTAGAAGCATCTAGACTTGTTCTTTCAAGTCACCATGAAGAACGACATTTTTGACATTTAACTGATGAAGTGACCACTAATACGTGGTAGCAGTGGATATCAAGATCCAAACATGTGTGGTTTTGGCCACAGGGGAGGTCTCCTGATAATGAATCCGATAACTTTGTGTGAAGCCTTTGGCAACTAATCTAGCTTTACATCGAGCAATTGAACTGTCATGATTATGCTTTAGAGTGAAAATCCATTTGCAACCAACATGAGTCTTTTATGGAGGAAGAGAAACCATGTCCCAGCAATTATTTAATTTGTATCGCAATTATTTAATTTGTATCGCAATTATTTTATTTGTATCGCAATTAAGTAAAAGCGTTCTCATATATAAGTTGGCAATTATTTTATTTGTATCGCAATTAAGTAAAAGCGTTCTCATATATAAGTTGGCAATTATTTAATTTGTATCGCAATTAAGTAAAAGCGTTCTCATGTATAAGTTGGCAATTATTTTATTTGTATCGCAATTAAGTAAAAGCGTTCTCATATATAAGTTGGCAATTATTTTATTTGTATCGCAATTAAGTAAAAGCGTTCTCATATAAGTTGGCAATTATTTAATTTGTATCGCAATTAAGTAAAAGCGTTCTCATGTATAAGTTGGCAATTATTTTATTTGTATCGCAATTCTGTTATTTGTCTGGAAGAGAAACCATGTCCCATGTATGATTTTTTTCCAGTGTTGTCAATTCTTCTTCCATTGTTGCCTTCCAGAAGGGATCCTGAAGAGTCGTATCAATCCTCTTAGGAATATGAGTGTTGTCAAGATAGTTAGGAAACTGTGATGAGATGGAGAGATAGAATGAGAGGGTATATGCTTACCTTTTCGAAGGGTAATCGGCAGTTCGGGTTCAGTAGGAGAAAGATTTGAGCCACTAGTAAATGGTTGCGTGGCGTCATGTTGAGCCGTGAGCTTATGCTTTCTCCTTTGACACAAAAGAGTGGGCTCAAAATTCGTAGGTGTAGCAACATCAATTGTGAGTAGAGGAAGAACTAATGGAAGTGAAGAGTCAGACTTAGTATGATCAAAGTAGGCAACATGTTAAAAAAAATGTGACATCCATTGAGACATATGCCTTACCGGTGATAGGATCAAGACACTTATACCCTTTATGGACTGATGAATATCCCAAAAACAAACATTTTACAGAACGTTGGGATAATTTATTGCCAGAGAACAAATGGACAAAACAAATACATCCAAAGGCATGTAAAGGAATGGTGGAAACATGTTTGTGTATGGACACAATATTGATTGGTGATTTGCCGTGCAATACACGTGAAGACATGCGATTAATTAGATATCATGAAGTTAAAACAACTTTCGGCAATATGACGTAGGTACACGCATAATAAAAAAAGGAATACCTCAAGAAGGTGATGATTTTTCCTTTCGACAACACCATTTTGTTGAGGTGTGTAAGGGCAAGATGTTTGAGATTCAATGGCTTGGTCCTGCAAAAACTGCAAAAATGGATGTCACAGATTCTCTCCCCATTATCATTGCACAAAATTTTGATATGACAATGAAATTTGGTTTTAACCTATTGATAAAATGTACAGAAGTGATAAAAAACCTCAGATTTATGTTTCATCATGTATATTCAAGTCATACGAGAATAAAAGGCCCATTGCAACAGATCCAAAGCTTAGAAGCCTAAAAATACTGTTCCTGGCGTCCTTGGACGTGAAAACGAGAATGGAGATAAGGGGCCCCACAATGCACCAAGACCAAAGACCCACCCGATGGATGGAAGGAGAGCCCAAAAATGAATTGGGTGGTGGTCGTTTTGAAGGCCAATGAGTGGTGTCCGTACGGATCGATGGTGAACAATAAAACTGTTCCTGGAATTTTCAAAAAAAAATGTCACCGTAGGCTTGAAGCAGTCTGATGCGGAGCATATCCACGCGATTTTCGCTCTATACTATTTTCGTGCTTTCCATGCCTTGTTTTCATAGTTTCTATTTTTTTTTAATTACTTTATTTAGTTGGGATATTTTAGAATTTGTTATTGGTTTTATTTTAGAAGGAGAAATTTTATAAAAGCCTTGTAGCCCTTTGAGGCAAACACACGATTGAATGAATAAAGAAGATTTAAATTTTCGCAAACCTTATGCGATCTTTGGAGTGATTCCAGTGGCGTGAGGCCCGGTGTGAGGCCATCCTACCTTCTTCTTCAAGTACTTTTCATCTTCTCTCTTCTTCCTTCCCTTTCATTGTTTCCTTTCTTTACCTGGTTGCAACTGCAACCCAAAACGAGTCCTTCCAGACTTCCGCTCCCATCCTATAGCCCTTCCATGTTGTCGTTGGCCATTCCCTTATCCAGATCCAGTGTCGCCACCATATAAATTGCCTAGTTGCCTTGCTGCATCTCCCAACTCCATCCCTTCCCTTGGCCGAACCTCCTAGAGGGCCCTTTGGCCTTGCCGCATCCCGTCGCCCTCTTCTCCATCACCTTTCTTTTCGCAGCTTCCTCTTTTCTTTCGTTTCTATCCCCTTTACCTGTTTTTGTTTTACCGTAAGAGCCTTTTCCCCACGTGCCATTATCCCATTCCCATTTAAAACCATGTGCGAAATAAAACCCACATATGCTTATGTCACTCAAAATCACTCCATCCTTTTATTTCAATTTTTATGTATTTATTTACATCATATTCTAGGGATATTTTGCATGACTATGTGTGGTAATTTTATATTAATTAATTGCATTTATTAATTGATGGATTAATATCAGCCTATTTTAGTTTAGGGTGCATTATTTTAATCCCTCCTAATATTTAGGGAACCAAATTTAGGCATTTAAGGTTACCCTATTAGTTGTCTTGCATCACAGTCTGAAAAAAACGTGAATCCGTGTTGAGCAGATGATTCAGACATGAAGGAAGATGATTGAAGGGGAGAGAAGCGCACTGGAGGCTGTAGGCAATATAGAAATCCCCAAAAAACGAAAAATCGAACTTGACTGGATACCATGTTACAAGGAAAATGAGAAAAAGGAAGAAAATAATGGAAGAGAGAAGGGAAGAAAAGAGAGATCTATAAATTCTCTGTGTTGTATTTCTTATGTTTAATCAAAAGAGGATACATGTATATATATATAATACAAAGGGCCAATCAAGGCAAGCAAAAAAGGAAAGAAAGATAAGTTACAATAAATTACAATCAATGATATTTAAAGGTCAAATGGTTATTTAAAATGTGAAGTTACTACAACATTTGAAGGAAGTATGTTGTATGGGTATGGGTACGTGTGTTGGAATGTGTAATTGGTAGATGTGTTGCATTCAACCAATCCGAAAGCATAGGATTTGCGTGTTTGGCATAAATTGCATAATTTAGATCGATATTCATTTTTAATTGAACTGGTCAAAACAATTTTAAATTAAGATAGCATGTAAAATAGCACTCATAAAAATAATGTGCAAATTTCATTGTAAACAATTGAGTGATGAACATTCAAATATTTTGAGTTTCAAATGAAGGTGTCGCGGTATTTCGTCATTGTAAAAAACAATTTTAACATTGTAGAAGAATCTGTTATGAGTCTTGGCATAGGTAAGCTATTCATTCAAGTGAATCCATGCAAGATAGGGAAGATAGTGGGGCATTTGCTTTGCCCATGATGGGGCAAACTAGGTGAGCAACTTGGATCACAAGAAGGATGGCCCTGGTATCACTGTTAGTCAAACAAGATAATAAAATATGATACTTATATATTTTTAACTAAATCCTGTTCTCTTACATTGTTATATTGATAAAGGTAAAAGAAATAATAGCGTTAGCAAAATGCTTCAATCACAAAACATGTAGTATACTCAATACTATGTCTTGAACAAGATACCTGTAGTTATAGGTCTTAGAAATTGTGCTGCAACTATATCTGTGCATCAGAACCAACAAAAATGCTTCCTTGGTGGAGCATGATATAATTTCCCTTTGCATGAAGCTATATATTCCATTGTTCAGAATGTACCTGAAACAGTTTCTAAATTTACTCATGATGATACCCCTACTAATCCACTGGATCTTGTCTAAAGATGGATAAGAAGTTACACAAATGTTTCTTAGATGATACAGATGCTGATATAGATGCTTTTGCAGGTGTCAAAGATCGATGTTAAGTTGGAGACTCCTGTTGATCATGGAGAAATCATATGTTTCAGTATATTTTCAGGATCAGAAGCAGACTTTGATGGAAAATCATGTATCTGGGTGGATGTTCTTGGTGGCGGCAAGGATGTATTGAAGGAATTTGCTCCATTCTTTGAAGATCCAACTATTAAAAAGGTACAAGTTTCACAAGGAACTCTCAATCCCTACTAGTGGATGATAATCAGATCTCGAGTTTCACGAGGACAC
This sequence comes from Chimonanthus salicifolius, assembly GCA_013350335.1. Lineage (NCBI taxonomy): Eukaryota > Viridiplantae > Streptophyta > Magnoliopsida > Laurales > Calycanthaceae > Chimonanthus > Chimonanthus salicifolius. The sequence continues at coordinate 20,322,385 of CM023534.1, forward strand.
AGCTCCTACCAGTGGATGATAATTGGGTGTGGGTGTGAAAATATTTTAGAGAGACTTTCTAAAGGCCTTGTAAGGACCTTTACGTTCAGCCCTCATTTGGTCAATCCAAACTGTTCACAATCACGTACCCGTCGCTTACCAGTATGCATCCCATGTTGGCACCTGTTTCCTTTCATCCATATTTTTTTCTACTCAAGAAATCACAATTATCTAAGCCCTGTAAAACTTTTAAATTTTTGAACTCGTATGGGCATGATGAGGGGATGGAGCTGAAATTTTGTCTATAACATTTAATGACCTTTCTATACACCCATTCATAATGAAGGTCCAATACATAGTTGTTGTTAATACGACTTGAACTTGATGATAATCAGGAAATATTGGCCATTAACAAGTTTTTGATACTAAAAACCTCTGTACCCAATTGGGTTATATGATATAGCGAGGCCTATTGAACCTAATTACTTTGTAACATTCCCGCCAAGTGTTTTTGTCAACGTGCTTTCAGCAACTGCTAAACGCTACCATGTTTTGTTTAAGATAAATGCATATTACAAAGAAAATCCTGGCATGTTACTCAATAAAAATGTATTTGCTTCATTTAAGATCACATACATTCATTTGGTTGTAATGTCCAACACAAATGACATTCCTTAGAGTGAGAGAGAGAGTGTTGCCCATTTTTCGCCCTGTCCACATTTATTTGATTTCTATTTTTCATGAACTGATCTATACTTACTAGATGTTATGAAAGTTATGTTGTATCCTTCCTATTCGATGCTTGCTCTTTGCTATAAAGAAATTCCTAATTGTTCTGTTTATTTTAGAATAAATTGGGACGATGATGATACTGTTGTTTTTATTTTTATCTACTGGATTTTCATTTGGTGTCTGCCTCTTTTCGTATGTACCAGCAAATGCTAAGTACAGTTATGCTGTCCATTTTTCAGGTTTGGCACAACTATAGTTTTGACTGTCATGTTTTAGAGAACTATGGGTTTAATGTTGCTGGGTTTCATGCGGATACGATGCATCTTGCACGTCTTTGGGATTCTTCAAGACGAACTAAAGGTGGGTATTCTCTAGAGGCACTTACAGGTGATCGAAAGCTCATGTCTCATGCTCCACCTCGCAGTGAGAGTGAGTTGCTTACCGGGAAGATATCAATGAAATCCATCTTCGGCAAGAAAAAAATCAAGAAAGATGGAACAGAGGGAAAGCTTGTGACTATTGCTCCTGTGGAGGAGCTTCAAAGAAATGACCGAAAAACGTGGATCTGTTACTCTGTCTTGGATTCAGTGAGCACACTAAGGCTTTTTGAGAGCTTGAAAGCACAATTAATGACCTGGGAAATGGTCTCTTGATGGTGTTGCTAAAGGATCGATGTATGATTTTTATGAGGAATATTGGCGCCCATTTGGTGAGCTTTTAGTTAACATGGAATCAGAGGGAATGCTTGTTGATAGAGAATATCTTTCTGAGATGCAACAAGTGGCTTCCGAGGAACAAAAAACAGCTGCACAGAGATTTAGGAAGTGGGCTTCAAGGTATTGTCCTGATGCCAAGTATATGAACGTCGGAAGTGATCTGCAACTTCGTCAGCTCTTCTTTGGTGGAACAATGAACAAGTATGTGACATCTTTATTTGAGAACATTCACTTATCATTTCTATTTCAATATTTCTAAGTTTCTAAATAATGGTATGATAACTTCATTGTACTGGCCATATCACCCAAAAAGAAAAGGAAAAAAGAAAGGAAAAAAGAGAGACTCAATTTAGCCATCCAAAGGCATAAGGACAGTTTCTGTATGGTATATTGGTTTTTGCCAGTAATGCCCATATTATATAGATATTATTGAAAGTGTTGAACGACATTGCTCAATGGTTGTCTCTTTGTTTCATTTTTTACTTACTATGCAGTTGACTGAGTCAAATTGTTGGTGTTGTTATTGGTTCTCACTGGTCAAAATATACTGACACATTGAGTACTTTTACTGATATGACTGATACTGAAACTACCTTCCCAGTTCAGTGAACTGTGTTGGTGGCCAGTAAGTCACATTCAAGGGGGTTCTATTCAAACTAGTTAAGCCATCTTGAGTTTAATTAGCAGTTGTCTAGGGTACCTGGATACTTGTGTACACTTAACTGCATCATGTTGGGTGCTCACATCTGTGTGAAATACTCCTTAAGCAATACATTTTTTGAAAGATTACTAAGGGCATGTTTGTTTATGCAGATTTTCTAATGAAAATCTGATCTACACAATTTTTCTAGGAATATAGATTCTCAGGGCCAAATTTTCCTAGGAAAACAATAATTCTTTTCCCGTCATGACCCATAGAGAAAGGCTTTCCTGGGAAAATTTTATAATGTGTGACGTACTCGTGTGGACACTTATGGACTATTTTAGTACTTTTTAACATTGTTTTCTAAGTTGACTAAAATATTGCAATACTTTCCCCTCTTAAAACCTTTGTCACCTAGAGTAAAACTAGTGTATTATTTGTGGTTGGTGTTATTTTCAAACTTTATTTTCATTTAAAATAAACTTAGATTTACTTTTATTTTAAATATGGTGCCATGTCCTTGTGTCCTATTTTTTTTTGGGGGTTGTCGTGTCTAACATCTCGTACTTGTGTCGGACACTGACACTCGTACTTGTGCTCATGCAACTTAGCTAACTTGACTAATTTTTGAACAGGTTGACATGGCTCAACTAAACTTAAATGAGTTGACCTAATTTGATCCATTTATTAAATGGATTAATCTAACTCAACTAAGATTAAATGAGTTGACCAACTCAACCAATTTACAAAATGGGTTCATTCAATAGGTTGTGACCCATTTAATATATGGGTCGACTAGATCTTAGTAAATGGCCAAACTTAAATGAGTTGAGCTTACTTGTTCCATTTATTAGAAGTTTAACCAACCTGACTCGTACCAAACTTGACCCACTTGTTAAATGGGCCAGGTCAGGCCTAACCCAAGATCACATAAAAACTTTAAAAAAAAATCAGGTTCGGATTGATCGGGGCTTGGGTTAGGCTCATTTTTTGGGCCTACAATGTTACCCACATACTAGAATTCAAGCCAGATTGGGCTTAGTACATCAAAGCCCGATTTTGGCCCAAAATCTCAAATTTGAGCAATGTTTTACAAAATCTAAATTTCTTTAATTAATATTTTCTAAATATAAAATATAAAAGTATGTAATATATAATTTATATTTTAATAAAATAATAAAAAAGATTTTTGCTTTACTTGCAAATACGCTCTAGGCCATTTAAGCCCACGTGTACATTTCAGGCTTGTTCCTACAAACAAATTTTTGGGTTTTATTAGTTCGGCTTAACTCAGGCTTGGGCTTGGGCTTGGCTTGGCTTTGCCATATCCAAAACCTGGCCCTGCCCGATCAAGTTGCAGCCATAACTTGACCCATTTATCAATCAAATTTTCCTTATGTAGGTTAAGAAATAAACATGGGAAACTTTTTTAGATTAGAAAGTAAATTCCTATTAAGAAATTTTCCTAGGAAAATGCACTCATGTGAATCCATTTTCCCAGGACATATGTGCGCTTAGTGATACTTAAGTGTGCTTTAACATTTTTCAGATCTGTGATTTGTAATACTTTAACTTGTAATGATTTTAGTCTACTCTTTTCAGCGTATAAAGAAAGCTATAAAATATCCTACTGCCATGTCATCATTGTAAATGCTAAGATGGATGTGTGGAGTATCATTACCAGATGGAATTAAAATAGTAAGATTGTAGAGATATTAAAGTAGCACCAATGGATCACTAAGGGCTTTATTTGGTAGGCCATTCAGGATAAAAATTGGTTTTCATTCAAAATGAACAATACCCCCTTTTCAAGGAAGACTAAAAGTGGCACAAAATACAAGATTCAAAGTCATTCTCAGTCAAGTTTTTCAAGACCATTCTTTTTCCACCAACACACTCTCTTTTGATCATTTCTATTCTCAATGATTCCTTTTTTATTTAATCATTCTAGCTACTAAACAAGACCTAAGATCGTTTGGGCAGGTATGCAAGAGTCGGTAAACAACCCTAGTACAAAGAATTGAAGATTTACCAGTAGAAGGAAAAAAAGAGGATAGGAGGCCTTCAAAAGCTTGGATTGAAAGGATAAAGAACATGAAAGATTGCCGATTCAAAGCTCAAGGGACTCTTAAAGTTACCGACTTCTTTTCGTCATGGGAAGGGTGCATGGGTGGATATCTTAGGAAGCCTAAAACCTTAGTCAATTGGTCCCCTCCTCAACTAGGTGTCTAGAAATTCAATGTGCATGGAGCTTCTAGGAGAAAACCGGGACCAGTAGGGACAAGAGGTGTCCTCAGAGACCACAACGGCCAAACATCCCTAGTACTCTTAGAGTCAGTGGTCCTTAGGGATTCAAACGAGGAGGATCTCCTAAGTATTAGGTGAGTTTTGATCATTTGGACAATTTCAGGGCATGTGAAATTAGTCATAAAAGGGGACTCGACAAATGGAATCAAATGGGCTAGGGGATTAAAATGACCCCCTTGGAGATTGATTACCATGGTTAGGGAGATAAGGGTTCTCACTTCGGGACTTGAGGTATCCTTCGTTCAAGTCAGTTGCACAACTAATGGCGTGGATGATTTCTTTGCAAAGAGCGGAGTTGACAATTTTGTTTCAGGCGTCTACCATCTTTGAGATGTGAGGAGTTCGAGCTGAATTGATGCTCAATTGGTCGCATTTATTTTATGGATGTTTTGTATTTTTGCTTCTTCTTATGTGTGTTTTTTTAGGGTCTAGTTTTTTTAGACCCTGGTTTCTTTTGATGTAATCGTACTTTTTACTCTCTGATTAATAAAATCCGTCTTTGTTACTGCTCAAAAAAAAAAAACAAAAAAAAGAAAAAGAGAAACCAGACTTCAAAAAGCCAGTTTTTGATAAGGTTGAGTGGGAAATTGGATTTCGAAAAGCCGACCTAGATAGACAGGAAGGCGCCTATGATGACAACAATGACAACGAGAGTGATGTGCATTTAGCACACTTGAATTTCATTTCATAAAATTAACTTATTTTAATAGCAGTTTTCGTGGGTGTATTGGGGTTGAGGGCTTTTCTATCTTTTTGTATCCTTTTATGTGCCTCCTTATATTTTAATATAATCACCATTCGGAAAAAAAAATAAATAAATTAAAGTAGTACCTTAAAAACTCCCAACCAACTAAAAGCAAAAAAACAAACTACTGATAAAAGATCATAATGAACACAGTTCTTCATAACCAAGTAATTTTTTTCTTTTAAAAAATCAAATAGGATTTTTCTTGGTTCCTTACAACCCAAAATAGATATTAAGATACCTGCTACTTTATTACTCTCAATTTCTCTCTCTCTCTCTCTCTCTCTCTCTATATATATATATATATATATATATATATATATACATATATTTATATATTAGTGATTTTTCTATTCAATGTGAGTGCGTCAATCAAATTTTTTTTTTGACAATGCTTGTGCTGGATGTAGAAATAATTTTGGATCTTACATTGCCTGGTTAAACTGGTACATATTGGTTCTGTATCAGATGCACTGATTAATATCACCCATATTGGTGTTAATTTTATCTTAGCTAGTGGCCATCAGGGATACCTCATTTATTTGCTATGTTTAGGTTCCATGGTTGACTGGTATTTGTTGGTTACTATATTTTTGTATGACTTATTTTTTTGAATCATGGTCATGCTATGTGAAAAATAAATCTCTCCCATGTTATCACCTTCATCTTTTCATGCTGGTGCTTGTTTAGAGATGTGACAAGGCAGCGCCAGCCAGCTTTGGGCTGGGTACGTTTTTAGCCTATGGGTCCATTTACTTGGCTCAGTACAGGTCTGGCCTTTTAGGCCTGATACTTAATTGGGCTACATTTGTCTCTAATCTGTCCGGTTAGAGGTCAAACCTGATATTCAATAGTTGGATAACCAGACATGGGCTGAATTTTAGGTCTGTGAGCTGGATTTTAGCTTGAATGTTAGGCCAAGAAAGTAAAAAGGCTGTCTTGGGACAAAATTTATCCCTGTCCATATGCTGTCCAGTTGTAGATATTTGGTTGCTTTTCCTACTAAAAGAGTGATTGATCTGTTCCTTGCATGTCTCTTGCAGAAAAGATCCAAATGAAACTTTAGGAGAAGTTAAAATCTTTAAAGTGCCTAATGTTGATAATGTCATTGAAGAGGGAAAAAAGGTTCCTACAAAATATCGCAATATTGAACTGAAGAATCTTGGATTTAAGATAGAAACTGAGATTTACACAGCCAAGGGTTGGCCTTCTGTTAGTGGCAATGCCCTCAAAGTCCTTGCTGGGAAGGTCTCTGCAGATCAATATGTTTGGATAGACGACACGAGTGAGTTGCAAGCTGACGACTGTTATGAAACTCTATCAAACTCGGCCGTAGATGAAAGTGAGGAGACAGAAATTCCTACATCAAGTGTGGAAGATGCAGAAACATCTGCTTATGGAACAGCCTACCAGGCATTTGGAGGTGGTAAGGAAGGGAGGGATGCTTGCCATGCTATTGCTGCTTTATGCGAAGTCTGCTCTATTGATTCCTTAATATCCAACTTCATCCTCCCCTTGCAGGTTAGTTTCTTTCTATAAGTTTTCCATCTTGACATTAGTGTAATACTTTCATCTTGAGATGGGGACTGTTATTCTATTCATGTAATCATGAATTAAACTTAAATGGAAGCATTTTCTTTGACTTTTTTCTAATGAGACACAAGCATTAGATGGGTCAAATATACCAGCATTCCTTCTGTTTTTCTTGTTGCATGCCTTTCCCCATGCTTTTTTTTTTAAAAAAAAATTCACATTTATTTGGCATCCATAATCGATACGATTGACCTCTTGTTGGTGACAGGGCAATCACATTTCTGGTGCAAATGGGCGTATTCATTGTTCTTTGAATATCAATACTGAGACTGGGCGATTATCAGCAAGGAGACCTAGTTTGCAGGTTCCTTCTTTTGTTTTCCTCATTACAGTTTACTAATGTAGTAAATAATGAGTTCTAGGCAGATTCTAACTATTCTTTAGGATTCTTTTTGTCAATATACGCAAAGTAACTAAGACCTGTTGATCCCTTATTTGCTAAGAAGTGAAATATTACTTTTAGAAAGGAAAAACACACCAAAGAAGAGAGAATGTTTCCATCAGCATGATCCTGCCTGTTCAGACCTTCTTTCGTCAATCATTGGCTAAATTGGTAGTCTTTGACTAGATAAATTTTTAGTCCAGTGACTTGGATTTGTTAAAAGGTAAGCTTCTCTCTTTGAAAGAAATGGACGAGAGCTTTCACCCTGTTGAAAGCTTGTATTTTGATGGAAAAGCATCAAAACTAAATTATTCCTAGGAAAAAAATATTTGAAAACCGTCAGTGATTTTCTGAGAACCTTAGGGTTCACATATTTTGAAATCTTCTCATCGGAAAGTCCTGGAAAACATCATTTTGAGTCACACCTGCACCTAAGGCTGTGTTTAGATTGTGAGGAAAACTTAGGAGAAAGTATAGGGGACTGTACTATCTCTACAATAGTAGAAAATATTTAGTAGGAAGTAGCAGAAAGATGGTTTCTGTTGAAAGAAAAATTGTAGAAAGGAAAGAAAATAATGAAAAGAAGGGACAAAATCTGAGAGAGATTAATTCTCAGTATAATATTTCTTCTTTTGAAGAAAGAGTTGTACACATATTTGTATAGAATACAATGAGTCAATCAAGGTGACAAATAAGGCAAGAAGAATTACTTACACCGAATGACATCTGTAGGTCAACTCTAAAATAAGACATGTGAAAAAATATATTATTTACGACACTCTACTTCAAGTTGGTTCGAAGATATCAATTAAGCCCAACTTGTCCAAAACATTATCAAGTTGTGATCGAGAGATGGCCTTTGTGAGCATATGAACAACTTGATTCTTGGATTGCAAATGAGGAGTGAGAATCTATCCCGCTGAAATATGATGGTGAAGATAGTGACAATCCACTTCAATATGTTTTGTACATTCATGGAACACAGGGTTGGACGCATTGTTGCTAGCAACCTAATTATCACAAAACATTAGTAATGGTTCAGAGGAGGCAAATCCTAAGTCGGTTAGAAAGTGTTAGAACCAAAGTAATTCCGAGGCAGTATTGGAAATAACACGATATTTTGCCTCCGCAGTAGAAAAGTAACAACATCCTGTTTCTTGCTTCACCAAGAGACTAGATAAGATCCCAAGAAAACACAATATCCTGTGGTCAAGTGAAGGTCTTCAAGAGTTCAACTCATTCAACATCTGACTAACTGTGAATCACCATGTGAGATTGGTGTGTATAAAATAATCCTCTTTTAGGGTGAGTCTTAAGATAACAAAGGGTCCAAAAAACAACTTGAAGATGGGCATCACGCAGGGCATGTATAAATTGACTGACCACTCCAACGTCATAGGATAAATATGGCCTAGTGATGATGGGATAAATAAGTTTACCCACTAATTTCTGATCAATTGGGGGATCATCTAGTGGAATAACATTTGAGGCTGAAAACTTAGTATTGTCATTGAGAAGAGTGTCTGCTAGCTTGCACCCAGAATATCCTGCATCCTATAAGAGATCTAAAGTATTTTCCAAATCCCTTTAGAAGAACGAGCAACCTCAATTTTGAGAAAGTAATAGAGCGACCCCAGATCTTTGATATTAAAGGTGTGTTGTAAATAACCTTTCATTGCAATGATAACCTAACACAATAGACAAACATAGAGTGATATGCCTGACAATGAGAAAATCCATACTTCAATAACGCATTGTTGAATTTGTTAAACCATGCCCGTGGAGATTGCTTGAGACCATAGATAACCTTCTTGAGTTTGCAAACTAACTCTTTCTCCCCCTGTTTCACAACTCGGGAGGTGGAAGCATGTAGACTTCTTCCTTTAAGTCACCATGAAGAAATGCATGTTTTACATCCAACTAATGAAGAGGCTATTGATGTGGTAGCAATGGATATTAAGATCCCAACATGTTACCATTCAAAAAAAAAAAGAACAACATATGTGATTTTGGCCACAGGAGAGGAGGTCTCCTGATAATCAATCCCATATGTTTGTGTGAAGCCTTTGCCAACCAATCTGATTTTATTTCGAGCAATTGAACCGTCGGGATTAGGCTTTACAGTGAAAACCCATTTGCAATCAATATGAGTCTTTTTTGGAGAAAGAGAAACCATCTCCCATTTATGATTTTCCTCCAGTGCTAATTGTTCTTTTATTGTTGGCTTCCAAGAGGGATCTTGAAGAGCTGTATTGATCCTCTTTGGAATCTTAGTATTGTCAAGAGCTGTCAGGAAGTTGCAGCAAGATAGAGAAATAGAATGGTAGGACACAAATCAATCATTGGGATGGTCAGTACATGCATACTTACCGTTTCAAAGGGCAATAAGAAGTTCGGGTTCAGTAGGAGACAAATCTGAGCCACTGGGAGATGGTTGTGTGCTGTCATGTTGAGCCGCGAGTTTGTTTTCTTCATTGATACACAATAGTAGGCTTGGAATTGGTAGAACCATCAACATCAGTTGTGAGAAGAGGAATAATTGATGAAAGTGAAAAATCAGGTTTATGTTGATCAAAATAGGGAACACGTTAAAAAAAGGTGATGTCCATGGAGACATACGTCTTACTAGTGATGGGATCAAGACACTTATACCATTTATGGAACAATGAATACCCCCCAAAAACAAACATTTAACAGAATGTTGAACGAGTTCTATCGCCAGAAAACATATGAACAAAACAAACATATTCAAAGACATGCAACAAAATGGTGGGGACATGTTTATGGAAAACATATGAACAAAACAAACACATTCAAAGACATCCAAACATCGGAATGAATAAGTGAACAAAATGTCGAAGTACTTTTATTTAGTGATAGTGGAAAAGCCGTCCTTTGACGTTTGTCATATTGGCAACTTTCACATTCAAACTTATTAAATAACAGAAAATGAACTAGTAGTTTCAAAACAGTATTCGATGGATGCGTTAAATGGCAGTGCCAAAGCCACACATCCTGAGAAGAGGAGGTTAAACATGCTTAAGATTGGTTGTCGGCTCATGACCAACACCGATCGTTTGCTTTGTGGCCAAGTCCTGGAAGACACAATGGGTATGATAAAAAGTTATTGAACAATCCAAAGATTTAGTAAGGGCACCAACAAATAATAGATTGCAAATAATTGACGAACGTGTAGAATAGATAATAAATCTAGATTAAAGGATACATGGATAATCCCTTTACCAACAATATCAGTGAAAGACCCATTAGCTAACTCAACCTTTACCAAGAGAAACATGGGAAAGCTTGGAAAAGAGATCAGACATACCAGCCATATGATCGGTGGCTCCAGAATCGATAATCCAAGATTTTTTAGAAGAAGCATCGAGAACAATGGGCACAATACCTGATTGATTTGTGACGAGATGAGAAACTTTGGAGGATTGAGGATGCTTCAATTGTTGTTGTAAGGAATCATACTCTTGTTTGGACATGCGAATGGTGCCATCTTCAATAGTAGCGGAATGGGTGTCAGTGTGATTGGCCTACTTAGAGGGAGGTCTACTATGAGGTTTATAGCATGAATCCACATAGTGATTATTCATCTTGCAATACGTACAAAAAATGGTGCCTTTCTTTTTGTCCCGTTGGATATTAATTGCCGATTCCCTTCCCTTTGATAGAGGAAGGCCCCTCAGAGGCAAGAGCTGATAGATCAGCATGCACAAAAGCAGAGGACATAACAGTAATGTAGAATAAACTTCATTTAGAGGTGGAAGAGGCTGTTTGCTCAAAATCTCAGCTCGAATAGGTTCAAAGTCGAGGTTAAGACCTGCCAGTAAATCAAAGGTGTGTCATTCTCAATATATTGCCTATGTAATAAGTTATCGCAAGATGCTCAAATTTGATTGTCTCCAATTGATCAAGTTCTAACCAACAACTTCGCATTTTGGAATAATATTGAATGAGGGACAACTCCCCCTATCAAAGATAAGCAACCTCCTGATATAGTTCATCTTTTGCAATGGGTAGGGTATATACTAATCCACGAACATGCTCTTCTATAGAGTGCAGGAGCCAGGATTGAACCAAGAAGTTATTTGCTTTCCATTTCTTGTATGTGGGACTATCCTTACTAGGTTCTATGGCAGTACCATCAATATAGTCGGATTTCTGCTTGCCATCAAGTAACATTTTTGCCAAATGCGACCATTGGAAATAATTTGTCTAATTTAAAAGTACACTAGTGATCTTTCCAATATGATGATGGGAATCGAAAGAGATAATATCCATCAGATTTGATGGTTTAGAAGATGCATTTTAAAGAACATGCAAAAAACAAATATGAAATAAGCCAAAATCTGTTACAACGTCTGCAAAAATTGAGATAAGTGGGCCCCATGAAGTACAAAACCAAGATCAGTCCAAGTGGGATTGATAGAACCACTAGGGGCGACTGTAGCAGTGAAGGCTCAACTAGAGAGGAGGTCTACAAGAGCAGATCAAGCCCAAGTTGTGAAAAAAACTTTGTTCCGGACATCCCTATCAGTGCTGGAAAAACAACAAAACATGATGCATTACCCTAGGTCAACTGTACACAAATGTGGTAGAGGTTAGGGGTGAAACTAGGTGTAAAAACCAAGTGTAAGACCTGGGTTTCCTGGGAGTTTGGTAGGCGATAAGGAAAATTATGTTGTCCGGAGGTTCCAAGAGCGGAAATAATGGGTCCCACCAACTGTCGTATATAGAAACTAACCTGATGGATGGAATCAAGACTAGGAAATGATCTGGAAACAGTACATGTGTGGGTTCAAATCCGTGGAAAGCTAGCAGATCTAAGGGTAGTTGTGGATATTGTCATATGAACCCAATAAGAAGAGAACTAAACCAAAAGCCTTACTTGGAAGTGGAATAAACACTTGACAAGAAAGAATCCATATACGGAATGGAAAAGATTAAAGAGGACCTATCCTGATTGATACCCGCATTGAAATGGAAGAAAATAATGAAAAGAAGGGATGAAAGTTGAAAGAGATAAATTCTCTGTATGGTATTTCTTGTTTTAAAGAAAGAGAAGTACACATTATATACAAATTACAATGAGCCAATCAAGGTGACAAATAAGGAAAGAAGAATCAATTACACCTAATGACATCTGTAGGTCAACTCTATAATAAGATATGTGAAAAATACATTATTTACAACATTTACAATAGTTTCTACGATCTCCATTTCTACCATGGGATGGTAGAAACCATCTCTCTCAAGCGGGAGAAAATGTTGATTTGGCAGATTATTATCTCACCAGTATTTCCCCTACCAATCAATAACAAAGACTTTACTCAAGGATAATCTCATTGATGTGGACATTCTAGTTGATGCGGAGCATTGAATTGACATTGATTTATTTTTATTTTATTTTATTTAGTTTGTCTCTTGATGTATTTTTTTTTTTGGGTTATTTGAGGGTATTTTAGTCATTATCGTATTAGGGGTATTTTGGTCTTTTCAAATAATGGGATTTGTATAAAAACTCCTTTAGCCTCATTAGTCCATCAATCAATTAATGAATGAAAAGAATACATGATTGTTGCTTGGAAAAAATATTCCATGTGTATGGGCCTTTGGTGAGAATCCGAAGACGGCGAGAAGCCAAGGGAAAGCGATAAACCTCTTCCTCCATATCTGGTACCTTTCTGATCCGTAATCGGATCGAGTCAAAATGGAGGATTGAGTCACCAACTCAACAATCTAGTCTGAATTTGAATTTTCAAATCAGTTGGATTAGGGGTTGAAGTTGGACAACTGCCCATAGTGGTGGCGGCGGTTGTAAGTGGTGGTCGGCAGTTGTAACTCCTTGTTTTAGATTCATAAAAAAGGAGTAGATGCACAAAGACCACACCTCACTCACCCACGGTGGTGTCACTGTTTCAGCCATGGCCAGAAGAAGAGTAGCAGTGGAGAAAAACACATTAGAATTCTCCATAACAATCTCTAAGAGATCACACCTTCATCTTCTCAAATGGCACCCACTCTATGTTTCAGACCCATCCACTGACGATGCCCTTCACAATGCCGGTTCTCTGCCAAACAGATACAAACGGCGAGAGAAAAGGATATCTGAGTGGAACTCCATCGCCATTCACTAAGCAGAACACAGACCCAGGCCTTGGGCGTCTCTGTACTCTCCTTCCAACCCAAAATAGGGATCAGTATGTGGGCTGCTTACAATCCAGAAAATGTGGAGTCTTGTACACTAGCAGCCACATGTTGTTTTAATTGATGATGGCCTGAGATTTTTGGCAAGACATGCATAGTTGACATGCTGTGTGGTATGCATATCTGGACGTTGTTGAGCAGCGGTGGGACCGAATGGAGCAGTTTTAAATTCAGAAGCAAAGACTGAGTTGTTTTCTCAGAATGGCTTGAGTGAATTAAGTGGGTCCAATAATTGCAAAACATTGCAGTGTCAGTGTATTTGTAATTTTCTCAGAGTTATTGTGGGAATTTTTGCTTGCATTGGGCACGTGGAGGTTTCCCCATTCAGCGGGTTTACCACGTTAAAAAAAAATACTGTCTCAGTATCTTATTCCATTTTGTTTTGTGTGTTGCAGGAAAACGATCCCCTTTTTCGAGTCCCGCTCGTTCGTCGAGAAAATGAGTAGGGGCGTCGAAACAAATTACATATCACTTTCTATCTCTTCCATCTCTCTCTTCTTCTATCTCTCTTCTCTTTGTTTTTTTTCCTTTTCTCCCCCAACCTTAAGCCTTTCCTACCAAACCTTAACCCTTCCCCTGCTGCCGAAACCTTCCAAGACCATCCATCCTTGATCGCCTTTCCCCTGTAACCCATCTTCCCTTTGCCACCATTCCTAGATCCTCCCACTTGATTGTCGTGACGCCTAAACCCATCTACTGCTGCCGTACCACCCTATACCCACCCCTGCCTTGTCGCCTGCCCCCAAAGGTCCATATCCTTTTGCTGCCACCCTTGTTTTTAGCCATATGGCTTTGCCGCAACCCTTCCTAGGCCCCAGATCTGCTACCGCCACCCCCTTTTGGATTCTCCTAGACTTCGCCCATCCCATACAGCCCTCCTACTGCAGCCGCTAGTCCTCTTGGACACTTCCTTAGCCCCATACAGCCATCGCCACCTTTCCTACACCCCCATACAGTCGTCGCCCACCCTCCTTTATCACTAAATCCCTTTTTCCCATCCCTGATACTCCCATACCCTGCTGCGTCCACTCGTTTGATATCACCTTGATACCACACAGCCAAAGTTAGTCCCATTTTGATGATAGATCCATGTATTCGTGGGAACTGACAAGCCCCTTGGTTTTGAGGGATCCCGCTGCGTTTGGTAACTAGGTTTGGATTATTGTATAGTTTTTTACATTGAATTTCGAGAATTTCATTGAATTGTTTGTGGCTTATTTATATTATTTAATTGCAAAATATTAATTTAGATTTTAATCTCAGCCTTCATATAGTTCATTCATGTTTATTTGATCGCATCCCATTGCATTAGACATTTAGGGTTTCCCCTTAGTAGTGTCCTGTATCACCAGTGTACAAAGTTTATTAAAGGCGGAGGAAGAAGAAGAAGACCCAAATCTCACTATGGGTTGGTGACATAGGAGATTGAAGACCTCATGTGTGTATGTGCATCATCATTGCAAGATGTGCATGTTTGATGGTGCTTGTTGGATGACTAATGCAGTCTCTCATCTTCTGTCTAAGAAACAATGCTCTTCAGTTAAGTCGAGCTTAGTTATGATCACTGGAGTCCAAAACAAGACCAGCCTGAGTTTCAGACAACCGAGGATGGACTCAGTCAATAGTAACTGACTGAAACAGTGAGAGGGCAGTGGCTGGATTTGCAAGAAATATGGGATGGGAAGTGGATGGAAAACAAGATACTGGGTGGTTATTAGGCAACTGATTTACTACAGTTATCTTACAGTTTTAAGAGTCTGGGACTGTGTTTTGTAAATAGGACTATAGCTACAACAGTTACTTAACTGATCAACGGCAGTTAGCAGGGAGGGACTGTGTTTTATAAGTAGGACAATAATTAGAGAAACAGGTGAGAAGCAATGAAGGAATGGATTTTTTTTTTTTTGCTAGAGAATGCTGGAATGAGACCTCCTGTGAAGGGAGTGATGGTGTGAAGCCACTTAGGGGGTGATTCCCATCATTTTTTCCTTGTTTTCCTCCAAAGTTGTTGTGGATGTACTTGTTGCTACTGGGTTACTTGTTGCATGGGATGTAGCTGTTGCTGAGGGAGTTGCAGGTGCAGTTGCCGTTGCCGTTGCCACTGCTGCTGCTGCTGAAGTTGGTACTGCTGTAATTGGTGTGGCTGTTGCTGATAGTAATACCACATTTGCTAAGTAAATCCTTGGTTGCTCTGCATATGTGCATATTGTTGGCTGCTCTAAAAAGGATACTGGTACAACTGAGCCTGAGAGTGAGAAACAAGTTGGGTACTTGGTTGAGTCTGATGTACAGATGTAAGGGCTTGAGGCTGCAGATTCTGAGCTGTCCAGACATGGTTGCCTAAGGGGTAAACATGACTGGTATTCCCCTGATAGTTTTTTTTTTTTTTTCTACAAAAGGTATTTCTCTTGATCTTCCTTGTAGTTGTTGTTTGCATGTGAGACTGGTTTCAACCCCAGCCATCGACAATCAAATTCATTGTTTTCCTTTGGCCCACTTGATGTATAAAAACAAAGTACTGGTTGCTGGAGAATTTTCAGATTGTTAGAACTCTTGACACTTTAACTATTCATGTTGAATTTTATTCTCTAAACATATTTGTGTCTTAAACCTTCCTTTTTCCCTTTAAAAGAAAAATTCTTAAAGAGGTTAGGAGCATTTGCATTGGTTATTAGGCTGATTTTCTAAGCTAGTGGAAGTCTAGAATTCCATTAGATCCTCACGGATAATTGTAAGGTATAGGGTTGTGGGCCTGTGACATAACTCCGGACTTTTATAAATTTTGCCTGCATGGGAGTTCTTATTTGCACATGATTAGCATGGTATTTTATAATTTTATTGACTTGGGTAATTTTTGTTAATCTCAACTCATTAGATTTTAGGCCATTGCATAGTTTTACATTATTATTGGTATCAGAGCCTAGGTTTAGTTTAGGATTTTGAGTATTGCATTTAGAAATAGGATTTTCATCATTTGCATTGCATTACTACGTAGGTCATTTTAGAATTCTGCATGTCCACACGTAGCGGTTGAAAGTACCAACCCAACATGGACACCACGCAGTTTACCAAGATTCTAGAAGACCTTATTGCCCGTCTAGCCAACATGGAAACCAAAATAGAGGAGCAGATTATCGCCACCAGTACCCGTTTAGATGTACTAGACTTTTCTCTCTTTCGAGATAATCCTGGGGTAGATGGTGAGGGTAGAGATCGAGGTGGAGTTAATTGGCCAGATGCGTGGTAGGGAAAGAGGTGGTCCACAAACCCATATTGTTTTTCAAGGGCCTTATGATTCTGATTTCCAAATCATGAAATCCGTTAAAGTTGAGGCCCCGAGCTATGTTGGTCGACTTGACCCAAAGGCCTTCAATGCTGGTTGTTTGACATGGACCATTATTTCAAATGGTATAACATGTTTGAAGGGCATCGAGTAGGTTCGCCAAGATGAAATTGGTAGGCCAGGCCAAGCTCTGTTGGACAAATGTAGAACGCCAACTTGAAAGAATAGGTAGTGACTCTATTGATAATTGGGATGAAATGGAGGAGAAATTGAAAGAAAAGTATCTCCCTTTGTCCTATAGAGAGAGATTTCTAGACCAATGACAAAGCTTAGTCAGGGAAGCATGTCAGTTGCTGATTACATTGCTAAGTTTGATGAGTATATGATAAGATACAATGTAAGGGAGGACCCTCTCGTCACCCTTTCTCGATTTAGGATGGGCCGCCATCCACAACTCCAGAAAGAGCTGGTTCCCCACAATGTGAGAACCTTGGAGGATGCCTACCAGACGGTGCAAGAATTAGAGCGTTATTTGATCACAAGTTTTTAGGCGTTTCGACCCCCACAGTTCTGATTTTCGTTCCAAATTCCTCGGGAGTGACCCCCGCTTTTGGGGGTCAACAACCTAGGGGTCAGTCAATTGGTCCACCCAATGCTAAGGGTGACAAAGGCAAATGAGTGGTTGGTGAAAGCGCTAAAGGAAGTGGCTAGGACGTTGGTCACATAATTTTGGTTAGACCCTAGCCATATGACATGAACGCTATTCGATCAATCGAATACGTGTTCCTTCATACACGAAGGTAAGAGGATTAAACTGAACCCTCTCCCACCAAAAGCACCCACAATAGGAAAGGGATACACAACTAAGGGCGAGAGTGGCAAAGGTCCCAAAGCAAAAGCCCTTAACATAATTATCCCCAAAGAATTTGAGAAGTAGGTCGAAGGAGTTGTCATTTTCGCCCTTGTCACAAAAGAAGCCTCCTCTTTGTTGTTGATTATCTGCGAGATATGGAACCAGTATTGAGAGAGTATCAAGACATCTTTTCTAAAGAATTTCCCGAAGGCTTCTACCAATGCGTGATAGTCAACATGCAATCGATTTAGTTTCGGAGCAACTTTACAAATTTGCCACATTATAGGATGAATCCTACAGAACATGCAAAGTTGAAAAGGCAAGTTGATGAGCTTCTTCAAAAGGGGTTCATTACGGAAAGCCTAAGCCCTTGTGCCGTGCTTGCACTCTTTTCCCTAAAACATTGCAGTTGAATAATCGGGATTATCTTGGAGCCAGTGGCAAGATTGACAAGTCCTCATTGTCGTAACCATGCAAGTTTTGGGTTTGAGTTGTGTTAACATTTCAAAAAAAGAAAAAACCAGATAGGATTGTCTGAACAATGTTAGTTTCAGTCATGAACTAGTGTAAGATTCCATCAGGACTGATACTGATGTAGGACACAGAAGCTCTACTCCCGTGTGGACTCCACTTCTATTTTTTTATCTTCTTTATTTATATTTATTTTAATTAGCAAGTTTGAGTAGACTAGGACTTGTTACTTTCGTTTTACAATATTGGAAAGAGTAGGATAAGAAAGCTGGGTCGGTGGCCTTCCCAATCGAGTCTAGAGTCTTTTCTATTTTCGTTTATTTGTTTTTCCTATAAATACCCATGGAGGTAAGAGAGAGATACATACGATGGATTGTTAATGAAATTAATCAATGCCTAGTCTTTTCCTATTTTCTCCTATCTCTGCTTCTTCCTGCGTAGTTGCAGGCGTGCTCCCGCATCAAGTGGATCAGAGCAGGTTTCGATCTCTCTGAGACCGATTATCTATGAAGAAGAAAAGACCAAAGCTTGGGCGTTATCCCTCGCGTGATCTGGATTTGTTGCAGACGACTTCTCCTTTTCTCACTTGCCCTTCCGCTCTCCCATTGAAAAAAACAAACCAAAAAAAAAAACACGAGAAGACAAAGAAAGAAACGAAGGAGAGGATTTCTGGCCCAACCTTGCTGCCGTTGTTTCCATCCGCCGATCACCACAACCTCCTGCCGCGCCTGTTCGGAGACCTATCATCGCCCATCGAGCCATCCCAGGTTCTTCTTTCTTTCCCTTCCTTCCTTTCGCCCTCCACCTTCTACACCTTTCCCTGCTTCCGCCGCTACCCCTTTTTTTCCTCTTTCCCTCCTTTCTTTCATTTCCTTCGCTATTCCCATTGTTGCCCTAAACAACTTAAACCTCACATGCCCTTCTACTTGTCCGGTGCCTCACCTAATCCCATTCTCCCACGTGTTTCCGCATCCAGTTTCGCCCAAACCCAATTTCGCAAGCCCCATTTTCTCAACCCCTTTTATTGTAACCTTTTCTGTCCCAATCCTATACCCGTAAAGCCCTTTTTGTGCCTTTATCCCTTTGACTCTTTTGAACCAAGTTAACTATAGCCCCATCTTTCCACGTGTCCCACGCCAACCCAACTTATTCTCGGCCAATCTGACCCACCTTCACCGGCTGACAACGGTTCGCGTCCTTTGACCGCTATGTTTCACTTTGACCGAACCTAAATCCATGTCTTACCATTGGGTCCCACCTCACCCATCCATTAAACCATTTACTCGGTCCTCCTCATACTACCCATCTAATCTCATCACATATCCATCTAACCGATCTAAGGAGCCCTATAATTACCCCTCAATTCCTTTCCAACCTCCAACTCGATCCAACCGTCGCGTCTTGGACTCTGTAGCACCTCGATCTGATTACCCGCATCACGTAGACCCAATAATACCATTCTGAATTCAAAGAATTTCTCTCTGAATTGCGATTTGAATTGCTATTTGACGTGCGATCCGCCTTACAAGATTTGCTACAAGAGTTCACATCGAAACGCGTGCATGCTTCATCAAGATGCGTGCTAAATCCTCCAAAGTCATCTTCACAGTTCATGCATGCTCCTCCAGTGGTCGTCACCCCACAGATGGTGCCAGTGTTGAAAAAAGAACCAGTTGTGTTACTGGTGCCACAGCCGATGCAACCAACGTGTATTGAACCTCCACCACCACCTCCCCCACCAGCTCCACTGTCCCATACCCAACCCCGAGCCCATTACGGATACCAAGAATTCATCTATGGTTATTCGTACATTATCCTGCCCGCCTCCTGTCCTCCATCTGACCCACCATCAGGACCTTTTTATCACTCCAGTGTCATATGCAGACTCCTTTGCGATCAACTTGGTACGTCCGTGTTTGAGCCCGTTTGTGGTTATTCGCTTCTTAGTCCCACAGAAGAAAAGCTCTCGCGATCCGTACGTTGAAGATTGTGCGGTTACAAGTTTCATCCCTCGCATCTTTGGACTTAGTCTTCACCTCTGTCTGGTGTCTTGTTATTTTGCCGATTTCAACTCGAGGACGAGTTCTTTTCGAAACCGGGGGACTGATGTAGGACACAGAAGCGCTACTCCCGTGTGGACTCCACTTCTATTTTTTTATTTATATTTATTTTAATTAGCAAGTTTGAGTAGATTAGGACTTGTTATTTTCGTTTTAGAATATTGAAAAGAGTCCTTGTTTTAGCAGGATAAGTAGGATAGGAAAGCCAGGTCGGTGGCCTTCCCAATCGAGTCCAGAGTCTTTTCTATTTTCGTTTATTTGTTTTTCTTATAAATGCCTATGGATCTAAGAGAGAGATACATACAATGGATTATTAATGAAATTAATCAAGGCTTAGCCTTTTCCTATTTTCTCCTCTCTGTTTTTCCTGCCCAGTTGTAGGCGTGCTCCTGCATCAGATACCGAGTCGTCTTGTTTTAGGGACGACATGGCTGAGTCTTATACAATGATTTTAAAAAGTAGAAAAACTGAAAAAATTATTTAGAATTTTAAAAAATAATAAATATAAGTATTTTACCTCAAAATTAAGGATTTGACATGTTCATGTGCAGTAACAAAAATAAGTGTTTCATTTTGTGTTCTCGTTTCACAGTTTTTCGATGCAATTCAGCTCACCCTCTCTTTCCATGCCTTTTTTGCCTTTTTTCTAACCATCACGATTCTAATTATATAAGTCTTTTGTAGTTAAAAAAGGACTCTAGTGTTGTATGTGCATCTTAGTATACTAATCAGCAGATGTTTAGATACTAAATTTTTAACAAAAATTTAAATGTTACTAAAGCATTAAAATGAGTGGGTATTAATAATCTATTTCGTTCACTTTTGATCGCCAATTGGTATTTAAAGAAACATATTATTTCCTTCTATATTATATGATTAATGTATGATATGTATATTTTATTTGTAAAATTTTGTTTTTGTGAAGAAGTGAAACTAATCTATGTAAAAATCGTCACCTTATTCTGTCGCTGTCAAGCTCATTTTGTATACCAGTTTTAACTTATTTATGCCATTTTGAGAATACAACAATTTAATCTTTTGATGTTCTTAAATATATTGATGCATAATTAAAAAAAAAAGAAGATATGCAACTCTTCATATTCCTTGTAACTGTACTAAAAAATAATGCTTTTAAGATATATTTAACTATTAAAAATAAGTCATTTAATTTTTTATAATTTGATTCAAGTTATTAGATTTATTATTTATTCAATGAGTTTTACTAATTTCTATGGTTGAAAATGATTAATTTAAATCAAGATAGATAAAAACTTAATACAATAGCTTTTGTATTTGTGACGATATTACATTCTGCTTGATTTAATATGGTTACTATAACACATGACTGTTTTCAATTTAAATGTAAAAATGTTTCAGTATTTTAGAACAATAACTCAATTTTCTTTAAAGAAGTGGGATCGACAATGAATGATTCATGAATGGTGAGCTCAGTCAAAGAATCTAAGTCAACTATAAGCACCCTATTAATTATTGATTTAATGTGTTTTAAGTTTTTATTTTCTAAGTTTAATGCATTTAAGATAGGAAGACGAAGTCTACTTGGGTTAAAAAAAAAAGACGAAGTCTACTTGGGTTAAAAAAAAAACACAAACTGGACTCAAACCAAGTCTGCTGAGTTTGCAATTTTACTAGGAGTCCTGCTAATTTGAATTGAGTCCCATTCTGACTTGGGTGGGACATGGTTGAGTCCTAGCTGATTTTTAAAATCATGGTTTCAGTATATGACCCAGTTATGATAGGTACAATTAGAAAAAATGTTTGCATCCATGCCACTAACCATGATTGATGACTTTTTGAAGAAGGAAAATGAATGGGTAAAAAAAGGTTAAACCAAAGTTCCATTGATCCTCACTTTCCCCAAAACATTCTCCAATTGAATGGTTGGGATTATCTTAGATTCCATAGATTGGTTTGGAAGTGCTTTCTTTTGTAACCATGAAGATTGTGGGTTCAAGTCATGATGCCATTTCAAAAAATGGTTAGGGTTGTCGTACGGAGTTTCAGTATAGGGCCCCATTTTAATGGGATTGATTATAATCATTTCCATCTAATAAACTTGTAGTGCCTATACAAGAACAAAAATTATTTATCACTAGGAGTCTAGCACACTTGTTTTTGCCATATAGAAGTTTTTAATATGCTTAACAGTTTTCTTTCACAGTTGTGCAGTAAATTTGTTTGCTATTTTCTTTTTGCACATATTTACCTCATTTTGATCCTTCAGTAATCAGTAATGTCGTGTGATTTTCTCATGTAATCTTCTGCTATTAACCAGAATCAACCTGCTTTGGAGAAGGATAGATACAAAATCCGACAGGCATTTATTGCTGAGCCTGGAAACTCTCTTATTGTCGCTGATTATGGTCAGGTTAGTTTCTTCCATCACTTTTTTCCCCTCTTTTTTTTCCTCCTCAACAGCATCAAAAAGGAAGATATATTTGGGCTTTGTTGCAATTGTATTTGATTATTGGAATTCTTTTTCATATAGCTGGAACTCAGGATTCTTGCACATCTTGCAAACTGTAAGAGCATGTTGGATGCCTTCAGAGCTGGTGGAGATTTCCATTCGAGGACTGCAATGAACATGTATCCACATATACGTAAGGCTGTAGAGGATAAGAAAGTACTGCTTGAATGGTCTGCTCAACCTGGTGAAGAGAAGCCTCCTGTTCCTCTGTTAAAGGTATGAAATGATTTTCTTCCTAATCAATCTAGGATTAGCATTAGATCAGAAGAAGATTAGCAGTAGTTAGCCATTGAACAGATTAGAGGGAACTTCATATCATCTATCAACGAAATAGAAAGGCAAAGAAAAATGGAAATCCTTTTCAAAAAAAAATAAAATAGAAGAGTACAAAGCATATTTTCATGACTACGAGAATGTATAGATGCCCAACATGATGCCTAAAGTGCTTGATGTAACAAGGGCAACATTATGCTCTGGTTTAGCTTAACTGATCTAGGCTGGCCAACATGGGTCTTTGAGAATGCAATTGACTTCTTTTGATCAGACTTAAATGGGACTTGGAGAGATTTTATACTTCACATTACCTATAAAAATGATGACATGTTTGTGTTTTTGGTGGTTTGGTGCTTCCCTTTCTTGTCAGTAACAGAAGAATCATATTTTACTGAAAATTACAAAAGAATGTTTATAAGAATGCATGCTGTGAAGATTCAGAACAAACAAATATCCACATCCTTGAACTAAAAGAGAACTTAGAAAAGAATGGAGTAGCCAGAGGCAAGCCAGGGCTGGCAGTTATTGGGGGAGTGTTACAAAATCACCTAGGGATGTACTAACTTTTTTCCCGGAATTCATAGGAATTAAGGATTCTAATGAGGCTGAATTACACTTGCGATATGGCAAAAGCTCCAATAACACGGATGTAGTCAAGATTCCATTCTACATCACACAGAAGGACAAAATACTTGAAAAGTTACCTTAACAAAGATGATAGCACTAACATGATGTAAATGACATGGACAACTACCATTGGTCCAAAAATGGGCGTAGTGTTTTTTTAACTAGCCCATGTTTATTGGATTGTGCCCCCATATATTATTACTTTTACAAATCTTTTATGCCATTTAATTTATTTATATATTTTTGCGGAAATACTATGAATCGTATGATTCTATGATTTGAGTCATGATTCGCAATTCAAGACATGTAACAATTTTGCAATATGATTCAATTTTCACTACATTGGTGGCAACAACAGTGATTGCAGGAGTAGGGTTTAGGCCTATCATGCTCATCAAGGTTTCTCTCATTATGTCGGCAATGCTCTAATCAAAGTGATTGTCAAGATGAATGGTTCTTTAGAATGTGTGTATTCTACAGACATTGCATTTTGGTGGATGGTGGAACTTTGCTAGACATATATAAAATTTCTTAGAAGTTTGTGAAACATGGTGGAGATACTTGAGTTTTTTTGTACTATTTTTCTTCATTTCTGAAAGATGTTGATATAATTATTGTTATATCCATTTTTCCTAATATTAACCTTTTCCTATTTGTGCCCATTTAAGGATGCCTTTGCTTCCGAAAGAAGAAAAGCAAAAATGCTCAACTTTTCTATTGCATATGGGAAGACTCCTGTTGGGCTGGCCCGGGATTGGAAGGTATGGCAACTATTGTTGACTAATGGTATGTGAATGTTTTAAAGAAACACAGAGCTGAATCCTTTGGTATCCAATTCCTATGGCTTGAATATTCCAACTATGGAAAGACATCTTTATTGTTGATGGAAAAGGCAGAGTTCTAGAAACTTTGCCTAATTTGTTTTCAAGGGATACAATCAAATATTCTCTCTCTAGTCAGACATTATATGCCAAGGGACTGTGTTGCAGCATGATTTTTGGAGGGTGATTGAAAAATGGTTTATTGATATCATGAAGAGACCTGGGAAGTGCTTATGTTGTTCAATAGATAGTCCATTAGAATCCAGTACTTTATATTGTTTTTTAAAGTGATTCAATGGAAAAGGAGATATTTTGTTGGTATCTAAGGGTTTTATGTTTTTGGTCAATATAACTTGGATGTGCTTCAAGTCTTTAAGTATGATTTATTTTGATAGTTCTGTAGAACTAAAGAGTGGAATGGATGAAGATGCACATGAGAACAAGGAGAGTTTGTTTGCTATAGAACTGTATATCCTGTCTCTCGTGACAGGTGATTTTATATAACTAATTGCAAAATTACATCAGAAAGGAATCCCTTGATTTCAGGATGTTAAAATTAATTATAATCAATCAAATTAATCAATTAACAGTCTACCATCTAATTTTGAAACAAAAGGTACATCGGAGGATATGAAAAGTAATACACCACAATTCATCATATTTTACACCCTATTATTTTCTGACTGCCATTTGTTCCTCCCTTCCCATTTCTTTCCTCCATCTTTTGAGAGAGGTGATGTTTTCAGTGTACATCAAGAAGCAGATTGCGGTTTCCACTGTCGATGTCCATCCAAACTGGACCAGGGCCCCTGTACCTTCATATGGACTTTTGGCCAAGTTTTCCCTAAAGTCGCAACTTTTACTCTCTGAAATTGTAGTGCAACTCCATATGTTCATTTTGTCATTTGGCGAAGCATTCCCTGAGGTTGTGCAAGTTGTACTCTTCTGAAGTCCTAGTGCAGTTATCTAAGCATGTCTTTGTTTTCATGTTCCTTTCATCCCTTTGGTACTGGCCTTTTAACCTTACATGAATTGGGAATGCTCGCTCTTTTTATAACAATTAATGTTATCTCCTTTTTTTCCTTCCATGACTCGAACCTGTAATCTTTACTGTTGTAACATTAAGCACCGTGCACAGACTCCCCTTTTTTAGCATTTGGTTGCAACTCGATGGAAAGTGAGATTTGCGAGTAATGATGGGTGAGTGTTAAAACTTTTGCTGATTTTGAAGAAATCATCATCGTCAAAGCCTGTCCCATATATCTAGAGTCAGTTTTTCAAGTTCTACTTTGTCACTCATAAAGCCAACCTCAAATAGATGAAGCAACTGCTTTGATGTTGTTGCTTTCTCCAGCTTCAGCAACTGACATAATACCCGTTGCAGTGATATGACGGTTATGCAATGCCTATTGTCACAGTTTTTTCTTATTCTTTCTCTACTGATTTCTCAAACTTGGAACCTCCTGAAGGCGGCAAAGCTAACAGTTTCTGAAGTTGTAGAAATTAAGAGAAAAGAAATCTGATTTATATATTGGATCATTAGAAGCTCTTGTGATGCAGGAAGAGGGATAGGTTACCTCTGAATGTCTAATTTGGTTCCCTAAAGGTTAAAAGGGATAAAAAAAATAATGCACCCTATGTTGTGGGACCCGACTTAACTCGGGACCCATCTCTGGACAGACAGTGTCCAAGTTCAGTGTATTTTACATAGTCAATTTGTAATTAGTTGTAATTAGATTCCAATGATTGTTTTCCTTTTTTTTTCCAACGTGATTGACTCCCTTTCATCTATATAATCATGTACAAATCTATAGGTTAATACACAAGAAATACAATACTGAAAGAGAGGATTCTTCTCCATCTCTTATTTTCTTCTTCTCATGTTTCTTATGTTTCATTCTATTATTTAACATGGTATCAGCCAGGTTGATCTAAAGAGGAGTTCTCCGTTTTACTATTCATCGCCGGAGTTACTATTCCTCTCCAGCGTCATCTTCAGTTCTTGCGTGACTCTGTTGCGGCTCTCCTCTGTTTCTTTCTTCACTTTTGGACTTGTTTTCCACTACATCTGGCTCTTTCTGTCGCCGCTCCTGCTTTCGCACTTTTTTCTTGTTGCCATTCTATCTCCAATTCCGGCGCAAATTCTGTCCACGTGCCTCCACCACCCCATCCATTTTTGCAGGCTCTATTCATCTGTCCCAATGATTTGTTGAAGCAACTCCATCTACTTTGTCGTTTGGCTGGTCTCGTTCCAGCCCTGTTTACCGTCCATACAGCCCAGGGTGACTGTTTCTTGCCTTGATTTGCTCCTCGACTCTTGGATCTCTCGACTACAGCCATCATTGGTTTCGCCCCTGCCATTGGATTCCATCCTCTCTGTTGGCGACCACTCAGATACTGGTGGGACCCTCTTCCTGCTCTTTTTTTGCTGCAGCAAGTTTATCGCTCCTCTTCACAGGTTGCTGCTCTTTGGTTTAGATCTGCTCGATCTGACCTTGGCTGTCTCTGGGACTTACTCCTCTAGTTTCGCCCCTGCCCTACTTCACTCGCCTCCGGCTGTTCATCCTTTCCGATACACCATGGGCCCCACTATTGCTTTTTGGTTCATCAGATCAGCTTATCTCACTGATCTTTTGACTATTTTGTTGCCTCTGATCTCTCTGCATCTTTTATCCTTGGCTTCAACTGCTTAAGGATTCTTCTTGGGATAATGGCAGCTTCTATGGAACCACCGAAGACCTCTGAGGAATCTTCTTACACTGATATGACTTCTTCTGGCCCTCAGCATATTGGCAAGATTACCACTGTGTTATTGAATGAGGCCAATTACTTCCAATGGTCTCACTTGGCTAAAAAGTTTCTTACTGCCAAACAACTATCCGATTTTATTGATGATACTGTCTCTGAACCGGACAGGGAGTAGTCCTCATTCCGTACCTGGCAAGCTAATAATTATTTGGTGCAGTCTTGGCTCCTTCATTCCATGGAAGATCATGTTCGTGGGAACTTTTCACGACCAAAGATGTTTGGGACACCATTAAGCCTTGTATTTGGACGGTGATAATTCTGCTCGACTCTATGAGTTATATCAAACTGCTTCTCACCTTCGATAGGGGGAGCTCTCACTCATTCAGTATTATTCAAAGATGCAGACATGTTGGCTTGAATTGGATCAACTTGAGGTGGTTAAGTTTGCGTTACGTGTTGATGTTGTTCTCTATCAGCAACTTCTTTCTCGTCGCCGGATTTTTGAGTTACTAGTTGGCGTCGTGAACTCATTCGGGCCCAGTTGCTTGGACAACGCCCTCTTCCTTCACTAGATGAAGTTTACTATGCCTTACTCCGTGATGATCATCGTTGCATTGTCATGACTCGTGTGCTTGCTGAATGCTCTGCGTTAGTGACCTCTCATCCTCCCCTGCCTTCTTCGCAACGGGGGACTCCTGGTCCACCTGGCAAGGGTACTCAGAAGAAGGGGTCTCGCTTTTGCACCTATTGTAAGATGACAAATCACTTTGTGAATACTTGCTACAAACTACATGGACGTCCCAAGCAAGCCAATATCTCTACTGCTACTCATGTCACCCCTTCATCTGATGTTGTTAGTGATGATGTTCCAGATACTCGTCAGGACTTCAATATGCTGCTGCAACACCTGGATCGTTTTCAACATTTCGAGGTCTCCAATGTTGTCTCCTCCTCTTCATGTACTGGTCCCATGGCCAATCATATCTCCTCTAATTCTTGAATCATCGATTCTGGTGCCACGGTTCATATGGCTAAGTATATCCTCTACGTTCTCGTCCTTTTCTTTTGTCTTATTTGGTATTGTTCGCATAGCTAATTGTTCCTCTACTACCATTACTGGTAAAGGAACTATTCATCTTTCTTCCACCATGCACCTACCATCTGTGTTACATGTTCTCTATTTATCTCGTAATTTGCTTTCTGTTAGTGCACTTACTAAACAATTCAATTGCTCAGTCATTTTTTTCTCTCATTGTGTTTTCAGGATCTGACCACGAGGCAAGTGATTGGTGATGGGTGTGAAGTTGGGGGCTTATACTTTTTTTATCATCCTGCTGCTACCTCTGAAGCTTGCTCGACCTCGTCCTCGTCTGACTTGTGGCTGTGGCTGTGGCATTGCCAGCTTGGCCATCCTAGTGATTTTGTTTTGCGAAAGCTTGTTCCCTCTTTATCATTTAAGCATTTTGCATGTGACCCTTGCCAATTTGGCAAACATATTAGAACCTGTTTTCCAACACCTATGAATAAACAAGCATCTTCTTTATTTTTTGTTGTTCATTTTGATGCGTGGCAATCTCCTTCGTTTCCGATATTTCGTGTCATTTATTGATCATTTTTCACGAATGACATGGATTTATCTCATGAAACACAAGTATGAAGAATTTGATCATTTTCACAAATTTTATAATTGGGTTGCTACTCATTTTGATTTGAAAATTAAAACTTTGCGTAGTGATAACGGGGGGGAATATTTATCTCATTGCTTTCTTAATTTTTTACCCGACCATGGTATTGAATCACATTTGTCATGTCCATCTATCCCCCAATAGAATGGTGTCGCAGAAAGAAAAAACAGACACCTCCTTGAGGTTGCTCGCACCCTCCTCTTTACCATACATGTTCCACATTCCTACTTCTTGTGTGTTATCCGACCAATCGCCCATTCAACTTCTATCATTCCATAAACAGATTCCCATTCTGCCATTACATGTTTTTGGATGTGCATGCTTTGTTCACCTGTTCTCTAGAGATAAATTTTTCCCTCGTATTGTGTGCTGCATCTTTTTAGGTTACTCACCCTTTCACAAGGCTACAAGTGTCTTGATCCTACCAATGACAAAACCTATGTGTTTATGGATGTCACCTTTTTTGAGATAGTCCCATATTTTTTTACATCCTCTGGTCCAACTTCAGACCCTGTTTAACCTCTTCTTCCTACCGGTACTACTACCTCTCGATCCCCTCTAGCTAGCACTCCCAAGCCTCCCTTGGTATATCAACGCCGGCCACCCCAGCATCCATCGCCAACATACGCCACTATCACCTCTGCCCCCGGTCCAGATCTACCCCTCTGTGCTAAGTCAGACCTTCCTATCGCATTTCGGAAAGGTAAGCGTACCTGTACTCTTCATCCTCTTGCACAATTTGTTTCCTATCATGCTGTTTCTCCTTCCTATTACAACTTCCTCACAGCACTGGACAATGTTAAGATTCCCAACAGAGTTGACACTACACTTCGGGACCCCTCTTGGAAGGCAGCTATGGCTGAAGAATTAGCGGTGCTAGAACAAAATCATACTTGGGATATGGTGCCTCTTCCTCCAAGAAAGACCCCAGTTGGCTGCAAATGGGTCTTTGCCTTGAAGCATAATCTCGACGAGTCCATTGCTCGCTATAAGGCTCGGTTGGTTGCCAAAGGATTCACACAGACCTATAGAGTGGACTATTAGGAGACCTTCTCCCCTGTGGCCAAGATTACTTCCGTTCGCATTTTTATTTCTCTTACCACCACCAATGCATGGCCGCTTCATCAGTTGGATGTGAAGAATGCCTTCCTTCATGGTGATTTACAGGATGAAGTTTATATGCTCCCTCCTCTGGGGTTTGTTAGACAGGGGGTTCCTCATTCAGTATGCCGACTCCGCAAAACTCTTTATGGCCTCAAGCAATCTCCAAGGGATTGGTTTGAGAAGTTCAGTTGTGTAGTATTGCCTTATGGTTTCTCTCGCTGCCAGATGGATCACTCTATTTTTATCTATCGCCGTCCTGCTGTGGTCATGATTTTAGTTGTTTATGTGGATGATATTGTTCTCACTGGTAATGATATGACCGCCATCTCTACATTCAAAGCGTATCTTCACCGTGCCTTTACAATTAAAGATCTCAGGCCATTGCGTTACTTTCTTGGTATTGGGGTTGCTCGCTCTTCTCAAGGACTTACACTATCTCAGCGCAAGTATGCTCTTGATCTCCTCCATGATGCTGGTTATTCTGACTGCAAACCTGCTGACACTCCACTTGATACAAACACCAAGCTCTCTGCTTCTGATGGAATTCTTTTGGATTCTCCTACATTTTATCAGAAGTTGGTTGGGAAATTGATTTACCTCATTATCACCTGGCATGATTTATCATATGTTGTTGGTGTGGTCAACCAATTCATGCAGCTCCCCAGGATACCTATCTTCATGTTGTCTTCCAGATCCTCCGCTATATTAAATCTCATCCAGGACGGGGACTGTTCTTTGCCAGACAACCTTCGTTGCTTGCTCGTGATTATTCTGACGCTGATTGGGCTGGCTCTCCTAATGACAGACATTCTACCACTGGTTATTGCGTCTTCTTAGGCTCCCATTTGGTCAACTAGCATAGCAAGAAGCAGTCCTTTGTTGCTCGTTCTAGTGCTGATGCTAAGTATCTTGCCATGGCCAATACTACAGCTGAACTCCTTTGGATCCGATAGTTTCTTATAGAATTGGGCTTCCCTCCTGATGATCCCCATATTATATTTTGTGATAATCAAGCGGCCATCAATATTGCCTCCAATCCGGCTTGCATGAGCGGACCAAACAAATTGAGGTTGATTGTCACTTTCTTCGCCAACATATTTCTGAAGGCCGGCATTGTCATTCCTCATCTGAAGTCCTCTGATCAACTTGCCGACATTTTCACTAAGTCGGTTCCTCGAGCTCAACTTAATTCCATTATTAGCAAGTTGAATTACTAGATATCTTCGAACCAGTTTGAGGGGGAGTGTTGTGGGACCCGACTTAACTCGGGACCTATATCTAGGACAGACAGTGTCCAAGTTCAGTGTATTTTACATAGTCAATTTGTAATTAGTTGTAATTAGATTCCAATGATTGTTTTCCTTTTTTGCCAACGTTATTAGCTCCCTTTCATCTATTTAATCATGTACAAAGCTATAGGTTAATACACAGAAATACAATACTGAAAGAGAGGATTCTTCTCCATCTCTTATTTTCTTCTTCTCATGTTCCTTATTTTCATTCCATTATTTAACACCCTAAATCTAAAATGTGCTGAAATTAAATAATCAATTAATACCTGCAATTAATTAATATTGGATTACCACAAATAATCATACAAGATATTAAGAATCCAATGTGTTTAATGGGATTAACGGGTCAATGGTGGTCTAATGGCAGTTTAGTAATTAAGAAAGCAAAAAGGCTAATGTATTGGAACTTAGGAGGCATATGGTTTGAAATAAAAGAAACAAGGATACGGATGAACATTTTGGGAAATAAATGAGTTGCGGCAGCAAAATATGGGAAAGGAGAGGATAGCGGAAAGTCTTTGTGAGATTTGGAGGTGGCGGAAGTAGGAAAGACTCTAACAGGGTTGGGCGAAGGTTGTAGAGTGGTTTTGGGTGAGAGGCGAAACCCAAGGATGGGTCTAGAATGGTCTGCGACGGCTATACGAAGGGCTACAGGGGTTGTGAAACAGATCCGGGTAGATCTGGCTGCACAGCAGCAAGAAGGGAAATAAGAGGAAAAGAAGAGAGAAGAACTGGTTGCGAAACAGATCTGGGTACATCTGGCTGCACGGCAGCAAGAAGAAAGGACAGAAGAGGAAAAGAAGAGACAAGAGAAGTAGTAGAAGATTACCTGAAGAAGATGTGGAAAGGAGAAGGAGAAGATGGGAGAATTGATTCATTTGGCTTCATACCAAACCCTTAAAGGAAAATCATCACCATGCACATCATGGAGGCTAAGGCTTCAAGCTTTCTTTCATTTCATTCCTTCATTGAGTGGCCCTAATGGGGCTTACATTGCTTAAATAACTTCAATTGAAAGAAAAGGACAAAAATACCCCTATTACATGGACATTCCCAGAATAGCCTGAAATAACCCAAAATTACTAGACTAACACTGGAATAAAATAACTAAAAATAATAAAAAATACAATAATGGCAATAATAATTAAAATACTAAATATAGAAAATGCTCCTGCATCATCTTAACAGTTGATATTTCACATTTTACATTATAATATTCTATAGTGTGTGATCTAAGGGAATGATAAGTGATTGTACATAGACATGTACAATCCTAGCATGGTGTTGACCAACTTTTTCTCAATATTGTTAGGCTGCTATTTGAACTGAAATTGTTATGTTACCATTTCCATCCAGGTTTCTGTCAAAGAAGCCAAGAAAACAGTTGATCTCTGGTATAATGATAGAAAAGAAGTGCGGGATTGGCAAGAACAACGCAAATGTGAAGCAGAAAAATATCATTGCGTATATACACTGCTTGGGCGAGCCCGACATTTTCCTTCTATGGCTAATATGAGTAATTATTGGAGAGGACACATAGAACGAGCTGCCATTAATACCCCAGTACAGGTCCCACTTCTTCAATGCTGCACTACTTAGTCTTATAGGAATAACCTTGATGAACTGAGTGCTTGTGCATTTGCCCTTTTCTTTCCAGTTTTTGAATAGGCACCAATGCATGATGTGGCATAACTGTTTTTGTTTGTTTGTGGTTTAGGCATGTGACAGGAATGTTGTATATATTTGTGTTTGCACCTTTTGACAATAAGGAATGGCAAAATATTTAGCTTGGCACAACTAATCCCCCAAGCACATAAGCATGGGTAATGCCCTGCGCACCCCTTTGCATGGAGCCTACCTAGGGCCCACCTGCTCCCAAAACCCCCTCACCTCCCATCCACCTGCAATGAATTGGATCTCTATCAATTTTCACCCAAACTGAGTTGATTTCACCATTAAAGTATAGACCCCTCCCCTGTTTCCTCCGTCTCCCAAGTTGGCCTTGATTCATTGGACATCTTTAATGCTATGGTGGAGGGTGTCTCCAAAGATACAATAAGCTGGTGCTGCTTGCCTACTTTTTCTTTGGAGGTTTTCTCACTTGATCCTGAAACTAGGGACATTATTTCCTATAGAGGGCTGCAAGCTCTGAAGATTCATAGGTTAGCCAACGAAGAGTTGTTAGTGCTGCCAGGGATGTCTTCTACTTTGTAATTTTAAGTAGTTTTTTTTTTTCCTTTTGTTTATTCTTCTGTTATTTTCTTAAAAAGAAGCTCCATATACTCACTCCTTTAATAAAATCCTTGTATAACTTTCCAAAAAAGTTGGATTAGAAATGTTTCAAATGATTCCAACATTGGGGGTCTTGGGAACTATAGCTTTTGAGCCATCCGTTAAAATATGGTGCCTTCAAAAATATAATTTTAATTCATTTAAGGTAAATTGATGGGGCCTATGTTCAAGCATCCCCGTGGTCCCTTGTGGGCCAAATGGAGAACAGCTGAGCCCCACGTACTCCAGGAAATCCCCTCAAACCCATCCAGAAATGGATCCCCACCCAGTTTGATCCCATCTGACTTAATTTCACAATTAAACAAAACCCCCTCCTAAGTTGGATTAGAAAGATGTCATTGTTTGGAGTTTTGAGAAGTATGGTGTGGGTAATCCAGTTAAGGTTATTTTCGTTAGGGTCTATATTAAAGTATAGACCTCCCCAACCAAGCTATGCCCTTAATGTAATGTGGGCCTCCCTAAATGCTCGCGTTGTTTCACCTTGCACTTGTGTGTAGGAGATCAATCATGAGAGCTTAGTGTTGCAATAAAATTTCAGTATTTAGTGCATGCTTTTTCAGTAAGTTTTCGTACATTTATATGCCTATTCATACGTCATTATCAAATTAGTGAGATATTACAATATAATAATATTTGGCTTCTTAATACACCATGGAATAGTGATGAAATTCGATCGGGTTAGGGCAAGGTCTGCATTATGCTGAGCCTGAACTCAAATTGTAGATGAATGCCCAAGCATGAGCACAAGCCAGAGCTTGACATAGACCTGATGAATATGATCGACCCCAAGCCTGAAGGGAAGCCCGAAACACTCCCAAGAGTCTCCAACCCCACCATGTAAAGTCTCATCTTTGACCTATAAAAAAAGTTAGCATGAGTACATATTTGTGACTCTCTTGCTCAGCTGGATCCTTTGGGCTTTATTTATCATCCCTACTGTTAAGTTTGTTATCCTTTAGCATGGAAGGAACAGGAAGTGTGATAACAAAACTTTAGTGGGCCTTCTCCCTCTCCCTACCAATGAAATTAAGTCCTCCGAACCAATAAAAATAAGTCCAATTCATTTTAACATTTTTTGGGGAAGAGGGAAAGGAAAATTCTATTGTGATTTCTTCCTGTTTGCTTTTGTGCATCTGAACGACAAGTGTGTATTGCCAAGTGGTAGTGTGCATGGTGCCATTTTGTGCCTTGGCTTTTCTTTCAATAATGTGTAGGTTGTTGCTATTTTTTACAAAAAAAACATGTTTACATTATGGAATATTGTTAAGAGTAACTAAACACTGTTCTATAAAATGAACAGGGCAGCGCTGCAGATGTAGCCATGTGTGCCATGCTTGAAATATCCAGGAATGCACGGTTAAAAGAACTTGGATGGAGACTCCTGCTGCAGGTTGAGATCTGATTCACTTCTAGTAGTTACTTATAGCTTGCAGATGCCAAGCATCCAAAGCAGATCTCATCTACTTTCTTTTGGTAGTAGGCTTTGATCTTGTTATATGGCTGATATGAAAGACTGGGCAGGGCTGAGGATTGTCTAATCTTGGTCTTCTTGATGGGCCAATAGTGCTCAATAGGGTGGATGGTATGGGCCTGATACTGGACACTAGACATTCTGACAAAACTAGGGATACTATGCTCAGGCCCCTGTTTTAACCTTATTCTCTGCCACTTCGTTAGCCTTCCAGTCTTCAAAAGCTCTATTAATTTTCTGATCCATTATCACTAATCATAGATTACTTTTCCTGTGGTAAAGGCTATTAGAGCCTCAGTTCTTCTCGATGTCCAATATAATCTCTCACAAAAAGTTCCAATGTAATAACTGAAAAAAGTTCCCAAACAACAATGGAGCTGTACTTCTACATATTGCTGCAATGTTCAATCAGTTTGATGGAATTGCTTCTTTTCTACAAAAAGTTTGTCTATTGATATGATTTCAAGCATCTCACTTGAGATAAAGAAACATAGGCACTGAATCTTTGATGAAAACAGGTGCATGACGAAGTAATACTGGAGGGACCCACTGAGTCAGCGGAGGTTGCAAAGGCTATTGTTGTTGAATGCATGTCCAAACCCTTCTATGGTACCAATTTCCTCAAAGTTGATCTAGCTGTCGATGCCAAGTGTGCACAAAACTGGTATTCCGCTAAATGATGAGGGGCTCCATAAATGCGAGAGGATACAGCTTCTCATGACAAGGTCCTGTGGCCCCTCGGAATTATTTGCACTGTAACCGTCGAGGATGGCTAATGCTATGCCTGCTTTAACCCAAGTGTAAGAATGTTGAATTAGTCTTATGTGCTCGTGTGATGACATGGAGATTTGAATTTATCTGCCACACGATATTGGTTGTCCGGCAGGGAACATGTGAATCAGGTGGTAAGGCGGAGGCTTTCTTATGTAGCAATGTGAGCTTGTTGTGGTTGGGGTGAGGATGAACACTGAGTGTAGTCGCATGAGACGGCTCCTGGGCTAATTTGTAAATATTATTACATTCTAACTGTTCCTTTTTATTAATGAAAGATCAGATGCTCTGCTTTGCAATGGATAATGTGCTGAAATTTACATCCAACGCCCATTTATGTTTGTCTCCTGAGTTAGACCTGAAGATCGTTTTTATTGGAAAGTTGAAGTACAGAAAGGTAGGCATTTACCATGCTTGGCCACTTTAAATTTATCTTTTAGCCTGTTGATTCTACAAACAACAGGAATAGGGCTTTGGTGGCCCAACTTATCTTTCAATTTATATAGAAATCCTTTTTTATGTAGAGCAACCATAGCAGCTGTCCCTTTGGTTGATCCAGTCTTACCGTTCTCCAAAGCTCCTCCGCGTGCCATTTGCTCTTTCTGAATAGCTGATTCTTAGGAAAATCCTTACCCAAGATAACATTTGCAAGATACAAAAATCACATATGGTGTTTGTCCTCCTTTTTGTCTAGCTTTAGAAGACGTGGATTATCTTCTCATCTATTGTCTGTTTTTCTAAGTTTGGAGCTTCACTGAGTTTTTTTTT
The DNA here is from genome assembly GCA_013350335.1 of Chimonanthus salicifolius. NCBI lineage: Eukaryota > Viridiplantae > Streptophyta > Magnoliopsida > Laurales > Calycanthaceae > Chimonanthus > Chimonanthus salicifolius. Next base: position 20,358,708 of record CM023534.1, read on the forward strand.
GTGTTCTAGTGGGTGATGCTATCCTTAGTGACTTAGCTTTCTCATGCTTGGATGATATTCAACCGGTGACATCGCCGTTTGCCTTTTTGGCCACTGTTTGGATCATATGGTGGAAGCGAAATAGTTGTACTTAAAAATAAAGATGAGAGCTCTTAGTGTTGGGAGTTCTCATAGGAATTATCTGTTTCCAAGTAGTAGATTTGCCTTTGAATAGAAGGAACCTGATGATATTTTTTATAGAGCTTGTATTAGATAGTAAAAATGAACTGATAGATTTGCCTTTGAATAGGACATGTGATTAAATTTCAACTAAAAAAATCATTCGAAGTATAGTTTTAAAAGTTTTAACTGTCAATAAGACTTATCTTAAGTGTTATATAATGACTTCAAATTGAGACATTTAATTCATGTAATGATAATAAGTGTGAGTGACAAAATTAATGTGCATATAGCCTGTTAATAATCAACAAATTCACATGAATAATTTCTCAGGGAATAGTATTCTCCTTTCGTCTAACGGATAAAAAAATGGTTGATAGTGTTTAGCTATTATTGCAATGTTTTTTGGATCTATGATGCTATTAGATAACAAATCTATTGTTGTGTTGCTGTCTATTTTGGCGATTGATTGCTTGTTTATGTTGCTAAAGTAGAATGATTAGTGCCAAGACCTATTTACAAATTTTGACTGAAATTTAGAAAATATTAATGATATAAAATTACAACCAAACATAAAATTTTGACTCGCCTTGTTTTAAATCCAGTTTTAGTTTTAAATGCCTTCAATGAACATAATGAAACTAACATGGAGCTTACTTTAGCCAATGACAGTTGTTTTCAAAAGGTCTATATATATGCTTGATTATGGATTGTGTAAGAAATCACCTTCAGTCAATTGAACTATGTTTATTAAGGTTTGCAAATTTAGATCATTTTAAATTATTTTGAATCTCTAAACTTTTATGACTATTAAAATATGATTTGATTGATCTAATTAAGTTAATAATCTGATTGTAATTTATTATTTTATCTTTGCCCATTGGAAGCAAGGTTGGGCCCATTTTTCTTTGGGCTTTGTTGTTTTTTATACATTTTTCTGCTCTTTATTATTAACATTCTCTCTTGTGACCTCTAAAAGTATATAATGTTTAGTAGATACGTATTGACATTATAAACCTTCACAACCCTAAGAGGAATCAAGTTTACCCACGCGACATTGTGCATTTCTTTGGGGCACAACTGGGTGGGATCCAAAAGATGAGTTTAGGTCAATTTGAAAGATATTTTCAGAATAAGACTCTTCATAAAAATTCAAATCGATTAGCTCGTAAAAGTCATGATTTTTAAAGATCCAAAAAAGCAACAATAAGAATAAAGGCAGTTTTGATGGACTTCAATCCAACGGTAAGATCAAATCAGAATCAGTTCATATTGGATAGAGATCCAATTCATAGGGGTAGAGTGTGAGGAGTGTATATGGTATAAGTGGAGGCCAATTGGACCCTATTTGAGTTTTGTCGCCCATGGGAACCTGAGCAATCATTAGAGAACCTATGCAGGTTTGCTACAAGAACATATCTCAAGCTTCAAACCATTCCATTCCTACCCAGACATTTGCAAAACTGTTGATGCATTTTTAGGCAATGTCCTCCAAATTACATGCAGCTTGAACATTTTGGTAAAATAGAACTATTCATGAGGCAAAAATAGTGGAAATAGAATGAAGCAAAATGCTTAAATAAAAGCTTGAATCAGGTCTAATTTTATCCAGCTCATTCCATTTTATTCTTATCATTCTTTATCGTAAGTCGTCACCACTGATTTTGAGACAAAGAAAGGCACACAAAGCCGACAGTAGCTTCCGTGATACCTATCATGGAATGGACAACAACTTTGCACAACTCTTCAAACTGATTGCAGTTAAAAAATACACAATCCATGTCCAAAATATCTGGGAGTATATCTTCTACAAAACAATTTGTTCCCAGAGACTTAATATACAGCAATTCAACTCTTGCATTTGAAGGTGATAAAAGCCACATCAAGGGTAACTATTTCCAGCTTTTGCAATAAAAAACAATGGTATATAATTCTCAGAAGCAAATTGAGTTTCCAGTTCAAATGATTACATGTAACAATACATGATTCCTAAGATACAGAAAGGCCACAACCTGGTTCATCTAGCCAGTCACTATTTCTCAAGCTCTTGCAAGTCGATTCCCCATGCCGATGCAAACTGTAACATCATTTGGTCTGGTGTCATCCCTTCCCAATCCTCAGGCTGGTCCATTCCCGAAGCTTCATGTAAACTCAATAGGAGCTCTCGTTTCACTTCAGGAGGGATGCCTATGATGTCAGGTCCATTCTCCATAACCAGATCCTGTCAACTGCACAGCTCCAACAAAAAAACTAGCTGAAAAATCTATCCCAACTGTAAAACAGATCATGATACAAGCTATTGAAGGAAAATTAGCCGACTTCATATTCCAATGGTACATAGAGAATGGGATAAAATGGGTCTCAGGTTGCTGACTTCATATGTGTATTTAGATATAAGAAAAACACAAAAGAAGCAGAAGAAGAGGAAGTAGGTGCCATGGAAATAAGATTTGAGGAAGCAACAGATTTGTGCAGACATAGAAGGGAGAAACACTTTAGCATATTGTTGTTGTGGTCGTGCTTTACACTGATGTATGCAGCTATCATCATCATCACACTCGAGCAGTAACATAAACAAAAATTATCCAATAACAGCACCAAATTGCCTTCTATATGTCCATGTTTTTTATTTTTTTGGAAAGAAAACATGTCCTGATATCAAAATGTCCCATCACTCATCATAATTTAAGTTTCATGAAGTTGTCCATCATTGGTGACTTGAGTATTCCAGATTTACCCCTCCAAAACTTACACTATTTGGCCTTTACATGGTAAGGCTCATCCCTCCAGAGGCATTATTTAAAATCATTGTTACCCCAAATAAAAATGCTCCCAAGCAAAGCCATCAATTCCACCAATAATTTGAAAACTCAATTTTTTTATATATACATAAAAAACCATCAATTCCACCAATAATTTGACAACTCAATTATTCGATGGATTTTATCAGGATTTAAAAAGTGCATGACTAGGTGAAGTCACCAGACACAACCCCATCGAGCCGCAGACTCAGTTTCTTTATATTTTTATCTTTTTCACGTTTAGAGTTTTTTAAACTATTAAACGAAGACCTAGCATACATGACTCAACCAAGACTTGGTCAATGATGCAATTAAGTCTTTCAGTTGTTAAATTGTGGCTCCACAGTTCTGTTCCCATTGGATTGGAGGATGGTAAGGTGGGCCTCGATCATTCTTGGTAGTTCCTCTCATGTCACCAGACTTGAATCGCCAACAGTTCTTCAGCCAAAGTCAGAAACAGGAAAATGAGTTTGAGGTACAATTGGGGGGAAGTTGGGCATAATTGGCTTAAAGCATGCTTGGATACCCGCACATAGGTAAAGTCCCTGTTATTTTATCACCATTGTATCACATGCCACAGGTTGTCCAAGTTTCTGGTAAATCCCTCTATATGCTTGTTCATTCTATTCTTGTGTCAATCATGTTTCAAGTTATCACTCCAAAAACAAAACAAAAAGCAGAATGTGATTGTTCCAAAATCATCATTTTGATGGATCACACCTTTATTAGAAGGGCCTTTTTTTCTGAAATGGTTGTGAGAAGGGGTTTTTTTCAGTCCCTTGTCAGAAGTTTTTTCCCTTTATTTTTTATTTTTAAAAAGATACCCTTGTCAGAAGGCTTGAATTGGCTCTAGAACAGCAGTTGATATTATGCTTCCATGTCTAAGCAGGAAATAAAAATCCAACCGTGGGCCATTTGACAATGATTTGGACATCCAGCCACCAATGAACTTCTTACTACCCCAGCCTTGAGAAACTAACCATTACTTGTTCTCATAGCAAAAAAAATTTAAAGGATATCATTGCCCTCTTTGAAGATCCTCATTCTTATCCCCTCCAGTTTGACTGTGCAATGGCCGAAGACAGTGCCTTCCAGAAAAATTAGCCATTTTTCTTTGAATGAAACAACTAACCACCTATGAAGGCAGAGAAGAGAGTGTAAAATGGAGGGGGGGAAAACAGAGGCACCAAACAACCAAGATTTCACCTTCTAATATAGTTTAAGAACGCATCAATCATAACCACCCAAATACTTTTACTCCAAGGAGAACTACAAAACACCTATATTAAATAGTTAATAAACTGAGGACTCCAGGCATGCTTCTGTACAGATGGGAGCATCTAATTACATAATCAATGGTTTCAGGTAACTCACCTTGCTATTTTTTTTGACAATGCACTGATTAAAACCTGTTGCATTCAGGTCATTTGGAGATCGGATAGTAGGCTTGTTTTTTACTATTTAGTGTTTTTCAGAGAGCGAGAACAAATGATTTTATTGAAGAGAAGTAAAGAGAAGAATGTACAAAGGAGAGCACCACCACAGGGGCAAAGAGGAATTGGGGGGCAAAACAACACTCCAAACACCCCAAATACAGCTAATTACAAATTACAACGGACTCCAACAACTATGAAATCCGTCACCAACTCCCATTGAATTGGTCAACAGAGAAACCATAAAGGTATTGCTGGCTATAGCCAACATAAGGTACAGAATGGGACAGTGGTGGATAGTGAGAAAAAAAAGTGTATAATTCATGATGTCCAATGGGTGGAACAAAAAATGTACTCCAACCCACTTTACGTGGTCCATTTAGGCATCTACATGCATGTGATTCGATAGAAAACATCCATTGATTCTCACAACAAAAATTTGAATTTCATTCAAATGATTATAACCATTGAATCATTATGAGGTCTCTTTGTCCTTGGTGTTATCTAGATAAAATGGATAGGATTCGTCATTCCATAGTATTGTACGGCTATTCAGTGTCTTGGGTTCCTCGGTCAGCCAATTCAGAGGCTGATGAGTTAGAGCGTCAGGATGTTTCTCTTTCTTCGGAGATTGTAAACATTTTCATGTAAATTTGGGGTTGTTTCCTCTTTTTGGTTTTTCTGGATTACTTGTGGTTTTGTGCTTGCCCCTTTTTTCTCTTGATTAATGAAGTTACCTTTAGAAAAAAAAACCATTGAATCAAGAGAACTGAACAGAAATGCCTGACTACCTATTCTAGGCCTCATCAAATAGTTATAATCATCAATCAAACTAGATCTTTTACCATTGTGTAATCAATGCATTGCCCTACTCATTTAAGAATTCAACATAGGTGTGACTAAATGGGCCCTGCAAGGTGGGCTACTGCATTAATAGTCAAACAGGTTGGACTAGATCATCTCTTGTTAGATATAAACCACCACCACTGGCCCTAAACAGGGAAGAGTGGAGAACTACAACTGACAAAGTTGGCCACAAATAGAAGGGGTATGGCTTCAATGATGTTTTAGGTTAATTATTCAGATTCATTGCAGCTCTGCATTTGCTTTGAATGAAAAATGTGATATCAAGCTCAATAAAGTATCAGTGCATGAATGCACTCAAGCATGCAAAATCACACATTCAGCATGAACCCAAAATTAGTTTAATATACGTGGAGAATGAGATCATTTATAATGAATGTACATAGCAACCACTCTAAATGGAAGATCAACTTGAAAGGTTCTAAAAGGCCAAGCAGTATATATTGTCACTTCTAAATTTACATTATCAATTACTCTCCTTGGATTAATGGGAAATGGTTGATGATGATGACATTATTAGTTATTCAATTTTTGCTCTTTCACTTAAAACGCCATCTAGGTGAACGGATATCCTTGTCCAGTTAATATCAGTGCTAGGATGTAGCCATCCACGATTAAAGCCCACAAATAAATGGTTTGACAATGATAATTTATTGAAAGAAACCAATGTATTTTTCCATTAATCTATTCATACTGATGGGATAAGGCTTCATTGATGATGATGATGATGATGATGATGATTATATTCGTATTGTTGTGATTTGGACATTCATGAAAGCATGATGAAAATAGAAAGGAGATGAAATAATATGAATTGCTGTTACCTGTTGAATCCAAGACAAGCCAATATCAATTGATCTTTGATCTAATAGAAGCTGCCCTACTGCATGCAAAACCTCACTTGCTATTTCATAAGAAAGCTGATCCACTACAGGACCAGATCGGTCCATCAACTTCACAAGCAAAAGATCATCTCCTGTAGAGAGCACCTCAGCATATGCAGAATCCATGTCACCAACATGAAGTGAGTCCATGGCATGGCTCCAGGATGCCCAAAGAGGCCCCTTCTCCTGTTGAGGATTATCATCTGTCAAAGCTTCAGCATCTAATTCAGGGATTGCCACTCGGGTTGTAGTTCTTGATGTTCCATTATCTTCACCAGCCACACGGATGGCTTCCAATGTTGCCTCATCCTTGGAGGCTTGCCAGACACTTCTTGCAGAAGGTCCCTCACCAAGTCTAGGTCCTGGCCCCTTTTCCCAAGCTCTCCTATTGCCAACCTGGTCACCATCAAGTTCTGTTCTAGGTAATCTACCATCACTTGAAGCACCACTTATAGCTCTTCTAGAGCTGGTATGTCCATTTCTTGCCCCATATGAATAAGAATCCCACACATCGGACACATCTGCTCTCCATGAAGGATCTCTTCCTCTGAGTCCTGAACCAATACCATCTAATGGGAACCTTTCAGCAAATGAAATCCGTCCATCACCACCCCGGCCCAACTTGGAGCTAGAGTAGTCTGGAAGGCCATTGTACTTGCTTAGACTCCTATTGGAGGAACCCTCATATCCCATCATTAAATTAGTGCCTCTCCTACCAGAGGAAATCGCCAAATCTCGTGCCATGTCTTCCACTATTCTTTCAAGACCACGCACTCTATTTTCTAGAGTTAGCATGCTATCATGGGATCCTCCCATGAAGTCCTGAAATTCAAAAGTATCAAAGAGGACAGGTTTCAAGACCGATAAAGAAATAAAAAAGATACGAGAAGAAACAACAATGTTAGAAAGATAATCATGAATTCCATTGCAAGAAATGCATCAGGTGAGACCTGCAATCACCTAAATGGCTAAATAAAAGATGAGACTGCAGCTCATTAGGTGGGCTGTAGACACTGAATGTGGAACTTTGATGAGGATATCAGAAGCTCATTGAAGTCCAATGAAATTCATGAAGACTCTTTAGAAGAAGGTGGGCCCGATATGAAATTATTTGCCAGCTTTCTACTATAATTGCACCAAAGAATCGACAGTGGAAACAAAGGACCCGGAGAACTTTCTAGTGGACCCACTTGCACCCAATTTGGAGCCCATATGAGTGTGCTATGGGTCAAGGCATGTTTGACATGTTATGGACCTTAAAAGCCCACTTTAAGAAGTTCATTTCCAGCAAAGAATCCATTTGGACGAAATTGACATGTCATTGCTTGCATGGAAGCCACATCATTGCCAAATTGCCAAATTCTCCTAAAATTGTGTTGCAAAGAAATCCTTTCCAAAGTGGAAGTCTACCAACACATGGAATTCCTACTTTTTTAGCTTTCAAACGAATTTTGGAAGCAATGTTGAATTAAGGGTCGAAGATTGGAGAGGAGAAATTGGAATCCTCATACTTAGGGTTTCCAAAATACAAATTGCCACATGCATTCACCTTGGACGGTTGAGAATTTTTTGTGTTTAATTTTTTTTATTACAATTACATGTAATAATCCTAGGTGGCTGCATGAGAATGGTTGAATGTAGAGAAAGTAGAAAAGCAATTGAGAATGGAATGTCAACATGAGTCTCCAAAAACGTGTACACTCCATGAGGTTAGGGTTATTGGGGAAATCCTAGCATCTTGGACGAAGCAAACTAAAAAATAGGATTTTGGAGAACTATGTTGAGGATTGGTCTGGATGCTTCTATGAGATGGATTTTGCATTGTATTTTACCTGTTTTAGATGAGCCCACTCACATTATAAATAAGAGTGGGCACCATTGTATTTTAAACACAATTTGATGAATGAAAATTAAAGCTTGAAGCTTTGGTACCTCTCCTAGTTTGGTGAGTTTGAATTTCTTTTAATTTAATTTTGTTATTATGTTGAGTTAATTTTAATTAATAATAATTGGATTGTTCATTTGCATCTTTTTAATTTAATTGTTCGATCAATGCATTTTTCATTACCTAATTAAAATTGGATTCCGCAATCCAAATTAATTCATTAGAAGGGTCACTTGAAATTTCAATTTGAATTTATGCTGGATTTGATTTCATATTTGCATTGAGTTAATTAATTTGCAATTTAATTTATGTTCCAATTAATTTAACCATTGCCTATGAAATTACAATTCCATGTTCATTTTGATTTCAATTAAGCAACTATTTCATTAGTGATCAATTGCATGGTGACAATTTGACCTAGTGAGATTTGAGCCAAATTATTTTTCCCTGGTGTGAAACTTAATTTCTGTTATCCAATCCATCTTTGAGTTTGCTCCTAACAAGATTCGAAGGGAAGATTGGCCCGAGGATTTTAAGTTTTGAATTTCTAGATCCAGAATGTAGAATTTGGGTCTTAACATTTTATTCCAATCTTTGGAAGTGTGCAGAAATTTGAAGTTACAACCTCAAACTTCTTCATCAAACTTTGGAGATATCTTTATTTCCTTTTCTACCATCATGTTTTACAATGTGTTGCCCACACGATAAGCAGTTCAACTCCACCTGATAGACTTGGATATGGAACTTGTGCACACCGAAATTTGCATATTACCATGTTTAGATCAGGGGCAAAAAAGAGTGTGGCATGTAGGATTATTGAACATCAAAATGATATTCTCTAAATGTAGTCTTCCATCAAAGTTTCATACCAACCATACCTGTAGCATTGCCATGAGATTGGCTTGTTGTCTCTCTAGTTGTGATAATTGTCTCTGGATGGCTAACCAACTCCCTTTATGTGCTTCAGAATTACCATCAGTTCTGGAGAGACCACCACGGGACACTGGAAGGATCTCTTTGATTGATATCCGTCCTATCATCAACATCCAAAGCTCTAGCTTTCAGGTCCTTGCTCCTAAATACTCTTTGCTCCATCCACCTATCTCGTGTGTATTCATCTACATCTTGTAGTGTATTAGTGTAAACATCTGCTCTTTTCTCATTGAGAGACCCATGAATATCATTTGACTCACCAAATGGTGGCCTTGATGCACCCCTGGCATCAATGTCATTCGGTTCCGATTCTTCATCACCCTGAGAGTGCGAAGAGTGGAGACTTTCGACGGGCTAACCACCACCTCTACAGGCCAATCACCTGAACCCCTCGTTTCAAGTTTTTGGAAGAAATCAGGATTCAACTCTTTGTCAGTTAAGGCAGGTGCTTTCTTCTTCAATATCCCAACTGTTTTATCTGAAATGCTGCTACCCTTGACTTTAGAAAGAGAGTGAGAAGTTGGAGAAGAAGAGTTAGATACATCCTTCCCCGAGGAATCCAATCTTCTGTCACTCAGGTTTGACTTCTTGAGGTCTGGTTTCTCCACAGATTCTGCTGTCTCTGAATCTTTGCCATCTACAGTATAATGTGTGAACCAACACAATAACTGAAAGGCATAAGATAATAAACATAGAAGGCATTCTGGCATCTTAGGAACACTGTTGAGAAAGTAGTTTATGGGCAAACTGACCATTAGATGAAGCCTTCTGATTATCTGAAGCTCCATCTCCCTTTCCTGCAATTTTCTTCCATTGCTGCAATGCCTCTGTCATGCTATCCCTAACAGGTTTCACCTGATAAGCACACAGGAAGTTAAATAAACATTTGGTGCCCATGGAATAACGAAGTAAGCAAAACTCGCAAAACTAAGTCTAGATTTCATGACTCAGTTTCATTCATGCCCAGTTATACTCTGAAACACTGATTTCGCTTCTTTGAATTCCCAAAGTTGAGAAGGAAATTTATGGTTCTCAATGAACATCAACCATTTCCAAAAGTAAAGAATGCTTCATAGCCTGGAACAAATACAAATATTTGCAGCATAATGTGTCATTAAAACTGAATTCCATGCAGAAAATTTCATTGCACTTGTACCTTATCAAAACGGCAGGCTTCAAGTGCAGTTATTGTTGAAACAGCCCCATCAGCAACCAATTCACTTGAATGAGATGCTATGACACTCAATGTCTCAGCAGCTGCCTTACGGGTAGCCCAATCACTATTCTCAAGGCATCCATGAATGCTTTGCATTAAAGCTGGCAAGCTCTGGGGAGCAATTGCTCCTACCTGCAACAAATGAACGGTGCTCATGTTTAACCATTCTTTCAGAAGGTTTGAAGTAGGCAATAGTTTGAAATAGAATTTGTTTCCCAAATCAATGATAGAAACGATATTGCATATCTATCAATTCCTGAAAGAAAATCCAAAAGCCATCATGTATGAAAACTGTGCTATTCAAATGCCAATGCTTAAGAGGGAACTAACATTTCAAAGCAAAAAGAAATTAGAAAGACGCAAATGCCACTGTAAGCATTTACTTGCATAGGAATGGGGTAGTCCATCAGGGCTTTCCTTTTATTAAAAAAAAGGTTAACCATTTTATTGATAAGAGAAGAAAGAATACAACCCAACAATACATCATCCAGTACATAATAGGCCAAAAACAAACTGTGGCAGATAGAGCTCCTTAGTTAACCTCTATTAACAAACTTATTAGAAATAGGAAGGCCCCAGCTTAGCTAACTCGTCAGCTTTGAAGTTAGCTGATCTAAAAAATGAGAGATGCAACGCCTCTTCCTATTAACAGTCCATCTAATTTCCTCCACTTTATCTAGAATTCCTACAGGCAGGGAGAGCCTCTCGGCCACCAAGTAATGGCAAAGAGTCTCCCTCGATGATGTCCCCATGAGATCCCACACTTTCCATACCTTGAAATCTTGAATACCCCTCCATAAAGCATGAAGTACAGCTTCAATAGCTGAGCAATGAGATTCAGTTCACAACATTGTCATTGACAATCAGGAACTGACTTTCATATATACATATGGTGATTGAAAAGAAATTATGGCAATAATTTATTAAACTTCACTAGTACAGTGATTATTGTATTTAAAAGGAAAATATATCAAATAAGTGCAAGGCCATACAACTGAAACCATATTGACTTCCCTTTTAATTTTTACTTTTTAGAAATGCATCTCCATTCCCAATTCCAAAACATTAACAAAAAGGGTAAATTCTAAAGAAAAGACTATATAGGTAAATACTGGAACTATTAAAATTTTAAAACAACCCATTGGAAAGAGAATCCTGTCAACTCAAAGCTGTCTGGTGATCAACCAGTACCTGGCTTGCATAAAACTCAATTACAAACATTTTATTTCATTTTATTTTTGAAATGGTAATGTGACCTGAAACCCAATATTTATGAGATCAAGGAGCAGTCGCCAACCATGCTTCCAGCTCTAACGTTTGGACAAGTGCAGAAATCAGAAATACCCATTTTGTTTTTGCTAAGAAGATCACCTAATCAGACATGTCACATGTTAAATTACACAAACTTAGAGACAGAACGAAAAATCTAATGTTTTTCTCAGAGTGGAGTATTTGATTCTATGCAAATCCTCCAAATCTTGACCAAGTTATATACACTTTTCAGACAAATAGAATAACTACTCAAATCCCATAGGTAATCAAGTGACCAATTGAAATGGGCACTTTTTTTCTCTTCTCAAAGGAAAATAAGATTTGATCGTAAATTGGGCAAACCTGAGACAGGCTCGAGAGGACGGACAGCACAGCAGCCTTGGCAAGAAAATTGGGGTTAACGAGGTACTTGCAGATCCTCGGGCTAAGCTTCTGAAATGCAGTGACGGGAGGCTCACGTGCGCACTCCACCATCCTCGCCAAGCACATTGCTGCCCCGGTCTGGACTGCCTTGTTCTGCTCCCCCATCACCTCAAACAGTGGCCTTACAAACAGTGCCACGGCCTCACCATCACTTCCAATGTACTGATTGGCAAGAGCACCAATGGAGTCACGGCAGGCGTCGCGGACGCCAGAGTCAGCGTCCTTGAGGCGACGGGCGATGTGCGCAATGATCTTGGTGAGGTGGGCAGAGGCAGGGTCGGGATGCGAGCTGGCAACAAGGGCAAGGAGGCGGAGGGACTCTTTCTTGAGGGCAGGTTTTGGGTCGGAAGCAGCATCATAGAGGCAATTAAGGAGCATTGGGAGGGAGTCCGGGGAGAGGGCAGTTGATGATAGACTGAAACTCATCGAGGGCGATTTGGTGGGTATCTCGGTCTGAGAGCTTGGAGAGATAGGTGAGGATTCTTTGTTTGAGCTCCACCATGGCCAGGTGGGAGGAGAGAGAAGTAGAAGAAGAGGGGGAGGGCTTTGTTGGTGGGGTTTGTGTTTGGTTCGAAGAGGATTTGGAAGATGTGGGTTTTGAGATTTGGGGTTATTAGTAGACATTCTAAAGAAGAACAAGAGTCAGAGAAGAAAGGGAAGAGTGTGACGGAGTTCGAGGATTTGGATTCTTAGGGGGAGACAAAAATGCGCAGAACGTGAGGGTGTTTAGAGGATTTGTGGCTCTTATGCAGACGAGGATGGCAGTTCTGTGAATTCTATTTGGATTTAAGAAAGGGATAGCAGTTGTGAAAATATATTAAGAAGCAGAGAGACATAGGAAGGAAGTGGGAGTGTCAGTATATGCTGAGAAGATGGGAGGAAGAAATGGTAGATCCGGAAAATATATTTGAGAGAGGAAACAGGGCAATGGCAGATTCAAATGTGGTAAACAGAAAGAAAGAGAGTAGAAGTTTTGAAAATATTTAGCTGATAGAGAGACAGGAATGGCAACTTCCTCAATATGTTTGGGGAAAAATAAAGAGGGAAAGAGATTTCCAAGAAAATCTGATAGAAATGAGAAGAATGTGAGTGGGTTACCAACAACAGAGGAAATATAAGTATGATTTGAGATCTAGCAGACGAGGAGAGGAGAGGAAAGGAGAAGAGAAGAGAGGAGACGAGGGATTGATTCGGTGATGGTCTTCTACAAGACTACACCCGATATTCTGGTAGTAACAAATCTATTGAATCACTGCACACTGGCACAGCACTTGACTTGCCGAAAAAAGAAAAAAGATCTAATGGTTCTAATTAAATTCTAAATGAAATATTTAACGGTTTAATCCATATCTTTAAATTTCAAAAAAAAAAAAACTAAAATTTAAGTTGATTCCACCCTATTTTATCTCTAATCAATCCCTATCAACTTTTAAAATAGATTAAATTTTTAATGAAAGATTTTTTTAATATTTAATCTAATATGATATATTTTAATTTATTCCATCAATATTCAGTTTAGTTTATTACTTTTGAAGTAAAGTGTTATACTAACAAATGCACAGAATAATAACAAAATAAAATAAATATATAAAAAATAGATACATTATATAAATAAAATAGTTGCAACAGCTTTATGACTAAGAAAGGTATTAAATTGAAATGTTTAATAGCTTAGTTTCTATAATAGTAATTTAAAAATAAACTTATAATTTATTTTAATAGTTAAATATTGTGTTAGAGGCCTAAAAAATACAAATCTCTAAATAGACAATATCGCAGCTCTTTTTCTCATAAAGTGGAATAGAAACAACTTGAAAATCAATCTATTGAAATTCCCACTATTAAAAAATAGACTAAAAATTAATAAGAAAGAAAAATGAAAATTTTATCTTAATCATATTTATAAACTTATGCAAATCTGCTTCTTGAATGATATAGAAAACAAACACATGATAGGCTCAAAACATAACTCACTTAGTGAGTAATAAATATCCTCTCGGATCCATCATATTCAAAATTTATCTCTCACATTAATTCAATCAATTAATTTTAATAAGAAACAAGAACAGAAAATCTATTTTAATCACATTTATAAACTTAAACTAATACATAATAGGCTCAAAATATAACTCACTGAATAGGCAATAAGTATTATCTCAGATTCATCATTTTAAGATCAGGTAGCGATCCTCCCACGAGAATTTTGTGTGATGAGATACGAAATTTGGAGTATTGCCCATTTTACCCTCCCACTGTCGTACGAAAGCATTTAAAAAAGATTCAGTGATTCGATCAATAATCCGATTTGTTGTTCTGTATGAAAAAAACAGTCTCAATTAGATAAATTTTAGTGAGCCGGTCAGTGAACCGATTTATACCGCAGTGAAAGGGTTCGTGATCTAGCTAGCCGATTCAAAGGGTTCGGCGAGCCAGTTCGAAGGGCAAAATAGGCAATACAGTAAAACTCATGTCGAATTATACAAAATACCAATGGGAGGATAGCTATCCTTAAGATATATCTCTCATATTAATTCAATCACATAAATAAACCAAGTCTTTGACTATGCCTGCAAAAAGCATGCATCATTATTACATTTTAAGAAAAAATATATAAAAAAGGTTATCTACATTTTTACTACAAATAACTAAAACTATGAATTTAATAAATTGTAGAAAACTTGAGAATCTCACCAAAACTCATGAATTTAAGGAGTCAAATTTCATCTACATAATCCTTTAACCCTTGAGACTCATAAATATCAATTAATATTTAAAAGTGCAAAAGGAGTAACTAAAATACTAAATTTGTTTATATTTCTAAAATCAGATCCATAAAATAAGAGACCAAATCAGTGTAGCACCTTATCCATCTCTCTCTTTTTTTAATTTTTGTGATATACATTAAAAATTAATCATATGAATTAAAAGTTCACTTAATGAATTAGAAGCAGACCAATTTTCAACAAACATTTTAATTGATGAATACTTAATCATAATGGTCAAAATCACAAAACATCTTTAAAATTTTTAGACATCTAATAATCTGGACCACTAAAATCAAGTTGCTAAAAATTAATATTTTGTATGAAGTTTGGTCTACTTATAATTTATGAAGTCTAATTTAAATTTATACAATTAATTTAATTTCAATCATGAACTCCACTCTTATGAGTAGTCGTATTTTTACCATCCCATAGTCGAAACCATTAACTTGATCAATCTATAAAGAACATCTCTGTTCTCTTATTATATTCTAGGGGTGAAACTTGGGTCAGGTTTTAACTCGACCTGCATGACTCAACCCAAGAATTCAATGGGTTTGGATTATGTTTTTGTATATCTCGGGTTGGTCGGGTTAGGAAAAAAAAACCCACATGAAATTCAAGTCGGGTCGGGTTGAGAAATGTAAAAGCTAACCCGACCCGACCCGACTCGAGTGAATCAAATTATAAAATAGTATTCAAGTTAAGTCAGATAAAAAATTCGAGTCAAATTGACTTGAGAAACTCGGGTCAATAATTCAAATCGAATCGGATGGATTCAATCATTTTTGACACCTGACATGAGTTTCAACCCTATTACATTCCATTTATTACCCCTTCAAACTTTCTTAAAATTCTGCTGCCTTATTAATCTCAAATTCAATTTTGAATTCTCTCTCTTCTAAGCACTTCTCTATCTAGACAACTTCAATGTCAAAAGGCGTTTAGGATCCAAGGTTGAAATGTCTAATGTTCAGCTGTTATGATAGTATGTGTGAAGAAGTAGAGTTTATTTCATGATAAAAATACATAATTAGATAAATTATTCTAAGAGCTTTATAACTACAAAATATATAATTTAATAAATTATTTTAGTTCTTAATTTAAAATTTAATATAATTTATTAGATATATATTTTTATCTATTATAATCAATTCAATGACGAGAATACATCAAATAAATATCATAAAAGATTGAATCTAGGAGAAAATAATAATGTCAACAACTTAGATTCAACATGTGGGGGTTTATAACTATAAAATACAACACAATAAATCATTTTAGTTCTTGATTTTTTAAGATTGAAAAATAATTTATTTCACATTTTTATCTATTATGCTCGATTCAACAATGATGGTGAATCAAATAAATATCATGAAAATTTGAATCTAACTTTAAAGAAAAATAATAATTTCAACAACTTAGATCCATAATGTAGAGCCCTTGCACTCGACAATAAGATATATCCAAGCATTTTTTTTTTTTTTTGAATGATGGTTACTTGGTAGGTAATTATACCCAAGCATTTTGTAGTTCTGCCCATCGATCATTAGTTATTTTGTAAATGCCTGCCTAAGTATGACATGTAGAGAATCATATGGTTAAGAGAATGGTGGGAAAACTCTATAATTTAATCATTGAGTCTTTTTAAAATAGACTATAAAAATTAAGTATTCATAAGAATTAACTTTTAAACATTTAAATTACAATATAAAAATGATAAAATGGGGTGAAATTTTCCTCAAACTATATTCAGACATTTTCTATATAACGAACTTAAAAATATACAATCAATGAATGAACAATTTTTTCACTTAAAAGAGCTTTTCACATCGTCTCTTGAACTTGTTCTCCCTTATTGTGTAATTTGTAAGATGCATCATTACAAAAGTCTAGCGTCACACAGATAGCTCAATTGGTAGACAATCTATCTCAGAATCGAATGCTCTCATGTTAGAGTTTCGTAATAACTCGATGTCTGTAGCATGCGGAGGCCTATGTGTATTTAGAATTTAGAATTTTACTTCATATATTCATACTTAGAGAGAAGTGAAGATATTATAAAAAAAATAGGATAGCGATTCTCATACGGAGTTTTTGTGTAACCAGATACGGAAATGAGTGGATTTCCCACTTTACCTGTTCAATCTTTACGTATGGATAACTTAAAAAAAGTAAAAAATCTGCGCCGGTGATCCGATAATTCCAAAATGGCGAGCCGTAGATTTTTGTAAAAATCAGTCGAGAAATGGCTTTATTTGAAAACCTGAGCCAAATGCAGGAAAAACCCACGGCTCACCGTTTTGGAGTTATTGTCTCGACGGCGAGATTTTTTCATTTTTTTAAGTTATCCGTATGGCAGGAGTGAAAGGTAAAGTGGAAAATCCAGCTATTTCCATATTTGATTATACAAAAGTCCCGTGTGAACATCACTATCAAAAAATAATACAAAAGTTAATGAACTTGGACAAAAAAAGATCCAATAGAGAAAGTCTAGGAATGCTTGGAGCCGAAGGCGTGAGCGAAATGAATGCTGGTTGCCCACTACCCAGTAGAAAATTTGAAACAAGATCTAGACCAGGATTTCTAGTGTGAGTCCACCACAATGAAAGAACGTTTTTGTGTGTTTTGATCGTTGTCAACTTTGTTTTAAAAGTCATTTCAATTTATCTCTTAAAAAACAATTATTTTGGTATTCTATTTCAAAGAAAAATATTGAACAATTTGAAAATTTTAAAAATAACATTTGCAGAAAATAGACTAGAAAATCAATAAAATGGTAATTTCTATTAAAACCATATAATTAAGAAATGAATTAATATTTTTTATTGAAAAAGAAGAAGTGATTAAATTAAGAATAAAATAAAAAATGATTACATTTGTTTGATAGAAATGTAGAACACATTTTTAATGAAATAGAGACAAAAATTGCAAGTAGGTGTTTTATTTCACACTTACCTCATTTTGGCTTATTTTAATAAAATTAAACAAAATTAATAACTATGATGTATTAATTAGTCAGATACCCTAAGAGGTCTAGACACTCTAGTCTTCAAAAATAGAAAAAAATATGATGTAATTGATATCAAATGGTGACATTCAATTACTATCAATGTTACGGGAGCCCATGTAGACACCCGGGAAATCTTTTTCTACACTCTCGTTTTCTAAAGGTTGATGGAAATTAACTTTTTGCCCTTCCACTTAAAAACACCGTATCCATCGAACCAAAAAAATCATGAAAAAATTTGTTCGAACGAATTTTTGTGAAGTGGGATTATCAATGAGGCCGTTTCTTGACCGATTTCTACAAATAAAGTATTAAAATTCATCTACTCTGAATTTTATGAACTCCTAAACTGATTTTAAGTGAAAATAGTATAGTTTTGAGCTTAAAAAATTGTACCCAAATAATTAAGAAAAATCGTATCCAAAGAATCAAGAGGGAATTCCTTAAAGTTCAGAGTAGTTGAATTTTAATACATTTTTTTAAAAAATTAGTCGAGAAACGATTTTGTTTGAAAATCCCACTTCACATCCCACTTCCTTGGAACGAAGGAATTCTCACTTCAAACTAATGAATTCCTTTGTTCGAAGGAAGTGGACTGTGAAGTGAGATTTTCAAACAAGGTCGTTTCTCGATCGATTTCTTCAAACAAAGTATCAAAATTCATCTACTCTGAATTTTATGAACCCCATGACTGATTTTAAGTAAAAAGTGTATAGTTTTGGGCTTAAAAAATTGTATCCAAAGAAATCCCACTCCACATCCCACTTCCTTGGAACGAAGGAATTCTCACTTCAAACTAATGAATTCCTTTGTTCGAAGGAAGTGGACTGTGAAATGAGATTTTCAAACGAAGTCGTTTCTTAATCAATTTCTTCAAACAAAGTATCAAAATTCATCAACTCTGAATTTTATGAACCCCATGACTGATTTTAAGTAAAAAGTGTATAGTTTTGGGCTTAAAAAATTGTACCCAAAGAATTAAGAGGGAAGTTCCTTAATACTTTGGATACGATTTTTTAAGTCCAAAATTATACCATTTTCACTTAAAATCAGTCCTGGAGTTCATAAAATTCAGAGTTGATGGACTTAGATACCTTGTTTGTAGAAATCGTCGAAAAACAGTTTCGTTTGAAAATCTCACTTCACATCTCACTTCATTATGAATTTTTTGTTCGGTGGATACAACGTTTTTAAGCCGAAGGGTAGACCATCCACAATCTTGGAGTCACTGCAAATACAATCCTTTGAATGTAACATGTGATACTAATTAAAATTAAATTTTGAATCGGTTAGTGTTGTTGCACCAGATGAAGTCACCTTGTAGACACTAGACATGATGCACGCATCCATATTAAAAGAAATATATTATATCTACATGCTAATTAGGGATGGAGGGGTTAGAATGTTAGATGAGGTCAAAATTAAGTTAGATTGACCATGTGTGTTACCATTTAAAAAAGATTTTTTAATCTAATTTGATCTCATTTAAAATTTTCAAGCTTTAACTTTGATATAACTAGGTTCATATTTCATTTAACCTAATCTAATTCAATCTAACTTAACCTAAACTTTTATAAAAATAGATTAAAAAAAAAAAAAAAGAATGAAAGGGATATGCGCTTCTTTTCATTTTAGAGGACGGATTCCAAGAAATAAAGGGTATGTTTAGACTCATTAGGTGGTACATGAACTTAGAACCATTAGGCTAAGAACCAATGAAGTCTTTATTGGTGTTCTTAGATAAAGTTGGTTAAGTCCAGTACTTTTTTACTGAATCTAATTTGAATTTTTTTAGTTGAGTTGAATTATGGGTGTAGTTTTTCGGGAGGTTGCAGTTTGAAATCCCATGGCCTTACATTTTAAGGATAATTGACTCATTCGTAGGAGGTTTAGTAGGACTGTATCTAAATTTTTCACCTGTTAATAAAAAAAAAAAACTTTTAAAAAACACTTAATAGTTAATTTAAACTCAAATGAGCTTGGCCAACTTAGGTCCAATCAATCATGATATGATTGATACAAATGGATTTAACTACTTTTAAGATCAAAATCCAAAATGATTCTAGGATTCATAAACTCGAATTTATATAGTAGATATTATAAAAAGGAAAAAAAAAAACTATTTTTAATTAACTTCAGCACAAACGATTCGCAATTTTAGCCATCCGCTTATTACGTTTTGATTCATAATGATTTTCATGATATGCTTTGTCTACAAGACAACTTAGCCCCCATAATCCTTTAAAGTCTAAGAAATCAATAAACGTCTACTTTTGTTTGATTGTCTTCGAAATTAGAAAAACTTTGAAAAATTAAGTCAACTTACTTTATTTGTTTTGATTTTAAGTCAAGCTGGAAGACTTTGAGAGTTCATGACGTTAGTGAGAGGGGTAATATCCAATTTTCAACAAAAGTTTCTTTCCTTCAGCATTCATATATTTTATATGTGATTAAAAGGACAGAAACAATTTTTTTTTTTTTACTTTTTTTTTTAATTTACGTGTGAAAAACTATGGGACGCCCAACGTAAAACCCATTATCCCTAGGGCACATCAAGGTTAGGCCATGAGAACTCGAACCTGCAACCTCCCACTTCCTAAAGCGGGAAGCAAGCAGTTGAGCTACCATCATGTAGGTATAAATCATCCATATTTACCAACAGGCATTACAAAATAACGACTTTTATAAATGATCTTTTTATTTACTTGTTGTCATGTAAATGATAAAAAGATATATCAGTGTCTCATCATCATCTTCAAAACTAAAATCTATCTAATATAAGATCATTTTTTTAAATTCTACATCTTAGTTATAAAAAAATTTCCAGATTAAATTGGCATTTAATGTTGGATTCCAATATTAGTTATAGTCATGCAACAAACAAGTCAAAAAACGACATTCACTGATCTGAACTAAAAATTACTATTTTTTTTTCGAAAACTACTGTGTCAACACTAATTTTTATTCCATTAAACTTTTAACCTAAGTTATTAGATTTTTAAACTATGCTATTCTCATTGGATGTTCCAAGCTCCAACATCGCAGCGGACTTGAATATTACTCTTGCACATTCCTATTCTTATTGGTGGTAGACGCACTTAGCAGCATCCTAACCCACGGCAGGTTGGAAGGAGGGAGAAGAGGAACCCACCGTACCAAAGAGAAGGTTACTTACCAACGAATGTTGAATAAATTAATTGAATAATATTTTTCAATTTTCACACATAAATTAAAAAAAATATTGAATAAATTAATTGGATGATAAACATCAAACTGAGGTAAAAGATGTCAAATATTTTCTGGACCGTTGATTTTAATGACCGTTGATGGTGCTCTAAAGATGTTTTTTCAAATTATTTGCAGGGCAGCTGAGGAGAAATGCCAATGTGAACATGGCTGAATTATATTGTGTGCTTATCAATTCCAATGTACAAATGGCTGACATTGGAAAACACTGAGATGGAATTTTTGCTTAGCACATGGCTCACGAGAGTAAATAAACTTAATACTAATTAATACTTTACTCTTATCCAATTTGAATTGATCTCATCGTTATATTAAAATTTATACAAAACTTCTCTCATTTTTACCGTGATTTTTTTATTCTTAAAAATTATGACTTTTGAAATTTATTGGATCCAATTTTTTATGAAAAGTATAGGGGTGAAACTGAGAAATCATGCGGGTCGGGTCATGCGAGTCGGGTTGGGTTGAGAAGACAAAAACCCGAATGAAATTTCGGGTCGGATTGAGGAATTTTCAAGTTAATCCGACCCGACCCAACCCGGCTAAAATGGGTTCAGAATGAGAATCGGGTCAGAATTCAAGTCGGACCGGGTCGAAAATTTCAGGTCAATGCTCGGGTTGGGTCGGCTTGGATTCCATAAATATTGATTCGAGTCGAGTTAGATTTTAAGAAACTCAATCCAATCCGACCCGATTTCAGTCCTAGAAAAGTATTATTCAAAAATACTATTACAAATTTCCAATAACTCAACTCCACCTCTTGAACCCCAACCAGGTGGGTCAACAAGCCCACTCGTACATTATTGCACATGCGGTACAATATAATTCTATACTAATTTATCCATCTTGTCTTGTGCGAATAAATTTTGGTCAATAATGCGTAGTGTACTGACTAATTTTTTAAATAATATCTAAAATGCATATTTTAACTAAGCTAATTGATTGGCGTGTCTCCTACTCTATTAAACTATAGTCATTTATGTGTTAAAATTATTTGAACTATTGATTGTTTAAGAAAATTACAAATAGATTTTTCTTTTAAGTTGCCTGCTGCAAAGACAAGCTCAAGTCTACTGATTTCGATCTGAAGTGACTTAAAGTTTTAACCAAATTAAATTACATTAAAGTAGTGATTTTTTTCATGTTTAACTCTCCATTTATTAGATTCAAGTTTAACATAAATCAATGTCAATCATTAAAAGTTGTGGAATAGGATGATATGTTGGGATTTACTTTTGAGTAATCAAGAGTCGACATTTTATTCATTTAAAGGGGTTAGAGTAAAAAAATCCACTTTAAGAAATGAGCTCTTGAGTTTGATTGACTGCTCAATTCCAAAGAACCACTCCTAATAATTATTTATCAGGTGTGTGTGAAATTGAGATGTCTTTATATATCTTAAGAATTAGTCTGATAAAATTCCATTTAGATGAGACGGTTGAACACATTGAACATAAAAAAAAACCACATTTTATTCATTACACAATGTTAGAAAGCCTTTTCATCGATTTTGTCAGGCTTCGCAAGACTCATTCAGTCATTTGTATCAGCAAAGCTCAAAACCCATCCACATTGGGTTTTTATGCTAAATCATGCCAAGTAATTAGAGAAATGAAAAGTCTAAACCTGTTCATTAAAGCGATTTCAGATAATGACAGATGAACATCCTATAAAGGCTTAATTCAAATTATAATGTGGTTCATTTCTTTATTTTGTAAGTTAATAAAATATATTAAAAAATTGTTCTTATTAACACTTGTAGCCATACAAATTAGAGAAAAACCAATATAATCATGGTCTTATAGAAAAGAGGAAAGCTTGTTAAATCATAATGAGACTAAGGGGTTTTAATTGTTTTCTTTTCTACAATAGAATAAATAAGGAAAAAAACTAAGTATTGGGGTTTTAATCTCCTTTATGCCAGTGTGCCATTAGCATTCGAAGTTTCTTTCTCAAGTCTTTGAATTATTGACTCTCTCTTTGTCTTTCGGTCTTCATCTTTCTTTTTTCTGCAAATCTATTAATTATGAGTTTTCTTACTAAGTCTTTGAATTACTGTCACATTTTTCCTTTCTCATAATGTTTTTCAATATCTAGTTATAAGAAAGACAATTTTAGCGGTTGATATTAACTTTGGCTTTTTTTAATTTTTTTTATAATTAAATGTTTGGTTCTTGCCAATAATACTTAATGTAGCATTGCTTTTTGGGGGCATCTATCTAATAATGTTTTTGAGATCTTTAGCTTTGTCCTTAATTTGTAGTAATTCTACTTGTGAAAAATTTTAGGTACAGCAAACATCATAGGACATCATTTCAATAATCAAATAATAATGCTTTTTCTATTTTTTTAATCTTAGTTTATTTTGATGTTTGGATGTTTCTAATAATTTCAAATGTTCATTTTTGTTATTTTGTTACTTTTATTGATAAACACTGTTATATGATATGATTTTATAAACCGAATTTTTTATCATTTTCAATACTTTCATAAATGGGTCATCATTAATTAAATTACTATATTAAAATTCTATCAAGTGTTAAAGGCAATGAATACGTGTTTACTTCTTTTATTAATATAGACTATGCAATTGAATCTCAATATCTTGTCCATGCACTCTTCACCAAAATGGTCTCGCTAAAAGAAATTATCAACATTTTGTAGAATTTAGCCCATTCTTTGCTTTATGAAACGAATGTTCCAAAGTTATGTTCTCAAGTCTATTTTAATTGTTGTTATTTGATTAATCGTATACCTACTTAAATCTTAAATTAAAAGTCACTTGTTTATAAAGTTTTTCTTCATTGACCTATCCATTTCATGCTGTTCATGTATTTTGTTGTGTATCCATTTTATAAAAATCTTTATCTCCCAATATAAATATGCTACAGATCTTCTATATAAAGAAGGTTATTCCAGGTGTAGTCTTGGGGATATTTCATTTTTTGTGAAAACTGCCCTCAATGTTGTTGTTGATGACGAATTAATATAAGATCTATCACTTAGCTAGATTTGACTTATATTATTGGTCTTGTTAATCAATTTAGCATGCTCTTCAAGGTGTGTTTCTCAAAATCATATTTATATTTTTCAGTATTTTAAGACTAACCCTAGTTGTCATATTTTCTATAAAGCGCAAGTTAGATTTACTATTCATGGTTAGTGCAAACTAGATTTGTTTTCCAAATAACTAATAGTCTACTATCGATTACTGTATTTCTTGTAATGAATCAGGGATTGAAATATCGGTATCGGCTGATATCTGAATATCGATCGCAAAATTTCTCTCTCTAATTTTTAAAAAAAAATTAGAACCACCGATATCACACTATATTGGACGATACATATCGGCTGATATCAAAACTCGCTACAATGCATATTTTGATGTGTCAAGAAATATTTTATTTCTAGTTTTGAGTTGTGAAGCATAATAAAGGGTTATGGTCAATACTAATTGAAAACTCCTATGCTTAAGGGATTCACTAATCAAAAACACTGATTATATTTTGTAATAATCAAATAGTATTTACATTGCTTATGATCTTGTCTATTATGAGTTGCCTAAGTATGTTAAAGTTGATTGCTATTTTTTTTTTTTTTTATGTGTGGAAAATTCACACACAATCTTACTAAAATTATTATTTTATTTGTGACGATCTTATTTTTAACACTATCATCACTCTTATTTTAAGTTCAAAGATCAATTGATGAACACAAAATCCATTTTACCAAAAATAGCCCAATAACATTTTGGCCAAGTTGGACGTTCCAACTTAAGAGGAATTTTGTCGGATCATTTTGTTCTATAAAGGATATTAATTTGTATAATTCCTTTTGCTTGTACCATTGTACAACACATTATAAGATATTATTCATTTATTACATTTTAAAAGACAATTTACCAAACTTTTTCCTTTTCTTTATCAATTTATTATTCTTCTCATTATAAATTAATTGTAAAGTAAAAACCAACACTTCAACTGGTTTTAATTAATCATTAGTAAGGCATACACTAAACTAAACTACCAACTAAGTAATTTGTAAAATTGACTAGATTTTATTTCTAAGCATACTATTAATATCACCATCATCATTGTATAGTCTTTTATCTCATCAATTTAAATTAGCCTTTATATTTGAATTTAACAAATTATTACTACGAGTTAAAGTCATACAGGATACAAGAATGAACCTTTGCCAATTGTACAATAAATTCAAGTCTACTATTAATATGATACAATAAAATTAATGTGGAGCAGAACCTCAAAATGAATAGGTGAATTATCTACATGAGTGCATGGTGTTTATGTGTAACCAATTCTATATTCAATCTAAAATGTTGTTTTCTTATTTGTATTTATATCTAACTCAAATTAATATCTATTAAATGTATATTTACCAATGAATTAAGTATTGCATGTAAAATATTTATTAAAAACTTTATTTTAATCTTAAAAATAAAAAGTTAGATAATTTAATGAATTTTATTTTAAATTTTATTACTTATATAATATAAAATATTAAATAAAAATTTCATACATTTAGAGGTGGAAGTAAATTGGACCTGACTGCTAGAGGTTTCTCATTTTTCCTCTTATAAAAATAAAAAGTGCAGAAAATTAGACTTTTTTTTTTTTTTAATTTATGTGTGGGAGATCGTGAGAAACCCAGCGTAAAATTCCTACGGGTGATACCCACCGCTCTTAGAGTACACCAAGTTACGCCATGGGGCTCGAACTTGGCACCAACCTCTCCTTGAGGCGGGAAGTTAACCAGTTGAACTATATTTATGTGGACTTCTTACTTCTTTAATGACACATGAACTCTTTCTATCAAGAATATAAAAAATTAGTACTTTTCTCTCTTTTTCTAAAAAAATATTTCACTAGGAAAAGAAAGATTTTTCTAAATTGTCGAAATAATACTTTATATATATTTAATAAAATACACAATAAAAACGACAAGTTTTCTTGACTCAATACTGAAGTTGATTTTATAATATATATTGGATGACATAAATAAAAAATAAAACACAATTTTTATTTAAAAATTTTCTCTTTTAAAAAAATTGAGAATATATTTAACCATTAAATTATTTAAACGGCATGGAACCAAACATGTGGGCCATCTCCAGCTCAAAAATATTGGGACCCACTCGAAACCCACATCATCATCGTCATCACTGCCTTCTATTTCAAATTATAACCCCTCCACACATCCACAAAGCCTAATTATTGCACTGCTTCCAAAGCCGCACGTCGCCTTCAAATCTCCACCGTCAGTGCCGGCTAAGGATGATACACTACATGTTTTAATTTCTATTAAACAATTCCTTTTTATGATTTTATCCCCTCAAATAAATAAATAAAAAATAACTACACACGCAGAGCCCACCGCCCAGTCCAACCAGACTCCTTCAAGCCTGTTCAAAACTCTAGTTCCATACCCTTTTCGTCTAATTCGCCTTCCATTTTTCGCCTTTCTTCTCCCTCTTCATATCCGTCTCTCGAATTTTCACCAATTTGTCCTTCCCTAGGGTTTTCTTGAGAATTCTAGGGCAGGATGAGCTTCCAAGACCTCGAATCCGGACGTTCCTTGCCCTTGAGGCGGGAACTCCTTAATGGAAAGCAGGATCCGACGCAGGCGGTCGCGTCCGGCGTTTTTCAGATCAATACAGCCGTCTCGATGTTCCAACGGCTCGTCAATACGCTTGGAACGCCAAAAGATACGCCTGTGCTGAGGGAAAAGCTGTAAAGTTTCCATATTTTTTTTTTTTCAGTTTCTTTTAGTTTTATGTACGAGTTGATGATTGAGTAATTTTTTCCTAGACACTTGATTGGTGAATTCAAATTTAGGATTTATAAATTTGAATAGTAGAGAAGTGCCTTCTGCGATTACTGTTTAGGGTGTAACAGTCTTTGTTAAGCATGCTACTCGGCATTAGCAATGTGAATGCGAGATCTTTATTGAAGTGTCATCGTTTGTAGAAGACGTTCTGGCTCTGTTTTGGATGCTGGGAAAGGAAAGTAGTTCCCAGTAAATATTCAATTCTAACGAAAAATGGTTAAAAATTTGTTTTTTTTTTTGTGGTTTGGGTTAAAAAGTGATTATTTTTAGGAAACTACGTTTCTTCCGTGTGTACCAAACTGAGCGTTTGTATTGATTGGGAAAAAGAGGAATTGAGGAGTCATCATCATCACCTACCTACTGACTGGGTAAAAAATGGAACTTTGTGTTTTCATCCTAGCAGTCTTTTTCCAATAGTTTGAGGTTGAGTTTGTGATACTTGTTCTTGTATTTGGCTATGCTCTTCTTCAAAGTGAAATGATGTTATCAATCTTTATTGAAGTTCAGAAATTTCTCCTCATTTCATCTTGAGATACCTGGTCTATTAGGAGCCAAAATCCATGTTACTTTTGTAATGGATTAATCTTCAATTGATTTTTAGGACAACAACAATTGATTTTATTGATAAAGAAAAAAGGAAGCTTGATAGGTGTGAATTATTACAACGATGGAGATTGTGAGTACGAGTCATCTTTCAAACTCAAAAGAAAAAGGAAAAAAGAAGAAGAGATAAACAAAGAGTTGATGCAAGGCCAAAAGAGGGGAAAAATAAGTGTCTCAAATGCAAACTATCCTTCATGTGGATAAATGGGGTAATCATGGTCATCTAATGTTCTGGCATCACTTTTCCTTCATAACAACCCTTTTTTTGGTTCTTTGTGCCTTTTTATAGTAGGTACATCCTCATCAGCATTTGCCTCATTCCAGTCTTATAGCAGAATATTCTTTTTCGCCCTTTTTAGCCCTGTCCACTCCCTCTGAAGGTTTAACCCATAATATCGGTATGAAATTCCTCTTTCAGCCATGAATAATTGAGTCCTGGTTCAGGTCAATTAGTCTGACCAATTAATTCGGGGAAGATCTGTACCAGAATATTATCTTACCTGAATGATAAATTGTAATTAGCTTTAAAGATGCAAGTTATGTCATTACATGGAGATTTATGATATTAGACCTATCAATGTTGTCAAAATCGTACGAGTCGCGAGTTGACTTGTACAATTCGACTCGAATCGATGGCTGAAATGTGTTGAATCGCATGTAGAATCAGAAACATCGACTCGTACGATTTGCGATTCCATCACATGAATCGATAGCTGTTGCGATTCATCTCAGATGGAAAGACATGTATCTGATTTTTCTTCCTCTTCCTTTTCCTTCTTCCTCTTCGTGTATCATTGTCTGTTCCGTCTCCATCATTCCTCTTTTTCGCTCGCAGGTCTCCTTTCTTTCCCTTTCTTTCTGTCACAGCGTGTAAAGAAAACATTTCTTTCTCTCTTTCGTGCTTTACCCTCGTGCGAGGACTGTCCCCCGTTTAGTTTTAGTATCCGTGAACGTCGCAGCGTGTAAAGAAAACCCCTTCTTTCTCTCTTTCGTGCTTTACACTCGTGCGAGGACTGTCCCCTTTTTAGTTTAGTTCCGTGAACATGGCCCATTTTAGTTTCAAGAGTCTTCTACTTCTTCTTTTCAAACGGTTTTTATAGTTTTTTTAATTTTATCATTGTTTTTTATGTCCTAATTAAGAAACTCTCTTTTATTTTTTTTCAATCTTTTATATGTATTTAAAAAAAAATAAAAAACACTAATTTTTTAAAATTATTTAATGAATACTAATAAAATTTATTTAAATGTCTTTGATTTATTTATTGTTTTTTAATTTATCAGTATTTAATATTTATATTTTAATCTCATATTAATACATTTCTTTTTCTATTAGATTTTTTTTGAGATTTTAGAATTTGGATAATAAAAATTGATGAATTATGATGATTTAGAATGTAAAAACTTGACTTCTAATGCATTTTAATTTAATTTTGTATCGGTACATTTTGTCATATACTCATGTATTATGAGGAATTGAAAAATCAGTTTATTATTCTATGTTTTTTATTTGTAATTATAGTATAAATAATAATCTTAGAAAAAAATATTATGAATCTTACGATTCTACGATTCACACCCCTAGACCGATTTACGATACAATTCGAGTTTGACAACATTGAGACCTATGATAGATTGTGGGTGATGGAGAGCATGTTTTTTAGGGTTGAATGCACAAGTGAAATTCAAAAAGCTGACCTAGATAGATGTGATAATGGCTTCAATGATGATGATGATGGAATATACCATTTTCATTAGCTCTTCTGTTTTTCGTTTTATTTGTTCTTCTAAGTGATGGTTCTTAATTTTTTTAGGCACAAGACAAGGCTACATATTGGTCAGTTGGTGAAAGACACTTCTGCCAAACTTAAACAAGCCAGTGAAATAGATCATCAAGCTGAAGTCAGTGTGAGTGACTTTTCTGATATATTTTAATATTTGTGATGTCCCAAAACAAAGAATTTTCTTTTACAATGACCGGCTTTCTCCTATGCTGTGTACAAAATTTCTTTTACAATGATGCCTTGAACTGTCACTGTAGCAGTGGGAGTTGTAGTGATAAAGCTACCTCTTTTTATGAAGGTCCTCCCATAAAAAGATTTCCACAGATTCAGCCTATTGAACTTTTCTCATATCACCAACTCATTTATCATGTGTCTTGTGTGTTTGAATGCTTTTACAATTTCAGTTTTCAAATGATGCGTGTCCATATGAGTGCAGGCCAGCAAAAGGATTGCAGACTGCTAAGCTTGCAAAAGATTTCCAAGCAGTTTTGAAAGAGTTTCAGAAGGCTCAAAGGCTAGCAGCTGAGAGGGAAACAGCATATGCCCCTTTTGTTCCGCAGGCTGTCCTTCCTTCTAGGTAATTTGGGTAGCAAATACCTGGTAAAGGCTACTGTCAAGAAAGAGAAAAAAGGCCTTATATGATATGTCTAATAACAATTGTGAAATTCTGTATAACAGGTGTATCTTGGCTTTGACACTGTCATTCCATCCATTATTAAGACACTAAAAAATGACAAAGTAAAACATAAGCAAAGCAACAATTAATTGCCTTCCATCCTTAACAAGGATATCTGCTTTACAGTGAGCCGAGTAGAGATCCTGTGAGAATAATAAGTTCCAACTCCTCACCAAAATCCCAGATCTCGTCAATCCAATCCAAGTCACTCCACTGTGTCATAGTTGCACTCATTACATTTCTATCATCATGCTTTTGTACAATAGCCAACAGAAATTGTTGAAAATTTCTCTAGTATAATTGGTTCATATGCTATTTCTCTTCTTGTGTTTTATTTGTCTTGTAAATGCATATAATCAACTCATTTACTGATAATTTTATTGTCAGATGAGGCATTCTAACCTATATTGTAGTGGCATGTCTTGCAAGCTTTGATTTATATAAGTATCATGGATACTAATATTTTGCCTGCTCATCTCTAATACAGCTATACTGCAAGTGAGTTGGATGTACGTTCAGATAAAACTCCAGAAGAACGAGCTCTTCTTGTAGAAACAAGAAGGTGAGTTTTGTATGTCAATAGTCAACGTGATCATGTGAGCTGTTGATACTGTAACTAATGACTTAGATTTCTTAGAATCTCATCTGTGTGATAATCAAATTTTCTTTAGATTCTGTTATACTATTAATTTCTTATCACCATTTATTGACTTGAAATACACACAATTTTTTTGGCCGAACTAGGATCATGTGTAGTTTGAATTGTCCTTTGCTAGCCAGCTGACCTCTTTTGACTACCATTAGGGGTTCACATAGTGACAGCAGTGGGTTGAGCTGGCCTGGAAGCTGATTGGACCTGGCTTGTCCTCTACCTGACATGGTTGCCAATATTTCTTGATTTGTAATAGTGAGAAATGAATCCCTGACCAGAATAATGTTGATTTAAGATTCTTAATGTTTATTTTTGTTACCATTTAGAGCTTGCTCTTTTTTTTTGAATCATGAAATGAGAAATATGAATTATGTATCTCGGGGTCTGCTACTCTTACTTGACAGTGAATTATGGATTTTTATATCGAGTTCTAATAAGCTTTGCCAGGCCAACTAAAGCTGTATTGCTATTGGGCTGATTGAGTTGAGCCTAAAGTTTTGGTCTTGATCTTGATCCTAGCTAATGTCAATTCATAATGTCATATGGAGGCCAATGTTGAAAAAGCTGAACTTAAAAAAAAACCATTTTATGCATTGAATTTTGAGTTGTGAATCCTAATTCATTGGGTGACAAGATTCATATTTTTTTTTTTTCAAAAATATTGAAACTTTTTTTTTTAAAGAATGTGTAGATATATGAAATAGTATAAAATAGCTACAGTACAATAATATGTGCAGTTCTGAATTCTGTTTCTATATTGAGTCAGGTGCATAAATATTGCAATGATGCATTATATAACTATTCCATTGGGAGTTCAAATTTCAAAATTTCAAATTTCAAGGTACTTTACTAGTATAATCCAAGCATTGTTGTACAAAGGCCAACAATAAGCTAAAAGACTCCAAAGACTCTAGGTTCAACTCAAGCCAAACAACCCAGCAAAGCCAAAAGTCCCAGATTTTAAATTCCAAATGGCCACAAAATTCTATTATCTATGGGAATAACATGATTTCCAAACCAATGTATATTAATCCTCTTGTGAATATGAGATACATAGTTGGTGGCATAAAATTTTAATAGAGTAGAGGCTCTATAAGATCCGTAGGAAGAGTAAGGTCATGTGGAGGGTCTACAAGGTAACGTGTACTAGGTCATGTGTGTTCTAGTCATGTTCTTAAAGGAGTCTCATTTGATGGACCTGGCCACCTTCAGCAACAAATATAATTCTGGAGCTTCTGTTGGTCTATACGCAGACAAGAGGTCTTGTTGCTGGATAATGAAATTACCTTCAATGAGGCCGTCATTGAGGAGAGAGAGCAAGGAATCCAAGAAATCCAGCAGCAGATTGGTGAGGTGAACGAAATGTTCAAAGACCTTGCAGTGCTGGTTCATGATCAAGGACATATCGTCGGTATCTATCTTAACTCTCCCAGACTTCTCGCTATTTGTCTTTTCTCTCCCGTAACCACCTCTCTGCTGTTTTACTTGCAGATGACATTGAATCCAACATTGAGAACTCCTATGCAGCTACTGCACAAGGAAAAACCCAACTTGGACAAGCAGCCAAGACACAAAAATCAAATTCATCTCTGGTAAATTGTGATTTGTCATCATTTTTCTGCATTATACTAATACTACTGCTGCCACTGCTGCTACTGCTAATACTATGGTTTGGTACAACATACAGTCCTAGAGTCATTAGATTTTGAGCCAAGCATTTTGAAATAGGCAGACATTTATTGTAGTCGTACAATCATGCATCCCTTTTTAAGAAGATTACTGTTATGCATCTTTTTGGAATAATTATGGATAGGTGCTGCAGCAATGAGCTTTAATGAGAAATTACCTCTTGTGAACTGGGTAACTAGTTTTTAGGTGGAGCCGACAATTACATGTTACCTTCTCCTACCCATTTTGTATCCTTCAACTCCATTGATGCAGGCTTGGGCCGAATTTCAAGAGAACCCGTCTTAGATGTGCCAGGAGATTGGATCCAAAGACGTTCCTGTCTAAGGAGCCTGCACAGCCAATCAAATATTTATGAAAGGTTTCTACTTGATACAAGTTGATAAACAAATCTTGCACAACAAGCTTTTCAAGAATTCAATTACGCTTAATTGGAATTTAGATTAAGATATCTCTTAATTAGTTGATTGGAATCGCGGAAGCGAATTAAAAGAGATAAATGCAAATGCAAATTGAAATTGAAATTCTTAATCTAAAGACCATTAAGACATAATTGAATTAAAAACAAATCGTACTCACTTGGGTTTTGGGCACAGTCTGGTCTTGGCTTGAGAAGCCTCGCAAAACACAACGCCATAGAGTTCTTGCGAAAATCTCCAAATATTATTCAATGTGTGTGAAATTCGAAAATTACACTTGTATTATACTAAAAAAGCTGTGAGAAGACAGAAATACCCCTGCCTTGGTTGACCACACCAAGGAGGAATATTTCCTCTAAAAACCCTATGAGAAAGGAGAAAGAAAATATGCTGGGATTGTAGCCTTATTGAGGTCAATCCATACATATACACACAATGAATCTAGACCCTTCAAAATGCCACATGGCTTATTCAGTGATGGAGATTAATTCTAAGAAAACACAAACTAAAATAGTATGCAGTCCTATCCCTAAGAAGTTGCCTGCGCCTATGTGGAGATTCTCTGAGAATCACTTGCAATCTACGCCTGGAGACTTTCCCAACATGGGAATTGCGCCAATGGCACCTTCTTCCTGTGGAGATTTGCGCCACTTGTAGCCAACCTGCTCCTCTATTCTCTCACACGCCATTCTAAAGTGGGAACACTGCCTGTGGATCGTCCATGTGGCACTGGGAGAGAGGATTTTGGGGTTTGGGCGATTTTGGGCTTAGTGGAGCTGATAGGATTTGGGCCAGGCCTGGTAAGATTGGATTTAGGCTTAGTAGGCTTAATTGGGTCACTCAGGGTCTGTTGGGTCACTGGGCTCTGACTAATAAAATGAATAGGTTTATTAGACGGAGTCCGATGGTGTTTGCCTTGGTTAAAATCCATGAAAGCCAATCCAATATCCTCCACATGATCAAGGTCCACAGAAGAATCCACTGAGTGTGAATCATTGAGCCTAATGCCTTCATCAACCATACTTAGAATGACATGTTCAAGTTGATTTTTGGAACACCTTGTACATGGGTAGATCTTGTAAACCGATTCGTCCTCATTGTCCAAAGGAGCCTTTAAAATAGTTATATTATTTGGTCACAAAGCAGAGGCTTCAGAATGGGTAATCTGTTACTGACTTTTGAAGTGAAAATGAGGCAGATCCTTTCCAGTGCCGTGGATCATAAATCTTTGTGGTATGGCATTGATGAAAATGAATCCAGGCTGTCCATATTGTGGTTTTTTTTTGCCACTTCTTCAATCCTTTTTGGAACAAGTACCACCTTAATTAATTTTGATTGGAAAACCTGTAAACATACTGGTTTTATTGTTGAGTATACACTATTTTCACTATCTTTACCTTGCCATTTGAGTGGTGGTAATTGGTAGTGTGCACATTTCATTTTTTTGATGCCTTCCATCGACTGTAAGGATCATTTGTTTGATGGGCTTCACTAATCGGATGTGAAATGTCTAGTGGATTGTGGCACCTCTTGCTCGTGCAAAACTAAAACTGGTCTTTCCAAAGAAAATAAAGTCAAGAGTATCCAAATTCAACTACAAAAATTCCATCAATGCTATGGCTAAGAGCTATTTTGGTGGATTTGACAGTTGGGAGATTTTAAGCCTTGGAGATTAGGGAGGAAATCCACTCAGAATGAAAGCTTGTTCTTAGGCCATTGCTAGTGAGTAGGGATGGCAACGTGTCAGGCTTATTATCTGTTGAACCTGAGCACGATTTCTAACCCCCAGCCCAACATGGGCTTAGAGTGTATGCTCAAGCTCTTTGTCAACAAAGCTTTACAGCCTGACAAAAAAAAGGTCTAAAAGAGAGACTTTGTGTCAAAAAATGGAGGGAGACTGAAGGGAGAACGGAAATAAAAATAAATGAAAGTTGAAAAAAAACCCTGAAAGGAGGAAAAGTGAAGAAAAGATGAAAATAGAATATAAAAATAGAAAACTCAAAAAATGTAAAGAAAAAGAACATATGAAAAGAGTAAAAAGTAAAAAGGAAAAGGTTAAATCGAAGAATGAAAAGAAAATTAAAAAAAAAAGAACAAATGAAATAGAAAATAAAATAAAGAGCTTAAAAAATCGAAAATAGAATGAAAAGAAAAAAAGAAGAAAAATGGAGGAAAAGAAAACAGAAGAGGAGAAAAGGAAGAGAAATTTGAGAGAGAGAGAGAGAGAGAGAGAGAGAGAGAGAGAGAGAGAGAGATAACATTGTGCTTTGGGCTTGAGCATGTCTATGTCCAAGCCTGGCCTGATTAATGGGATTCTATTTCAGGTTCAAGCCCAAGCCCAATTAATATTCAGGCTAAGAAATAATGCTCAAGCACTATTTCCATCCTCAGGCCAAATTGCATTCCTACTAGTGGGAGAAATTGGCAATCCTTAGGTGGGAAGGGTGCTTAGAGACATGGGTCCCCTCACTCCCACTACCCTCACTCCCACTCCAATCTTGATACAAGTCTAAGGAGGAGGTCTCCTTATACAAGCGCCCCGGACATTAGGGATCTCCTGTTTTTTAGCATATTTGCTCCTAATTTGTTGACTACCAAATGCCAAGATTGAAATCTACAATTTCCTGGAGATGTATTTTCCACTCTCTTGAGATGTAGAATTACTTCACACACCTAAAGATATTTTGTTATCCCATTAGATGAAGGAATACTGATAACCTTTCAAAAATAAAATAAAATACTGATAATAGTTCAATATTTTTAGAATACATGACCCAATTTGGAAGGGTTCTTTATGTGGGGGAAGTAGAAAGTGAGGGTTCCTTTTTAGGTGGAGAAATTAGAGAAACTTAAAGAGGTGGAGAAATCCCACTTTTCATTTTACTCTTGTTTGGCATTCACCAGAGAAGGTGGAGGTGGAGAAACTGATTACAAGCCGGGTAACCTTGAGCTTTTTACTCTACTGGTGTCTCTAGTTTTGCCCTAGCAAGTGATGAAATTGGTTCTTTCACCTACTAAGCAAGCAAACTTGGATAGACATATTTCCCTTGGTAAAATTGTTTCAAACAACCCAATTTCCAAGATTCAGATGCCCTCCAAGAGTGGAGAAAAACATTACAGTAGTCATACTTTCTTTCTACCCTTTTTTAAGAGTGGAAATCATTTTGTTAACCCATGCTTTTGTTTCTCATGCAGACCTGCTTGCTGTTGGTGATTTTTGGGGTCGTCCTGCTCATTGTGATCATAGTCCTTGCTGCTTAGGCAGTAAAGTTATTTTTCAGATCAACTGTTTGATAGACTGCATTCTGCTGAATCCACTGAAGACGAAAGAGGATCTTTGAGGTTCTAGATCTGATTCTGGGCTCATATTCCTTTGGTACGTGTCTTCTACTTAGGTGCTGACTTGGTGGTTATTTGGTTCAGGTCCTCCTACATAAATGTTTTGCAATGATTGTATAATCTTTGTTGCTTTGTTTGGTAAATTCCTCTTTTATCTTCTCTTGCAAGTCTTGTTGTGGTTTCGGTGTATGTAATGAAGGAAACCAAATTGTCTAACAATCCATATAATAGTAAATAAAGTCAAGATTCTTTGGTTTGTGTAGATGTTTCCTACATCTATCAGTAAAGTAACTGTTCTATGCTTTTGTTGCCATGTCAGAATGGACAAGTTCATAATTTTTCTTGTTATATTACTACCCTTGTGTGTATTCAAAATGATTGCCTTTACAGTGCTGTCGTTGGTGTGAAGCCTTCACTGAATCACACAGTAATTGTTAATAATAGGTAACTGCTGATAGCATGAAGCATACTTTTCTTCCCCCCCTTCACCCCGTTCCCAACCATCCAACACCCACCAAGCAGGGTTTTGAAAAACATCTGGCCAATATGAATGTACTGAATAGGACTTTAAAATGTTTTTTTTTAATATATAAAAATTATTATTATTTTTCCATGATAGATCCAAAACATTTATGATCTAATGGCATCATAAATCTGAAAAACACTCTTTAGAGTGCAGAGACGGTATTACTCTGATTCAGGGGTATAAATATTGCCTTGGCCGAGATGTCAGCTGATATCACTCTCCTATTTAAATTTTTTTTTTCTACATTAAAAAACTGAAAAACCTGCCTGTTATTTTTTTATATTTCTGGAAATTAAAAAAGAAAATATCAGCTGATATTTTCCCGATATGGACAAATATCGGTGGGGGCCATGATCGAGATGATTTAAAAAAAAAAAAAAAATACCGATATTATCGGCTGATATTGCCGATATCATAAGTGTATGGCCGATACATATCGTATAGGCAGACATGCATCTGCCCTTAAAAATCCGATATATTGTATTGACCGATATTTAAACCTGAGCTTGACTGGCTATTGTTGGAATTTTTTTAAATGATTGTTTTATCCCTTTTTTGGTAGGTTGATTTTGTATTAGCCAGCATTGAAATTTAGTGTTTGAGCTAGTGGTTTTTTTTTTTTAAGAAGGTAACCATTTCGGGAAAAATACAACCAACCAATACCACAAAAACAGGCCCCAGACCTGCCCACCAAAACAACACCCTGGGATCAAGACGCAAAACAATAACAAACCCAAAACAACAAAACATTCCACTCAAATGAGAGGACTGCAGGAAGAAACAAAGTAAAAACTAAAAACAGCTCTATACAGCGGATCAAATAAGCCTAAAGACAGATTCTGAAGAGAGGAAAGAGCCCTCCTTAGCTCTCTCATCTGCCAGCTGAGTAGCACTTGAAAAACTGAAAATCCATGGACTCTTAGCTGATTTTCTAACTCCTTCAATTTTATCTAGATGCCTCTGAGGACAAGTTCCTCCTTGAAAGAGCTGACCTTAAAAGTTACGAACTCATTCCATAATGACTACTGGTCAAAAGGAACATAGAGGATAACCCATAGAGCTGAACAAAGTGGGACCATATCTTGCAGGAAAAAGAAATCATCCGTATGTTGATCAACTTAACAAATCAGTGAGAATCCTTCTCCTTCTGTACTTGATTCCATACATGGAGGATAGCCTCGAAACATATGGAAGCGTAAACTTCTCGTCCCCATTAATGAGTCACAGTGCCTTCAGCAGTAGTTTAGATGTTATATGATGTACAGACGGAGTCCTAGAAGATGGATGTGCGCAAGATGCGTGCTATAGACTCGGCCCACTCCTGCTCAGATTTCTTCCGATCTGGTGCCTCTCAGTAAAAGTTGTTCCTCGTCATCTTAACCAGATCCTCTTTACTCTGCAGATAACTTTGGAGAACTAATACATTTCTTTCGGTCATAACATCCAAAACCATATGGTGATTATAGGTGAAACCATTGACATCTGTATACCACTCAAAGAGGTCAGCCACCTTCTTATCCTTAGAAATGTCTTCAATACATTGGGCCATGCACGATGTCCAAAATATGTGACGATAAATCAGTGATACATCCTTCACGGCTTTCTTGTATGCGGATCCATTGTCCATCACAATGTGGACAAGGATCAAAATGTATGTACCATGAGCATCTTATATGCAAGTAATACATTGTTCGAATGGGCTGTTGTGTTAATAGACTTGTGGAAGACTGTACCAAGATGATTGTATATAATTTAGTTCACTATAGACCTGATATCATATGACTTCCACCAACTTGTCAGGATAGTCACTCCTCTCTCATCCCAGGTGAGCTTAAACAACTGCACCCACTCCCTCTTCCCCTCAACTTCACGCCGATATATAAAGATATGAAAAACCGATATGGAAAAACGGGTCATCAATGTCTCTGAGCGCCTTGTGAACATCTATAAAATATTTGGCAGTTGCTGTGCCTATTGCATCTTTGGCCTCGTCCTTGTGTTTCACATCTATTTTTCGTTGTCTCAAACTTGCAGGCCTGTCCCAAGTAGGATTGGGTGGCTCTACTGACCTCGGATTAACAACATATACTCTGGATCCACTGCTATTTCTCCCCTACTCCCACTGAAGACTTTCTTCATGAATGTCCATCTAAACCAATCCCCTGACTTCTTCGGTCTAACTATGTTCCCCTCATGTGGCTTGTCCAAAGAATCTCTTTCGTTGCTCTCTGCAAGTCTGGGTCTTCCTAAACAGGGAATTAAATATCGGCTGATATATATATCGATTTTTTATATTTTTATATATCGGCTGATATTCGGTTATCGGTCGTATTCCTAAGTCTCTCTGGGCTCCCCCTCATCTGATGACTACCAACGGGCACAAATTCCTCCTCCCACTGTGACGTGTATGTCACCCATTACATGCTCAAGGGCTTCTTCTTCGACCATGCCTCTATGCTGCTGCTTAACAATTAGCCACATTTCCCTACTTCTCCGCAATATGTTCCTTCAAGTGGGTTATTCAACAGATAATGATCTTATTAATAACCAGACCATAGATAAAAAAATTGGATTAAATAAAAAAATAAAAAATCATGAGATCTAATATTTAGACACTACATTAATGTCCTAAATACTCCATCCACTATACCTAAATATATAAAATCTAAATTAAACAACATCATCCATGATTTTCATTTCCCCAAAGTAGTCATGGAAAATTTTTAAAAAATATTTTCAAATATGTAATTCACAAAATTACACCTCCATTATTTAAAATTGAATGATTAAACCATAACAATAATTTATTTCCAAAAGCCTCCAAATTTTCCATTTACCTTTGATAAAAAAATTAATATAAACTTAAACAAAATTAAAAAAATAATGAGATCTAATATTTAAACTCTACATGAGTGTCCTTAATGCTCCAGTCACAATACCCACGTACATAAAATCCAAATCAAACAACATTATTGATTATTTTCAATTCTCCAACAAAATTCATGGAAAATTTTCAAAAGATAAAACATTTACAAATATGTATTTCACAACTCACCTCCGAATAACAATTATTTATTTCTAAAAATCCCTAATTTTTCATTTACTTTAGAGCAAAAATTCTAATTTTTTTTTTTTGTGAAATACATATTTGTAAAAAAAAAAAAAAAATTCTAATTAAATTAAAAAGTATAAAAAATGCATGAAATTTAACATTTAGACATGATATTAGAGTAACCTGTGAGGGTTGGTTTGGCGATCAAGAACCTGCCTGAAATGTGGGAGGTCTTGGCTTCAAATCACTCTTAACACAAAAGGGCTACTCCTTTTAGTGTTTCCCTAGTGTGTGTGAATAAATAGGTTTGCACATACCTCTAATGATTATTCACAAGCCTGAACACCTTAATCTTAAAAAAAAACATGATATTAATGTCCTAAATACTCCACTCATGTATTCAAACACATAAAACCGAAACCAAACAACATCATTCATTATTTTCAATTCTCCAAAAAAAAAATTCATGGAAATTTTTCAAAAAGCATTTCCAAATATGTATTTCACAAAATCACACCTCCATATTGACTGAGTAAAGCATAATAATAATTTATATCATTTACCTTGTAGCAATAATTTTGATTAAATTAATAAATTAAAAAATGCATGAGATCTAACATTTAGATATGAAATTAGTGTCTTAAAAATACTCCATCGACCATATCCAGACACATAAATCCCACGTCAAACATCATTCATTATTTTCAATTCTCCAAAAATATTCATAGAAAATTTTCAAAAAACATTTTCAAATATGTATGTCACAAAATCACACCTCCATTATGCTTAAAATTGAATGATTAGTGCATAACAATAATTTATTCCTCAAAACCCCTAAATTTTCATTTACCTTAGAGCAAAAGTTCGGATTAAATTAAAAAGGTTAACAAGTGCATGAGATATAATATTTAAACATGATATTAGTGTGTTAAATAATTCATCTACAATATCCAAACACAAAAAATCCAAATCATCCAACGTCCTCCATGGTTTTTATTCTCCAATAAAAACCCAAACTTTATGAAGTATTTATCACAAATATTAATGTAGAGGAAGCAGGGATGAAAATCAAATTAAGTCAATTCCGACGATGATCGGGCCACACACGTGGAGGAATGTTTACACACGTGTGAGTATGTTTTAAGTTAAAACACGTGTGGTAGTCAAAAGGGGAAATTAGGGCTGAAATAGTGTAACTTACGAAGGTGGTAAGTGGAAAGGAACAGGAAAAGAAAAGGGAGGCAGCGACGGCAGAAGCAAGAAGGGGAAGAGAGAAGAAATCGAAGGGGAAGATGAGAGAAGAAGGGTTAGGCTGCTATAATACCTTGATAGAAGGAATAAGGCAACAAAGGAGAGGGATCGGGTTGTGCAGCGAAGCCAAAGAGGCTAGCATAAGCAAGCAGAAGTAGTGGCGAGATCTACGATGCACTGGGATGAAGCCCTCCGTGGATTAGGCCCAAGAAGATGCGATGGGATCGCGATTGGAATTGGCCAGCAAGAGCAACCTACAATAAGGCAAGGGATTCGTCTGCAACTAAGGCAGAGAAGAGGGTAACCGATGCTTGAAGGCAAAAGGTAATCAAATCTTATTTCATAATTTTCGAAAGAGGTGAGTCCCTCTCTTACATGCATTGTATTTATAAGAAAATAAGAAATCAAAATAGAAAATGACTCTTAAATCAAATATGAAGCCATCAACCTGGCTTTCCTCGTGACACAATAATTCTAAATTAAAAATAATAAGAAAATAGTAAATCCTAAGAGAGATGGGTCTCCCGTATCCTACATCATTCCCCCAGTCTTAAAAAAACTGGTCCTCAAGTTCATCGGGGTCGCTCTCATCTGCATCAACTCAGGTATCAGGAACCGGGCTGGCAGAAGACGAAACACATAATGCCGTAGGTGGGGAGGAGGCAAGAACAAACGTGAAACCATCCTTCTTGAAGGTGTAGGTGTTGGAGTGGCCGTTATGTAAGGCGCGAACATCAAATTGCCAAGGGCGTCCAAGTATTAAGTCGCACATATCCATGTCGATCACGTCGAACAAAGCAGAATCCATATAGTTCCTAATGGAGAAGTGGACTTCACATTGGAAAGTAATCGGCTTGCTATAAGCATCATCGATCCAACAAGTAGGGCGCGGTGTAGGAAG
This sequence comes from Chimonanthus salicifolius, assembly GCA_013350335.1. Taxonomy (NCBI): domain Eukaryota; kingdom Viridiplantae; phylum Streptophyta; class Magnoliopsida; order Laurales; family Calycanthaceae; genus Chimonanthus; species Chimonanthus salicifolius. The sequence continues at coordinate 20,400,329 of CM023534.1, forward strand.
TTTCTGGACAGGGAGCTGCAACTTGTCGACCAAGGATTGGGAAATCAAATTGTCTTCACAATCGCTGTCAATGGCTAAGAGGCAAGGGAGGTCGTGAACTGTGCACAGATCACAAAACAGATGATGGCGCGGAGATGGCGGCTCAAGGAAGAGGGAAAGAATGTGCGAATACACAGGAGACGTGTTCCCTCTTGAGTGCCATATGTAGGAGGATGATCAACTTCAATATTCTCAATTGCATCATCATCCGCATCGTGTTGAGTGTTGGGTGTGACAAGTGCTACATTACTGCGACATTCATGGGAACGGTGTCCGGGACAGCCGCACTTAAAGCACTTGGGGAGGTTAGGACATGTGTAGGGATTGGAAGAGTAAGAGGATGATGGATTGGGCTTGTTAGGAGGTGGAGGGTTGTTGTATCCGGGAGGCCAGTGGGAGGTGGTGGTTGTGATGCGGGAGGTTGATAGGAGGCCTGAGAAGGGACTGGTTTTGGATGGTATTGAGGAGGGAGATAGGCGTATGAGGGGTGGGATGAGGTGGGAAGGCTAGTGGGCTAGGTTGGTGGGGGAGGGTCATCAGTGAATTCTTCGACATTTAAAGTGGTACTGATGGTTGCAGTTAAGGCGTAGTGGCAATCGGAAGCATGTGCGCGGCGAATATCCCATCTTAGACTACGTAGAAAACGGGCAATCTTTTGCTCTTCTGTCTCATGATAATCATTGAGAGAGAGACGACGATAGAAGTCATCAACATATTCCTAAACAGAACGTGTACCTTAGTAGCAGTCCTGAAGTTTGTTGAATAAGATCTACGAGTAATGAGGAGGCAGATACCGACTTTTCAAAAGCTGCTTCATGCGGAACCATGTATGAACAGTAGCCAAATTTTGTCAAGATCTATCCTATTGAGTTTGCTCCCACCAAGAAGAAGCACCTCTAGTGAGTTTGAAAGCAACTAATGGAACTTGCTTGGCTTCAGGGACTCCCATGTACTCAAAGAAACGCTCGACCTTTGTTATCCATTCTATAAACTCTTCGATGTGGAGGAGACGATTGAAGGATGGAAGTTCAACCTTTGGTCGATAATCTTTGTTGTCAGAAGATCGGCGAGAAGCGCGAGAATTCTGTTGATTGGGATTGGGAGGGTGGGTGTGGAGAACCAGTTGCTCGACGTCCTCATCATCCCAATCTTCTCGATGTGGTGGCTTTTCTTTTTGTTTCTTGCAGGCGTTTCTGTCAGAGAAATTTGTGATCATGATTGCACGTAACTCGGTGAACAATTTTTTCATCTCTGCTTTGAATGTATCAAACTGAGCAGTGGTGACAAACTGATCATTGCTAGATGCCATCTGAAATTTTCCTTTTTTTTTTTTTTCAGATCACCGACGAGGAGCGGAGATTGTCACTAGATGCAGGAAACTTTGGCTCTGATACCACTTAATGTAGAGGAAGCGGGGATGAAAATCAAATTAAGTCAATTCCAACGATAATAAGGGCCATACACGTGGAGGAATGTTCACACACGTGTGAGTGTGTTTTAAGTTAAAACACGTGTGGTAGTCAAAAGGGGAAATTAGGGCTGAAATAGTGTAACTTACGAAGGTGGTAAGTGGAAAGGAAGAGAAAAAGAAAAGGGAGGCAGCGACGGTGGAAATCGAAGGGGAAGAGAGAAGAAATCGAAGGGGAAGATGGGAGAAGAAGGGTTAGGCTGCTATAGTACCTTGATAGAAGGAATAAGGTAGCAAAGGAGAGGGATCTGGTTGCGCAGCGAAGCTAAGGAGGCTAGCGTAAGCAAGCAGAAGCAGTGGCGAGATTTGCGATGCACTTGGATGAAGCCTAGTGAATGTCGATGGTGTCTTCCGTGGGATTAAGCCCAAGAAGATGCGATGGGATCACGACTGGAACTGGCTAGCAAGAGCAACTTGCAACAAGGCAAGGGATTCGTCTGCAACTAAGGCAGAGAAGAGGGTAACCGATGCTCGAAGGCAAAAGATAATAAAATCTTATTTCATAATTTTCGAAAGAGGTGACTCCCTCTCTTACATGCATTGTATTTATAAGAAAATAAGAAATCAAAATAGAGAAAGACTCCTAAATCAAATAGGAAGCCACCTGTCACGCCCCAACCCGACCGGTGGGCCCGGAACGCGACTGATTTTTTTTTTTTTTGAAAGATAAGTAAACTAAACCACAAGCATTCTTACTGGGCCGGATCAACGGTTAGGCCCAGCGGTTACACATTAGCCCGTTAAGTGGACTCAAACATGTACCATATGCTTGCCCCATGAAAATAGACATAAAAACATCATAACATACTCAAATCAAATCTAACATTGATTAATACAAAGCATAAGAAACTTAATCATTGATTCATCATTCAAAACATTGTCTAAAAAGGCAACATAGCCTATTACATCAAATGGACATTAAGTACCACATCCGGTACAAAAAAAAAGACAATGGTTCCAAGAACCAACAGGGAAAGATCAGGGCATTCCTCTCTGGGGGAATCCCAAAACACTGCTTTAACTTAATCGTCCTAAGCCTGAAAGAGAGGGTCCTCCTCCTCGGGTTCATCGCTTGAAAGGTGAGTGGTGTGGCTAACTAGCCCAGTGAAGGATAATTAACAATGCAAATTAAGTAAATATAAAACAGGTTAGCAACAGTTCAATATCACATGCTTGATAGAAAAATAAGCATAATCTCAAATAATATATCAATATCATTAAACCACTGCCATTATCCACCGTAACACCTGCCGACTACACTGAGACCAGTATTAAGTCTTGACACTGTCAAAATACATCCTTGCAAGTACATCTCCGGCTCTTAAACGTAGCCGATACCGACACCCTCAAGTCAGCAACTGACGACAACATGGTCCGCCCATGGTCCAGTAGACATAAACCATCTCTCATATGGCCGATATTGGTTCAATAGCCCAGGTACGTGGAAGCAGTCTTACATACACATACGGTCAACACCGTAATATCAAATCATCACAACACTCTTACCATAGTGCATCATGTATAGGCACATGAGTGGGTTCATCAAAATCGAAACCACTCATTGCTCAATATAACACCTGTTTACAAAATCTGCAGAGTTAAGTTCCCTCACCGTGATCGTGTGGTTTCGCGGTCTCTGTCAAACAACATTCAAGTGCACAATCAATATACATATCAGATACGTACATATACGTAGTATTTGGAAATCAGTCTCCTACTTGGAAATGAGTCTCCTACTTGGTTTCCAGCCCTTTTAAATCATCCACAAGATAATAATATAATAAAAAAAAGGGGTTCAATCCAAACTCATATTGTCTTCTAGGCATTGACCAGATCGACTTATTGAGTGAGGTCTAGATCCTCGGGTCACTTCTCGGTTGTCTTCTGGATAGGACCAAACCTGACATTTTGAGTAGGCCTCGAGGTCACCCAGTGCCCGACTATAGTGCCGGCCTGAAAGTGAATCACTCAGTTCTCGACTAGTGTCGGACTGAAAGCGGATACAATAATATTTACACTATAAATAATAAGAGAAGAGGGTTAGTACAATTTTAATTAACAAAAAGGGGTACTAAACATCACATCACATAATCTAACAAAATAATTTTTTTTTGAATAAAATAATAATATTTAATTATTTAATTATTTATTCATTTTTTTTTCTTCGATGGGAACCAACATTTAAAACCATAAGCAACTATAATCTCAAATAATTTTTTTTTGAATAAAATAATAATACTTAATTATTTAATTATTTATTCATTTTTTTTTCTTCGATGGAAACTAACATTTAAAAATATGAGCAACCATAATATCAAATAAAAAAATATATATATTTTTTTCCTTCTTCTTCTTCCCCGTTCACTGTCTGCAACAGACAGTGATCGGCGGCCGTGAACAGTAAACTCGAAAATGGGAAATGGGCTATTTTTTAGACTCGGTTTTTACATCTGACTGGTCCGATGGATTCCTTCGGGAGTCCTCTTTCCATAGGGAGAGGTTTGGAGCTTTGAAACTCAGTGAGCCATCCGATCTTAACACCGGAAGCTCACTGATACGAAGAACCCTAAAATTTTTCCTAAATTTTGAAATCGTTTTTCTCAATGAAAACAGAGCCAAATCCAAATTTTTTTTATTCCAAATAGGTCGAAATTGAAAGGGGAATGCAGTGGTTACCTTGGATTGAGTTTCTGGGCTGAAATCCGGATTTTCTTTTGAAATCTTTCTCTAAGTTACTGTTTACTAAAAGAGGGTCGGCCGGCTGGGTTTTTGGAGAACAGAGACAGAGAGAAGAGAAGAAGTTTTGTGGGAGTTAAAACTGATGGAGAAGGTTGGTTTTTATAGAGAAAAGGCCGAGAAATCCGGCTGCGCATGGAGCGACGATCGGCCGGAATCCCGCTGCGCAAGCAACGACGATGGGACGGGACGGGGAAAAATAATCATCGCCGGCAGTGACGATGGGAAGGGACGAGGAAAAATAATCATCGCCGGCAGCGACGATGGGACGGGACGACGCCGAAAAATCGGGTCGAGCAGAGGCGCTGCACGCCCGCACGCTGCTGATGCTCGCAACAGTAATTTTTTTTTTTTTTTTGTGTGCAGATCAGCCCTCCTATTTTCCATTTTTTGCAAAAAGGGCCATATTTTGATAAAAACCTGATTTTTAACTAAAACAATAATTTCAAAAGCTCAAAAATTTAATCCAACCTTACAGATAGGTTGGGTTTTAAAAATCTTAATCACCATAAAAATTTCAGATTTTAACTCTTATTAAAAACCATTTATTTAAATAAAAACCATAAATTTACACTATTTACTTAAATAAAGAATTGTTAAAATAAATAATTTAGAAACATCATTTTGAGATGAAATGAAATATCTAGACCATTCTTAAAAAGTTCTACCATAAAATACAAATTTCAATTTATATTTCATTTTCAAGACCCTTTAAAATAATTAATACTCCTTTTCGGGGTTTTGACGGGCAATATTTAAATATCATTTTTTGAAAATAATTTTATTTTAAAATCAGAAATGTAAATCCTTCATTAAGGAAAACATTATTCACCAATAAAATTCACAAAATCACACAATTTATAAAAATATACACAACAAGTGGTAAATTACCAAAATGCCCCTCCAGCTCGACGAGCTGAATCACTGAGTTTTCGGGCTCAGATCGGGCCAAACTTGGGTTTTCCTCGAAGCCCTAACGAAAATCTCCGAGATTAACCGGTTAAACAAGATTAACGAGCTAAAACTCGCCTAATCTGGGGCAGAGTATTACATCCTGCCCCCCTAAAAGAAAATTTCGTCCCGAAATTTAGAACAAACTCTACCTTCTTGACCTGTGAACAAGCCAGGGTACAGCTTCTGTATCGTCGATTCAGGTTCCCACGTCTCATGTTGCACGTCGCGATGTTGCCACAGCACTCGCACTAGAGGTATAGACTTCCTCCTGAGCTCTTGAGTCCGACGTTCTACTATCTTGACTGGTGCCTCCTCAAACGTTAAGTCCTCTGACACTTCAATATCTTCGAAACTGATCACATGCAACGGGTCAGGCTCGTACTTCCTTGGCATAGACACGTGGAACGTACTATGCACTCTCTCCAAAGCCTGAGGAAGATCCAATTGATAGGCCACTTCACCTATCCTCTTCAAGATCTCAAAGGGTCCAATATATCGAGGTGATAGTTTTCCCTTGCGCCCGAACCGCTGCACTCCATGAGGTGGTGCCACACGTAAGAAAACTCGGTCGCCAACTGCAAACTCTAAAGGTCGTCGCCTTTTGTCAGCATAACTCTTTTGTCTGCTCTGGGGTGTCTTGAGACGCTGTCTGATCACTTCAACTTGCTCTGACGTTTCACGCACTAGATCAGGTCCTAGCAGCGCTTTGTCTCCTACCTCTGTCCAACAAAGAGGTGACCTGCAAGGTCTGCCATACAGAGCCTCGTAGGGTGCCATCTGCACACTGGAGTGATAACTGTTGTTGTAGACGAACTTGATCAAATGTAAGTGATCTTCCTAACTTCCCTGCATATCCATCACACAAGCCCTTAGCATATTCTCTAAGGTTTGAATGGTTCTCTCTGACTGACCATCCGTCTGAGGGTGAAAAGCAGTGCTGAAGCACAGCTTAGTCCCCAACTCTTCTTGCAATCCTTGCCAAAACCTTGACACGAACCTCGGGTCTCTATCAGATACAATGGATACAGGTACTCCATGCAATCTGACTATCTCCTTCAAGTACAGTCTGCTTAGAGTAGCCAAAGAATCCTTCTTCTTGATCGGTAGAAAGTGAGCTGACTTCGTCAATCGATCGACTATTACCCAAATAGCGTCGTTCTTTTTAGGAGACTTAGGAAAACCAGTTACAAAATCCATCGTGATATGCTCCCACTTCCATTCAGCCACTTCCAAAGGTTGCATCTTTCCGCGAGGTCGTTGATGTTCCGCCTTCACTTGTTGACAAGTTAGGCACTTGGATACAAAATCTGCTACCTCGCGCTTCATACCTTTCCACCACCACCAGAAAAGTCGCCGCAAGTCACGATACATGTTCGTACCACCGGGATGCACCGCAAAACGAGATCGATGAAAGTGATCAAGCACCTTTCTCCTGCACTCGTCCGACTTTGGCACAAACAGTCTATCCTTGAAAGTAAGACTTCCGTCCACTTTGATCTTCCAATCCTCTAAAGTTGCTTCTCCTGAAAGCTGAGTTGCCAACTCCTTCGCTTCTGGGTCGCTCTGTTGTCCTTCCAACACCAATCTAACTACCTCGGGTTGCAGAACCAAACTATGGATTCTTACTGACTCGCTTCCTTCGATCAGCTCCAGATCGTACTCGGATAGAACTTCGAGCATCTTCCACTGCAAGGATGCCATTCTCGCCACGTCGCTGTGAGACTTCCTGCTCAAGGCATCGGCCACCACATTGGCTTTCTCCGGGTGATAGGAGAGACTGAAGTTATAATCTCCCAAGTACTCCATCCACCTACGCTGCCTCATATTCAAGTCTTTTTGAGTGAAGATATACTTGAGACTATGGTGATCAGAAAACACATTGAACTTCTCACTATATAAGTAATGTCTCCACAATTTCAACGAGAATACAACGGCTGCCAACTCCAAATCATGAGTCGGGTAGTTCTGCTCATGTCCCTTCAATTGCCTGGAATCATAAGCTACTACCTTCCCCTCTTGCATTAGTACACAACCCGAACCAAACTTGGACGCGTCGCAATAAACATCGTAACCTCGTCCTTGCTCGGGTATCACCAATACTGGAGACGTCGTCAACTTCTCCTTCAGCTCCTGGAATGCTTTCTCACAAGGTTCGCTCCACTCGAACTTGACGTTCTTCCTTGTCAGTCGAGTCATCGGCACCGCGATCTGAGAGAAGTGCAGGATAAACTTTCGGTAATATCCTGCTAATCCCAGAAAGCTCCGGATCTCGAACACGCTCTTGGGACTCTCCCAAGTCTTCACGGTTTCTACCTTCGTTGGATTTACCGAGATTCCTTCTGGAGACACCACATGTCCCAGAAATTGCACTTGAGTCAACCAAAACTCACACTTGCTTAGCTTAGCAAACAGCTGATGCTCCCGAAGAGTCTGAAAAACAATCCGTAGATGACGCTCATGCTCCTCCTCTGACGTCGAAAAGATCAAGATATCGTCGATGAAGACTATCACGAACTCTCGCAGATACGGTCGAAACACACGATTCATCAAGTCCATGAACATGGCTGGCGCGTTCGTCAAACCGAAAGGCATCACAACAAACTCGTACAAGCCATATTGCGTCCGAAAAGCAGTCTTTGGAATGTCCTCCTCTTGAATTCGCAACTGATGGTAACCCGACCTCAAATCGATTTTCGAAAAACACTTCGATCCCCTCAAAAGATCAAAGAGGTCGTCTATTCTAGGCAACGGATACTTATTCTTAATAGTTACCTGGTTAAGCCGCCGGTAATCTATACACATCCTCATCGATCCATCCTTCTTTTTCACAAAAAGATCAGGTGCGCCTCACGGCGAGTTACTCTGACGGATAAAACCAAGACTAAGAAGCTCTTCTACCTGCGTAGCTAGCTCTCTCTGCTCTGCCGGCGCCATCCGATAAGGTGCCATGGAAATTGGAGATGTTCCTGGCTGTAGGTCTATAATAAACTCTATCTCTCGGCATGGAGGTAGCCCAGCCAACTGGTCAGGAAAAACATCCATAAACTCACACACCACCCGAGGAGCAACAGACCCTACACCACCTACATCTTCCCAACCCATGCTTGCCACCACACTACCGGGATACGTCCTAAGGCAAGAGAAAGTGACTCTCATCCTTTCATAGGGTACCAACTTCTCCATAAACCTCTCACCGGTTGAAGAGACCCCACAAATTCTCCTTTGAGAGCAGTCTATCAAGACTCCAAAAATAGACAACCAATCTACACCAAGGATGATGTCAAAGTCCGTCATTTCCAGAACCAGAAAATCATAGGACAACTCCACTCCGCTAATTTTTAAAACACAAGACCTACACTCTTGGTTTGCTAAAGCCTTCTTACCCAAAGGTGAAACTACCATTAGCGGGTTAACTACTTCTACCGGTTTCAAACCCAATTTAACACAACAAGTTCTAGAGATAAAGGAATGCGAAGCACCGGTATCAAACAACACTCGAGCCAAAAGACTGAAAAGATTAAGGGTACCTTCCATCACCGTGTTCTCCATCGGTTCCTCCTTCTGAGTCCCTATAGAGTAGACTCTCCCTTGAGGACGCCCTCGTCCTCTCCCCTGATCGTTCCGAGGTGGTCCGTTCCTCGGTGTCGCTGATCCTCTGGAAGCCTGCTGAGAACCTCTGCCGACAGATGGCTGCGCCACAGAGTAGGAAACTCCTGCGCCTTGCAAAGGTGCCGTCTTACCAGAAAAAGGACAATCCTTGAACAGGTGCCCAATCTGCTGGCAGTGAAAGCAAGCCCTCTCTCCCTTGGATTGACAGAACGTAGAAGTATGCCCAGGCTGATTGCAGGTGTAGCACACGACTGGCCGAGAGTCAGACCGACTGGACTGGCCCACACTAGGTTGGCTCTTCCTGAAGAAAGGCTTCTTCTGCTGGTTGAACCTCGCCTTCTTGTTGGAAGAAGGTTTCTGAGAGCTGTCAGTGCTCCGGTTGATGGAGTCAACCGCTTCCACCTTTGAAGCTCGATCGATGATTTCCTCCAGAGTGTTGAACACTAAGCCGACCACTTGCCGCTGCAGGAAGGGTCTGAGTCCATTCTCGAAATGCTGGATCTTCTCCTCCTCATTGGCGGCAATCCACGGCACAAACTGCATCAGGTCGATGTAGCGCATGGCATACTGTGCCACTGTATCTGAACCCTGCTGAATGTTGAGGAACTCTCTCTTCCTCGCTTCCTTCACCGTCTTCGGAAAGTAACGGGCCAAAAAGGCTGCAGAGAACTCCTCCCAAGTCATTGGCTCGTGATTACGAACCAAGCTCTTCGCCTCCCACCATTTTTAGGCGTTCCCTTCAAGCTGATAAGTCGCCAAGGTTACACGTAAATCGTCGGCGATCGCTCGGGTGTTGAGGATTCGGCTAATCTGGGTTAGCCAGTTCCTCGCAGTGCTGGGGTCCTCTGTTCCCGAGAAGCTAGTCGGGTTCAGACGCTTGAACTCCTTGAGAGCCGAGGTGGCTCTCTCCTCTGGCGTTTGGACTAGCGGACGTCGCATGTTTTCAGCTATCTGCTGAAATGCTTCAACCGCCGCTCTTATCGCCTCGTTAGGTAGGTTACGGGGTGGAAGACCAGTCCTCCTCCCACGAAAGTTGGCTCGGTTTGCGTTGGGTCCTGACATCTGTTATTTACACTTGTAAATATTATTAACCAATTTTAAGATTTTATCAAAGTAGAAGACACAAGTTACAAATAATCTCATTAGAATTCATTCGAAATTTCAAATACAAGTACAAGGGTTAGTAGGGCATGAAAACCCTTCAAAACAAAAACTCAACCCTTACAAAACAAAACTCCCCGATGCCCCCTAACAAACACTGATCTAATTCCCTGAAAAAGATCCTTCCTCACCACCAAAGTAATAAAAGTTGTCCGGGCAGGTCTCAGACTTGTGCCCGAACACCCCACAAGTTAAACAAGGTATGATCCCCAGTCCTCCTACATAAGGACAATTGGTCCTTGCACTCCCATGTCCGCGGAGGTCGCAAACAGGGCAAATGACACTGGGTGGATAGGGGCAATAGATGAAGTTGTGCCCTGCTTGATTGCAGAGTTCACACATCTCATCTTGGTATACGTCCAATGGCGGAGTAGCCGGAACATACTCGGGTGAACCGTTCTCCCCCACCGACTCCTCAGGAATTGGGATATCTCCCTCTTCCTCCACAGGCTCAGCACCCACATGGTACTCTGGGGATGCCACTACTATCTCCTCTCCAGGTGCATCCTCATCGAAACTTGGCGCATCGGAGTCGTCTGAAGAACCTATGACGATAGGGTCGCTAGGTGTCCCCTGGAAATACTCTGTGTTGCCTGACATATCTGTATCACCAAACAGGAAGATGTCAAAAAACAATAGCAACACTAGGACAAAAACAAGTCTAACTAGGTAATAATCCATCACAGTCCTAGAGTTGAGCCTATGCTCTGATACCAAGCTGTCACTCCCCGACCCGACCGGTGGGCCCGGAACGCGACTGGTTTTTTTTTTTTTTTTGAAAGATAAGTAAACTAAACCACAAGCATTCTTACTAGGCCGGATCAACGGTTAGGCCCAACGGTTACACATTAGCCCGTTAGGTGGACTCAAACATGTACCATATGCTTGCCCCATAAAAATAGACATAAAAACATCATAACATACTCAAATCAAATCTAACATTGATTAACACAAAGCATAAGAAACTTAATCATTGATTCATCATTCAAAACATTGTCTAAAAAGGCAACATAGCCTATTACATCAAATGGACATTAAGTACCACATCCGGTACAAAAAAAAAGACAATGGTTCCAAGAACCAACAGGGAAAGATCAGGGCATTCCTCTCCGGGGGAATCCCAAAACACTGCTTTAGCTTAATCGCCCTAAGCCTGAAAGAGAGGGTCCTCCTCCTCGGGTTCATCGCCTGAAAGGTGAGTGGTGTGAGGTAACTAGCCCAGTGAAGGATAATTAACAATGCAAATTAAGTAAATATAAAACATGTTACCAACAGTTCAATATCACATGCTTGATAGAAAAATAAGCATAATCTCAAGTAATATATCAATATCATTAAACCACTGCCATTATCCACCGTAACGCCTGCCGACTACACTGAGACCAGTATTAAGTCCCGACACGGTCAAAATACATCCTTGTAAGTACATCTCCGGCTCTTAAACGTAGCCGATACCGACACCCTCAAGTCAGCAACTGACGACAACATGGTCCGCCCATGGTCCAGTAGACATAAACCATCTCTCATATGGCCGATATTGGTTCAATAGCCCAGGTACGTGGAAGCAGTCTTAGATACACATACAGTCAACACCGTAATATCAAATCATCACAGCACTCTTACCATAGTGCATCATGTATAGGCACATGAGTGGGTTCATCAAAACCGAAACCACTCATTGCTCAATATAACACCTGTTTACAAAATCTGCAGAGTTAAGTTCCCTCACCGTGATCGTGTGGTTTCGCGGTCTCTGTCAAACAACATTCAAGTGCACAATCAATATACATATCAGATACGTACATATACGTAGTATTTGGAAATCAGTCTCCTACTTGGAAATGAGTCTCCTACTTGGTTTCCAGCCCTTTTAAATCATCCACAAGATAATAATATAATAAAAAAAAGGGGTTCAATCCAAACTCATATTGTCTTCTAGGCATTGACCAGATCGACTTATTGAGTGAGGTCTAGATCCTCGGGTCACTTCTCGGTTGTCTTCTGGATAGGACCAAACCTGACATTTTGAGTAGGCCTCGAGGTCACCCAGTGCCCGACTATAGTGCCGGCCTGAAAGTGAATCACTCAGTTCTCGACTAGTGTCGGACTGAAAGCGGATACAATAATATTTACACTATAAATAATAAGAGAAGAGGGTTAGTACAATTTTAATTAACAAAAAGGGGTACTAAACATCACATCACATAATCTAACAAAATAATTTTTTTTTTGAATAAAATAATAATATTTTATTATTTAATTATTTATTCATTTTTTTTTTCTTCGATGGGAACCAACGTTTAAAACCATAAGCAACTATAATCTCAAATAATTTTTTTTTGAATAAAATAATAATACTTAATTATTTAATTATTTATTCATTTTTTTTTCTTCGATGGAAACTAACATTTAAAAATATGAGCAACCATAATATCAAATAAAAATATATATATATTTTTTTCCTTCTTCTTCTTCCCCGTTCACTGTCTGCAACAGACAGTGAACGGCGGCCGTGAACAGTAAACTCGAAAATGGGAAATGGGCTATTTTCTGGACTCGGTTTTTACATCTGACTGGTCCGATGGATTCCTCCGGGAGTCCTCTTTCCATAGGGAGAGGTTTGGAGCTTTGAAACTCAGTGAGCCATCCGATCTTAATACCGGAAGCTCACTGATACGAAGAGCCCTAAAATTTTCCCTAAATTTTGAAATCGTTTTTCTCAATGAAAACAGAGCCAAATCCAAAAATTTTTGATTCCAAATCAGTCGAAATTGAAAGGGGAATGCAGTGGTTACCTTGGATTGAGTTTCTGGGCTGAAATCCGGATTTTCTTTTGAAATCTCCCTCTATGTTACTGTTTACTAAAAGAGGGTCGACCGGCTGAGTTTTTGGAGAACAGAGACAGAGAGAAGAGAAGAAGTTTTGTGGGAGTTAAAACCGATAGAGAAGGTTGGTTTTTATAGAGAAAAGGCCGGGAAATCCGGCTGCGCATGGAGCGACGATCGGCCGGAATCCCGCTGCGCAAGCAACGACGATGGGACGGGACGGGGAAAAATAATCATCGCCGGCAGAGATGATGGGACGGGACGGGGAAAAATAATCATCGCCGGCAGCGACGATGGGACGGGACGACGCCGAAAAATCGGGTCGAGCAGAGGCACTGCACGCCCGCACGCTGCTGATGCTCGCAACAGTAAATATATATATATTTTTTTTGCAGATCAGCCCTCCTATTTTCCATTTTTTGCAAAAAGGGCCATATTTTGATAAAAACCTGATTTTTAACTAAAACAATAATTTCAAAAGCTCAAAAATTTAATCCAACCTTACAGATAGGTTGGGTTTTAAAAATCTTAATCACCATAAAAATTTCAGATTTTAACTCTTATTAAAAACCATTTATTTAAATAAAAACCATAAATTTACACTATTTACTTAAATAAAGAATTGTTAAAATAAACAATTTAGAAACATCATTTTGAGATGAAATGAAATATCTAGACCATTCTTAAAAAGGTCTACCATAAAATACAAATTTCAATTTATATTTCATTTTCAAGACCCTTTAAAATAATTAATACTCCCTTTCGGGGTTTTGACGGGCGATATTTAAATATCATTTTCTGAAAATAATTTTATTTTAAAATCAGAAATGTAAATCCTTCATTAAGGAAAACATTATTCACCAATAAAATTCACAAAATCACACAATTTATAAAAATATACACAACAAGTGGTAAATTACCAAAATGCCCCTCCAGCTCGACGAGCTGAATCACTGAGTTTTCGGGCTCAGATCGGGCCAAACTTGGGTTTTCCTCGAAGCCCTAACCAAAATCTCCGAGATTAACCGGTTAAACAAGATTAACGAGCTAAAACTCGCCTAATCTGGGGCAGGGTATTACACCATCGACTTGGCTTCCTTGTGACACAATATTTCTAAATTAAAAATAATGCGAAAATAGTAAATCCTAAGAGAGATAGGTCTCCCGTATCCTACATCAAATATACTTTCAAATTTCATAAATCACAAATGGGAAAGAAATAGGTGTTTAGTTATTAATACCTTAAAAATCAACTTCTTCTTTAATAATCCCGTAAAAAACATTGCCAAATCGAAGATCCAACGTCTCAATAGACTTTGGACGGTGGAGATCTCAGATAATTGCCGGAAATCCATTAAATGGAGCTTGAAGTCGTCCAAGCTCCATTTTAAAGAAGAAGTTGATTTTTAAGGTATTAATAACTAAACAACTAATTTTTTAAGATATCGACTGGGCCCACGCCGATATATATATTTTAAAAAAAAAAATTGGCCGATATTCGGTCGAGATCTCGGCCGTATCAACCAAACTTTTTTGTCTCTGGCCGATACTATGCGTATCGGTCGAGATATCTCGGCCATGGAAATCCTGAGATATTTCGACCGATACAGAGATTTCGACCCCTGCTGATGGGTGAAGGAGAAAGGAAGGGAAAAGAAGTATCCATACGCTTCCCTCCTCTCGTGGCCTACACGGTTTGTAATGATATGGTCCATGCAATTTGGGCTGAGTATCGGCCCATAATATTTGCTATGATTGGTGCACAAAATGCTAAAGTGTCCTCTCTTTAACTCGCGCTCTCTTAGATTCGTCAGGTTCTTGGGGCTACATAAAAATATGTTTTTTTATGATCGAAGGTGTTCATGTCTCACTCAACTAGTCCTTTGGGGCATGCGCATGTCTCTACGCACATGTCGGATTTAAACGGTGGGACTTTACTTTGCATATATTCAATTGAGAATAGCCTTCATTGGATTTATTAAGATTATTAAGGATTGAACTGAAGTCTTGTATTTCAACCACTAAACCAACCCCTTAAGGTTAAAGGATACGTTTTTAAGATGCAAATGACCAACAATCAACTAAAGAAAAATATGCATTTTCTCATTTTTCTGATTTTTGATATTTTTAATGACTTTTAAAGTGCATCCAATAAAAGCAAGATTTTAAATGTCTTATATAAATTGTTCTGTTGTAAATTTTTTTACAAAAAATGCTATTTACTTTTAATAAAGCCTTTGGGTATCTGTTTGTGTATGGATTCCATTTTGTTTGATGATGTAATTATGATGTGAAAGGTATGTGGAATTACCTTATGATGATTTGAGAGATATGATTCTCTAGTATGATGAAGAAAGTGATGTTGAAAGACGGGTTTTGACTTGACATGAAAGGGGTAGTGTAACTAAACTTAATTGTCGAATGAAAATTGGTTGGTATGAAATAAATGAATAGAGAACTATAAAAGATCTGATCTCCATTGGAGTACGTAGGCAGTTGATAATTCAGTTCGATCAAACCCAATGATCTAATAAGTCATAGGATCCGTAGGGATCTCGTTACACGCGAGGGTGTCACGCGTTTGGACTATGAGTTGTGCATACTTTAGACTTGAGAAAAAAAATATTCTTATTTCTCACGTGCCCATTGAGTCGAGGCGTGATAATTGGTATCTGACATGTTAAGTTTTAAATTCAGCTAATAATTCAATGAAAAGATTATCTTTCAAAATTCACACTAGATTATTATAAACCGGTTTCACAATGGGTACTTTCTCTAGATTTATTGGGTTCTTGCAGACCTCGTAAGATCTGAGATATATAAAGAATAAAACCATGTGTATGATGAGATCGGGAATTGCTTATTTCTCTTGTCACCTTTTACTTTATAGTTTATACTTTATAATGAAGTAACCCACCTTTTATTAAGCTAAACACCTTACACAACTGGTAAGAGTATAAAATTCCTATCACAATCTAGATGATTTACATTAATAATTGATTAGATGTTTAAAATATGATTAGTTTTCAAATATTGAATAAAAATCACTAATAAGTGTTTTACAAGAGTTAGAGTGCTGGGCTCAGAATTCGTGAGTTCAATTCCTAATCTAATCTTTAGTAAAAAAGAGGTTGCTTTACACTGGATAGATATATCCTATCAAAATTTTACATACTATCCATTCACTTGATCACTAAGTCGTGTGAAGGTTTCGAAATAGACAAAAGTCTGGACTTTGGACTCATCATCACAAAGAGAGAGGCAAACAAGAACCTTCTTGATTAGAGGCATCAAATACTAATTAAGATAGACCAGAAAAAAAAATCTTAAACATCTTATTAAAATTAAAAGGGTGGGCATCTTAACATGGACGTAATCTTTTAGGAGACACTTAGTGAACTTTCTATTTTGCCTTCATTCATCCACATAAATCGGTTCACTTTCCAGTTAATCAGTTCACTTATTGGTGCACCGAACAGGTGCACCGAACGGATCACTTAGAAATCGATGCACCGATTTCTTAAGAGTCCAAATCGGTGCACCGACCGGATCATTTTACACATAAATCAGTTCACTTTTCAGTGAATCGGTTCACTCATCGGTGCATCGGACAGTGAACCGATTCACTGAAAAAATGAGCCGATTTTTGCGAATGGGGACAGGGTGGAAAATCCAAAAAAATCGTATCTATTAAAAGAGTATTCCCATGTTAGGATGACCACACAATTAAAATTATCTTTTATCAATAATATCATCATCGTCATTGTCAATTACCACTTTGAAATAACAAAAACTTCTACATTCTATAGCAAAATGACAATAATTTTTTAGCTATTTATCTATATTTCTAATAAAAAAATATTTCCACATTCTTGATACAATTACAATCCTTAATCCTGTGGACACTGATCAAAGTGGTAAAATCGTCGGATTTAGAAGTGGGCCAGGTTGCAACTTTGGTGTTGGCATCCAATCACATCAAAGCTGTTGATACCAACTTGTGGGTCCCTCTTTTAGTGACCTCATGCAATGCAGGGGGAGTTTTATTCCTTTTTCATTTATTAGGAACACAGGAATATTGATGAATGAAAGCGGGGTAAGATGAGAAAAAAGAGATGCCCCAAGATAGAAGCAATTCCCACATAAAGAAGGCTGCAAACACAAGAATTTGATGAATGGGAGGGAGGGAGGGAGGGCCTTAAATGAAAGCAATTCTCACACCCTTTTTCATCTTGAAGCTACTACTGCCTCTTCAACCGCCAACATCACCCACTGTCCATCCTCTCATCTCTTATACCAAACAAAATTTAGACAGTATAAGATCTCATCTACCCCAAATCGTAGCTACCCAGTTCAACTCCAGTTCCAAAGATGGCGGCAACAGCGACGGCACCGGTGGAGATCGGCACCAGAGGCACAATTGGGTCACTACTGTCGCGGGAAATCGAGTACTTTAAAGGATTTGAATTGAACAAAGGCAGTCGTAGAGTCAAGTTTGGATGTGAGGAAAGTGGAAGCACAAAGAAGAAAAAGAGCAAGAGCTCCAGAAGATACATCCCAGCCATCTGTTCTGCCATGGATGCTGTGGACATCCGGAAGGAGGGAATGCTTGGTTACAAGAATTTGAAAACTGAAGCAAAGCAAATCAAAGCGTAGGAGATATCATAAAAGAGTTTTTCTTTTCTTTTTCCACCAAAGGCTGTAGTCGATGGGTTTCATTAGGAATTGTAAATATTAGATGTGGATAGGCGCTTAGCAATAATATATATATATATATATATAACAAGTTGAATTTGTTTTTCTCCTATTTATAAGAAATAATTCACATCCTTCAATTTTTTTTTTTTTATACAAATCTCAAATTCTCTTTTAATATTGATTCAATCCCTTTTCCATATTATCTTGGAATGAAATGACAGTAGAATATTGGGGGAGGTGCTTGTGGGAATAGATTCAACCAAAATTTTGAAAACTCTCATAGTAGTTTAGAAGTTTCATTCATGCAAAAGTCCTTTTTAAGGCATATTAGAAATGAGAATGGATAAAGACGTTTGTTGTTTATGATAACAGGAGGCACCGGACTTACGTTTGTTGTTTATGATAACAAGAGGCACCGGATTTATTCTTTTGTGTACTGGTAATGATTTAAATGATGAAAAGCTACACTCGTGTTCTTTGTTAAAAAAAAAATCGATGATAAGTGTTAATTAGATAGATAGAATAAATAATAATTATGATGATGATGATATGTGATTAGACATATATCTAGTTCATTGGACTCGTTAAATATAATTAAATTAAGATTGTCTCTTACAATTATAGAAGAGAATACATGACCACCAGGAAAGGACGTTTTATCATTTTAAGTGCTTTTGTAGGATCTGCAGCTCCAATTGAAGCTATTGCAGATCCAATTGAAGCTATATACCAATTAGTTGACAAATCAAAATTAAAATTGACTTATTGACAACTAGAGGCTTTGCACCAATGTTTTAAAAACATATTCATAGATTAAATTAGGGATTTAAATATCGGCCGATGCGATATTTATCGGTCAATATCTGATATATATCGCTGATATCGGTCGATATTGATGGTTTTAATTAAAAATTAAAATAGGAGAGAAATTTCTTGGCCAATATCCGAATATCGGCTGATATCGAGATTTTAATCCCTTGATTATACCATTTTAAGAGAAGGTTGGTTTTGATATGGTCCAACTAAGGTTCAACCGTGGTCTAATTTCAATTTCATGAAATTTATGACATCATGGACATTAATTAATTAATTAATAATATATAAGGTAAAAGTACAATGATATTTTGAATAACTCAGAGGAAGATTTGGAGGTACCTTGATCTTTCTACCTGACTTGGCTGATAAGTTACTTGACTCGGACTGAGTCGTGCCACTCAGATCAGTTGTGTGTTTAAAAGACACTGACCTCTTTTTCAAAAACTCAGAGGGTTAGTTTAGAAATTTCAGTTTATTGTATAAAATGGTTGGTTTTTTGCCAGAGTCAAGATTAGAAGGAAAAATAGAAAGCAAACAAAGAAGAAAGAAAGACAGCAAAATTCTTTGTTTATATTAAATAAAAAATTGAACAGTCTCCAAAATTAAACTCAAGACATCTAATTTAATTGGATCACTTTTCTCTCTATCACAATCTTGTATAAAAATAGTAATTTTTTTCTTATTAAATAAAAAATTGAACTTTTTATGAAATTGAATCTAAGATTTCTAATCTATCACTTTTTCCAAAATCATACATTAGGGTAATGTCAGTGAAGGGTCACATTTTCTAGAAGTTTGGTACCAAGAACCTAAGACCTGAGGGATTGTTTAAATTTAGAATTTGGAGTCAGAAATTTTGAATTTAATGGAATTTAACAAATCTAATTAAAATTCATTATTCGATTTCTATGGGATTCTGTAGATGAAATTTTAAAATTTCTAAGAGTTGCTCAAATTTTAGAATTTCAAATTCTTTTGAAAAATTTGCTAATTTTAAATTTTCAAAAGCCTCATATTGCATGCAATCCTTAAGTTTTTCTATATGTACAATCTATTGTAGAATTAAGTGAAAAGCCCTTGATATAGAATTAGGCAATTGATTGGGTCTGATTAGTTTTGAATCAGGTCTTATTTAGGTTCCACTAAATGATTCTCAACTCATTCTTATTTATTAAAGGGTCTATTTCGGGTTTTAGTTGGATCAAGTTGATTTGGATCACCTATTTTAGTTCATTTTAAAAAGATAAAAAGATTAAACAACAAAATACATATAAATCTTTTAAAAATTGTAAAAAAAAAAGTTGAATAACAATATGAAAACATTTAAAAAAATTTAAATTTACAAAAGAGCATTAAAATATTTATGGGTGATAAATTTAACATATAAACAATGCTTCAACAAACATAGCTTTAATAATAATCCTTTTAAACTCGACCTACAAACAATATTTCAGTGGCACAAAAATAAAAGAAAAAGATTACTTATAATTTGACTAAATAAAAGATAAGTATAATCTCACCAAAATTCTTAATAGATCATAAGTATATCCTAACCCTTCCTTCAAACTCACGTGGATCGACTACTTGAGTTTGATTTATTTAGTAGCACAATCGAACGGTTGGAAGATGACAACAATCAACCGAATTGAATAAAGAAATGAACATAGAGACTAAGATTTTTTTTTTTTATGTTTCCATTAAAATTAAAATTAAGATGGATTAGGTTGGTTTCATGGAAGGAGACAATAAAGTGGTGGGGCTCATGAGGGGAGAGGTCGTGTCTTGGTGGTTTGAGGCAGGGGTCGAAATATCGATTTTAAAAACTGATATATGTCAGCTGATATTTGTATTTTTTTTTAAAAAAAATAGAGAGAAAAAAATATTGGCCTGATACTGAGATATCAGCCGAAATTTCATATCAGCCGATACCGAGATTTCGACTCCTGGTTTGAGGTAATTAGAAAACAACAGAGGGTGGAGAAGTCTTCATGAAAAGAATGAGATAGGTTCAAGGCAGGCCTTGACGATGAGTTGGGTCGGGTTAGTTTCAGATCGGATCTAATTTAAGTTTAAATCAACAACCCTCAACCCATTAGTTACTTGTTTATCGAACGTATTAATTGGATTCGGTATATTTCTAGTTTGGATCTCAAAATTTAAAATCCTTGCCCATTTAAAATGTTTAAGTTCAATTAGGGTAATCAGGTTGGGTTAAATTTTATCAGGTCTACCTTAATGTAATTGACATTGTTTTTCGGGTGTTTGTGTGAATTTACTAATACAAAATATTTTTATAAAATTCATATTTAAAAAATAATAATAAATAATAATAAAAGATACATGTCATTATTAACACTACATAACATTTGAATTTCATTTTGAATTTCATCATACCAAGTGTTTCCTCATATTGATTTTTCATTTTCTAAAATTTGTAAACATTTTTTAGTTATTTAGAACATACTTTATTTATATCGAAATTTCAGCTCTTGAAAATCTAATACTAAATGAAATGAAACTTTTTTAACTAAGTTTTCTATTTTTAATTTCTTTCTAAAATTTTATGAGAAAATTTCAAAAAATGGAGAAAACGATGAGTGAGAGCAACGAGTATTGTGGGACCTCCAAATATTTCAGTGCTTAAGGGCGAGAGAGCGGATGTGAAACTAAGTTTCTTATTTCTAATACGTATCTTTTAACAGTTAGATTAGGTAGTGATTTAATAAAGGGGTCATCTCAAGAACAAATTATGATGGCAGTTTAGCCTTTGATTTCCATATGGAATTGTTGAGAATAAAGGCCTTTTTAGCTTTTATATTCATCAACTACATCTCTCTTCGGTGTATGATAATAAGTATGAATCAGAAATAGTGTACAATAATTTTTTTTCTCTAGAAACTAAATTAAAAGTTTGAATATTAAAAATAGATAGGTAAAAAATCTAAAAGAGATACATACATATATTTGAAAGATACTAAGACAAAGTTTGGCAACATTAACATACAAATTTAACATATTTCTTTTCTCTAATTTTATAAAATATTTTTATTAAAAAGTACTTTAAACTAATTTTGAGCAAAATTTTGTTGATACCCAAAAACTTTAAGAGGAAACTAACTTTGAGAAACTTATTTTAAAAAAAAACACCTTTCATATATAATATATTTACAAATTTCATCTCTCATCTTTTTAAAAAATTTAATGTTTAGAGCTACATTATTTACTCTGAAAACAGGAATGTTCAGGTTAGTAAAGATGGTTAACCTCCTGCTTCGGGAAGTGAGAGGTGCCAGATTCGAATCCCATATACTAACCTTGGTAATATCTTAAGGGCTAGAGGTATCACTTGTGGGGGTTTTAGTAGAACTGTCTGAGGTTTTCCACACGTTAAAAAAAAAAAGAAATGTTCAATTCATGAAAAGTGAACTATGTATATTATAAGTTCATGTCGAATATAAGTGTACATTGAAGTGTCTTTAGAAAAATACTTGAACCCTGGGGGTTTGGAAACCCAAAATTCTCAAAATTATACATGGACTGCTTAGTACCTTGACTGCAATGAAACAGAAATTGTTCCTCCAATAGGTCAATGTAAAATACATTCCCCACTACAGGAAACCCAGTGTAAGGGAATTTGGAAATTGTCATTTCACAGGACTCAGAATCAGTTCTATTATATTGATAGCACATGTATAATAAAAAGGCAACGTCTAATGGCCTCATATCCGCAGGAACATATGAATGCAATTGAAAAGCAAGGATACAATTGAAGGTTATTATTTTTTAATGGCTTTGTACTATACAAAATTCTATAGCATGTAAATACAGAAATATGAAAACATTCTCTTAGCCCCAAAATTGGATTACTTTTTCTCTTATTTTTATGAGATTCAATGATTTTATTCTCATCATTTTTCTGTAAACATTCATTCTCTTTTCATCTCTCTGCCTATGACATACTTGGAAGATGGCATGTGTACCTCAGTTTCGGATGTGAGCTAAGTGCATGATGTAGGGCAATGCCAACTTTTGCACCTTCTCGGAAGAGTGAATCATATAAGAGGCACACAAACTGGGACAAGTCTTCTTCATCATCATCCATCCCAGTTGAAGAATGCTCAACCTTCTCTGGATCACTGTCTTCCCAGTCACTCACAGAACTGGCTAGTTCCGTTTCATCATCTTCTGCCTCTTCATCACCAATCACAAACCGCCCATTTTCCATATTGGTGAAATCACCTGACCCATGAAATAACATTGAATGCAATTCAAGTGGTTCAGTTGACGATGAAATGACTGCCTTTGCACCAGCATCTAGAAATGCCTTGAGCAAACTGGGGTTGGGCCCACACTTCCCAGTACAGATAATAATTCTGTCCCTCCATGCTCCAACCTGCAGATCATAAATGATGAAATGAGAATGAGGACTTTTTCCCCACATTTGTATGTGTAGAAGGCTAGAAATGGTAATTAAAAGAGTCGAAGGATTAAAGTAAGGTACTAGAATGGGAGGCAGTTAAAAATAGATAGACAGTGAGCTCATGGAAAAAATTTGTTAAATCTAATTATGAGTTCCAACCACATATAAATGGATAAATCGCTCCAATGATCATGATTCAGGTGGTAAGACAGGATATGACATAATGAGGGGTGATGCAGAACATAAATGTTGATACGGTTGAGTGGGGCAGGAGCACAAAACAATTGACTCCAGATACATGAGAGGCTTTAACGATGATTTTGAATGGGTAGCTTGGGGCTTAGGTGGGTTTGGGGTGCAGTGGTAAAGGGCAGCAGTAGATTAACAGAAGAATTATCAAGTTTGTCCCACAAGTAGGATTGAAACAATCAGTTCCACAGTTTGTCTCCACTTCTCTATCCAACAAAAGAGCCATTAGAAGTGGAGACAAACTGTGGAACTGATTGTTTCAATCCTACTTGTGGGACAAACTTGTTAATTTCCATAGCTTATGATTACTGTAGCAAGATAAGAATGGAGTATTTCTGCTTGGATAGAAACACAAAAAGTAGATAGAAGAGATCACACTAAAATCACCATTCTCGAGATTGTTTTGGAGGTTGAGACAAGGGAGCATAGTTGGGCATAAATTGGATCGATGGGGTTTTGTGCAAATACTCAGTATAGTTATCCTGTACTGTACAGTACCGGTTTCTATTAATCATTTTGGTTGAAATGCGTTTTGTTGCTTCTTTTTTTCAGAAAAAGAAAAATACCTAGACTGTAAATAGAATTAATTTGAGAAATCATGAAATTTATTCATAATGAGAAAAGCTTGCACTGGATGCAAACCAAGGCAGCCAAGCTAGAGAACATAAAGGGCTAAGCACCCTACAAAAAATGGTTCAGAAGCTGATTCAGTGATATAGAAAACAGAGACACATTCAGCTCCAAAGTACCACATTCTAATGCCCTCCCATCTCTCACTAATAGATCCAATCTGTTAAGATCCAAAGCAAAAATGCCAAAAAAAGCTTTCTATCTAATCACCAAATGTACCAAATTAATCTTGAGTCTCCTGAAAACAGAATATCAAGATGATCAATTGCCTACAAATTTCCTCCTATCTCTCTCTTTTCAAAACCTACCCCCCCCCCCCCCACCCCAATGCAATTGCAAAAGATAGCACTTTCCAGAGGTTTTACCCATCAGCATTTCACCAGGTCCCAGCATCACCCACACCCAAGAGGGACTGAAAATACGGGGGAGAAACTCCAAACACGGAAACACAGAAGGAATACCATAACACGTGAAAAAGGACAGTAGATTAAGAGGTCATCAACTGACTCTTCATCTTCCAAAAAAGGAAACAAACACTTGACTGGAAAGGTTCCATGACTAAAATATTCAACAGTAATTTTTTTATTGTAAGTTATGGTCCAACAAAATGCCTTACTCCAGGTGGTCCAGAGGCTTTCAAATTTAATTTCATCCTCCATGGCTATAAATGGATCTAATCTGCCTGGGTTGACGTGAAGAGATATATGCAAACACGCGAGTATATGACAAAATACACCAATGCAAAATAGAATCAAATACATTAGAAGTCATTTTTTCACATTCCAAATCATCATGATTCATAAATTTTTATTATCCAAATTCCAAAATCCCAAAAAAAAATCCAATAAAAAAGAAATATATTAACATGAGATTAAAATATAAATATTAAGTACTGATAAATTTAAACAATCAACAAATAAATCAAAGACATTTAAATAAATGTTATTAGCATTCATCAAATAATTAAAAATTAAAAAATAGTTTTTTAAGTTTTTAAAATAGATTCAAAATATTGAAAAAAAATAAAAGCGATGTTTTTTAATCAAAACATAAAAGCAATGGTAAAAAATTTAAAATATAAAAACAGTGTCTTAAAAGATAGAGGGCATACTCAAGAGGACTCTCGAAACAGTGTCTTCGCACACATGAGAGGGCCTGCTCACAAGAACTCTCAAAACAGTGTCTTCGCAAGCACAAGGACTCTCGAAATTCAAGTTAAAAAAGCCTCCTCACGAGACAATCCTCGTGCGAGGACTATTGAACCAAAGAAAGTAAAATAGAGGATCCCATCCTCATGTGAGGACTGTTGAGCAAAAAAAAAAAGAAGTCGAACTAAAGAAACTAAAAGAGTGAAGTTCTTTTCGTGTCGCAACAAAAAACAAAACAAAAGAAAGAGGAAAAATGAAAAGCTCCTAGGGATGGAAACGAAGAAGAAAAAAGTTGAGGAAGTAACAAGGTACATGTTTTCCTTCTTCGAAGAACTCGGAAGATTCTACGATTCATGTGGTTGACTCGCACGATTTGAGAGTCAAACCACAAATTGCACGATTTTGGGCACGATTCTCTGTGATTTGAATCGCCAGGGTTTCGAGTCGAGTCGACTCGTGACTCTTACAATTTTGACAACACGACAGAAACAATAAACAACAGCTCACCACAATAATTTGGTGCATCTCAAGCACATAAACACATCAACAGGACCTTGACATGGGAATAAAGATATAACACCCAATTTCCCAAAATCTAGGACACAAATACCATGATATCAATTGCATAATTATTTATCAAGTTTATTATTTCAAGCATGCTGAGTCTTTTATCAAGTTTTTTACTGTACGATCTTTTCACTACATTATCGACTATATATTTCCTAAAGCGGAAGTATAACAAAATCATTACAAATTCAAATGTAATAAACCCAGGCACCAAGATTTAGTTGAAGCATATTTCACAGATATCCTATGTGAATCCTGAACAAATATTTGGGTACTGTATTCATGATGTCCAACAATTCTAAAAAATACATTTTTTTCTTTCATGTTTTTTGATTAGTATAATATTTTCTTGGTTCAAAACAACATATTCTTTTTTAATTGGAAAGCAACTAAATAATTTTTAAAGTATTCTTGAGTTTCTCTAAAACATGCAGGAGAGTATTGGAGTGTCTAACATCACAATGACAAGAAAGTAGTTTGAATCCTAAATGCATCAATAAACCATAACATTTTCAAATTTTCCTTTACACATTATTCAGTGTCTGGAAGTCAATCAGTGCATGGCGGTTTTGACATGGCAACAATGATTGAGACTGAATGAAGGTCTATGTATGCCAGAATTTGGATCAGCACGTTTCTTTTCTAAGCAATATTATTTCCCACAAATTCAAAAACCATAACATACAAATTGGGCCTTATAAAATATGAATCCAAGCCACAAAAACCAGACAGGATTGAACAGGGCCTCGCTGAGCTTGCTTGAGTTATATCCTCCTAGTGCTATGTTCTCTCATGCAGTAGTGTCATCTCTTGCTAGTACCCCTTCATACTAAATGGTCACCAACTATTTAGGGAGAAAGAGTTGAAGGCCATTGACCAAATAAATAGGAGCTTATTTTGGGGAGATTCTCAAGATGATGGAACATCCACTTGGTAGGATGATGCAATGTTTTCTTTCTTACATGGTCTGTGGAGGCTCATTAAAAATGAAGTTTATGTGTCAACGTTCTGAAAGAGATATGTTTGAACCATGATAATCATTAATTCGAATCCAATGCAAGGGCCTCTCCCTAATGGAGAAGATTGTTACCCATGATGGAGCACATTTGGGATGGTTCTGCATAATTTAATAGGAGCACTCCATAAAGACATAGCTAGTCTCCTTTTCTGTCCTATTTTGAATTGGAAATGATTTGGAATTGGATCACATCTGTAATCAAATTCTCCTTTCGCAGAGTAGCCTTCCCACTTAGAGCTTGTTGAAGGAATGTGGTATCATGGATACAAGCATCTGCTTTATATGCAATAGTAAGGTGATATCAGTAAGTAGTTTTGCTAAAGTTAAGGCTTGGTTCTTGGACTTTGGCATGGATTAATTCCTAGTGAGAACTCGGCTTCTATTTGCACTTGACACAAAATGAGGGGGTGAAGATGCACTACAGACTTCTGACTTGTTATGCATAGCATATAGATATTGGACCTATGAAGGTTTAGAAATGCACACGCCTTCTCAGATAACCCCTTTTCATGTGTGACAGCATTTTCTCAAAGAATCACTTCACCCTTTTTAAGGTGGTTCTTCAAGCAAGCTTTGCATTGTTTGGTAGATCTGGAGAAGCTTGCCAGTGAAGCTTGCAAGGTAACCAATGAGTTCCTTCTCAATACTTCATGACTCTGCCGCTTTGCCCCTTGCATTCCTCTATTTTGTATCCTCCTGATTCACCAAAGCTGAAGCTCAACTTTGATGGTTCTTTCTGGGAGGGGGCAGTGATCGGGGCATCATTAGTGATTGTCATGGGAAATCCCATATCTGTTTTTTCTAGTTCCATAGATGCACATTCTCCTGTAGTCACTGCATCTGGGTAATAGTTCTACTATGGATGTACAGTTAGTTAATATCCATCATATTATCTCTTATTTTAATTGCATAATTAATTGTTGGTTTACACCAAAGAGAATCATACAACAGCAACAACACATGAATAAAATAACTACAACAATAATGCCGATTCAAATGTAAACATACCATGCAACGAACATCTTCCGGTGTTAAGTGAATAGAAGGCACAGTCCTCCGGAACAAAAATGCCGCAATTTCTTGGTCATCTTCCAACACCTTCATTTAACATATGAGGTCAAAGAATTGAATAGGTTGCATCTTAACAACGCAAGGCCTTTGACTAGGAGAAAACAAAAAAGAGAACATACATGTGTTTGGCGCCCTATATAACGATGGAGGATGCATCCCACTTGGAAACAAGGCCTATATGCAACCAAATCAGCCAGAGTTAAAATTTTTGAAATAGCTGCAGCATCCTTTCTACTTCGACCCCGCACTTTGGATGAGAAACCCAATTTAACACTTTGTAGAAACCTATCAGCAAGTTCCCCAGGTTCAGCCACAACAAACACATCATTCTGCCAACTGCCAGACAGAAGTTTTCCATGTTAGAATTGAATTAAGGCTCAATCCGCAATCAAGACCAGGAGGAAATATATTATCCGTGACCTGAGCATATGCAATCCTAGCACCTTGAATTTGTTAGTAATGCCAAGGGATTGGTAGTTCAGACTATAGATCCGATTGGTGGTTCAAAAAAATCTAGAATTCCAGAGAGCATATCTTTTCATGGGTGGAACCAAAAAACAAACAGAAAAAAAAATCCAAATATTTCCCTCTTCACTTATTACCCCAATCTAGAGGGCAAAAAAGGGTTTTTTATTTTTATTTTTTGGGTCTATGTCTCTAACTTAAATAGGGTGGCCAGAAAGAAAATTCCCATGATAGCATGTTCTGAATTACACTTGTTCATTTCTGGGGTTAAAAATGCCAATCTCTGTGAAATCTAGAGAAGAGCCAATAATATTAACAATCTGGACACAGGGACCATGCTTCTACAATCTCAATACCACTGTAACAAATATCGCCAAGATTTTCGTTTTTATCACAAAAATTTTGGCAAAATAACGTTATCGCGATAAAAACGCGTTTTTTTATTGCAAATACCGTTAAAAACTGGGAATTTAACGGTAAAATCACGATAAAAATGCGTTTTTACCATTTATATTTTTCTACCCTTGCGACTGTTACACGCACAGAATCCACTTCCTGTACACTTCCGCACGGAATTTGAGCGCTTTATGGTTAGAATTTTTTTTAATATGGATTTCTTATGTTAGAAGAATTTTTTGAGTTTTTTTTTATAATTATAGGAAAACTTATAAGAAAATAACTTTCTTATAAAAGAACTTGATCGATAAATATTAATAGAGAAATTTGATTTATCATCGATTTCATGATAATTAATAATATTAGTGGATTTATGTAGCACAAATAATTAAAAATTACATCCTAACATGAATATGATTATTGAATAATATTCACAAGATTGAATAATACTATTTCATCTTATGAAAAATTATACAAGTGTCTGTAGATTTCATGAAATAAAATTAATGTAAAATCCATAAATATAACTCGAAATAGAGTATTAATCTTTCCATTCCACCTGTAAAATTTGAAATAAAAAAATAGTATTTTACATATAAAATTATTCTTAAGTTCTATCCATCAAAACAAATAAAATAGATCCATCATTTTGTGGGCCCTATGCTTAAGTATATAATCATTTAACTTTCTTTTTTCACCTTCTCTCTTTAAATTTTGAAGCAAACATCCAAATAAAAATGACAATTATCTAAATAGAAATTAAATGAATGAGAAGTAAATATTTAGTTAACCCCACAATCATATAAATAAAAATAAAAAGAAGTATGAAATTTCAATCCTTATAACAATATCTAAATATATATATATATATATATATATATATATATATATATATATATATATATATATATATATATATATATATATATATATATATATATTAAATTTCTAAAAATATTATATTTAAGCAAAAAATCTCTTTAAACATTAACTAATTGTTTACTTATTTATTATATTTATTTTTATTATTTTTTAAATATTTATATTTTCCACAAGATTTTCCCATTAAATTCCCGCTAAAAATCCGAGAATTTGAAAATAACCCGTTATTAATAATTCCCATTAATATCCCGAGAATGAGATTTGTGACATTGCTCAATTCTAGGGTGCAGTATGCATATCTTCAGGTGTAGCATCATATATTCTTTTGCAGAACTAATGTTTAAGAAAATCCAACCTTAGTATTGCACCTATTGAATCATTCTGAAGAGCCAGATGTATTACACCCACTTGGGGCAAATTCTGTAGTTTGTCATGCAATGACCGAACAGGCACAGAGAGCTGTCTGACTCCTGAAGGAGACAGTGGTGGTGAAACGGGCATCTTTCCTGATTGAAAACCATCCAAGCTTAGAGGAGGGACTAAATCAATTCTATTGATTCTCTGGGGCCCAATCTCAGGACTGCCAAAAAGAGGGCTTGATGGAAAGCTTCCAGTGAATAATGGTGATGTAAATGGTGTAGAAACTGATGTTGATGGTTTGGGGAATCCTGAGAGCTTATTCATGAGCGATAACCTGATGCCACTACGAGCACAGAATGTCTCAAGAGATCTAGCATGGTGAATGGATCGTCCAGAGTCAGGACTAAAGGAGGATTCCACAAGTACTACCATGCGCCTCCAACCCAATGAAGGGCTGTTCTCATTAAGCACTGCAATAGAAAGAAAATTACAAAATAAAATACCATGCACACAAGTAGCAAATAGAATAATATTCGATCAATTGATCTCATGCCAACTAAGCAACGTTAGAAAGAAAAGAAACGCAATACAAACCAGAATTTGAAGGCTTTGTTCTAGGAAAATATTGAGAATTCTCTGACCACTTATCTTCATTGATGTATTGAGGAACCAGCCGCTCACAGACATCCTTAAAGTCCTGAGATTTGCTTTCGATGAACTCCTGTGTCGCAGCCTCCAATTTGAGCCAGATTGCAGGATCAGTTTCATCCAGTTCCATACCACATCGCTCATCAACTGCAGACAAGAAATTGATAAATTAATTAAAGTACTTTTATGCAACATTTGTTCATTATCCATGCTCAATGCATATGCAATAGCTCTTCTTTTTTTCCTCGAGAAGTACATGTATAAAATCATCTAGGTAGAGTCAAACAGAAAGACACTCCAAACAGGTAGAAAACAGAAGAAAAGGGAATCTGTATGCAAATTTAGGAATTATTTCCTACTCTAGGTAAACTATATAACAACTGAAACCAATTGATCACCTGGGTTAAACCGAAAATAGTGTATTTCGGGAAGCATGGGCAGCAATGTGTTCAGAGTTTCCTCCACTCGCTCCACAGAGCATGCACTCTCAATCAACACTTGTCCAGTATCAAGATACCGCCAACCTCCCTTTCGAACCTAAAGTGGATAAATTTATTTAGAAAAAGAAAGCGCTTCAATGCCTTTTACATGTTTGTATACCTATTGATCAAGCCATATATTAATAGCTTGTGACAAGACAGTTTCTGCATCATAGGACATGTACATGACCTTAAATTAATTTGTGAGTGATGGATATTTATACCAAATTGTGACTCTTACAAATTTTCAAAGGAAAAAATATTTATACAAGCTTGAACATAGACCATAGCTGATAGCATCACACTCCATTGCCCCAACTTTACAAAAGTTCCATTTTCCATTAAAAAGATGGTAATCTTCCATAAAGATTCGGGCAATGGAAGAGGCAGAGGTGGGTGATCACCAGCGAAATGTGAAAAAACTTGAAGGTGATGGTTGATTATTCAACATGCCCATCATGGTTATTTGCAATACGTTCTCCCACTGCATCACCCACTTAATTTCCATAAGCTTGAAGCCAAAAGGGGCCTACCTTGTGAGTTTTTTTTTTTTTTTGTGGAGGGGAGGAAGGGGAGGGCTGTTGTCCAACCAAGAAGTATGGATTGATGCAGTATTGAAACCAAGGCTTTTGAACCCCCATTGACAAGACAAGGTAGATCATGGGAGTAAAGAGAACATGATTGATGATAGGTTGAGTAGAAAAATAGAACTTGGAAAGCAAGTCCAAGATCGGTGGGACCAAGGCTTTGATGATCATTGTTGTTAAAATCTTATAATACACGAGTTGTATCTTATGATTCATACGATATGATAAGAGGGACGATTCATATTTATTATGATTCTACGATTTATGATACACAATTTGCGGTTCAAGATGTATAACGATCTTACGATACGATTCAATTTTCACAACATTGTTGATGATGATAATAACCCAACATTAATCTTTGAGGCATTCAAAACTGTATGTAGAGATGTACACCCATCCCATGACGAATGAACCCATCCCATAAAAATGGGGCACACTCATGTAGGCACCACAAACTGTTCCACAAAATTTTTCCACTATCTCAACCGCAAGAGAAAATCATTATATTTTCTTCAAAAAAAAGGAGAAAATCATTATATAAATAACATCGTTACCATCTCCCACCCATTAGGGGTACTTTTATGGTTCCTACTTATTTTATTCAACCCTACACGTCTCCATGTGTAGGAAATGATCCATTGCATGCCATGTGCAAGTGATCTTAGCTGCAAGTGTCTTATTACTCCACTTGACCCCATGGCAAATGTGATATTTTGAGCATGATTACATGTGTTTAACCATGTTGAGTGCATATATGGGGATGCTGAACAAAGCAACAAAAATGTGGGTGACAAAAGGATTATAGAGACATTGATGATGAAGCACCAATAGAGAAGATTGAGATAAGAGGCTTGTAAGAGGCATTGGAGGTGACGTAGAGAAGGTGCCAAAGGAGGGGAGAGAATCAAGCATCTTTGGCAATTGGTAACATGCTATAATTGTGTAGTGGCACAATGGTTTGATTAGGTGGTGGTTGGGCGAGAGCAAAGGCATGATTCTAATTTGAGTGGTGGCAGATCAAGGTTGTCAGTAGTGGTAGATGATGTAGATTGAATCAAGGAAAAAGAATTGAATGAAAAAGAATGGTTTTATATCTTGATTTTTCTGTATTAAAAAACAATACAAGGTGTCCACTTATAGAGGAACAATACATGGAATACACATGATAGAAATACAAAAGGAAAGTCAACACTATTGATATAGTAGTCCTATTGACATTGTATAATGTGGTCTTAACGATTATAGGAAAAATAGTACTACACCACCCCCACTCAAGTTGGAGTTTACATGTCGATGAAGCCTAGCATGCTCAAGAACTCATGAAGTTGAGACCAAGCAACAACTTTCCTAAACATATCAACAAGTTGATCTTTAGACTTGAGGTAGGGACTGGCCGTATTTCCATCATGCCCCACTTGCTTAAGAACTCGTGAAGTTGTAACTAAGAGAGAGCTTTGGTGAGCATGTCAACAAGTTGATCTTTTGAGTTGAGGTAGGGAATGATTATATCTCCAGAAACAATGTGATCATAGATGAAATGAGAATCCACTTTAATGTGTTGGGTTCATTCATGAAAAACTGGATTAGAAGCAATATGGATTGTAGCTAGATTATCAGAAAACATCACCATTGCTCCATATTGATGGATGTTAACTCTTTGAGAAACTATTTTAGCCACAATAGCTGAGGTTTTTTCTCCTTCTTTAGCCCAGATTTCACTCTCGCAAGAGCTTCAGGAACAATCAGAGGCCATTCTGAAGGAGAACCTCATAGCAGATATCCAACAATGCAATGAGAGACCTCCTTCTGGCAATTCAAGCTTTGTTGAGGGTGATCAGAGAGGTCAACTAACCCCTGACTGGATTGACGACAGAGTGTTGATGGCCGGCCGGAAACTTGGGCTCATCGCGGATGGTCAGGAAGATAAGCTTCTATCCTATCTTATTGCAATCAAGAATCTTCCACCTTTAAATTCCAAAAGAAAAGATAGAACTGCCCTGAGAATTCAACCGACTCAGCTCCTCTGTCAATTACAGGCGTTGGGAAAAAAGGTGTCGTGGGTGACGACTCAGAAGCAGCCACCACCAGCCTGTTCAGCGATTCAGTTTCCCCATGATGATCCTTTTTTGGAATGTTAAGAGTCTTGGGGACTGGGGAAAGAATTTCATCAACCCGATTAAACCTGCCATCATTTGCTTCCAGGAGTCTAAATTGGAATACCCTTCTTATTTGATCATCCGGTCTTGTGGTGATGGCTGTCGGTTTCAATGGGTAGCTAAACCGTACATTGGCACTTCCGGGGGCATCATCATTTGCTGGGATTCTAGTATTTTCTCCAAGTTGGATTCTTTCATTGGTGAGTTCTCTTTCAGTGCTTTTCCAAGATCGAATCTCCAGTTTGACGTGGACTTTAACCTTTGTTTATGGGCCGTGTGATGATTCTAGAAAGGTTGGCTTTCTTGCTGAGCTTGATTCTCTTAGTGGTCATGGAGCAATCGCTGGTGCATCTGTGGGGACTTCAATCTCATTAGATATCCTCATGAGAAGACTGGAGTAACCAGGTTCTCTCCCATTATGAGTCGCTTCTCTGACTGCATTTCCTCTCTTTACCTTGTGGACCTTCCCCTCTCCGAAGCAGAATTCACTTGGTCCAATAGCCAAGAGAGGCCTATCCTCTCCTAGATCGACAAGTTTCTTGTATCGACTGAGTGGATGGAGTTGTTTTTTGACTCTCACTTATCTGTATTCCCTCGCCCCATCTCCGATCATTGGCCATTGGTTCTAGACACTTTGGAAGAGTCTTGGGGTCCTCCTCCCTTCAAATTTGACTGTGTTGGGTTAAAGACAATGGCTTTCGGGATCTCATTGCTCATTGGTGGTCAGAACTCTCTCCTTCCGGCAACAAATCCTTCATCCTTCATAAAAAATTGAAATTCTTGAAGCTTAAGTTGAAAAGTTGGAGCGCTACTACTTTTGGGTTCTTGTCTGATTCCCTTGCTTCTATCCTCAATGACATCAGTCAGATTGATCTTTGTGAGCAAGCGAGATCCATTTTTGAGGAGGTCGTGTTTGTTCGTCACAGTTTGCAAGAACAATATCATGCTAAGAGTATTCAGGAGGAGATTAAGTGGAGACAGAGATCAAGAGATAAGCGGATGAAGGAAGGAGACAAAAACACCAAGTTCTTCCATACCTTGACCTTAGCTTACAGGAGGGCAAATAGAATCAGATCCTTAACTGTTGGTGATTTGATTGTGACCGATAAAGAAGACATCATTGCCACCATTCTGAATAACTTCACACAGTTATATTCTGCCAATCCTTTTGACGGATTGTTGATTTCTGGGCTCCCCTTCAAGTCCATCTCGTCTTTGGAAGCTTCCTCCATTGAGTGGCCTTTCTCCGAGCATGAAATTCGAAATGCAATTTGGGACCTAGGCGAGGATAGAGCCCCCGGTCCTGATGGCTTCCCCATTGCTTTCTTTAAGATCTTCTGGGACATTGTGAAGCATGACCTCATCGCTTTCATTGAGGAATTTCATCATAGAGGGCATATCCCGAAGGAACTTGGGGCAACTTTCTCATTCTAGTGCCTAAGAAAGATGCATGTTTCTTCTCTCGGTGACTTCAAGCCTATCAGTCTCCTCGGCAGTCCCTACAAGATTTTGTCCAAGGTTTTTGCCAACAGGCTCAAGCATTTCCTTCCCAAGCCAATCTCTCTATTCCAGTCTGTTGTTGTTGAGGGTAGGTGATGCGGTCATTTCTGCGCATGAGTGTATTGACTCCCAACACTAGTCTCGTCGGAAGGAATTATCTGCAAACTTGACTTGGAAAAAGCATATGATATGGTGAATTGGCACTTCCTTCATTTTGTCCTGTCTAGCATGGGCTTCAGCCGAAGATGGCGTTTATGGATTTTTTAGTGCATGTCTTCTGCTCACTTTTCCATTCTCATCAACGGCTCTTCTAGAGGTTTTTCCAAGAACTTTAGAGGAACTCATCAAGGTGACCCACTTTCTCCTGCTCTCTTCATCATGGTCATTGAGACTTTGAGCCGCTTTCACCAAAGCTGCCGACTATTCTTTGATCCACAGATTTAGGATTGGTGATTCTTCTCTGCAGGTCCATCATTTACAGTTCGTGGATGACACTATTATTTTCTGTGAGACTATTGAGGAGTCTGTCATGAATCTTTGCGCTCTCCTAAGATGGTTTGAATTGTTATCTTCCTACCGTATCAATTATCTAAAGAGTAAATTCTTCGGTATCAATTTGAATGGTGATGAGCTTGGATCACTTTCAGCGATTTTGGGATGTGCCTCATCTTCTCTTCCCTCCACTTACTTGGGGCTTCCTCTTTGCATTGGATCTCCTGGGTATTCTTTGTGGGAGTCAATTACTCACAAATTTAGCAAGTGTCTAGCTACGTGGAAAGCTAAGTATTTGTCCTTTGATGGCACCGTTACTCTCCTCAAGGTTGTTCTTTTTGCTCTCCTAGTCTATTTCCTATTAGCATTCAAATGCCCAAGTAAAGTTGTTCACTCTTTGGAGAAAGTCATGAGGAATTTCCTTTGGGGTGACCAAGAGGATCGGAGGAAATACCACCTTGTGAAGTGGGAGCAAGTTTGTCTTCCTATTCGTGCTGGGGAGCTTGGTGTGCAGCCCATCACGCAGGTCAATGTTGTTCTTTCTAAGTGGCTTTGGCGGTTAGGGACTGAAGATGATTCTCCTTGGAAGACTATTCTTATCCAAAAATACCGATTGGGTAATCTTGGCTGGGATATCAATCCTTTACCTCACAGAGCATCTGGTATGTGGAGAGCCATTGCTGCTTGTGTTGATAAGTTCAAAGAAGGGATCGGATTCAATGTGGGTCGTGACAACAGAGTGAAGTTTTGGATTGATGTTTGGTGTAGCAATACCACTTTGGCATGCTGCTTTACTTCTATTTACCGTCTCTCTCAAGCGCCTACTGGGTTTGTTTCAGATTTCTACTTAATTTGCAATGATCAGGTTGTTTGGGATCTCTCCACTTGGTGTAATCTGTCTGACTTCGAGATTGATGACTACTTTGAGCTCCTTCATATTATCTCTTCCTATCGGATCCGCAGCTCTACCGAGGATTGTCTTGTGTGGTGTCCAAACCCGACAGGTTGCTTCTCTGTCAAGTCCTCCTTTGATTGGATCAATCGAGAGACCCTTCCAGCTAGTGTTAATCCGATTATTTGGGCCTCCAAAGCTCCGACTGATACTCTTTGTTTGGACCGCGGGTATGGAGAAAATTTTGACCCAAGACAACCTGCGCAAAAGAGGAAGAATCATTGTCTCTTGAAGAGTCAAATCACCTTCTTATCCACTGCCCTTTCTCCTATGCAGTTTGGAATTCGGTATTGGATAAGTTTGGTGTTCTTTAGGTTATGCCTTCTACCTTGGCTGAGATTTCTTTTGCTTGGGATATTATTTCGGTTTCCCCGAGATTCTCCTCTCTTTGGCGCTTATCTCTCTTTGCTACAGTGTGGAGCTTATGGTGGGAACACAACAACAGAATTTTAAGGACTTCGTTGAAACAAGTGAAGCCGTTTCTAGAAGAGTCTTTACCAAGTGTGCCTCTTGGGCTTCCTCTCTAGTGGAATTCAAAAATATCTCTATGAGTGACATCTTACGAGCCTGAAAAGAATGTGTTGACATAGCTTAGCTTATTCTTTTAGTGGCTTCCAGTATTTGTGTGGTCGGTGGATGTTTCAGTTCTTGTGTTGTTCTTGTTGTGTTTCTCTTGTTTATGTATTCGCACCTCTAGTGCCTCTTTTTTCATTAATATATTTACCATTCAAAAAAAAAAGCTCACAAACAGTGTTGGCCATGGCCCAATATTTGTCTTCAACACTTGAGCGTGCAACAACACTATTTTTTGCTACATTATGAAACAAGAACCTCGAAGACGCAATATCCTGAAGTTGAACATCGATCATCGGGATCACCCAACTAATTAGCATTAGAATAACCATGAAAAGGGTATCCATCTGTCTCAGAAACAATATCTCTGAGACAGATATATACTTTGTTACTTATTAGCACAATATCATCAACATAAACAATAAGGAGCATCACATCAACTCTACGATGGTGGACAAAAATAAAATGATTGAACTGATAGCCAATGAAACTTAGGTCAAGAGGCACAATCAAGATTTTCAAACCAAGCTCTCGGAGACTCAAGACACTGTTTGAGCTACGAGTGACCAATGACTTTTGGCGGTCATGACACAGAAGTGCAAAAAGAGTGGCTTTGCAAAGATTGTAGGATAGATGGAAGGGAAGACTAGAGTAGGGTTGTATTCGGCTTTTAAAATTAAGATAGTGGTAAAGTAAAGAAAAGCTTTGATCTTCATTGACAAACCAAGAAAAAGGTCTTAAGCAAAGATGGTCGACCAAATATTGTTAAGATCAAATCACCTCAACTCATTATTTTAAGAACTCAAAGAAGTAAAATAACATTCTCTCTCTTGGGTGGGTGGGTGGGTGGGGGTGGGAGTGGGGGGAAGGAAGGGGGGGAGGAGAGAGATTTCAATCTAATGCTGAGTATTAATGGAATGGTTTTCAAATTGGATGCCCGGAAATTCATACTGGGGTATGGGTCTATGGGGCTTTTAATTGATCATGGGTGTTCCAGTGAACATTTTGAAGTGGCACCCTGTGTGTATCTAGACACAAACACACACATGTACGCACACACACATATTGAATATTCTTGTGTACATCTTGGACAGTTCGTCTAGATGACATGTAAGATAGGGTGTTCCACTTCATGGCCAATCCAAATTCTCTAGACAAGTTACCCACTCATAAATTTGTTAGCATACCCCTCTAAAACGCCCATCCAAATTATCCTAACTAGAGGATTTATTGCAGTTGATATATGGGGGCATAAAATCAAGAGTTGGGATGATCAATCGATCTAAATTAGCAAGCACCTAGATCCCAAGATTTTTTATCCACCCAACATGCTAGAGGGTGGCTGTCAAAGTCTAGATGTATTACATCGGGGTTAGGAAGGGGAGAGAGAGAGGATTAAATAAAAATATAAAGAAAAAAGGAAACAAATGACCTTTATGGTACCTCCTTTTTTGTTCTTTTTTTCTTTTCTTTTCCGTTTTTTTTAAGAGGTTTCTAACTAAAAAACATGAGAAGTTTCCACATTGGAGATCTCTAACTAATACTGGCTCCCTCTTCAACATGGTAGCCACAACCCAAATACATTTTGCGACACTAAAAAGAATTCATCACATACCTTTGTTGGAACAGAACCACATCCGACAGAAACTAGACAGTCAATTTGTGTATCAGGCCATAGAAGTTGTGCCTCTCTTATAGCAATAATAGTGGGATTATTTGCTACAATAGCTCCATCCTGCCAACGGTTGACATCTGAAAGAATAATGAGAAAATAAAACATAGCTTTAGGACTGAAAAACAAGTCATTGGTATACAGACATATTGCAATTCCCAAAATGCAATTTATCACCATCTAAACTGTGTTGAGAATTAGATGAATTCAGCAAAATGATATACAAGAGTATGAAATAACATTACCATCAGAGTAATCATCAAGGTAATATGGAGCAGCAGATGATGCTCTTATAGCCTCCCATATACGATGTTTGCAGCTTCCAATAAAAGCACCATGTGAAGCAGGTGGCCCAGCTCCACAGATAATTGGGCTTTCTGTAGATGCTATAGTTGTTTCCAGTGTGCCAGCAGGATACTACAATTACAATGAAATAGTGACTCCCAAATCCAGTACTAGAGGCAAAATAAAATTTGAATTTCAAAACTATAGCAACGCCAATAGGATTCTGATGCGGTGCATCATCCTGTTGTGCTGCTGCTATTTTTCTTACTTGCTATTTCCAGTTTTTCTATTTTTGTGTGTTTATTTTAAGCAAGGGTTGCCTTTTTCTTTACTTGCTATTTCCAGTTTTAGTTAGTTTTATTTTAAGCAAGGGTAGTGTTGTAGTTTTGCTTTATTTTATTTTAAGTAAGTGATTCTTTATATAAGGCTTTGTAGCCCTTTGGGCAAAGACAGTTTTTACAATGAAATAAAATCAAGATTGAGAATTTCTCTGCAAATCCTCTGCCGTGATTATCTTGGAGCGAATCCGAGAGTTTGGCGTGAAGCTGTTTCCCTTCCAGGTACTTGATCCTCTTCCTCTTCCTCTTCTTCTTCTCTCTCTTCTTCTCTTCTCCTACTCATCGTATACCCTTTAACTCCACCCAGATCTGCTGAACCCCTTATCTTAGCCTCCTTTAACCCTTTCACTGTTTTAAACCTCTTCATCCAAACCATAACAGTCCACCATACAGCTGCCCTCAAATCTTTGGACCCTTTTCAAGCCTCATACAGCCTTTACCACCTGTCCCAACCTCCATACAGCCCTAAACTACAGCTGTCATGTTTTCCCATAGCCTTTCTTAACCTCCTTTACAGCTGTCCTGTTCTTCCGGTCCCCATCTTAGCCTTTTCAACCTGTTTTCCCCTCTCTCTTACTGCTGTCCTACAAAACTGGGCCTTTTCTTAACCTCATTAACCTCCCACACTGCTGTTAAAATCAGATTTAATCTTTATTTGATGTTGGTTTTATGTGTTTGTGTGATTTGATCATCCTTTTGGTTTTGAGAGCCTTCTACTTTGAGCTATGACATGGTTTGGATTGTGATTTTATTACTTACATTGAATCCTCTGAATTTTATTGATTATTTGTGGTAGATTTTATTATTCTAATTGTTACTATTAATTTTAATTTTAATTTCATCCTCATTTAGTTTCTTATTATTGCATAAATCGCATTTAGGCATTTAGGGTCACCTTTTGTCTTGTTCTGCGTCAGATTCTCTTACAAGCATGGTTCATCAAGCAGACACTACAACGTGAAATCATCATTATTCCCTTTCTTTTCATGCAAGAATGGTTTAGTGTCCACGTTGGTACACCAGAAGAGGCTTTGTAGGACTTTGGGAAGGAAGATCTGAAGGGATAAGGGGAAGAACAGTTGGTGAACATACCAGCAATATGGTCAGTAGCACCAGAATCGACAATCAAGGAATGATGTGAGGCATGGTGGGCAGATGATTCAGTACCTGAAGTAGATGAGACAACATTGGAAACCTCAGAGGATTGAAGGCGCTCCAGTTGTTGTATCAAGTTCATGTCATGTCGAGTAACAGGGGCACTATCACTAGTAAGGTTGTCAAAATCGCACGATTGGCGAGTCGAATTGTGCGATTCAGCTCGAATCGGGGGGTGAAACGACTCGAGTCGCATCAAATATCGAAATCTTTTAAAACCGTGCAATTTTTCGTCGACTTGTGGATAGCACGTATAATGACCCGACCCCCATTCATTTTTCTTCAATTTTCCTCTTTGGAAAAGCCCTTCCAGCAGTGGGAACCAAGTCTTCCACAATTCCCAAACATTCAAATCCTTTGGTTCATGTGCTTGGATCGGATCAAGCTTCCCTCCCAAGTTCTTCTCCGGTGTTTTTCTCTACAAAGAGGTAAGAAGACCATGATTCTCTTCATTTCCTCTTTTTATTAGGAGAGTTTGAGGGGTGGGGTGAAGTAAATCGGGAAAAGAGGCTCAAACCATGTTGGGAAGGAGAAATCATGGAGATAAGTTAGGGGATTTTTGACCTAGGGTTGGAAAAGAAGTGATTGGAGCCTCCCCTTTGAGTTGTATGACCCAATGAAGAAATTAATTTGGGGAAAATGTCCAAGGTTAGGGTAGATGCGTGGGAGGAGTGATTTTAGAGGTTAATTTGGGGAGAAGGTTTCCTTATTTGCTTCAAATTGCTTATGGGGACTAAGACCTTGTGTTGTGCATGTATTTTTACCCTCTTGATGCATATAGGAAAATGATTGTTATGTCATTCCTGTGTAGAGAAGCTATCGGACCAGCTGAAGTAGACTTCCCTTCACGAGTTGGGGACTCGAATCCTCCGATACGACTTTAGGTGAGGGAAACTCCACCTTGATTTGTATGCTGAAATTGATTGCAACGCATGGACTTGATCAAAAGATTTTGATGAGCATGTTGAGGTGTGTTAAGTAATGTATTAGCAAGTGGGTCTTGAAGCATGTGCTGTTATGTGTGAGCATGATAAATTCATGTATGACATAGGTGAGACAATTCTTGTGAAATTGTATGGGTTTGAATATCTTATAAGGTGCTAGTAGGTGATTATGTTGGAGCACATATGGAATGCCATGAGAGGTGTGTGGCATATGATTTTGTGCTAAGAATGCTTTACGTGTTTAAGATATGTGTAATACGTTTGATAAATGATGATTAGGAGTGATGTACTGTGGAATGGAATGGGTATTGCATGGCATATTGTGTAGTGAGGGATCTTTCCCCTATCATTGCATTCTAAGTGTTTGATAGAATGTATGAATGAATGAAAAATGGTGATGATTGTATAATGTAGTTCTTGAGACTTGTAATTAAATTCTAATGTGTATAATTCTTCTTACAAAGAAGAGGGAGGTGTAGTGTATGTTGTGCGGCCTCATATGTAGTAATGAGACATTGCATGTGTTGTGTGGTGATCTAAGTGAATCACAATCATAAAATAACATCATGGGTTGTTATTTAAGGTACCTCTTTGTGGGTTCAGATGTTGGGTACCACTTCGTGGATATTAGTAGTATGGGTATCTCTATGTGGCACTAAAAGGGATACCTCTGTGTGGAATACAAATGGAGTTTGTTTAAATGTAGTTACCATGGAAGTTTTGCATTATCTTGTCATGCATCTTGTTTATGTCCTTAATGTGCTTTCTTTGTCGTGCTCTTTTACGTGATGATAAATTATGGTGGACTAACCCCTCGTAGGTGCAGGAACCGTGTTGGAGAAGGGGTCCAATGGACCCCATTCACTGAGGCAAAGTCAACCGGAAGCAGTGCCAGCTTTGTATTTTGTTTGCCCTTGTATTTGAATGTAATAATTATTGGGGAACAAAATGGTTGAATCATGAAGCTTAATGGGTATGTTTTGAAATATGTAAATGTGAATGTTGGGGTTTATCTTATGACGTTATGGCAGTGCTTAGTCACGGGCCCGGGTTAGGGTCGTGATCGTAGACTCGCACGATTCACATGGACCTCTGTTTTTAATTTTTTCTGTTCTTTTTTTTTCTTAAAAAAAAAAAATATATATATATATATATTTTTTTTTTTTTTTTTCTGTTCTTTTTCTTATTTCTTAATCTACTGTTTTGAAAATCTTCTCTTCTTCTCTTCCTCTCTAATTACATCAGTTTCTATTCGTTTTTCTTTTCTTGATTCGTAGGACATTCTGTTTTTCCTTTTTTCTATTCTTTTGTTTATTTCTTATTCTATTGCTTCTGTTTTCGTTTTTTCTATTCCCTCTAATAAAAAAATTTGTCGACTTCCGAACGAGGCCAATGGGAATGGGATCACCAGTAAATATCTGACAATCAGGCTCCACAAAACTAATACAAGTATCCAACATTATTGTACAACATACTATTATTGGACACCATACAATATATTATATATTGTTATATAGTATTACAGTATACTATATTTGTATTATAGTATACTGTTATACAATATGTACATAATATTGCATATTTATATTTAAATATCATATTAATATAGTTTTATTCTATCTTTTTTATGATTGTTTGCATATTTACATACATATTATGAGGAATTGAACAAAACGTCATGAATCTTACGATTCTACGATTTACGATTCACACCTCTAGACCGATTCACGATACGATTAGTTTTTGATAACCTTGATCACTAGCCATATCAGAGGAAGGAGCAGTAGGTGCAGTGGAGAGATTGGGTTGCTTAGGTCGCCCATGTAACTTGTACCAGGAGTCAATGTTATGGTTATTCAGCTTGCAATAGGTGCAGAACCGGTTCCCCTTCTTTCGTGAGCCATTAGTATCCTTTCGAGGATCAAAAGAGGGATCATTGCCATGGGAAGCTGGAGGCCCATGAGTCGGAGAAGGCACGGAAGAATGAGCAGTTACAAGGATAAAGCGTTCAGCCAGCATAAAAGTCATAACAAGGCAACGCCTATTATCACGAAGTAAGAGCACAGTTGACCACATCTAGAGAGGAGAGAAGTTGTTGCCCAACAATTTGGGCCCCTGTAGGCTTAAACTCAGAGTTAAGGCCAACTAAGAAATCGAAAATCCGTTGCTTCAACGTACTTCTGAAACTTCAGAATATCTGTAGGATCTTTAAATGTAAGGGATTGAAGTTGATCCAACTCCAACCAACAAGACTGCATAATCGAATAGTACTGGATAAGGGACAACTCCCCATGTCTGAGAGTGGCAGCGGTCTGAGATAATTCATACATACGGGCGAAGTTATCTCCATCAGAGTACAGAGTCTTCACAGTGTCCCAGACAGCTTTAGCAGTGGGAAGTTTATAAACCAGACGTCATACATGAGCTTCTATAGAGTGAAGAAGCCAAGCCTGAACTAGGGAGTTATTCGCAGTCCAGGAAGAGAAGGTAGAATCAATCTTAGCCGGTTTGGGAGCAGTACCATCGATATACAAAGAAAGTTGCCTCGCATTTAAGAACATTGTGGCAGAATGAGACCACTCAAAGTAATTGGTCTATTCAGCAACACCGTCGTGATCCAACCAATCGGTGGAGAGCCAGAAAAGGCCACATCTGGAATAGGAGCAGGAGTAGATGTAGAAGATGATGTCATGGGGCTGATTCAGTATCCAAATCAAAGAAAGGTCACAAATACCGTCCTAAGGCGAAGAGTGCGCAATCAAATCTGAGAAGAAGAGGTGGACGTGGACCCCACATGACACTATCTGAATATAAAATCCTCACAGATACAATAGAGATGCAGGGCGAAAATGTAGGAGAAGAACCCAGATGTAAACAGGCCAGGACCGTCCAGATCCAGCAATAAAAAAAAGACCCAAAACTTGGTACAAAGTCGTCTCTGGTAACAAGAAGAAGAAAGCCCCAAAAGTGGGTCACATCATTGAGGGAAGGAGTTTAGCCAAGTGCGATGAAGGCACAGGTCAAGGGCGATCCTAGGAGGCTTGATCGAAAGCCTAAAAGCGAGCCAAGAGATCCAAGCAGGAGAACCCGGAAAACCCAGGTGACTGTTGTCACAGGCAGTTACTTGAAGAAGCAAAGCAGAGGGGCCCACCGGTGTTGGAAGGTGGACCAAC
This sequence comes from Chimonanthus salicifolius, assembly GCA_013350335.1. Classification (NCBI taxonomy): domain Eukaryota; kingdom Viridiplantae; phylum Streptophyta; class Magnoliopsida; order Laurales; family Calycanthaceae; genus Chimonanthus; species Chimonanthus salicifolius. Next base: position 20,444,798 of record CM023534.1, read on the forward strand.
CTGGTAGAGATTGAAACCAAGGTTAGGGGTGAACTCAGTAGTGGTTGCTGGAGGGAGATTGGAGACTTGAGGAAGTAGATCTAAGTAGAGACATCCAAATCTAGGGTTTTTCCAAGCGGAAATAGCCCTGCGGAAAAATTGGCGTAAGACAGCAGTAATAGCTACTGATAGCCAAGCAGGCACCACCAAGGCAAAGATCTGGAAGAAACGGTGGGATCCTGGGAGGTTTCCACCGACAGATGTGTCGCCGAGGAAGGGTGGGGCTGCCAAGAATGAAGGCTACAATGGGAGGAACCAGCGGCAGACTGCATAACTTGAAAACAACGGAAGAAAACTGTAGAAATCGTTGGAAAAAAAACTGCAAGATGAAAGGGAAGAGCAGTTCCACTACAGATCCTCAGAGATCGGGGCCGAAAAGGACACCGGAATCTGGCGATTGACAGGAACGCCAATGAGGAATATTAACAATGGAAGAAAGAAACTCCTTACAACAGTCCAGAAAATCGTTCTAGCTGATACCATGTAAAAAAAGAGAATAAAGAAAAGAGATTGGAGAAGAAAATATCTGAATATTGTATTGATTGTGTGTCTATACACTGAATGGTTACATGTATGTATAAAAGAATGAGAGTTAATCTAGGTATCTATATTAGGAAAAGAATAACACAATGTTTATCTACAATCAATTACACAACAAATGAGATTTTGGTCAACTCTGCTCTGACGTGGATCCCATAACACCTTATGTCCTCTGACGTGGTTCCCACAACAATTGAATACAATGGATGCCGGTGGGCCCTGGCTTTCCTGTTGCTGCCACGTCTACATTGAACTTCATAACATTCTGTTCTAGAGGTCTCCATTGTTCTTTAGGCTTCGCTTCTAAACCCCTCCATACATTCCTCCTACGATGATAAGAGATCCATAAGTCTAAGGCCACTAAACTCTTTACTAGACAGAAGCCACACACAAAGTCTCCATTTTATTGTTTGAAAAAGTTCACTCCTATCTATTGATTTTCCATAAAAAATTCTGGAGTTTCTTTCTTTCCAAATGGTCCACAGGATGACTGTTAGGATAGTCTTTCATGCAAGTTTAAACCTTGGAGTAAGCCTTGAGGTAAACCACGCTTCCGAAGACCCAACACAAGTTCTATCAAACACCCAGACAGCTTTAAATAGATTCGCAAAATTAGTCCAAAGGCTTCTAGCCAGTGGCCAACCAATAAAGAGGTGATCGTCGTCTTCCTCCACTGTGTTGCATATGGGGCAAATGGGGTCCTCCTCCTCGTAGAGCACTCCTCTTTGAGTTTCGTTCTAGTTAAGACCCTCCCTTTTAGAACCCACCAAACAAAAACTTGGATCCTTGAGGAGGAGGGTGGGGCCTATCCAAGCCACGTTGGTTGTGGGTAACTCGTTGGACTCATTGTAGAACCGATTCTACCACTGCCTTGATCTAGAAATTGCCCGATGAATCCCCAGTCCAAGCCAGTTCATCTTTTTCTCTTGGTGAGATTGGGCACTCCTCTAACTAACCTAAGAGGTCCCTTCTACTGTATTCTTCAAAAGTCTGCAGCTTCCTTCTAAAACCCAGATGCCAGGAGACTAGGTGACCCTCAAGTTTGTAGCAATCTTGTACTAACATTCTTTTATTCCTTGAAATCCTATAGAGTCTAGGCAAAACTTCTGTAAAGGCCACTCTCCTAGCCAAAGATCTTTCCAGAACAACGATCTATCCCCTTTTCCAACCAAAATTCTAGTGTTGTCCCTAAAAATACTTCGTGCCTCCTCTTCACCTTGTCCTAACCTCCACCAAGATCTAATCATCATTGACCCTCTCTTTTCCACCATGCTACTTAGGAACCAACCATTAGTCTCCTCTAGACCCTATTTGGCTGACAAGATTTGGACCCAAAAGGCATCACGTTCCCTCATAAATCTCCATACCCACTTGCACAAAAGAGCTTGATTCCTTAACCTTAGAGGGAATCATCCTAGACCTCCCTTCGATTTAGGTTTGATTATTTCCGACCAAATATACCTTCTTTTTTGTCTCTCTCCCCACAAAAAATTCCTAAAAAGCCTCTCAATTCTCTTCACAACTCTTTTTGGCATTTCGACAAAAACACAAATAGTGAATTGGAAGATTCATCAACACTAATTTGATAAGGGTAACCCGCCCCCCAAGAGAAAGATACTTTCTTCCCCACCCATCTAGCCTTCTTTCCACTTTTTCAATGACTAGGGGGACCAGAAAGTTTTGCTTCTTGGGTTCCCCACCCATGGATAATCCCAGATATGTGAAGGGAAGCTTTCCTACGCTACAACATGTTCCTTCTGCAAGGTCCTTAGCTAAATCGATTCCAATGATAGTACTTTTGTCCAAGGTTGTCAAAATTGCACGATTCGATTCGACTCGAATCGAGGGGTATCACGATTCAACTCGCATCAAGTATCGAAATTCCTAAAAACTATACGATTTTTCAGTGAATCGTAAATCGTGCTGATTCGACTCGTATAAATCGTAGTCGTGCACGATTCATACGGGAGAAGGAGAGGAAGAGCAATAGACAGTTTTTTTGAAAAAAATAAAGAAATTTTGGAAAAACAAAGCCTAATTTTTTGCATGATACTTATTTAAGTATAACTCTTCTATCGTTACAGATCTCTCTCTCTCTCTCACAAAACGAAAATATATACTACCCTAATTGGAGTTTACATAAGACGCAATGTGAAATTACAATATTTCCCTCAACTAAACATCTATTCTCTTCTTCTAAAAATCTTCTTCCATTTTCTTTCTCTGTTGTCGTTTTTCTTCTTCTTCTCTTCTTATCCTCACGTCTTCCGCCCCTGTCTTCCATCTCTTGATAGTTCTTCTCTTTTTCTATTCGTTTTTCTTATTTATGATTCACATAGACCTACGTGTATGAAATAAAGGTGATGTAGTTAAGTTGCAGGTAACATCTTTTCTACCACTATTCTGTTTGGTTGTTTTCATTTTTTTTATTTCTTTTCTTCTAATGTTCTGCTCTTTTTGTTTTTCCTATGTTATCATTCGCATGACTTATGCAATGGTATGTACGCAATAAATTTCATGAAATAATAATAGAATTAAGTTTGCAGGTCAACAATATCCCTTCCACAGTCATACAGTATATTGTATGGTGTATAATAGTATATTGTTATATTGTATAATGTATGGTGTACAATATACTGTATTTTGGAATGTAAAAACATGACTTCTAATCCATTCTTATGAATCTTACGATTGTACAATTTACGATTCACTGTTCACACCCTTAGACTGATTTACGATACGATTTGATTTTAACAACCTTGTTTATGCCCAAGTTGATTCTAAGCCCCGATGCTAATTTTTAAAACATCTAAGAATGGCCTTGTAACCCAAGAACTCCTGATGAACCGGTTCACAGAAAAACAATGTGACGCTTGCAAATTGTAGGTGTGTAACTATGGGGCCAACCGGTGCCACTTTGATGCCTTTGACTACTCCCATCTCTGTAGCTTTCTCTATTAACTTGTTCAGGCTTTCCCCAATTAAAGTGAAAATGAAGGGAGATAATGATCTCCTTGCCTTAAACCCTTGTTTGCCTGTATAGGTTGTGTTGGGGAACTATGGACCAGGATGGAATAAGAGGTGTCCTCAATACATGCCTTCATCCACTTACACCACAAACTCCCAAAGCCCATCCTAACAAAGAGGTATTCCACAAATGACTAGTCCAAAATCATAAGCCTTCTCTATATCAATTTTAAATAGGAGACATGGTTTCTTCTATTTGCATCTCATGTGGACTAGTTCATTGACAATTAGGATCCCATCCAAAATTTGTCTATCCTCCACAAATGCTCCTTGAGATTCACCTATAATTTCAGGCAACACCTTTCTCAATCGTTCCGCTAGAACTTTTGATAAGAATTTATAAACACTCCCTGAGCAGACTAATTGGCCGGTAGTGGGAGAGTTCTGTTAGGCCCTCCCGCTTCGGAATTAGGGTGATAAATGCATTCTTCAATCTCTTAGTGAAAATTCCATTTCGGTGAAATTCCTTGAAGACCTTAAGAAAATCCAAACCCACGGTATCCCAACATGCTTTGAAGAAATTAAAATTAAAACCATCCGATCCCGGAGCCTTATCCCCCCCTAAATCCTCCATCGCAACTTTGATCTCTTCTTTAGTGAACTCAGCTTCTAAACTAGTAGCGTTCTCTTTGCTGATCCTCCTAAACTGAATTCCATCCAAAGTAGGTCCACGGGAACCTCTATCAGACAATGAGGCGGAAGAAAGCTTAGCAAAAGGGGATCTAGGATAGATAGGCAGATGATCAAGTGAAAACCCATATTAGGGGGGTAGGCAAATGCATATATGATGGGAGGGTGGGTAAGACAAAACCGAGGAAAGGATCGCAAAGGAAAGAAGAAAAGAGAGAGTTCAAGAAAGAAAGTACCCGAGCTAACAGATAGACAAAGCCTCGGCTCTCAGTCCTAGAATATGGTGAAGTGCCTGAAAGTGAGAGTCGGTTGAACTGTTGGAGATTCTGGGGATAAGAAAGATCCGCAACTGATGGTCCTCAAAATCTGTCGTGAAAGGAAACTGCTAAGGCCAAGGGAGAGGAGAGAAGCCTGCAAAGGTAACCGTGATCGCCGCAATCCTTTCTGAGGTGATGGAGAAGAATTTGGGATGTCTCAACATAGAAGAATTGTGATCCAAAATAGTCCAAGGAGATCGACTAAGTGTCCTGATGTCGAAGATGGGAGAGAAACAGTCTATGAAGGACCCAAAATCAGCCCGAGTCCAAGTAGCCTGATAGTCAAGACCTACAACCTGAAAGACAAGTCTGGAGAAAACACCACAATACCTGTGTAACAAGGGGTCAGAAAAAGGAAAAACAAAAAAAGACGAAGGAGAGATAGTACCCAGATCTGAGGCCAAAGATGAGGAGCTGACAAGAGGGGAGTCGGGAGAGAGGGCAGAGAGGGAGGGGGCCAGAGGCGGAAGCACAAGAGAAAACCGGAAGATAGCTAAGAAATGAAGTTCGACTGCCTCCCTAATCTCGTTCTTATCTACTATGCGACGACCATCTGACACTAGATCTAATATTGTTTACCGCTTTCCGAACATTGGCACATCTATGAAAATACTTGGTATTGTCGCCTTCATTCAACTAGAGAGCTCTAGATCTTTGTCGTTGCTCCACTTCTTTCAATCGAAGGCAATCCCAAAGATTAGCCTTACTTTTTTTCCTATCTTCAAGTTCGTACTCTTCCTCCTCCAACCTATTCCACCGTTCCAACTCCTGAACGATTGCCTCTTTTCTTTCCTTTACTGGTCCCCCAATTGATTTAACCCAATCTTTGATTTTAGACTTCAAGAGGATAAGTTTTTTAGAAATCACGAAGCCTCCCCTTCCCACCATTCCTTCACCAATCTAGTGAAATTCGGGTCCTCTAGCCAAGCATTACTAAAGCGAAAAGGCTTAGGGCCCCAATCTATTTCCTCTGTATCGAACAATACTGGACAATGGTCCGAGATAGAGCTAAAGAGCTTAATCTGGCTGGTGTTGGGGAATAATGAGTCCCATTCCGAAGATGTGAGGAATCTATCCAATCTGCTCATGGAGATCCTAGCTTTTCCATTACTCCAAGTAAACGGACACCGATAAGTGGGAAATCAGATAGCTTGTTTCTGGAGATGAATTCGAAGAAGTCTAACATCCCTCTTGTGTAGCCCCTCCCACCTTTCTTCTCTGGTGGATATCTTACAATGTTGAAGTCTCCACCCAGACACCAAATGCGATAACTCCAACAATGTACATCATCCAATTCAACCCACAAAGCCTCCCGCTCTCTTTCTGTGTTAGGGCCATAAACATTTGTGAAGCAAACCTCCACACCCTCATTGACAAGCATTCCTTTAATTGATATTGATCTAAGATTTTGTCTTCTTGAGGAGACTTGAAAAAGTGCAGGATTCCATAGCATGAGCAGCCCACCTGCCAAACCCTCTACTGGTTTGCTGAAGAAATCGACATCCGATGTGCCCCAAATTTCTCTGATGAAAGAAATATTGCGTTCTTCTCTCTTAGTCTCTTGGATGAGTAACACATTCCAACTAAGAATCTTCACGAGGAACAACTTCAATCCCCTCAATTGTCCCTGGACATCCTCCTTCATCTTCAATAGGATTGAGGACAGACTCTCTTCCAACCAGTCATTAAACCTTTCTGATGCTAATTCCTTGTCTCCCCAACTCAGCCACCTGCCTCTGTTATCTTCTGTAGTAAGTTTTGAGGGCAACATTCTTGCTAAACTGTCTCCTTGGGACTCTGGTCATCTTAGATGATGAACGATCTTGAACTTTGTTGCTTCGATGTCCTTTACTGCCTAAGAAATATTGCTGAAACTAATCCCTATTCTTTTTCCAATTTTGAGAATTTCTTCAGTATCCTTTATTGCATATCCTTTTTTCCCAATTCTTGGATATTTTTTTATCTGCTATTTTTTATTTTTCTAGTTTTTCCTGGAAAAGATTCAGCAATGATTCTCCATCTTCTTCCTATAACCACTCCCATAACCTTTTTCCCCTGATTTTTCTTCATTGGGTTTCTTCGTCACAGTCCCTGCAGAGACGGAAGCTACTGCAGAGAGTTGGCCTTCGTATTGATGGGTCTCTGGTCCTAGACCTTCTGTTATGAAAGGCCTGGTCTCAGGTGGTCGTGGGCCTCTGTCTCCTGTTTGGATGTTGTTGGGCTTGAGTTAGAACAAGGCCTGGGCTTGTGAGCTCCAAGAGACTGGCCCAGGGCCCAATCTCTGATGAGGTGACCTGTATTTTCCCAAACACGCTCCAAGCATGCCAACTTTTCCCCAGCTTCCAATAAAAGGGAATGCATGCATTTAATTGGCCATTCTCCTCTTCCCTCTGCGACGATTTCCCCTCATTGGCTCTCGACGACAGCTCTTGCATGAGATTCGATTAGCTCTTCCCCTCTGCCTTCTGCGATATCTCCTGATTGGCTCTCCGTTGTTGCCCCTCTGTCTTTCCATTGCCCATCGCAGCCTTGGGTTTCGCAGACCCTGCATGGTGGACACGTGTCCCTTCTCTCCTCGAGGATTGCACCTGGCAAGCCGACGGAAGCTCCAACTGCAAACGAGTGCCAAAAAACTGCTCCGGCGATGGAAACTCCTTGGTTTTCACTTGCAGAGACTCTATAGTTTCTAAAACTGCAACATCATAGCAAGACCCGTTCAGATTGAGCTTCACTAGAGGGGGCACACGATCCGTGACTTTCAATTCAAGTAGTAAATTGAGAGAAGAATAGTCCTCTTTGTTCAGGTTGCACGAATCCACTTCTAGGACTCTGCCGATCTTCCCTCCAAAAGCATGCATCAACTCCTCTGTCTAGCCTTGAAAAGGATATCCAGAACACCTGATCCATGTCTTTCGTGTGTGCTGGAATGCATTTGGAGCCCATCGTCCTCTGATTTACATTTGCTCAAGGTCAGAGGAAGTTTCCAAGAAAGCCTCCATCTCCGTTTCTGGACTGAAACACACAAGGAAGCATCCATCACCCAACTTGCTAACTTTAGGATTGAGGATTTCCCTGTGGAGTAGAAGATTTAACAATTCTGGTTGGTTCTGGTCTCCTTGTATCGTGATAATGACGGACATGGATAGCCAATTCCTCAGGTCTCTCTCCTACGCAAGTGGGATCATCAGATCTATCACTTTGGATTCCTGCACAACCTTGCTATGCCCAAATGAAGACACCACGTTTGCACACCTCCGATTGGTAAGGGTCTTAGGAGGGCCAGTGTTTGAAGATGTGCCTTCTCCTCTGAATGGTCCAAGAACAGCCTTCACCGCTGCCTATTTCCTTGGTTCATCTGCCCTTTGGAAGTAGGCGAGATTCACCTGCAGACGACAACCTTCCACATTATGACCATTGAGCTCCCGAAAAGCTTTTCCTGTTAGTTCACCACTTCTTAGTGTCACGAAGATGAAAGTGCGACCTGCAGCATCCTTCTTCCTCAGAACAAAAATATCTAGAATTGTTCCCCATCGACGGAAGAGCCACATGAACTAACTCTAGGTAGTGAGGTCTGGGAGATTCCCTACAAACAAAGTGACTGAAGCATCTTCTCTGGAAATCCCGTGTCTCCGTCTCCTTGGTTGTTGCCACCCATCGCCTTCCGCTGACTCCCGACGTATCTCCAAGTCTTGTCGCTGGCCACTGGAGAGCCAGTGGTGATCCGCTCCTCCATCTTCTCTATGAACCTGTCTAGTACTCTCACCCTCTCATTTTTTTTCTAATGCCAACTATTCGTTAGTTTCTATGCACTTGCTTACATATATGTCTCTTGTCAAATTTTGTAAAGCTTTTGGACCTACGGTTAGATGGATCAAATGAAGTACTTGATTAGGAAGTCAGTGATGTTCATCACCCCCCTCTCGTTTTATCTAAGCAATGGTGGATCCAAGACTTTAACATAATCTATTAAAGATTAACGAACAGTTTGGGTTTTTCACAAGTAGGCCCCACATGTCCCAACTATTGCATCTGTTGCATGCCTACCATTAGGACTTTGTGAAGGGAAACAGATCGTAACTTTGATGCAGAAGATCCATTGGATATGGAGGGCCTCCCATCAACTCATTGGCTTTCCCTATATCCACCCTAGAAGATCTAGTTGTCCAGCCCGAGCCTGGAAAATAACCAAATTTGGCTAAACACTTTGCCCTTCCGAAAAAAAAAGGTTAAACACTTCATCCTTTGCCCATTGGGATCATTAGATCAAGCCTCAGTTTACCTTCTTTAAATTTTCTTTTTGTCTCTACTTTTGGGTGGACCTGCAGGTGGATCTGCCTGTGGGTAGGAAAGTTGGGGACTTCTGATTTTCTATAGGGTTTAGGGTTTAGCTTTCACATTGAGCCTCTACACATAAATAGCAATCCATAGCCTCAAGTCAAGAAATGCCATTTAAAAAATAAAAACAAGTGACAGACATGTCTATCATTTAATGACTACAGACTTACTGAGTATTATTACCTGATAGTTTCTAAAAACAAATGGCTGGGCTGGCATCACACTAACAAGAGTTGATACAACAAAAAGTTTGGGAATGCCTTTTACAGCCGTCTCTATTAAAAGGTCACCATCCTCATCAGCACACATCTCTTTGAGCAACCTTTCAAACTGATCTGCACTGTGCTGCAAGATAGTTCATGGTAAGGTGACATGTCATTAGAAGTATGCAAAAGGGAAAAAAATTAGGGGAAAAAACATATCATACCTTAGACCCATGGACAACAACTCTAAAGCTCTGAGATGAACTCTTATAAAGTTGATCCAACTTCTCTCTCCAGGTTGCAGCTTCATCTTTTGGGATAGGTTCCGCAAAAACAAGTTTTCCTGTGAAACCCCAATTGCAAAATGGTGGTAGACAGATCAAATCAGTAAGTGAAAGTTTTCCTGAGTCAAAATGGCATATCATGTATCAAATTTCAGAGAATGTACCAAGTTTTTTGTATATCTCCTCACACTGATCCAAGGTCATCTGTTTCATTCCAAGAGCAATAGCAAGCATACCACCAGTCGATGTCCCACATATAAGGTCAAACATCTCATGGATACGCTTTCCAGTTCCTTGCTCTATCTGTTTCAGAATCAGGACAGTTGCCAAACCTTTCATGCCACCCCCATCCATAGAGAGTATGCGCAATCCTTGCTTCCCAACCTGCCGGCCTTTTATTGCTCGTCGTAGAATCTCATTCTCTCCTGAATAGGTAGGCAGAGCAGAAATACATAATTCAGATATAGAGAATTACAGTCTACAGCCAAACAAAAGACACCAATAAAACAGGAATGTCAACAAATAAATTTAGAAAACAAACCAAGAATTGCTAAAGCACGTGCTGCAGCTTTTTTCACCCGTGGCTCAGGTGCAACTGTCAAGCGTATTAGAAGTTCACGTAAGCTTTCAGAAGTGGCTAGAGTGCGGCGATTCTCCAAACAGAAAGCCAAATTTCCCACAGCTAAAAGCGCTAATCTTTGTACCTAATAAAAGGCAATGAACTATGAAAGGTTTCCATAAAAGAATAATAAAAAGAACAACTGGTTGCCTCCCGCCTCAGGAAGCGGAAGGTTGCGGGTTCGATACTTTAATTTTGTTCACCAACAATTCAAAATTTGCACAAACTCATCTGACATTCACACATGAAACAAGTGATTCTAACCATCAATCAGAAGCCATCAAATTAAAAGCTCAGAAAAATTTGTCACTGGTCTAAATTCAACAAGAAAAATAGGTAGTTAGGACCATCAATCACCATGATTTGCCTGCCCAAATACAATCCATATGTAAAGGGCCCACTACTTGGGTAATCTGCATTAGTATGTGACTTGTATGACAGATGAGTTGTGACAAAGATGTCAGACTTGGGGCCAGAGAGAGAGAGAGAGTAAATGAGGGTCAGGACCAAATGAAAGTTGTAAAATGTGATGCAAAAACTCACCTCTGCATTTTTATGTGCACATAGTCCTTTAAGTGATTTAAGTACATCTTTAGTCAGCATCTTTTGAGCAACAGTATCAGAAGCAAACGCTAAGTTGACTACAACTTGCAAGACAGAAATTAATTCATCTGCAGCAACTGATTTCATAACTGATTCAATTGGTTGCATAATGTCAGATTTTATAAGTTGCATTGCCAGAGAAACATCAGCAGCAAACGATGAAAGAGCCGAGCATGCTTGCTCAACCTGCAATATAATGGAACAATTACTAACATATGACGAAATAGTATAACACTGTTCAGTCAAAAGAGATGAGAGATTAGGACCACCGATTTAAAGTTTTAAACAGTTCATCTGCTCAGCTACATCAAGGCATAGGCCATGCTTAACATCTCCCCCATAGATGGATTCAAGCTTGGTGGTGCCTTAAAAATAAAGTGCAGAAACGGGCAACAAATAAAAGCACAAGATTGGACAATATGGATCACTCTATGGTGATAATTGGGGCAATCTGTAATCCACAGTGGGATAAATAGACCATCATTCAAACAGCTTGGGTCACCAAAAGATGGGCCTGACATATACAACTGGCACAACCAAGAAAATGGCAAAACTGAACATTGCATGTTTCATCTTTAGTAGTAAAAGTTGTATTTATGTCAAGGGGCTTAAATTGACTCAAATACCAATGGTCACCTACATACCACATGAAGGTCTTCACTGCTTATCATACTTATAAGCTGTCGAACAGCATTTTCGTCTTTACTAATAGCAGCACGGTTCCCATGATCAAGCATGATTTTAGACAGTGCAGATGCAAGTAAAGGGTGATGACATGAGGAAAACCGGAAAATGAGCGAGAAGAAGGCACTCAGTTTGTGTCTAGATGCAATAAAATAGGAGCTGTTCTCTGTCTGCAGTCACAAAATAAAAATGATAATAACAATAAAAACATCAGAAACAGTAGAAGCGAAATAACATAGATACAAGATAAGTATCTTATTAGAGCAAATCTCAATGACATTAGCATGTCACTTATTACCTCAATTTGAACAAAAACTGATTTTAGATTCTCATCAGCCTCAATTCTGATATTCGCGAGAGACAAGTGGCGAAGCTTGTGCAAAGGTAAAATCTCCGGAAGAAACTCAAGAGGATTACCAAATAGCCTTAAAATACGCAGCTCGGCCATAGCTCTGCATTCAACTGAAGAAAAATGTTATATCTAGATGTAAACATTTAGATGATATTTAGGCTCAAAGTCTATAGGGTTCCTGCTTTTCATAAGGAAACAGCTTTACTTTCGTTGTTTGCAGGTTCAGCCACAGATTACAACTGGAATTTTCAAAAAGAACTGGATATGTCAAAAGTTGCATATTCCAGGAGAACCATGCCAATGACAACGTACTTGCCAATAAATTGGAGCAGCACCACTGAAACCTGATTTCTGAAAAGATGGATTCCCCAAAACTTTCACTGTGAAAATTTATACGCAACAGCAAACAGATACATAGTGAAATGATGCAAAAGCTTATTCAAATAGATCAGTTCCCATTAAATGACCTGAAATCCAAAAGGGGGCGGACCAGTCTGTTGTGTTCCAGTGATAGCTCCACCAGGCCAACGCACTGCCTCAGCTCTACTGCTTACAGGTTTTCCAAGGGCCACACAAAAGGATAAATGTATGCAAAAGATGAATTAGTACAGAAGTCCTGAACCAGGGAATATTGTGACACAGGCTTTACCATTACCATCTGTATGAAGTTCACATTAAAATTCCAAAATTACCAGGAATAGAAACGAGCATGTTGTTGTCTACTCTAAGTACTTTCAAATTCTTGAGGTTAGCAAGCTCTGGTGGCAAAACTGATAGTTTATTGTTATCCAGATATAATTTCTCGAGAAGCGGCAACCTAGTTAACTCGACTGGAAGTACCTGATAATAATTCCAACAGATGAAATTAAGAAGCGTATGAAAAAAATTGAATTTTTTATTCTAATGAAATAAATCTTTCCTACAAGAAATAGAAATGGCACAAAGAGATGCAGAGGTAGAGAGATACAACCTCAAACCTCTAAATAAAAGAAATTTGAATGTAGAACAAAGACAGCGGTGAAGGGAAAGAAAAAGCTCACCACTAACAAATAAAATAACAGGAAAGGAAAAGTAGACTATCAATTTAAGTAATTACCTTGAATTTATCAGTACCATAATAATTATAACAATGTTTTCTTTTCTGAAAGGTAAATATTCAACACTATTTTCTTTTTCTTTTTTGAAAGGTAACTTCATTAAATCATAAAGGAGAGACAAGAAAGCAAGCCAAAAGAAGCCCACCAAAACAGAATAACATAATCCCTCCCCATAATTACAAGAATTTATTTACAACTTCCACAACTAAAGTCAACCCCTGCCGAGCCATTTCATCTACAGCCGAGCTTGCCGATTGAGGAGCCCAAGCAACCTTAAAACTAAAGGAAACAATAATATGCCGAATCCTTTCTCATTTGTCCAAGAAAATCCACATACATTGGGACCCTAGCACTCACCCAACAACTACCCGAGAATCACCTTCTACAATACTCCCATAAACTTCTAACTCCTCCAACTCCAAAATGTCTCACCATAAGGCAAACAATTCCACTTCAATTACTAAACCATTAGAAATCGAACCAACAAAGGAAAGCACTGTAGACCTCGAATCATTACGGATGACCCCTCCATACCCTGCCAAACCAATATCTTGCTTACAACTTCCATCAAAATTAAGCTTGAGAAGCTCGCTAGCAGGAGGAGTCCAAGGAACTTGATGACTAGACTCCAAGTGGTGTGTAGCCGAATCTACAAAAGCCAATCTCTGCACAAATCTGAAACAGTAACTCCCTGGAACTTAGACGACCCTACCAATCACCAAGCCACCCGAAGCTTAATAATATCCAGGAGGGACAAAACAAAACACTCCTTACCATGGAAGACCCTTTTTATTACGTTTAAGCCAAATGGACCAAACAATACTCAAGACAGTCGCATTCCACAGACAACGACGAAAAGAGCTTCTAGTCACCACCACCTCTTCATTAAACAACTCAACCCACCTACGTGGCAAGCAAAAGGCAATACCCAACAGCTGGAAGAAGTGCATCCAAATCTGATGAGAGAATTGACAATGGAGCAGTAGATGATTAACGGACTCCGCATCCAATAAACACAACGGACAGTCATTCACAATAATCATCTTCCGCAAACTGAAGATTGTCAATATTTTCTACAACCAGCAAGCCAACCAAACAACTTCACTTTGAGGGGAGAAACCCACAGCCAAATTTTAGGATGAGTGGAAGGAACATCACCAATCAACAATAATTACTTACAAAAAGATTGTACAGAGAATAAACTATGAGGATCGATCTCCCAAATCCACATATCCTTCCCATAGCCCATCACAAAGAGGTTTCCAAAAGATTCATTGACGACATCCATCCTTCTACCATCCAGTCCTCCAACTCCCTCCGAAACTGAAGAGTCCAAACTACCTTTTTTGAATTACGTCATAGCACTCTGTAACCGTGGCTTCCTTATTTGCTGTAGAGAGAAAAGCATAGGGAATGATTGGGCCAAAGGAGCATCACCCAACCATTTATCCAACCAAAAGAAGATGTCCTCACCTGAATACACACGGTATCTAATATGCCGAACAAAGACCATTGCCACGGAGCAAACACCCTTCCAAAAGCCTGAATCTCTCCCATTAGCATTTGCAATCCTCCATCCACAGCCCTGCAACCTATATTTTCTTCGGATAATATCCTTCCAAAGACCATCGGAAGAATCACCCAACCGCCACAACCACTTTCCTAGCAAAGCATCATTAAACTGACAAAGAAGTAAAATCTCAAGTCTACCTTCCTCTTTAGGTTTGCACACATGAGACAAACTAACCAAATGGATTTTCCGCTTTCATTATCATCATTCCACAAGAATTAAATATTCAACACTATTTTTATGACTAACTTTTAGATCCAATCTTTAAAATGTGAAGATATGAACTAAATTATTACGAAGAGAAGTCTTAGGCAACAAGCTACAAATCACACCGTGCAAAGGCTAACTAAATGCAACCATCAAGATGAAATGATAAAACATAACAAAGACAGCAAAGGCTGTGTAGCATGTGGACATTCAAATGTATAATTCTCCAAGAAGAGGCTTGAAAGGCTCCAGGACTGGTCTTTTATCAAGACCAATACTTAAACGCCAAACAGATTTCAGGAGAACCCTGTTCTGCCAGGAAAGTACTTCAAAGAACACATCCATTAAGCATGAGGACGAGTAAATCACCGGGTTAGTTCCTACAAGAGGCAATTGCTCGTATATGTTCCTAAGCTGTTTTCAGCTGAAATTAGCCCTTCATGGATAAAGAACCAACAAAAGACATTGTAGTACTCACACTTGATGTCATTACTTCTCACATTTCAAACAATAGTGGCATCAGTACCACAGCCATTGGCAAAAGTAATTTCAACAGTAAAAATGAACTGATACTTGGGAAAGCCTCTAAATCATCAGACCATAACTGAGCAGGAAAACAACTCTTTCAAGACCTTGGGGGCACCTACTGGATGACATTCAAGAAGCCCCAGTTTCCCTCAGACTTGATAGAGTTCTTCCTCAAGCATGATAGAGTTCAATTCAAATGGGATTTACATACCCAAGGATAAAACAAAGAGTAAATATTAGCCAAGATTCTTCACAGATAAGCCAGTTTGGACAACTTCAATCTGCTGACTATGTCTTCTTTTCACTTCAGAAGTTCAAAACTGTAGCCTATCATCGAATCTTCATTAGAGTTGAGAGAACATAACTCTATTTTGGAGAGGTCTGGAATACAAGAACATTCAAAGTTCTGCATGACCTTCCATTATGCATGTTTGCTGCCTCTGTACCCATCTATTAATATCTAGCTACCTACTATTCCACAATCGTTGCAAGGCTCAACTGTGATAGAGAAAAACATAATGAACAAGGGTTTAAGGGCTTGATAGTATAAAGATGTACCTAAGATTAAAATGCAATTTGTTTCACCCACGTCTCCACACTCTGTTTCATATTTCAAATATGAGATGGCTCTCGAAGGTCCAAATGTAGCAAAGAGGGTTTGAGAGAGAGAGAGAGAGAGAGTCAATCAGACATCAACCAAGTTATGTCTGTACGATTTGTGCAGAATGCTGACTAGATTCTAATCAAGGACCTCAGAATATAGGTATGGTCTCAAGGGTACCATTGACAAGTTTGAGTCCTTACTGCTCACTCAGGTTTCCAACTTCTTCTTGCTCAAATAGATACACCTTAGTTTTGAAAATATTCACCCTCCGACCTAAAACTACAAGTTTACTATTTTGAAACTTTCTCTGTCCTCTTTCTTGGCGCCACCAATAAAAGCAATAATCATGAATCAATTTCTTTAATAGCAGCATGAAAGACTTCAATGTGGGCTAAAGTTGTCAACTCCAAATTACTTAGTTACTTCATCAAAAAACCATTTGTTACACATAATTTATAATAGAAAACCCTAAAGCCAAACAACTTCAACCCATTCAACACCAACATGTAAATCAACTAAGAATCCATGCAATGTTGAAACAAAAATAAGGATTAAAAAAAATGAATTCGCTCAATCAAAGGTGTGTTCACTGATAGCAACTGATGTTTGCAATTTGAACATTCTCGGAAACAAAAGACACTTGGCAATACAGCTAAAATTTGACACCATAAAATCAACATATAATTGAAATTCTAAATTCTAGGGCTGAAATCAGGTCGGGCCGGATCGCGTCGGGTTTTTTAAAACCCAACTCGACCCGAGTTACTAAAATATGGAACCCGACCCGACCCGACCCGACCCGAAGTACAACCCGACTAAACCCGAATTCTTACCCGACTTGCATTTTGAACCCATTTTAGCCTAAATTTAACTGAGGTTGGATCAGGTTTAATTGAGTCGGGTCGGATTAACTTGAAAATCTCTCAACCCAACCCAACCCGAATTCAATGAGGGTTTTTGTCTTCTCAACCCGACCCAAGCTGACCCGACCCGAGTTTCACCCCTACTAAATTCTAAACAAAAAACAGATTTAACCTATTTCACATGATGGAATAAATCAATCAAAAATATCTTCCAAACACCAAAATAAAATAAAAGAAATCGGAAACCCTCATAACAAGCTGCTTACCAATTTTACAAACTTGAAATAGTGCCATAGTGGATATATAATTTGTTTCTTTTTTTAAAAAAAAAAAAGGTTAACTATATTATTCAAAAGGAAAGAGAAACTTTATAACCACAAATTGCCTGCCATCCCACTAACCCCAACAAAAAACAACATACCCAAAATCTTACAACAAACTATAGACAAAATCCGACGTCATATTTAGACATTGTCGTGTCATTTCATCAGCTGCGGAGTTCGCAGCACTAGGGATCTAAGAGACAGAGAATCCATTCGAGCCAATGGAGTGACGAATCCTCTCTACTTTGTCTAGATAGATCTAAGGGCAGAGAGAGCCTGAAGCCCAGCCAACAATCACCAAGGAATCCCCATCTAAAGTACCACCAACCGCCCCCAGCTCCTCCATTTTAATGACCCCTCTCAGTAGCTAGAGATTGTTGGACAAGATAGAGGAAACCAGGGAGATAATTCAGTCTGAATTTTCAAATTTCTCATATTCACTTGATCAGTAAATGGGAGGGCTAATCAGCTTGCTAGAGATGAGGTGGGAGTTGGTCCTCCTATATAATTTTTTTGAGTTCCAGCCGGTAGGCTGGTGTGTTCCAGTGGCTGCTGTGTCCCTTAATTTTCTGTTAACGCTGGATTGTATTCTTTTCCTCTTTCAATTAAATATTATATGATTAAAAAAAGTGGATATTTGCAATTTCAGGATCCACAAAGGGCAAAAGAAATATAGCAAATTTAGCTCAAACTAATACAATCAAATCAGCAAATGATTGAAATTTAGAAATCAGAAAAAAAAAAAAAAAAATAACCCATTCACACTGATGAAAGTCAATAGAACATCTTCCAAGGGGGTGGCATGGGCGGAAGAAATCAGAATGCCTTATTGACAAGCTCCAATGCATACTACATTCAATTGGAAGTACAAATATTGGAAATTTCAGTTCAAGTAAAGGAAAGATAGAAAATTCAGCTTCAATTCTGCTAAATAAAATCAGCAAATATTTCAAATTCAGATTTCAGAAACAAAAGCTTCAACTGGTTACAAATTGTTGAAAGAATCAACAGAGAAAAAGCTCCAAACACCTAAAGTCAGATGTACCAATTATTGGCAATTTCAAATTCAAGATAAGTAAAAGAAATACAGCAAATGCAGCTCCTATTTAACTCAATCAAATCAATTAATTATTCAAATTTACACTCCAGACACAAAACATGTTGCACACATAGCACATTGTTCATTGAACCAATAAAAATAACATTAGAACAAGAAATTACAAGAGAAAGGAGAATTAAATAAAAATTCATAAAGAAAGGAATCAGAATTCAGAAATACTCACAGACAAGCCACACCCAGCAAGGTTCAAAGCGCTGATGCTCTTCCAGTGCTCCTCAAACCCCAAGAATCCATCTCCAGCCCCAGATGGTGCAAGCTCCGAACGCACCAGCCTAGTCAGAACCCCGATCCCATCACTCTGCTGGCCAGACCCCGCCGCCTTCGATAACCTCACCGTGCGCAGCGGCTCCCGCAACTTGACAACCTTCATGTCCACGCCGACGGTGGCGTCGCTCTCTTCACTGATCTGGAGGATCACGGAATCCTGAGGCGGAGGGAGGGCGACCATGAGCTGGGACTGGAGGCGGAGGGCGACCTGGTCCTCGTCCTCGCCGGCGGACCAGTCGAGATCGATGCGGAAGCCGCCTGGAGGAGCGTCGGATGGAGGAGACGTTGGGGACTTGGGGGTGATGGGGTCCACTTCGGATTCATTATCACCGTAAGCGAGGGTGAGATGGAAGACTTCGGAGGGGCGTTTCCATCCCAACCCCCATGACATGGCTCCCTCTTATTGGTCAGAACGGTCGGATGGAGATCTCAACGGACTTTTGCAGAGAACGGCACGGAATGGGATGAAATAGGATGCTAAGAGAGGATTTTGAGGAGCGAGAGAGAGAACGGAGACGGAAACGGAAATGGGAATGCGGTGGAATGGCAAAAATATAAATATGAGAGGGATGAAAGGGACAGAGGGGAGTGAGAGATAGAGGTTTGGTATTATCGTACAGGGCACGACCGGCGTCCGGAGGTCGGAAATTGGAATAATTTTGGTGGAGAAGAACAGATGCTGCTGGCTTTTGATCGTTGGTCAGTGACTGACCGTTCCTTTGTTTGGAAGTAACTTTTGGGTTCTTGCATTAGTAGCTTGCGACGTGTGAAGATCTCAGCTCTTCATTTGTGTCCCATCATCTTCATTGATGGCATGTCAAACTTGAAAGCCAGCCGGTCCAAAGAGATGACAACATGTACCAACGTTTGACGGGGGGATAATGGAGTACTAGTGTTACTTTTGTTTGATAATTAATAACTACGAGTAAAACATCAACTTTTTTTTTTTTTTTTTCTCCTATTTTTAAAAATTAAAAAATCAATTTTTTCTCTTTCCCTCTTACTTTTTTAAAACCCAAAAATCAACTTTAACCTTCTATACCACTTTTGAAAACCTTTTTCAATCAAAAGTATTCAAAAGTGGGGAGGGAGAATAAAAAATAACGACTTTTGACATCTCAATCATCTAAATCTGTAATTAATGCAAAAGAAGTCGGCCTTTTTAAGTTTTGTGGTGTCTGATTATCAGATATATATTGGTTCAGTCATAGGTCGATTGTCTTTTCTTCATTTTTTTACCTTTAAACATAGTGAATTTGATTTGAACTTATGGACGTATCAAAAGAGAACCACGTAGAACCCCTATGTCTTTGTATGTGTTTGATATGTAGTTTATTTTTCTGTTTATTATTTGTACATTTCTATTTCCAACCGCAGATACTCTAATGACATGATTTCAAAAAGCCTTTCCCTTTAATTAGACTTGGAAGTAAATATGCCTAGTGGTTGCAGTTTGTACCATCAAGGCAGATATCAACGTTTGTCGAGAGATCAGAAGAGGCCATGATAAGATGTGGGTGCGAATAAGGGTTGGGCTGATGTGATAAGCCAACACTATCTCATGTGCATAACTAGGGCTGCAACTCGGGTCGGGATTTTGGCTCGACCCATATGACCTAACATGAGAAATCATGCCGGTCGAATCAAGAATTTTGAGCCAGCGGCTCGGATTGGGTTGAGAAAATAAAAACTAGTATAAAATTCTGGTTGGGCCAGGTTGAGGATTTTACAACCTGACCCGACCCAACCCGATCCGACAAGGCTAAAATTAGACTAAAATGGGTTCAGAATGCGGGTCGGGTCAGAATTCGGGTTGATTCGGATTAGAATTCAGATCGGGTTGGGTTCTAGAGTTCAGGTTGAGAATTCGGGTCGGGTCGGGCTCCATATATATCAACTCGGGTCGGATTAGATTTTAAGAAACCCGACCTGCCCAACCTGAGTTGCAGCCCTACGCATAACCCAATGAGAGCACTTATAAAATTTGACTAGGTTGGATGATTGAGGCAGAGAGGATGTATGACAAAGGACAGCTAGTGAAAAAACTGAGTGTCATGCTTGTTGTATGATGAAAATAGGTATGGAAAGAGTTGTACCCAAGGGGAATAATTGTAATTCTAATGGATTGGTGATCAAGAATCTCACTCAAGAAGCGGAGGTTTTGTGTTCGATTTACACTTAACTCCAATGAGCCACTCCCATAGCTTTATCCGGTGTGTACAGATTAGGATGTTTTCACATCTTCCGAAAGATTAGTCAGGTAAGACGCTTGGATACTTTCAGTCAAAAAAAAAAGACACTAAAGGGAATAATTGCTTACATAGGTGAGGTGTAGTTGATACAAAAGGAGTAAAGTGTAGTCGAGTGTAACAGACAACATGTGCATAGTGTTTGGACTAAGTATCCATCCTAAAATACTAGTCTATACTAACCTATTAGATAAAGTGACCCAAGTCCTTTATAAATTCTTAAATCTTCTTCTCACTTTCAATGTGGGACTTGTTAGCAGTCATAACAATCCCCCCTGAACGAGGCCAGTCATCCCGTCTGCCTAGGAGATATTTTGAGTCTACATGAGATAATCTGAGACTTGACTTTAATACTGCTTGTTAAGACTTGAGTATCCAGTCCAAAAGACTAGCATGTTAGGTAGACCCAAGTCCTTTATAAATCCTTAGATCTCTCTCTATATTTTCAATATAGGAGTCGTTCACCGCCACAACACGTAGACCGGTCAAAGTAGCAGTAAAACTAAGGTGGTTGTTGAACTGCAAAAGGCTGGTCCAAATACGAGAAAAGCATGGAGAAAGGTTGACAAGAAAGAAAGGGATGTTGGTTATAGTGGACAACTAATGGGGTATGGAAGCTAAATGAGAAAAAGGCTGACAATTGAAGTTTGTGATAAACATATAGGATTAAAAAAAAAAAAAAGTTTGTGATAAACATATTGACTCTAATGACCTATTTATTGGTGACACTTGAAGATGATAATAATGATGATGAGCATGACACAATACAAAATATCTGAATCCAATGCGATCACAGCCGATAGGTGTGAGCCTTGTCCAATTAGAGAGGCATGTAAGTCCGAGGTTGCTAGCTAATGGGAGTAACATAGGAGAGGAGATGAAGGCTGCATAAGAACAAGGCTTGAGACTTAGTTAAGTTACCTAAAAGGCAAATGGCTATTGATTGTAAATGGATCTACAAGCCAGGGGTTTAAAAATCGGTATCGGCCGATATTTTTCTCTTTCTTCTTTGTTTTTTTAAATATCGGCCGATATCGGCCGATATTTTAATATCGGGCCGATATAATACGGCCGATATCAAGGCCGATATTGTGAATATCGGCCGATACGATACATATCGGCCGATATTCACATGCCCAAAACCGATATATATCGGCCGATACGATACGTATCGGCCGATATTTAAACCCCTGCTACAAGCTAGCAGGAGATCACTTCAATTCTTACAACTTGGGTTTGGATGTTTTGTATTAGGAGAGAGATCAATTGAGAGATGAGTCCAATCTTTGTATTTTTTCTTTATTTTTTCTAGTCAAGAGAATATTCCTGTGTTGTGCCCTGAGTGCATAGGCATATGTGTCGAACGACATTAAATTTGTGCATCTTTTTTTCTTTTGTGGTTTTGTGTAACTCATTGTTTGTGTGTGAGCAAGCTTCCTCAACACCATAGTATAAGGAAAAAAATACTATGCATCATTAGTTCAAGTGAAAGAAAGGGAACATTGTCTAAATTTGGACAATTGCTAGGCTATATCCCCTTCACATGAATAGGGTCATGATTGAAACTGCCAAAACTTCTACAATTGAAGTACAAATTTTGGAATTTTACATCCTTCTGAATTTATGATACAAATGAAGGACTTAAACAACCAAAAGCTATAACAAAACATTGATATGCCATACTCCCAGCAAATCTGACTATCATTAGTGAGATATATGCCCATGGTTTTGATTTACAAATCATTCTTGTTGTCTGATTAGTCTACTGCTTTCAATATGTTGGAAGTCTCAGCTTTGTATAATGCTGTCTTGGTTTATATACTCTTTTTTACATTCTCCCCTTCTTTTTCATCAGATGGAGCAGTAGTTTCCTCTTTCACATCTGATTCTAAATGCAACCCATTGTCTTTCTTGACATCTCCACTACTATTTCTCAATAATTTTCCTCTAGAGATGCTTAGACTTGGGGGTAGAGTTTCTTTAGAGTCATCTGCAAGATCAGCTTCTTTCGATGACAAGTACTCCAGAGCTGTTACAACATCTCCAATGAGGGGACGGGTAGAAGCCTCCTCTTGGAGACACATTGCAGCGACTGCAATAGCTTGATAAAGACCCTTAATTGGGTAATTCCCTTGAAGCAATGGATCTGCCATCTGTGTAAACTTCTTCCTATCTTTAAGCATAGGTTGTGCCTACATGTGCGTGAAGAAGAGTGAGTTACCAACAGTATAATTTAGTGCTGGAAAGAAAAAGAAAACTAAAATGACAACTATTTTTCCGCAGAATTATGAAAACATGCTGTGAGTGGTCAAGCGTGAGGGCTTCCACCATATTATGGTGTGAAATCTAATGTGTAAGACAGTACGTCCTTTTGATGCATATAGAATATGGATGGAGCACAATCTCATCATTGAATGCATTATCCCAATCTATTATCCTTTTTTTTTTAATGACAAAGAAACCGAAGACCCCCAATTCTCTCGAAGTACGAGAGCATTGAATAGAACTCCAGATGCACGCAGCTCCCTATAAGCCTCGAGCATCATGTGACTACTTGACTCGAACCTACGACCTCTAGTTCCTGAGCCAAAGTGTCTTTCAGTTGAACTACCCCGTTCGAAGTATCCCAATCTATCATCTTGATGAAATGATATTAGCTATTGATCATTTACATTGTGGTAGGCCATTTGATCAAGATACATAGAATCTTATTACTCCATTCCTACAAACTGGTGAATTTGACTCCTTACACCATGGACCCCTTATAAATTGTTCATTTGATGCCCTTTGGATGAATCTCTGATTTTGCAAACTTAAAAATATAAATTGTTCATTTGACTAACTATTCTGTCGGACAAAAGCATTTGGATATGGACCAATCCATGACAAAGATAATGACTTGAGTGGTTTAGGTGCCTACAATGTTATTGCTATTGTTGTTTGAACAGAAAGGTCTACCTTTAAATTAATTATAAGCACATAGAAAACAGGGATGAAAACATGGAGTTGTCTAATTTAACTCGCTTGTTATTTCTAAACATTTAGAGTATTACATTTCTAAATAACATATCACCATTCTCCACTATTCAAAAATCCCAGCTTGGTGTACTTGGACAAAAGTCTCACTAGTAGATGATCACTGCATTTTATCAATGTTCCATTAGGATTTTATCCCTGGTTGAACTTCATCATGGTCAGCCACCAATTTTATGTCATCAGCCACTCCCAAAATGGAGGATGTTACATTATATGCTCTAGAGAGGTGTCACAAATCATTCCTTTAGTAGAAGAAGAGAACTCAAAATTTCAAAGCAAGATACCTACACTAATAATAGTTATTGTATGATGATTCTCACATGAGGTGAGACTTGTGCAGAACAATAGCAATCTCCCACCATGGATGTGTCCATATGATAAAGATAAACCTTAGCTGGTCAGACAATCATAACCATTGGGTTTAAGCTGATTGTGGTGTGTTGGAAGCTTTCCCAACTTCTTATTTGCATCCATAAAAGTAATTGATTTCATGAATTACATCCATGGGTCTTGCCAATTAGATATTGGAATCTCATCCATGTATTGAGACAGCATGAGGTATGTTGAAAGTTCACAGGTGTATTTGGATCTTTTTTGTGCTTTCTGAATACCAGAGAAGGATTACTTATCTAAATTGCATTTGAGGTCGCATGGAATGAAAAAAAAACTGCATTAAATGCATAATTTCTTTTTACCCAACTTCTATTCCAATCATTGATGTTGATTTCATGAAGAAAAGGTATAAACACTTATCCTACTAAAGTAATTTCAATTTTTAAACTGCTGCAGAAGCATAGAAAGAGAAAATAAACATTTGATTGCCTAAACATTTGCAAAATGCGCTTAAGTTGCTGAACTTACCCAAGTAATAAGATTCTGCTCCTTCTTTGGTCTAGAGTTGTCAATCACTCTCCTTCCAGTGATGATCTCCAGAAACAC
Source organism: Chimonanthus salicifolius (assembly GCA_013350335.1). Classification (NCBI taxonomy): domain Eukaryota; kingdom Viridiplantae; phylum Streptophyta; class Magnoliopsida; order Laurales; family Calycanthaceae; genus Chimonanthus; species Chimonanthus salicifolius. The sequence continues at coordinate 20,469,234 of CM023534.1, forward strand.
AACTCCAAAACTATAAACATCAGACATTATTGTTAGCTGCCCTGTCAAGGCATACTCTGGTGCGCAATACCCATATGTTCCCATCACTCTTGTAGAGACATGGCTCTTGTCACCCGTTGGACCAAGTTTAGCCAACCCAAAATCTGAGAGCTTTGCGTTGAAGTTTTCGTCTATCAAGATGTTCGATGCTTTTAAATCTCGGTATATAACAGGTGGCTTAGCTGTATCATGCAAGTATTCAAGACCTTTAGCAGCACCTTCAGCTATTTTCATCCTTGTAGTCCAATCCAATGCCTTCTTATTAGGCTCCAAATCTACAAGACCACAGTAATCATGTAAAGTTGCAGTATTGCTAGAAATCATGTATCAGAATGATGCTTTTGATAAAAAATTTGATATCCAAGAATTGAAACAGAGACATACCAAGAAGGTGATCCTCCAAGGAACCTAATGCCATATACTCGTATACTAAAATTCTTTGATCACCATCCACACAATACCCAATTAAGTTAACAAGGTTTGGATGGTGAAGTAGGCTCAACATCAAGACTTCAACAAGGAATTCTCTATTTCCTTGTAGCCCATTCCTGTCAAGTTGTTTAACTGCGACGACCTGAATAAAATGAGTTCAGAACAAGGATTACAGAACATCCATAACTAGTTATTATTTGAAGTTTCCTTTTTTTTTTTGGGATTAACATGTGAGAAACTCAGATACAGTCCTATTAAAACTTCCACGGATGAGCCTACTACCTAAGGCACACCAAAATTAGGCCATGGGAGCTCGAACCTAAAACCTCTCATTTCCTGAGACGAGAGGAAACCAGTTGAGTTACACCATGAAGTTTCCTTTTTAACCATTTGTTTTTGGTAAAGACTGGTGCTTGCATTTAATATGTAATAAAGTGTGGAAGTAAATGTGTTACTTGATTTGTTTTCTCAAAGATTCCCTTGTATACTCTTCCAAAACCTCCTTCCCCAAGTAGACATTCAGTTTTGAAGCTTTTTGTTGCAGCTAATAATTCAGGAAATGTGAATGTTTGAGCTGGAATAGCTTCTCCATTGCCGACTCGAACAATCTCTTCAGCTATAGCTCTCTGTCTAGAAGTATCTGCACATAAAAAATAAAAAAAAAATTCATATTTTTTACCTCAATTGCAAAAGCAACATTTATCTCTCCCTCTAACATCTTATAGATATCCACGAGGTAGCTCGTAACATTCCGCCTCAGAAAGCAGGATGGTGGGAGTTCGAGTCTTGTAGCATAACCCGGTGGCTATCCTGTGGGGGTGTGGGACATCACCTGAAGGGAGAGTTAATCTTGAAATTCCTCTCCTTCCCTCATAAAAAAATGTCCTTCAATATATAAACAGCCAGAGTAATAAAATATTTTTAGCAATGTAATCTACCATCATAACTTTGGTACACAAGCTCATAAAATGCATTAAATGTGTAAAACTTATATGGATTGAAGATGGGTAAAGTTTTACTTTTATCAGATCATTCTATCTCTATGAGATGTGTTTGTGAAAAAACACAAGGCTTATCAAAGTCAAATTCTCTATGGCCAAAATCATATAGTTACTATAATTTGATGAATATGAAACATCACCAATCACTTATCTACGTGATTTTTCACACATTTCATCCAACCATGTCAGACTATTTATATTTAATTAAGTGTTTAAAAGCTCATTCTTACAACTCTATAATCAATAAAGAGTACTTTGGGCATTTAATATGTGACAAGGGGGTATTGGCAATTGAATATAAAAGATAAGAGTAAGTTTTTCGATTATTAAAATCATAAGGGTGGTTTTTACAATTGAGACGAAAGATAGGAAGGCATTTGTAAGTTACAACATAAAGATTGATTAATAATGGCATACCTTGTTCTATAAGAAATAATAATTTTATTTTGATACGAAACAACACTAATAAAATAATTCAATCATATTGTAGTATGTGGAAATTGTTTTTAACCAATGATATATTGTAAATACTACTATTTGTTATCTATTCATAAGAATTTTATTATATAAAGTTATTCAAGAATTTAAATACAAAATTTGATATGGGTAAATAGTTTACGTTTTATTACTTTAAATTGATTATTATATGGATTTTAACATTGTATTCAATTGAAAATTATATCATTAAATCGAATATGGGACATAAAATCATAAAAATCATTGACAAGCAAAACAATTTCGTTAAAAGATAAATAAACAACTTCTTGTTTAGACCAAAATGGTCTATAAATTGTTACTATGCACCTATAATTTGTATGGGCACATGAAACTATTATTATATTTATTAATATAATAACACAATGGATATAGAAGATAGAGTTGTGGAGGTTATAAAACAAAAGGATCATTCTGCATAGAACTAATCGATGAAGGTGATTAGAGAAGATTGCATATGCTTTGAGAATTATTTACGTGTTCTGAGAGACTTCGACACCTTAATCATAAAAAAAAGGAAGTAAATTTACCTTTTAGAAAAAAAATCTTTGCTACTTTATTGTATAGGAGAAGGATAGGTAAATGTTGAATTTCTTTCTAATAGCGAAATTTAACTGTGAGATGTTTCATACTCTCTCCATCCCAAAATACTTGTCTCATTTCAGAATTTTTTTATTTCTTAAGGATCGCTTTGTAAAATATTATTTTTCAGATATTGGTATTTTATTATTTGGACAAATCAAAGCTTATAAAAAAGGTTATCTTTCCGTCTATATTAAAATGCGATTTGGAGCTGAAAATAAATGAATCAAACAAGTAAATTGGGGCAATTTCAAAATACGTATAGGACAAATATTTTAAAACGGAGAGAGTATTTTTGTATTTTGAAATGATTATACATAAAAAATACACATACCTGACTTGAATGAAATATTCTCAAATAGAGAGGAAATCAAATTCCCTTCCTTCAAATTCCCTTCCTTCTGCTCTTGGTTTTTCTTTCTTGGTACGGTCTCATCTTTTTTTACGGATGCGCAGCACCAAAAGCAATTCATTTCCCTTTTCTTTCCTACACCAACTTGCTGTCTAAATAGAGAAGTTTCTCCATATAAAAACCCTGTAAAGGACCCAAAAAGACAAATGCAGAAAGAAACCAGAAAATACAAATAGAATTGGATGAAGTTGGAGAGAAGATGGACAATCCAAGTACAACTCAATGAACCAGATCAAAAATATTGAGAGAGAGAGAGAGAGAGCAGGGAAGGACCCAAGTTTTGAAAAAGTCAATTTTTTTTTTTGTCTTTCAAAGATAGAATTTTTCGGCATTTGTTATGATGACTCTCTTTAGAAAGAAATAAACTTCGATCAACTATGTTTGGTAGAGAAACATAACTAACTTCTGTCAAAAAAAATTATGGCAAATTTATTTTGTGGTAGCCCATCCACTATTTATGTGAGATTTGTAAGTGTATAAATTGCATTGTTCATAAATCAATATTTATCTCAAGGATGGTTAGAAACTTTAGTACAATACAAAAATTTAAAAATTTAAATCAATGTTAGATTGATCTATCAAATTTTATTTGGGTTGCAGTTAATTTTCAAATGATGGTTGCAATTTAGATTAGATTTTTTTATGAGTAAGATGTCCAAGGCTGCATTTGGATGGGGGTAATAGGGTACCCCCATCACCCTTGCTTGGTAATTAAACAGTAAGGGTAACAAATCATTTTTTTATCCTTTCCCTCCTACTTTTAAAAACCCTTTCCAAGCAAGTGATATTCATGATACCCAAGTAATACTTGGTCAAGGATAACTCTCGCAAAATTTACCCATCATCTAGGGCTGCAACTCGGGTCGGGTTGAGAATTTCGGATCATCAGGTCGGGTCAGGTTGATAAGACAAAAACCCATATTGAATTTGGGTCGGGTCGGGTTGAGGATTTTATAAGTTAACCCAACCCGACAAAATGGGTTCGAAATGTGGGTCGGGTCAGAATTCAGGTTGATTTGAGTTAGAAATCGGGTCGGTTCGGGTCAGGTTCCATAAGCATCAACTTGGATCAGGTTGGGTTTTAAAGAACCTGACCCACCCGACCCGAGTTGCAACCCTACCATCATCCAAACGCAGCCTAGGACTCTTAGAACATTGGACTAATCATTAGACATGGGCAAACCTCCTTAGAAAGTGTTAATGCTAAAATTTATCTTCACTCTTTGTCATTCCATCAAAAAGTAAAACTAATAATACGAGATAAAGCTTCATGATTTCTATAATAGAGGGTGATCCACTAATGATGAAATAATGGGGCAAATGGTATTGCATAGTTTACCCGGCAATCTAAAGGAAATAAAATAAATTTTCAAAATTTGTGGGCCCAAATATCAACTTTTTAACAACAAAATAATATTTATAATAGAAAATTTCTACAAAGTAAAGTTAAGCTTAACTGAGCAATTGATTAAAATTTCATGTGTTCTCGTACAATCTAATATGTTTAGATAGAGGTGTTTCTTTAAATTCTACTTATTTATATTTTTCTTTATATATTACGCCTAATTATAAGGCGCCCCATATAGACACCCAATTTTTCTGCTTCTGCACACCCGATTTTAAAAAATCAGGATGAAATTACCATTCTACCCCTTCATGTTCTATCATCCGAATAAATTGTCAGTTCATTTTCAGCTCGTTTAGATGAATATACTCATCCGAACGAACACATCAGTGTAATTTCTGTTCGTTCGAACGAATATACTCATCCGAACGAATAAATCAGTATAATTTCAGTTTGTTCGGATGAGTATACTCATCCGAACGAACAGAACAGTGCAATTTTAGTTCGTTTAGACGAAAAAACTTATATATGTTCATTCATTCGAATGATCAGTTTGGATATACCCTAAAAATAGTATGTTCCTTTGATGACTAAACAATGTGACATGGTAAATGTCAAAGAATGCTGGAGTAAATGTGGTGCACAAGACACACAATGTGACATGGTAAATGTTAAAGAATGTTGGAGTAAATGTGGTGCACAAGACACACAATGTGACATGATAAATGTTAAATAATGCTGGAGTAAATGTGGTGCACAAGACACACAATGGAGTGCTAGTTCTCGAGATACCAAGTATTAGTCAGCAATTCCTCAAAGTAATTTTGAAAACTCCTACAATATAGGTTCTTGGTGTGTTAGTTTGGATTCTGTCTTGAAAAAGAAAGCAGTGCCATGTTTGCTGGCAGATCTCAAAGCAAAGCAGCTGAATATGCGGATGCAATCAAAACATGGGCCAAATCTGAAGAGGACAAACTTGAGGAATATGAGGATGCAGCAAAAACATGGACCAAGTCTGAAGAGGACAAACTTGAGAAATATGGGGATGCCGCCAAAACATGAGCCAAGTCTGAAGAGGACAAGCTTGAGGAAGTGAATGAGAAGGTACATTCGTTCGAATGATCCTAAGTGATCATTCGAACGAATGAACATATATAAGTTTACTTGTCTGAACGAACACATTAGTGTATTTCAGTTCATTCGGATGAATATACTCATCCGAACGAACTGAAATTACACTGATGTGTTCGTTCGGATGAGTATAGTCATTCGAACGAACTTAAAATGAACTGACAGTTTGTTCGGATGAATATACACAGAGGGGTAGAATGGTAATTTCATTCGATTTTTTTGAAATCGGGTGTGTAGAGGTAGATTTTCTAGGTGTCTATATGGGGCACCAATTATAACCGTCTTAATTTATAATAGATCATTAATCTCCTTGTAGAAAATTTACCTGCAAAAAACGTAAAGTTACTTTTTATATAATTGCAACAACTCTCATATTGGAACTTCATTACCCATTGCTTATAATCTGTTCAACAACAGGGCGAAATTTGGGTTGGGTGACACGACCCGAGAAATCAATGGACTACCCTGATAGATAGAGTGATCCAGTCCCTTATAAGTCCATAGATTTTTTCTCCTTCACAACCAATGTGGGACTCTTGTTCACACCCAACATACAGAGACATTGGAGCGATTTCACCATCTAGGCAAATAGGGTTACAATGCTCTCTTCTTCTTGCTTTTCTCAGTAAAGAAGAACACCCCCACCCCTCACCCCAACTGAAAGACAAGTCCTTTTAAGAACCCCCAGTTGGAGGTTTCCAATATAACTTAACCACTGTACAATATAAGACATCAAGTTATAAACATTTATTTACCTGGGCCCTTCCAACACGAAACATGTCTCGACCACCTCATCAATCACAAAAATTCGTTGAAGTAGTGCAGGACAGGTATATATATTTATTAGAGAGAAGGGTTGACCTACCATGTATATCTTATTCTATCTTTGTCAAGTTCCCTGATTAAGGGCTTCTATGTTTAGACCTGTACATCTATATATACATTGTATAATGAGAAGGGTCAGTGAGCCAAATCTTCCAAACTTCTTCAATATTTAATGTGATTAATTTGCACAACCAAGTCAATGCAATTATGTGAGAAGAAAGGAAATTTCAAAATGGGGACTTTGGAAGGCAGCATCACAATGTAGATGTCACGCCCCGATCCCGTACGTGGGCTCGGGACGATACTAATTTTTTTTAAAAAAAAAAACCTTAACTCAATGAGTCACTAACTCCTTAATATACTACCTATATGAGTCTAATAACTACATGAAATAACTCCTTAACATACTACCCATGTGAGTCTAATAACTACATGAAATATCCATGTCTTAAATATTCCTAAACATATTCAGCAAAATAATCCGAACAATTTTCACTCAAACACGTAGGAAACAATATATTGAGCACACCAACACACAAATATATTACATGGAAACACTAAACTTATAGACATAGGTTTTTTATGCCACAAGAGGCATATTTATTATCAAAATACATAGAGTAGTTCATAGATTCATTTTGTTTCCTCAAGCAGGAAACTACGAGAAACATTCGAGTTTGATTCTCAGCGAGGTACCATGGGTTCCTCCATTCCTCCTTCTAGTTCATATCCTGCAATGTAAGGACATGAGCAATAGTCCAGCGGGGAGAGCTCACCATAAAAATCAACATACAATATTCGTGAAATTAATAACAATGCATGTTCCATGAATGAAATGCAGTTAATCTACTTGACTCATATAACGCCCAACATAATACATGATACCATAAATAATGCATGTTTCATGAATACAATGCGGTTAATCAACTCAACCCATTTCACCCTAGGATTATTTTCTAAGGTGTTTTATCAATTTTTACCGGGGTCAGCCTACATTTAGCAACTTGCAAGTGCACAAGGTCTCCGCAACCCGGTCTACTAGCCCATCCAACACCAGCGGTTGATGGCGGTCGACCACGCCTTGCTAACACGTCCGACCCAAAGGTTCGCAAACGGTGTTCAGCCTAACATCACAAGGTTTCCACGACTTGGTCTACTAGCCCATCCAACACCAGCGGTTGATGGCGGCCGACCTCAGCCTACTAACACGTCCAATCCAATGGTTCGCAAACGGTGTTCGGCTAATCTCAGCAATTATAGCCCAACGACCAATATCAGATTTCCAAATTTATTATCTTTCACAGATTTAACTTATAAATATAATTCTCACATGCAAATGTCAAATATAAGATAATGCATGATTTCCATTGTCCTCCTTACATAGGGATTTATTCTGAGAGAATCACCAAATTCCAGTCTTACCCTTCGGTGTATCCACTACCAATACAAGAAATCAATAAAATAATCAATGTCACACAAACATATAAAACTGGATTTAATAACACGAATGCCTTCATCCAGTTTTTACCAGACAATTCCCAAACACTCCATGGGTCCATACTGCGTTATAGACTACAAGTCCTCGACTCCCTGACACCATTTTAACGCTTACGTTCTAAACAGTTAGAACATGTACATCCCTTACATGTAAGCAGTGTCAGGTCTCGTATTCTGGACCTATATAGCCTTTTTCATATTTAAGTGACCATGGGTCCCATTTTAGTCTGGTGTTAGTGGGTTTAAATACCATACAATACAAGTGTTGGCTCGAGTTTCCTCACCTCTATCCGTAGAGATTATCACACAATCTGTAAGATAAAATAGTAATATAAATTTTGAGTCGATAAAGTATTTACGAACTACTTCCCATCCCCCGTGTATTTTTCAAGAAAGCATGATAAATGTAGTGAATCCCCTTAATTCTTTCTACTCCATCAAGTCAACAGTTAATTGTCAGCCAACCAAAATATCACATCAAAATAAAAATATAAAGTACTCAGTGTCCGGTCTAGTATTTTTTCTTGGTTAGGGAAAAGTATTGAGACAGAGCCAGAGGGTACAATACAATAAATTAAATAAAAGTGCTCAGTGCCCAAATCCTTTTACCACCGGGCGACCAAGGCCGTCTCAGATGGCCACCGAGCGGGGTTTTCGCTGCGCTACAGGTGGAGATTTTCGGCCCAAAGAGTACAATGCAAGTAATATAAAAAGTACTCAGTACCCCACTTCAAGACCATCGGGTGAGTAAGCGCCCCCTCAGATGGTACCATCGAACGACTAAGCGCCACTACTGATGATCCACCGGGTGACTAAGCGCCACTTCAAATGGTATCACAGAGCGACTAGCGCCACTACGGATGATAGTGTGGCTCAGATGTTATGATACTGAAATGCGTAAAAATAAACATACAATTGTTAAATGGGGTTAATCGTTTCCCCTCTTTTAATTAAAGACTGAAAAACAATTTTGAACTTAAAATAAAATGATTTTAAAGGTATAATTTAAAATTTAAGAGAAAAGCCTACCCTCCCTTTATTTTGAAAATTTTAATTTTAAAATACAGTACTAAACTATTAAAATTAAAAATAAACTTATTTTAGTACCTCACACAAGGAAAATTTGTTTATTTTTTACCAAGTTTCGAAAACCCGATATTGATACGAGAACCCTTCGAATTTGGTTGTTACTGCCGCTTGTAGCACCAACCGAAGAAAGGAAACAAAATAAAAATGAAAATGAAAGAAGGGAAAGGGACAGGGGAGAATTTGACCTGCGAAGGAAGGTTGCTGTTTCGGACTGAAAAGAGAAGAAGAAAAGAAGGGGCGAAAGAGGAGAGAAAGCGAAACGGCATTGGCTTTTTTTTTTTCACTGTTGCTGGACAAGAGAAGGGTAAAGGCGGTGGACTCTTCTTTTTTTCTTTTTCTTTTCCTCCTTACTTCCTCTACTCCTCTTAAATAAGGACTGCCCGTAGGCAGTTAACGGATGAAATTCATCCAACGTAACTGCCTACAGGCTACAAGTAGGTTAAATCTTATCTTCAACAGATATTTTTATTATTTTATTATTATTTCTTTCATATACTTTGTTAAATCTGAGTATTTTAATGTCCCTCTAATTTAATCTAAATAGTCCACTAGGTCAAATATTAAATTATTAACATAGAATTAAATTTTGGATAAAAATTTCGGTCAACAACTCAGTGTTTTAATAAAAAAACACCGATTTGGTAAAATTTGTTAATTTTAAAGTATCTCCTGGAGAAAATTTAATTTTATAATTAGGTAGATTAAATTAATCTGATAAAAACATTCTAAAGTTTTAAAGTGTTTTGGAGTAAAAAACCACTCTATCTAAATGATAGAGTATTCAACGGCTCACATTTTTCTCCATAAAATAATTATTAAAAACTCGATATTTTGAAAATCTGAAGATACAAATGGCTCACTTATTTTACAGATTGAATATTAACTTCCTTCGTATATTTTTAGGATTTTATCTTCTCTATTCAAGTGGGGTTTTGCCACTTATAAAATTTTAGGTAATGAAAATAGGTAGAATTAGGTCGAGATTGATATTCCGTTAAATCCGGATTTTTAAAATAGTGAAAGATCTACAATTTGAGGTTGAAATGAAATGAAATGACTGAGTTTCCAAAGCAGCCAAGTCTTAACCCTAAAATAATATTATTAATAATCATAACTTACTATTATACTTTTAAAATTTAATTTGAAAGAGTTTTTGGACTCGGATCGAGTCAAACTCAGACTCGTTGAAAAACTCATTCAAAATTCTTCATGATCAACATAACAAAATTTATAATTAATGGTTAAATTTTTTTTAATTAATTAAAATCTATCCAAATTAATCACTAATTTGAGCTGAGATATCATACATACAGTTTCAATTCCAATCGACCCAAAAAAAAAAGGATAATGACTCCGTGACCCAGATGAAGGTGGAACAAGGCCTGTCTTCATCACAGACTTATGCCAACCCTTTAATAACGGATTCCTTGTGAATTTAATAATGGCAACGACAAATTGTATCGGGGTTATCGAAGCCACTTGATTTTGACAGGATGGAAGTCATGCCGGGACTTTGGAAAGTCTTGCCGTTCTTTTGCAATCAATACTTTTCAACCCTCTACAGGAATGTAAATGGCCCCATTGAGACGATTTCCAATCACTCTTAATCTTAATTCAATAATGACAAAAATTGGTTGATAATGGTGCGTATCAGCCATTATGTAATGGTTTTCTGAGAACTGATATGTATCGGTGCATAGCGGGCCCTCTGTGTTGCACCGTGACAAGCTGCGATGTCGTTGGTGTGAGCTGATTTTACGGAGAAAAAAATTAAATAATAAAAAAGGTAATAAAAGAAAAATGAAAGTTTCTTTCTTTGATTCTTCGGTTGGGTCCATCCGTCTCAGAAGTATAAATCTCAGATTTTCAAGGAGTGAGATATCTCGGCCGATATGCACAGTATTGACTAGAGATAAAATAATTCATCTCGGCCGGTTGTGGGCCAGGCCGATATCTCGGCCTATATTTGCCCATATCGGCTATATCGGTCTAGATATCAGCTGATATTTGAATTTTTTTATTTTTTTTAAAAAACAGTCTTTTTTATTTTTTTTAAATAAATTTTTTCAAAAAAAAAAAAGCCACCGAGATTTCAAAAAAAAAAAATTTTGAAGAGAGAAAAAATCTCGGCTGATACAAAAATTCAGCCAAAATCTCGGTTCAACCGAATTTTCGACCCCTGATCCATCCTATACAACAGTACTTCCGATCCCGTAGGCACTATAATCCATTGGAGAGACTATACAATCAAAATGAACATGATGCTTGCCTTTTTCATGAAGGAATTCCCTTCTACTTTCAAGTACGACCTCACAATGGTTTATAAACCTCCCAGAAATGTTGATCTCTCCTTGGGGCCAGCTAAAGCAGCTCTTTCTACAGCAATTTCATTGTTTATGTGCCTATTTATTATCAGGACTTGCAAAGCTGCACACAGTAAGTTGCTGAATCTTTATCAGCTTTATGCAAGGTCTAACAACTTAGCCTGCCCCGGCATTAGATTGGCCATTTGAAAAACAATTGGTACAAATGTGTAAGGATAACCTAAAAGAAGAGCTGCAATATCACCTCACCACAAGCACGGCAAAAACATTTGCCGAACAAGCCACAAACTCAAAGGCCTTTGTACCAAATAATTCTACCTAATAACTCAGTTGGTCTAAGCTTTTAGGATTACACTAGACATTCTGGGTTCAACTCCTCTGGAACTTACTTTATACACGAGGTTTGCAGGTAGTTTCGTGTATCTGTGGGATTAGTCTCACCTCAATAGACAGCCACACACTTCTCTACCTTAGCATCTGTCCGCTTGTGAACAGCGAAATAGCTCACCATTGCACCTGAAGGCAGTCCACTTTTGCACCATCACCGTAGCTATTTTTGTGTCTGAAATCAGCCCACTTCAGGCCCTAAACCAATCCATTTGCAGGCCCTGAAACAGCCCTAGGTACACTTCAGCTCACAAAATGTTGGCTTTGGTAGGAACCACATATAGATGGCCAATGGAGTAAACATAGGATGTCAATCATCCCTCATTCAACTTAGCTGATTGTCTACTCTTCACTTGATCATGACCAACTCTGCAATTTCATTTTTCGATCTCTATTTGGGCTGCAGTTAAATCGGTCCCTAAACTGGTTATTGTTGCTTAAAATCGAGTGGTATTAACTTGGTCACGTGACTGTTTGGACTCGCCAAACTGTCCAGGAACTGCTTCTGTATTACAGCAATAAACTGGACTGAGTTGGGGCTGTCAAACCAGCCAGAACGTGCATGTGTTTAGGCAATTCAGGGCCTGGAATCTTTATTGGCAACCCGGTGAACCTCGATAACCCGGTTAAAGCTGTGCTTAAAACAGATCATCTGCTGTGCTTGCTACGTGTCGATCGGGTTTGAAGTACTCTGTAGATTAGGCAAACCATGTTAAGCAAACCCAGCTGAACCGTGTTAGTCCAACCCAGCTGAATCGTGTTTAGCTGATTGGTTTATTTTAATTAATTGGATGGGCACTTAATCGGACTCTGATTACTGTTCAGCCCATTATCTTTGGCCTGTAAAAGGCTTGGGTTGAGCAGCAACTCAGTGGCCGTTTGATTCACTGCATCTAGTCTAGGGGTCGAATATCGGCCGGTTTTTATTTTTTATTTAAAAAAAAAATATCGGCGTGGCTTCGGTCGATATCTCGGCCGATATTCGTCCTATACGGGTGAATATCGGCCTAGATATCGGCCGATATTTACATTTTTTAATTTGTTTTTTTTTTTAAGCCATTTTTTATTTTTTAAATGTTTTTTTTTTTTAAAAAAACCACCGAGATTTTCAAAAAAAAAAGAGGAGAGAGAAAAATCTCGGCTGAGACCCAAAATTTTGCCTAATTTTCGACCCCTGGTTTAGTCTCAAGCCCAGCTGCATTCTGGGCCTGCATTCAGCAACCGGACCACTGTAACCCGATTAAAATCGAGACCAACTATGTCTACAATGGGTCTGCATATCAGGCTTGGATATTGAGTCAATTGGGCTGTGGAAACGGATCTGTTATCGGTAAAAATGGACCAGCAAACCCACTCAGTTGGTCGAGCGGACCCATTGAGTGAAATCGAGTTTAGTGTTAAAACTTGGTATTTTATTAGAACTGAATTGACGTCAATTTAGTAGCAATTAAACAGTGAAATTGTGTATTGATTTTGTCACCGAGTTAAATCGAGAATTCAGAGTTGGAATTGCACAATAACGGTTTGAGTTGTGCAAATTGTGATTAATCAACGTGGATAATCAAATTAGTCAATTATCAATTTAACGTATCCCGAGGAGGAGTCATGTGAGCACGACCTATCAGCCAAAGTTTGGCCTTGAGGTGACCAGAGTGGTCCCGACGTGCAACGAGGGTCAAGTTTAGGAACCCTACCACTACTTGATCTGCATCAAACAATGAATATCAATTTGAATGATTTGATTGAATTTTGGTTATAATAATGTATTAGTTTTGATTTCAATAAAAAAAATTGGCCTTATAATTCTTACTTTAGTAAATTTGGATTTATGTCACTAATTTTTTATATTTTTCTTTGAATTTACGTGTAAGAAATTGCAGAATCTCCAGCGTAAAACCCCCACGAGTAAATTCACTACCCTTAGAGCATATCAAGGTTAAGCCATGGGATTACCCCTTATTAGTTTTGTTTGGTAACCAAAGGGTAAAAGTAAGAATTCAAAATTATACTCCTCTTTTTTCACTTTTGAAAATCATTTTCTTTTAAGGAATTCTCAAATTACCTGAGGTAATTCCTAGTCAAAGATAACTCCAGATAACCCTACAAAATTTACTCCTCATCCTAGGAAATTATTCATTGTAAACCGATTCACAATGAATTGGTACAAACATTTTTTGAGAACCTTTAAATTGAATTATTGATTAAATTTTAAAAAAGTGAAACTTAATATCGTTTTTTCTCGTTTAAATATTGTGATTCAAAGTTCAAATTAATTTTTTTATCTGATTCACAATGGATAATTTTTTAAGAGAATAACTAATTACTTCTTTTGGGCATAATGCCCAATTGCCATATTGAATCTACAAATTACTTAGAATTTTTCTGAAATAATATTTATTTTATTTTATTTAAATATCAGTAAATACTCATTAAAACGGATATAGCTCAATTGGTAATTTCCCACCTTAGAAAGTGAAAAGTGCTTGGTTTGAGCCCCATAGCCTCATCTGGTGGATATCACCTGTAGAGATTTTACATTACATTTCTTTTGATTTCTCATATGTAATTTCAAAAAAAAATTAAATTATATTAATTGTATAAAAAAATAAATCTATCGCACAATCTTGGTATGAAAAAACCCATAATCTAGCATTTTGGAATTTGAATTTGTTGTCCTAACTGAAGATTTCAAGTATACCCATGAATATAGAGCTCAAAATATCCATAATTTTTTTGGATAAAACATTGACTTGTTTGTTACTTAAGCCCATGGTTCACGTCATGTCTCAATCACCCAAATCCCACCTTTTTAGTATCTTCTCATGTCTCAACGCGTGTGTTCCATTCCATTTCCATCCAAGGCCACGCGGAAGATTCAAGCACAAGAAATCATAATCCATATCCAATATTCCTTACTCAAATCCAAATGATAAGACAACTACCCATCAAATCATGCATTGAAGTTCAAATTTGTTTGGTCTAGATCTCGCAATGGATTAGGTGAAGTTGGATTTGGAATTTGATTGCGTTCTTATTCAATTTGGATTTATTTAGATTTAAGTCTATTTTTAGATTTATTAAATGGGTGTAGTCGGTTCGAGCCTCTTTTGAATTCAATATAGATTGAGTTTATATGGTTAAAGAGAATTCTTTAGCGAAACAGATATTAAGAGTACTTCTTAAATAGGGTGTTGATCTCATACAGTTGCAAGTTTGTGTGATAATAATTAGTTCAGTTAGATTTACTAATTTACTTTTGAATTAAATTGGGCCTATCCATTTATAAATCGATTTTGTTATAGTCGAATCATCTATTAAATGAGTTGAGTTGGTTCAGATCATTTAACAAAACAGTTTGATTCATGTCGTTTTCGAGTCAATTTTATGTCGATTCTAGTGTAATCTGCACTATAGTTAGAAATTTTGAAACTCATGCTTGACTCTAAATTTTATCCAATTGAGGAATCTGAGTGAGTTATTCAATTTTATTTGAAAACTTGGTAAAACTAGTTGGACTACAGTAGACTCAAAATCTTATTAAGTACAAGTCAACTTAAACTGGACTTTTCTTGATATTTTTTTTTTATATTTTTAACTATGCTATGCACTTGTTAAAGCCAATTCAACTCTATCTTATTTGCCCTTCTTGCTTGATTAAATGCATTTTATAGGTTTAGATGGAAAACATTCAGCGGTGATTATAGTTTATTTAAATTTTAAATTGATTAAATTACAATGATCTTTGAATCAAGAACATATAATTCAAATGGTAGAACCGAATCTTCCAAATCGTTTATTATTTTGGAGATCTGCCATGAAATGATTAATTATTTAATTTAACATAATTTTTAGACATTATGTGATTCATATAAAACCTTTTTATCTCTAACCATCATCCCACTTATAAGAATAATGATCATAAAAGTGTAATTAAGCTATTGCAGAAAATAAAGTCGATGGATGATTTTCTTTTAAATCATTATCCATTTATCCTCAAGATATTAAAGCCTTAGACAAGTAAAAAGCCAACATGGTTTTTGCCTATTGTTTGGTCCAACCCACCTCACCAAATACTGTGGGCTAGAAAAGGATAATATTATTCAAGTCAAGTAGACCCTCCATATCTTGAATTTAGTGGGAAACTTGTTCCATTGCTTGGTACCGAATAGCGTAGCAACTCGGGTCGGGTTTTGGCCCGACCCGCATGACCTGATCTGAGAAATCATACAGGTCGGGTCAAGGATTTTGGGCAGCGGGTCAGGTCGGATTGAGAAGATAAAAACCCGCATGAAATTCGGGCCGGACCGAGTTGAGGATTTTACAAGTTAACCCGACCCGACCCGGCTAAAATGGGTTCAGAATGTGGGTCAGGGTCAGAATTCGAGTTGATTCATGTTAGAATTCAGGTCGGGTCGGGTTCTAGAGTTCGGATTGAGAATTCGGGTCAGGATCGGATTCTAAAGTTCCATTATCAACTAGGGTCGGGTTGGGTTTTAAGAAACCCGACTCTCCCAACCTGAGTTGCAGCCCTAGTACCGAATCTCGTTAGTTAGTCGCATTTCTTTACTCTTGTATACTCTCTTCATCTTAAAATATTTGTCTTATACGTATTTTGAAATTGTTTCAAATTATTTGTCATATTTTTTTATTTTCACATTAAATCAGTTTTAACTTTTTCGATAAGCTCTAAATCACATTTAAATATGATAGGAAGACAACCTTCTTTTATAAGTTTTGACTTGCCCGTTAGCGACATTCTGTAATTATTTCCACCTCTGACTCTTATTGTCTGGAATCATGCATTGCTAAATAGTTAGAAAAGGCTCTCTGAATACTAAATTAAGTTCATTGAGGATTATTTATAATCTTACTACCTCAAAGTCATTCATATTAGGTTCATATAGATTCAAAATATCTATTAATAGGTTTTTGACGCGCTTCGTACGAAAACAATATTTAAGAAATAAAAAAATTTGAAACAGGACAAGTATTTTAGAACGGAGGGAGTATTAATTTAGACATAGTACATTTAAACAATTTTACCTTTTTTTTCTCAATATATGCTTTTAAAGATGTGAAACTTTAAAATCAAGATTTTCAATGATAGTTTAGGCCTAAATTTTGTTGAAATATAGTTTTGTTGAAAACACTTGTCTCAAGCGATGAAGCCCCCCTCAATCATTATAAATATTACTAATGATAATATAATTTACTATTTATTTAGTGTGATTAAGGATTCTCAGTATCTGCTTTCCATGTATAGTTTAATAGTTGCAGTGTGTAGATGAGGATGGAAAACCAGTTTCATGTCAGCGTGATTGGTGCTGTCAGCTTTTCTTCTGTGTTTTGCATTGTATAAATAAGGGAAGAAAGAAAAGTATTCAAATATTGAATTGAATTCAATATTTGTATAAATAAGAGAAGAAAGAAAAGTATTCAAATATTAAATTCAATTCAATATTTGTAGAATATAATAATAGTCTGGCCTGGTGGAGCACACTGAACTAAATATTCATAATTCACACAGACGTGTTTGGCACTAATAATTTATTTACATGATTAATCCCAAGTGATTAGAGTTGATCAGTTGAAAGAAGCAAAAATTCTAAATTCGAATCATATTCAATGTAAATTATCACTTTTCGTAATTTTGGACAATGTATCTGATTGAAAGGACTTGTATATGTCTCGAATATCAGTCACATGTTCTTTGAAACTTTGAATACCTCTCTAACGATAATAATAAATAAATAAAATCTAAATATGTAACAATCCACATAATGAATGATTTTCACAAATTTTGGAGGAAATACATGTGAGCCTTCTCCTTTCCTTTTATGCTCTGGAAAAGATCCTAATAGAAAGAAATTTGAAACATAATAAATAAAATATAATATCCGTGGAGAGTTGGCCTATATAATTCTCACTCTTATATTTTTTTCAAATCTCAGGTATTTTTCTAATTAAAAAAATAGAAAAATGACCTTTTTATCAAAATAAAAAATTAGAAAAGAAGAATATCAACCGATATCATCACCGATATGTGACCGATATCGGCCAATATAACGATGGCGTGAAGCACCGATATCCAGTTTTTTTTTTAAAAAAATGGCTGATATTTAGTCGATAATATCACTGATATATCGATTTTATCGGCCGATATTAATGTTGTACAGTCAATATACATCGACCCTCAAAATAACGATATATATCATCTGATACAATATATATCGACCGATATTTTACACCCTGGTTGTTGTGTTGGCTGGCATCAATCAAAAAGCAAATAAATAAATAACTTAGCTTCTGAAATTTCGTTTCTCATATTTAATTATCAATTTCATAATTAACTCCAAATGGCCCCAAATTTTTTATTGGAGACATGAGTCATGAAAGGAGGATGGGTGAAGTTTTTTATTCCTGTCTTCTCAATCGCGTGTAGTTTTGCTGCCTGCCCTCGAGTCTTAAGTCGTAACTGAGAATGTCATTTTCCTTTAAAAAACCAATGGTCGGTGGACTGGACTTAAACTACTACACCGCGGGTTCACATTTCTAGTTTGCCTCGCAGACTACAGAACCGACTTTCACTCTACAATGAATCAAGCAATTCAATCTGTTCACGCAACTTTATGTTTCCAGTTCCAAATTTGTCACTCATCACCACCATCGATTTAATTCATTTTTACCGTTGTACTTTAATAAAATCATAAAAATTATCTAACAATTTAATTTAAGTCACCGTAATAAAAAATATTAGTAATCTTAAGTCTACTTTTGTATAATTTTTTATCCAGTGAAGTCAAGTTCTTAGGTTTTTTTTTTGAATTTGTGTGAAAAATCATAAAAAATGTGAAAGAAGAATATAAAAAGATGACTGATCGACTGTAGAAAGATTTCATAATTCAAACATTTTAAATTTGTAAAATAGATTATAAAAAAAATTATACATTATTTTAACCAAGTTATTAAGATTTAAAATTATAGAATTAAATTGATTTGTTTCATCTAACTTCTTGTCCCTATCACTTTCTATATACATTCTACTCATCAATATATGTCTCATTTAAAAGAATTAATAAAAAATTTCCCCATTTATACTTCTTCTCACGCTAACTCTGTTCTTTAGTTCCACCCATTCTTAACAACAAATTGCATATAAAAATTATAGATATTAATTTAATAATTTAATTTTTGTATAGAAAAAAGACTGACAATGATTTTAAATAACCCATTTTTTCATGATTGAAAGATTATTCCTTCGGAGTATGTGCACGTCTCCCTACATACACATCTCAGGTTTAAGCTTACTCTGTACATGTCCTATGGAAAGAGACCCTCCATTAGAATTACGAGAGATTGAACCCAAGACTTTAATCTTGAAATCTCGTGTCTCAGTCACTAAATCAACCCGTTGGAGTTTTAAAAGAACCCATTTTACATAGATAGACTACAATTATATATCTAATATAGCCACTTGACCAGTGGCAAAAGAAGACAACCACTAATACAATATGTCACATAAATTCTAAGGGGTTGGTGTGGTGGCTGAGAACCCACTTTAGAAGCAAGAGTCATGAGTTCAAATCTTATCTCACTCCAATGGACAACTCTCTGTAGTTCTACTGTAACAGACCCTTTGGAGATCTTAGATCAGGGGTGCAAAAAACGCCCTTGCTGATAATTTGGTCGATATAATTCTCTCTCCTCTTTTTTTTTTATAAATATCAATATTATTTTATTATTTTATTTTTTCTAAATTAAAAAATATAAAAAATAAAAAAAAACTATTTAAAAAAAAAGAAATTTGAAAATGTAAATATCGGCTGATATCGACCGATATTTTGACTCAGGCCCATCACTATTTTGATTTTTTTTTAAATATTGATATTAATCATATCGGCCAATATCAGACCGATATATATCGACGATATATTAGCTATAGCGGCCGATATGAAGGCTGTACGGCTGATATAATACGTATCAGCCGATATCTTGACATTTTCTCATATATATAAAAAAAAAAAAAAAAATACAACATGTCAGATAAATTAAAATAAAATAGCAACGACGTTTTCTAGACGCCAAATAAAAAAAATAAGGCCATTGTTGCCTCTTGTGAGAAATACAGGATTATATACGTTAGGCCCAATAAGCCGGCAAATTGGACCCATTTGGGGAGAATCTATAAAAACCGGTCAACCGTCTCCTGATATGGCAGTCGCAATCACCTTCCCACCTTAGTTCCTTTCAATCTATCTTCTTTACATTTTCATTTTCATGGCCAAACTCAAACTACTTCAAGCCATCCAAACATGACCAGAATCTGCCGTAAACTTATCCACTTCAACGTGAAATGGAACCTAGTCGATCGATTCTCGCTCTTTCAGCGCGTCTTTAATTTCGTCTGGGATCAAATTCTCATGTGTTCCAATTGGAAACGTCGCCGGTACCACCGGCTGCAACGTTGCCCGTCTTCGCCACCACCTTCGGCACCACCGGAGATTGGCCCTTTGCCACCCTGTACACCTTCGACGTCCGGCGACTCCGACTCCGATGCCGATTTGGTTGTTCTCAAGGTCAGCCTTTTGGGTGATTGCCATATTGGGAAAACAAGCTTTATGGTGAGAATTTTTCTGGGTTCTATTCATTTTAGCATTTTCATCATTTTAAATTCTCAGCCTTATTTTAATACATTTTTAGGAGCTTTTATTGATTTTATTTTCTTCTTTTCTTTTTCTTTTTTCTTTTTAAAAAAAAGATTAAGTATGTAGGAGATGAATTGGAACAACGCTCACTACAGTTGACAGGATTGAATCTAATGGATAAAATCATGTCTATTAGAGGTGCCCGGCTTGCCTTTAGCATCTGGGACGTCGGAGGTTTGTCTTTTCTTTTCTTTCTTTTATTGAGATTGTAATTAGTTGTTTTTATTTTTATTTTAATGATCGAAGCTGTTAAGTCTTTTTAGAGCACTCGACTAATTTTTGAGATACATAGAGGCCTTTTTATCTATATACAGCAGATAGTTCTATCTCGATTGACTAGTGAGAATTGAACTCAGAATTCTTAAAACGGATTTTTAACCATCACTCCAATTCTTTATTTACTTATTTTGTTTATTGATTTTTTTATCTCATTTTTTAAACTAATTTTATCCATAGGCGACCAGCAGTTTCTTGATCATGTTCCTCTTGCTTGTAAGGGTGCTGCTGCAATTTTGGTCATGTTCGATCTTACAAGTAGATGCACGTTGAATAGGTTGGTAGTTTTTTTTAATTCATTCATTTGATTTTTTTTTTTTTTTAATTCTAATTACCAATAATTTAACTCTTCATGTTTTTGAGATAATATAAAAGATAAATTTATTAATCTTAGGTAATATAATTTTTTAAACTTGCAGTGTTCTTGGTTGGTATCAGCAAGCAAGGAAATGGAATCAGGTACTGAAATTCTCTATCATTTAATTTTTCTGTTCATTATTATTGTAAGATATTCAATCTCAAACAGAACTATTTCTATCCACAAAAATCCACTTGTTTTTCTTTTCAAATTTGGCCAAATTTCTATAGGACTTTTCAGTGCTTGTGCATGGTAAATATTCCCTATATTCTTTTATTGTTATCTAATTTTCCTTTTTTTTAAATTTTTTTTTTTAGTCAGCTATCCCCATTTTAATCGGAACCAAATTCGATGATTTTGTTAAGCTTCCTCAAGAAATGCAATGGGCGATCGTGAGTCAGGTAATTAACTTAACATTTTTTTCATTTTTTTAGATTGATAAATTTTATCCAATATATGTTTCAACTGAGTTATTCTATTTCACTTCTTGTAGAGAAAATAATTTTTTCTAAAAAAAAATACTTAATAACAAACATGGCAATACATTTATACAAAACTTCTTCCCTGAGCACACACGTGAAATTCAATTCACAAAATAATTTGATCTATAAATATAAGGTCGTAATGCCAGAGGGATCCTTGCCGCAAGGCATAGATGGCGAGGTCATTAGCGTCTATACAATAAAAGCAATTTTCAATGGAATGAAAAAGTGTTCCATGTCAAAAGCTTGGTTAAAAATTGAGTTAGACCTTTTGTTAAGAATTTTAATTTATTTTTTCTAATTTTAATAGTTCTTACGGAAGGAAAACCTCTGAAATCTTGAAAGAGTTTGCCCAACTTCTAAAGTTTATACCAGGGATTTAAGTAGTTCTCAGATTTTTAAACCTTGATATATCAGCGATATACATCGCCGATATTATTTGGTATTTCAAATTTCAATTAAAAGAAAAAATTAGATGAGAGAAATTTCTTGGCCGATATTCGATATCGACCAATATCTCGGCAGATATCGAGATTTGAACCCCTGGTTTATACTTTTTTAGGATTCTTCATGGACCTACGCTTCATTAATGCCATCCTACCATTAACTTTGATCATGGGTCCAACTTACCCATTTGCCGCTGGTGAGTCCTAATTTTGAACATCTATGAAGAAATTATCATGTTTCTTGAGTAAGAGATGTCATATTAATGGCAAGGATGACATCGTAGAATTTAAGATATGCACAAATTTAAGAATTTAAATTATTCATTAACATCTAAATACAAAGATACCTATATATTTTTAAATTTTATAAAATTATTAGACGCATCATTGGATGGAACGAATCAGAGAGTTATGATAAACTATATAAATTTTTTAATCAAGTACTTTTCATTTGATCTATTCAACAGTAAGTCTAATAATTTTACAAAAATTTTAAAAAAAATACTTACTCTTATTTTTAAATTTAAAGTTAATGAATAGTTTAAACTTTTAATAAATAGAGCCCATGTATCTCAAATATGGAGTCAGACATTCCTTTCCCCCACTTGAGTGTGAAGGAGTGCAGAGGCAGACATTCTTTTTCCCCTCTTTATCTACCTTAGGTATAACAGACATGACAGAGACTAAGATTTGGACAATTCATCTAAAGTGGGCCAATTGAATGATGGATTGAGTCCAACTAATCACACTGCTTGAATGATGGGACCCACCCCATAAGTCCAATCAATGGCAAGAAAGTAGATCAACATTGAACATTGGGTTTTAAGTTTAAACAGGGGAGCACCTGTTTCTGATAATTTGGCACTAATTTTCTCTTTTGATATTATGTCACTGGAAGAAAATGATGACTACTATGTAACAGTCTTCCTTTCTTTTCACTCCATTTTATTTCTTCTTTTGAAAGAAAATATTTATCATCTATCTCAATTTGAAAATTTATTGCAAGTATAAATTTAAAAAATTAAAAATTCTAAACGTTGACGAGGCTCAGTTTAATCCAATAGTCAACATATTACAAATGAATTTAAATTGAATAGAAATTCAATTTATAAGATTATAATGAGTACGATGGAGAAAAATAATATAAATATGGTCTATAAAATAGTCATCAAGTTCACAACGGTTTCTCAATGGATGATTTTTCTTAACTCTAAGGGCTTAGTTTGATAGCCAATTCCCACATTTGTTTATGAAAAATTTTGAGATCAAATCTCCCTCAAGACAAAAAAGGTCACTCCTTGTACTCTGTACCCAACACGTGCGGATAGAAAGGTTTACACATGCCTTAAAGATTAATCAAGTGGGACGTCCGACTGAGTCAAATGAGACGCGTGAATACTTTGGTCTTAAAAAAACAAATAACTTCTCTTGGTATTATCCGATCTATAAGTCTAAGACACACAAAACTCACCATCCACATGTTCATCCGATTGTTGAAGTCAACTTATGACAAATACAAATCCAATAAATCCCGCATTACAAAAATCGACATGTATCTATATTTACACATTTTGAGTCACAGTATTGTTACAATGATAAAATCTTTTTTTTTTTTCCATTTTTTTTTCTGTTGTAATTTATGTTGCATTATCTAAGTCTGAGGCTGCATTTGGATGAGAAGTAAATTTTGCCGGAGTTTCTTTTGAACATGGTAAAGTGAAAAATAAATAAAAGGAAAAGAACTTACCTTGATAAAGAGATAAAGTGAATAACTCTTATAATGAAAGGGTTTTCAAATTTGTGTTATGGAGGGAAAACTTGAAATTTTCTTGTCCCTTCCCTTCCTTACCAAACTGGGATAAGCAAAGACTACCCTCATTTTTACCCCTCTATCCCTCGTCCAAACGCAGCTTGAGGCAATCTATCTTTGTTCTCCTGGGTTGATAAGTGATAGTCACTGTACTGCTAAAATGTGGCATTTTCCAAAATGGGAAAGCATTGGGCGAAAATTCTCCATGGTTGATCTTGGATCGTTTATGTTGTGAGTCATATGGGTGTAACTCAACTGGTAATCTCCCTCTTCAGGAGGTAAGAGGTGTCAAATTCGAGACCCTATAACCTCACCTCGTATACTGTAATGGTAGTGAATATCACCTATGAAGATTTTACGTTGGATTTCTCACAATTTTTCATACGTAAATTCAAAAAGAAAATATTTTATTTTCAAACAGTAAGAATAAGCCCAAACTTGATGATTAAGCATGTTAGAATCAAAGACATTATTATTATAAGGCCGAAAGTTGAGTTGGGATAACAATAATAATGAAGCATGTTTTGTTATGGGACAGGCAAGGATATATGCGAGGGCCATGAATGCAACACTATTCTTTTCAAGTTCAACCCACAACATAAATGTGAACAAGATCTTCAAATTCATCACTGCAAAGTTCTTTAACTTGCCATGGACCATTGAACGGAATCTGACCATTGGTGAACCCATCATCGATTTTTGACGTTTACACTCACTGAGTCTGACATCTCATCTGATTCTTCTGTACATTAACACAGCAGGTACACACCAGTGCTGGAAAGTAACAGCCATTCTTCAAAATTAAAAAGGAAAAAGAGAAGCTCTGCTGAGATTTTTCATTAGCGGGAGTTGACCGTCTTGTCTCACCATGCGTTCCATCTCTTTTAGTTAAGAGTTGAGGGACAAGTATTATAATTTTTTTTTTTTATGATTTTTGAAGCAGGGGTCAAAAATTCAGCCCGGCCGATATGCAAATATAGGGCCACAATATCGGCCGATAAGTTTCTCTCTCCTCCGATATTTGCATTTAATTGCGTTTCTTTCTCCTCCGATATTCAAAACCGTTGAAAATTGTAAAAAACCATAAAAAAAAACCTTATAAAATCATATCGATTTTTTTTTTAAAAAAAAAATCAAATAAATTTTAAATACCGAGTTTTATACATATCGACCGATATTCTGTACCGAATATCAGTCATATTGGCCGATAACCTTTTTGACTGGCCGATACATATATATCATATCAGCCGATATCGTTCGGCTCTGAAAAATCAATACATATCGGCCGATACAATATATATCGACCAATATTTTGACCCCTGTTTTGAAGCATTCTTTGAACCCTAAATAGAATTTGACTTTCTACGATTAAATGAAGAGCCCTAAATGTGATTAATCAAATTTTAGAGTCTTTGTGTGACCTTTTTAATATATTGACATTTTTGTAAAACTCAAAAAAATTTACAATAAAAAAATTATAAATTGTAGTAGAAGTTATATGTCACTAGAAGATACTTGAGAACATAAAGTTCATATTAGGTGTTTCCTCATTTTGCTTTTTTTTTTTAATAAAAAAAAATAGATATTTTCAAAAAATTAATTTTTTTTCCAATTTTCTAGGACATATCGAACTTTCAACTTTCAATGATCTAAAACTCGATGAGATGACCATTGTTCTTTAAAAAGATATACTCATCCTATGTTTTTCATTTTTCCTATTTTTCAGTATTTTTTCAAAAAAGAGGAGTACGTCACCAAAACGCTACATATCGGGTCCAAAAATCAAACCCCCACTCGCTGAGTAGCCTTCTTGGAAAAAGCTTGGGGAGTCTAAAATCGTTGAACATGGCAGTCGTAAACGATTGCAAGACCATTCAAACAGTACCACCATTTTCAATTTGAAGTAGATAATTAGATCAGCCCCATTGCCTAACAAGTGACCCTCATTTTATTAGAACGTCAGTGATGGTCATCCATTAAATCATCTGACTGGTACCATTGTCACAAATATCAACGATATTTTCAAATTTATCATGCTTTTATCGACAAAATACCATTACCGTATTAAAAACGCATTTTTATCGACACGGCGATAAATTCCCTATAAATCACGTTAAAAATGCGATAAATGGTAGTTTTCCGATAAATTCCTTATTACCATTTTTATTTTATTAATATTTTTATTTTTTCTATTTTGATTACTTTTAAATATTATAATTTCCGTGAGATTTTCCTATTAAATTCCTAGTAAAAAATTCAAGAATTTGAAAATATCCCCATATCACCAATCGCCCCTTATATCCCGAGAACGGTATTTGTAACTATGATTGGTACAACTCAAACAATTAGACCCCAGATTTCTTTTTGAGAGTAGAGGGGTGACAATGGATCCAGATTTCTTTTTCTGGGTTAGAAGCTTAAATCTGACTTGCCCCAGATTTCATTTTACCCAGCGTGACATTACCTTAATACATAAAAAATTAACAAAAACATAAAGGAGACTTGGATTTTCCTTTAATTTGCAGGCATTGAACTATCAAATGCAGAGGCAATAGGCTAAGATCTTTGAGCTTGGGTGAGGTATTTGGACTAGAACTATCGAGACAAAATATATATATGGACAATATATAAGTGTATGTTAAATAAGATCGACTCAGTTCAAGTCTGGGATTCCTCTACCCAACCCATTCATCAGGTTGGATCGAATTAAAATTTGCAATACCGAATTTGAACCTCTTTTTTTTTTTTTTGGAAGGGGTGGGTGGGGTGCTGAGTCAAGTTAGGTCGACAAGTCGGGTCAGAAATTGCTACCGTTGAACGAGACTAACTAGTGCTGTTCCTTTAAAAACACAGAACTTTATCAGAATTCTTTACGAACAGCCTTTACTATTGACTTCCTACAATCCATACAGGCCCTAAGCAAAAGTTATATGATACTCACATTTAGAGTGATTGGTGCTCCTGGGAATAGGATAGATCATGGCCTCCTAAAAATTCTTGAAGTTACAACCCTTCAACGTGTATCTTGCCAATGGCTAAGATGGAAATGCAGCAGTGGTACACTTCCAACAGAGGAAAAAAAAGCTGATTTAAAGGCGATGGCCTAGCCGAATCTGGCTTATCACTGCTTCATGGTTTGACAAGAGAGGAATGCCTGTGTCAAATGCCATCGAGATTTTCCATCTATGACATTTTAAATACCAGCCTGGCAAGATGAAAGAGCATAATCTCCTAGTCTGGTATAGAAAATTCAGCCTACTTCAAATTTTTAACCATCCAATCTAACATGATTAGATGAAACAAGAGACTATCTCAAGTTTGACCCATCCATTTGATGGCCTAAGATCAAATCATAGAAACTTCAGATCAACTGACTTTTAGAATGTAGCCACTTTGCGGAATATGTCCTCTCATCTAGCAGCTAGTCTATGCTGAAAGCATACCATGTTTCCTATTGTAAAATGCCACATAGAAATCGATCTGGCATTTGCCAAAGGAAATCTTTCATCATGGTTGATTACTCAGAGCAACAAGATTACTACACAATATCCTGCCTCAAGTTTGGCAAGCGCTTCATGTAGCAAGCATAAAAGATTGCAGGGGATTGAGACATGTTACCAATTAAAGAGAAACATTGAGGATCATAAAATGATTCAATTCATCTGGTCCGTGGGATTTTCTCTCCTCAGCTGCCTAAGAATAAGAAATCGTAGTTCAAGATTGGCAAACAATATTCAGGCCTATGCTAGATTGTCACAAAAGAGTTAAATAAGTGAGACTCAACTTGGACAAGTTGCTTTGACTTGGGTCACAAGAAAAGAAAAAATTGACCAAGCTGAATCTGTGGAAGATTCAGATGATGATGGATCAAGCTCATTAAAAAGATTTAAGAGGAAAAAACCTTGACATAAAGGAACCTTGAGTCAAGTCCAAGTTTCTAGCTTTTGAACTATTCATGCAGACGCTAATGATGGAACATGTGCATGGTGCTACCAATTTAATTATTTTTTAGGTTATTCAGATTTAGATTTATTTAGAGTAAAATCTTGTCATTTTTAATAATGGGTCACATTTCAAGTCCAATATGATGTTTGATTTAATAGAAGTTATGACATGTATAGAAGAAGTTATGTCCACTTTAATAATGGCTAATTCAATAGCCTATCCAACAAACCCAAGTTCATGGGATTCTAACATGTACAAAAGAAGTTATGACATGTATTGGTATAAGGATGTTACAAAGTGACGAGTTTGCTTTATTATTAATCCCATATTAGTTATGTTTGAAATTTGTCATGTAGAAGTACTTTATGGATTGTAGTGAAAGCTTCAAGGATAAAGAAGAGTTGAGTTTTGTTATTGTGTTTGTGGGAGTTTTGGAAGGCTTTAGCCCAAATCCACATAGGAGTGGATTCGTAAGGAGATTGTTGCTTTTCTCCTTGGCTTTCTCCTTCAAGGCTTAGCTTGTTGTTTTCAAAGAGAACATAGAGGATCAAGAATCAAGCATCCTCCATTGATTATTTGAGGTATTTCCTTGATTTATTTCAGTTTATTTCAAATTAGGGAAAAGAATTTCTTGAGAATTTAATATTTTTAAAGTCGAGTGGAAAAGAATTTCATTCTTTGGCCAACATTTAGTGAAAGTTTTATTTGTGAATGATAGTTTATTGGGTTTATTTCTTATGAGCCTAATCTTAAAACATAAGCAAGATCTTTTTAGATCAATGCCCCACATCAACCATCATCAAAACGCAATGGTTCAAATAGATAATGTTAATAAATATCCATGAGCTTTGTTGAAAGTCATGCACCAATGGTGTATCTGCACCATCATTTGCCCTCTACACCTAGAGGGCATTGCAGGCAGTATATGTTTTAGCAAAACTAAATGCAAAGTAGATACTAAAATGGACACAGAATATTTGCCTTAAGAGATGGTGCCAAAAAGGCCACATAGCACTTTTATATTCTAAAAATGATGTGGCGTGTGTCATTGGAAGGCAAAATTACTTTTATATCATCCACATTTTATAGAATGTTGAATTTTCAAGCCACAAAATTACTTTCATATAAGGCCTATAAAACCATTAAATTTTGAACTCCTATAATTTTTGTTATGATGATGCAATAGAGTTGAAAGTTTGTCCACTCCTAATTCACCTAATTATCTTCCTATCTAGATAGGTCTTATAATTAAAGAAGGAAAAGTTCTCTACTTCGCGAAATAAAGACCGGTCTCTCTAGATCATTACTATATATATAGAAAAATACTCCAAAAAAACCTATGCAAGAGACCTCCTATGTCGAAGCCCTCCAATGATCAAATCCCAACCGTTCTTATTCACCTATCCCCTGTGAATTGGTATATATTCTAAATTGGCACCCATCCACCTTTTAGCCAAAAAAATCCATTTATCTAAAGCTATAAAACCATTAAATTTTGAACTCCTATATATTTGGTCATGATGATGTGATAGAGTTGAATGTTTGCTCACTCTTAATTTACCTAATGATCTTCCTATTGACTTATTTTCTAGTGATTTATGTGCATCTAGGTAGGTCTCATAATTAAAAAAGGAAGAGGTCTCCACTTTGTGAAATAGAGTCCAGTCTCTCCAGATCATTAATATATATATATGTATTCTGGAGAGACCTATGGGGAAGACATCTCGTTCATATTCACCTCTCCTCCGTGAATTGGTATATATTTCATATTGGCACCCATCCACCTTTTATAGATTTTTGAATTTTTAAGCCAACACGTTGCATTTATCTAAGGCCTATATAACTATTAAATCTTGAACTCCCTACATTTTTTCTTATGATGATGTGATGGAGTTGAATATTTGCTCACTCCTAATTCACCTAATGACCTTTCTAGTGATTTACATGCACCTAGGTAGGTCTTGTAATTAAAAAGGAAGAGGTCTCTACTTCACGAAATAGAGACAGATCTCTCTAGATCATTAAGGTATATTGCTCATTTGTTTTCAGTACTTGGGATGTTGGCCCACTCTTCCAATTAAATGTTGTAGCTCCAAAACTTAGAACTTTTGTTCCATTAAACTAAAGAAATCAAATCTAAATTTTTGTGGATACTCTAAATTTTGTGTCTAGGGAAACACTTAAAGTGGTTCTACATACTTTTAGAAGATCATAAGAAACTCTTAATACAATTAGTTGAAGGATTATAATTGGAAGGTGCAAGAAGTAAAAGGTTATTAAATACATTGGATAAAGGTGGTAAGACTGAAATTATGGAATATGGGGTGATAGAGAACATCATTGCTAAAAGGTTGGAGTGGAAAAACACCACTTGGAAAGCCAAGCCCAGATAGATGGATAAATGCTTTGTTGATGATGAAATATGGTCACATTGAAGGTCGTAGAAGCTTGTCTCTAGAAGCACAAGTTAGGTGCTGATATTGGCCTTTGTATCTATTCCTTCAAAAAACTAATATCCATTGGCTAATATGTTAACAAAGAAGAAAGCTAAGGCCATAAAACTTGAAAAATAACTAAAAGAATTATTTGGAAGGAGGGGGTAGATGACATTTTCCAAGTATCATACAAATTGCTAAGGATGGGGGGGAGGCAAGACGATACGGACATTGGTATTGGTATAGTATGTATGGTTTGCAATAAACCAGTTGTCAGATTTAAAAAATAATAATAATAGTTTGTAGAACGTCAATGAACATAGTCTGAAGCAATATGTAGAAACTGACATTTAAGTTGTACATTAAAATAATTGGCGATGCTGAATAGGAAATCTTAATTATGTAGTATTTCTTTTTTTACGAGGCCTGTGCTAGGAGAATTTGATTTCAAAATCCTTTTGGGATATTTTTCCACAAAAGCTTTCAAACAATCTCATTAATAGTTCCTCAAGCTTCATTCCCATTCAAAATGGTGTACAAGCTCCGTAGCCCCAGCAAAAGGAATTTTGCTAGACTTTGGGTAATATAATTCAAACCCTTGATAACCCAAAAAGCAAACGTTTGCATTACTCAAAAATGTGTATGCCTCTGACAATATAATTTGACAAAAATTGTACTCAAGTTTGTAAATCATGAAAGAAGGTGCATCGGAAAGGGAGTGCACTCAGCATGATCAAAAATGATTTCAAACTCAACAACAAATTTATGTAAAAATCAAGGTGCAATTGAACAAGGTGAGTAGTCAAACTCTTCATGAATTCTTCATGGACATCTTAGTAACATTACTTTCTAAGACGACAAAAATATTCACACCTTTCTCCTTTTGAAGCCCAAATTAAAATATTGATATGTTTGTCACTTGATTATTTAGAGCAAAATTGGTAATCATTTTCCATTGGTGTAGTTCCCAAACTCACTTTCATTTAAATAAATTCGATTTTAAAATTGATTAAATATTCTGCCGAGTGCACGAGTCCTTTTTGGTTTGCCAAATTCAATACCTATCACCCAAGCCTCACTCTAACTCTCACATCCATAACCATAAAACTTAAGAGAGAAATACGCACTGTAAACAGAAACACATAAAGGGAACGAAGACCATGGAGTCTAGAGACCAACAAAGGACAGACAGCATTGTAGTTATAATTTTTCTAAAGGAAAGACAGTATTAAGCTGCTTGTAGAATACATTCAACAAAGGCAGCACTCTACTTATTTCTGAGGGGCAAACCAAAACTCACCAGGTTTTGCACTTAAAAGATCATTCAGCATAAAATTCAAATCCAGCTATAAAATCACTGGAAACAAAAGACAGTATTTCTTACCACAATTTTACTCGAGTTTGACTCCTTGCCTCTTTGGAGGATCAATTTGCAAATAGGTATAAGGTTCTGTTGGTTCCTCCCTGCATAGCAAAAATAAAGGGTCAAGAAAATTGCATGTACCACATATAATTACAAAAACAACTAAGAAAAAACACATGCATAATGCTTTGTGGGTTTCGTATTGGTTGTCCTGAGTTGGAGATTACTCACCTTCAGTATGCAAATGATACAATTTTGTTCCTTACGGCAGGTGTAGAGGAGTTGAAGATGGTCTGGGTGATTCTCGTATGGTTCCAGATTTGTTCAGATTTGAAGATTAATTTTTTGAAAAGTGAATTGATGGGGTAAACACATGCATAATTCTTAGGGGCTGCTTCGTGGGTTTCATATTGGTCATCCTGAGTTGGAGATTACTCACCTTCAATATGCAAACGATACAATTTTGTTCCTTACGGCAGATGTAGAGGAGTTGAAGATGGTCTGGGCGATTCATGTATGGTTCCAGATTTGTTCAGATTTGAAGATTAATTTTTTGAAAAGTGAATTGATGGGGGTAAATGTGGATTATAGTCAATGTGTGGAATTGGTTGATGTACTTAGATAAAGTTGAAAGGATCCGTCATTTTATGGCTTTTTTTGGCTTTTCAGGTTTCTGGGGTCCCTCGGTCTGCAAATTCAACTGCTGATGATATGGCGCATCAAGGGTTGGCTTTACCTTTGTAAATTGTTCATAAGTTCATTTAATTTGTTTGGGGTTTTTTTTTATTGTATAATTTATGTTGTAAGTGGTGGGATTTCTTTTCCCACCTTTTGGTCTCTCTTTTGTTTATTTTCTTCTTTTGATTAATGAAGTTACCTTTAAAAAGAAAACACATGCATAAGTATATGAATGATGTTCCCCCATATACAAGGACACAGGGTAATATAGTGTGCATCCCTTTATTCCATTGGAAAGGTTTATATTTGAATATGGGACCACCAACAATTATCTTCATGGATCAATCAAGCCATTTTTCGGAGGCAACAAAGTTCAAGGATGAAAGAATAATTTAAAGTGATCAAATTTTGAGAGCTTAAGAACCATTCCTCCATTTATCCAATCAAGGCGATTTCTATGGGCTACATGCTCAAATTTAGACCTTTCATTGAACCCATCACCATCACGAATGGAGGACCACACCCTTAGTGTGCACCATACAGGGGTTCAGCAGGTGAAATTTTATCTAATTATGTACAACAATAGCACTGTACCCTCTGATGCAACAGGGACAGACAACTGCAGACTGTTACGAGGCAAACTTATGAGATGACACAATTCCTTACCCAACCAACAAGAATCCAAAACATTCACTACACCCATCATCCCCGAATTTCTGGCATCCTGACACAGCTACTAAATTTTCATTGGAAACCAAGCAACACGGACCATTGGATAAGACACATGTAAAAACATCATTGATGCCAACATTGAATGCACATATCAGAGTGAAAATTTAGCATGTTGCAGGGGATGGAATAGGAAATATCCTGGACTGCTCAGATTGCAAAAGGTGGAGACCATAGTTGAACAAGATCCGGCCAATAATGATAATACATGAAAACTTCCACTACCATTACCTTGTATGGCTGACCTATGGCCTCTTGAACCCATTCCCCCAACATCCACTAACCCCATCCAACTTAATCCCATCCAGAGGAGAAACTCATTTTGGATCATGGAATAAGAACTCGTTTTTGCTTAATTCAAAGGGAAACTTGAATAACTCGGTGAAAACTTGGATAAATAACATTCATGGGACACAAAAGTCTTTTAGATTAAGGGCAAAATTGGAAAAGAAAAACCATAGAACATGTTTGGGGGGAATAGAATAAATGAGAGGGGAAGCTCATTTTTGAGAGAGAGAGAGAGAGAGAGATGTAGGACTATGCAATGGCCTAAAATCTAATGAGTTGAGATTAATAGAAATTACTAAGACAATCGAAATTATAAAATATTACTTCATCATGTGCAAATAAGAAATTCCACGTAGGCAAAATTTGTAAAAGTCCAAATCCACATCACAGTCCCACAATACTATACCATAGAATTGTCCGAGAGGGTCCATGGAATTCTGGACTTCCACTAGCTTAGGAAATCAACCCAATAATCGATGCAAATTCTCCTAACCACTTTAAGGATTATATTTTAAAGGAAAAAATGAAGGTTTAAGACACAACTAGGTTTAGAGAATAAAAGTCAACATGAATAGTTAATGTGTCAAGAGTTCCAACAATCTGAAAATTGTCCAGCAACTAGTAATTTATTTTTATAAACAAGTAGGCCAAAAGAAAACAATGAATTTGATTGTCAAAAAGGTTGGGGTTGAAACCAGTTTCACATGCAAACAACAACTACAAGGAAGACCGAGAGAAATACCTTTGGAGACCAAAAAAAAAATAGGACTATGGCTGAATATTGCCTATTTCACAATCATTGGCAAACCAGACCTCACCTGACATTGGAGATATTTCAGAGCCATAATGTTGTAGCTTAGAAATCTGACGAAGAACGAAAGGTGTTCCTAAGAAGTTGAAGATCTGTAGCTGCTTGAAATATTCACCAATTGTTACCTTCAGCAGATTCAAGTTATGTTCTTCAAACCAAAAGAACTGTTGGAACCAGTGAAGCAAAAAATTTGGAGAAAAACAAAAATAGAATGGGAATCACTCCCTAAGTGACTTCACACCATCAATCCCTTCACAAGGAGGTCTCATTCCAACATGTTTCAGAAAAAAAAATTATTCATTCATTCATTGCCCAATCTTTTCTCTAATTATAGTCTTATTTTATAAAACATAGTAACTACCCACCACTTTGTACCTATAACAACCCACACTACAGTTCACAACCCAACTTTGTACCTGTAACTACCCACACTGCAGTTTTAGAGCATTATCTGCATGATTTTTTAATTTTGAAAATTAGCATTATCTACAGAATTAACTAGTTGTAATGTACGACCCTGCCCCAACCATCATATATTGTCTACTTTGGGCTTAGAGACGCCCTCATAGTTTTACATTGGGATGTGTGCCCATACACACACCCCAAGAGGCCTCATGCTAGCTGAAGAAGAGCGCCACTTATATCCCAAGATTTAGAGAACCTTCCAGTCAAAAAAAAAAAATGTGGAACATTTTTCCATCGAGGAGCCACCCTCTTCTAGCACCTCACTAGAGATTCTCTCTCCACATACACGCCACAGACACACCTCCACCAAGATGCAGGCCATAACAATCCCCCTCACATGGGACTAGAGCCGTCCTCAAACTTTGATACCATCTGTAACGACCCTATCCCAACCAACATGATATTGTCCGCTTTGGGCTCACACACCCCCTCATGGTTTTGCATTGGGATATGAGCCCATACACATACCTCAAAAGGCCTCATGTTAGTTGAAGGAAGAGCATCACTTATATCCAAAGATCCGAACAACCTCTGTAACGCCTCGTCCCTTTACGGAGCGTTATCTCCGAAAAGTTTCAAAACATGACAAAGGAACAGATAGCAGGCGCTTTTTTTTTTTTTTTTTGAAACGGGGTAACCTATCTCCCGCTCAACAATTTGATAAAGGTCAAAACCAACACAATAATAAGCATAACAAATAACCACAAACCGTTCAATATAGTTATACAATCATCCAAACAAAACATGTGACAATGAGTCCACACAAACAAGTCTCTCGCGAAACTAGAGCATAAGCATAATATGGGATATGTAACTATTGATACTCCTCTCCGAGTACCTCTTCAAGGGGCCCGCCTGGTCCCTCCGCAATCAAGGTACCTGAAAGGTAAGGGGTAAGCTAACCAATCCAGTGAAGGGAATAATCATATCACATGTCAGCGACAACATATATCACATGTATGAGGGAAAAATGGACATCGTAATAAAATGAATGTCTACGTACAAGAGTGCTCAACTATACAACTAATCAGTGGTCCCACCGACTATTCCGAAACATCATCCCCATAACTCACAACTATCCTCCTCCAACTCCGTCTCCCTACCAATACAAATGGGAGACCTCATAATACACAACTGCTTCAACTGCCAGAATGCAACGGGGAAACCCGCATCTCTCTATGGAGGTCTCGACCGCCGGAGCATAACGGGGAATCCAATCTCAAGGGCAGACACCTCAACCGCCGGAACGCAACGGGGAAAATCTGCAACTCCCTATGAGGTCTCGACCGCCGAAGCGCAATGGGGAAGTCCTCCTAACAACCAAACTCATTACATCATCATAAACATATACACATGTCAATAGTTCCTCCATCTCAACAACAACGGTGCGCTTGTCCATTGCTGGTTACCCCCCCATGCATGCGCATGATATCATGATCATATATAACAACATAAGTATATAGTAAGATCTCAAAACACAAGTCCACATACTCGTCATGATCTCATTCACATATTATAAGTAAACACCCATCATGTTGTCAACAAGTCTCAAGCATCACATCCAAAATCCAGACGCATATCTCACTTTCAGCATAAATGCATTCACATGTTATCATTAAGTCCATAACATCATGTTCGACATTCCAACGCATGTCTTATTCTCATCATAATTCATTCACATGTTATAACTAAATACACATGTTATCAATAAGTTTCAAGCATCATGTTCAATATCTATTCGTCTGATCAAAATTTTCCATTTAATCGCATATAGTTGACATGAGTGCACTCAAATGGATCCCTTGCCATAGATTCATTCAACAGTTCTCTTACCGAGTGATTTAGTAAACGAAGGGCCCCACTCGAGTCACTCCATGTCCAAGGTTGAGGGTCAAATAGATGCGAATGCATGCTAAAATAGTGATAAATCCCCTCACTGAGTGTGTGGAGTCGAAAATCCGAATAAAGCAAGCAGCTTGATGGGTTGAAGGGAGTTCAATCTATTGAAACAGGGAAGAGTGAATAAGTAATTAAGGAGAAACAGGCTAAAACGAGATCGGACTCAAAAAAGGGTCTAAAACTGGGGTGGGCCCAAAACAGGCTGGGCTGAAAACGGGCTAGGTTTGAAACATGCTTAAAATGTGCCGGGCCAGTACGCCGGACGTGGGCTGAACCAGAATTGGCTGGGCTGGATCAAGTTTGGACCAGATTGGGCCGATCTGTTGGGCCGGCAAAGGGGGATCGAAACTGGGCCGATCCTAAAAAGGTTGAGCCGAGCCTAGCTGGGCCAGGACTGGGCTTCGCAAATGGGTCAACCAAAACCGGAGCTGAGTTGACTCAAAAGCCCCAACTGAGTCGACTCGGTACCCAACTGAGCAACTCGGTCGGCTGAATTAAAAAAAAGGGGGACAAGAGAGGGAAAACGAGGAAAACCCATGAAAATAAGGAAAACGCGAGAAATCGGAGGAAGACGAGGAAAAATCGAGAAATCAGAGAAAAACCAGTGAAATCGGAGAGAGGAGGAGAAGAAAGAGGGAAAAAGGGCACCTGGAAACGGTGGCGACAGCGGAATAGACGACGACTCGACAGCTGGAGGCGCGGGAGGGGGCGAAACCAGGCAGAAACACCACTATAGAGGCGCAGGAGAAAGGGGTACGATGATGGCTCGGGTCGACTGAGAAGAAATAAGAAGAAGAGAAGAAGGAGAAGAGTGAGAGAATCAGAAGGGAGGGGAAAAAGCGGAAGCCAAGAAGGAGAGAGATCGAGACGAGAGACGGAGGGAGAGAGGGTTACCTGAGAGAGAGGGAGAGAGAGGAGAGAGGTAGCGGTGCACTGTAGCTAGAAATGCTATAGTGCGACGCGAGAGGGATAAAAGGAGGATTTTAGGGTTTGGGGGATCTAGGGTTTTAGGGTCTGAAACTCACCTGTTTTTTTTTCCTTTTTAAAACCAAAAAAAAAAAAAACGAAAACTCAGAAGAAACTCAAAGCCCACTATTTTATTTTTAAATTATTTATTTAGCAATTAATAACATATCTTATTATTTTTATTTATTTATCTATCTTTTGTAAAGGAAAAACATCGAAAAGGGTGATCTTCCAATTTTCAAAATTGGCACTATTATTATTAGTATAATATATTTTTTAAATTAATCAAGAAGTTGAAAACAAAGAGAATGCCGAACCCGAAGGAGAAGACGTGTGATTTTCAAATGTTTTTCGTGACAATATACATAACAATTATGAAATTACCAAAATGACCTTCAAGTTTTCGAACTCGAAATCAGATAACTGGGGACCCACCACAGAGCCCACACTCTTCTCACTGCTACTACGGTCCCAAAAACAACTCGGAGGTCCGAAAACCTCTTCCAAAATTGGGAAAACTCGGAACGGGTCGTTACAACCTCCCAGGCAATGTGGGACTTGTTCCACTGAGAAGCCTCCCTCCTCTAGCGCCTCACTACCGATTCTCTCTGTATTCACGCCACACACACCTCCACCGGGATGTGGGCCATCACATGTAAACTACCCACAATGAAGTACCTAACTGCTTTAAACTATTTACAAAACACATTCCCTCTCTGGTAACTATCATTGATCAGTTAAGCAATTGTTGTAGCACTCAATTATTACAGTCCAAGTCCCTCTCTGCTATCACAATTCCAGCATGCCTCTGCCTTGGCTACACTAAACACATGAGGTCTTCAAGCTGTTGTGTCATCAACCCACAATGAGACGTGGGCCTTCTTTTTCTTCCTCTGTCTTTGATAAACTTTGTGCGCTGGGATGTCCGCATCAGAAGAGAGAGAGAAACCCTCATGTACTTTTAATTTCTTTTCTCTCCTTACCATTCTTCATTTTTATAGCACTTTGTAACTTTGATTTTTTTTTTTTTTCTATTTCCACTTTCCTTTTTTGCTTCTTACGTTTTCTTCATTTATATTTTTTTCTTCTCTATTTTCCCATTTTTACAATCTTCTAATTTACATTTTACTAATTCCTCATTCTCTATTCTTGAGATTGCTTTGCCTTTTTATTTAGGATTTTTCATAATTTTCATTTAAAATAAATATATGTACATCTAACTATTGTAGTGATGCAGCTTCATAGAACTAAAAGTTCATAGAAAGTAAAAGCTTTAAAACTAAAGTGGGCCCCACATCTGTACCTTAGGACCCACCACAAAAGCTGACAGATAACTATTGTAGTGCAATAAAGCTTGAATTCAAATTTTAATTTAAGTGCAAAAAGTTCAAATTTGACTCATGAATTTATTTATTTATTTTTTTTTTTGGGGGGTTGAGTGGGTGGGTAAGCAACTTATGGAGCATTTATTCTCTTGGTTTTAAATGTTCCAAGTAAATGTCCAAATGTATGGGTCCAAAATCCAAATCATGTTAAATACACAGGGCTTGTACTCATAATTGACAGAGTATGATATAAAATTTCATTTAAAGCTATTAGCTTTCTCTTTGGTTAGTGATGACTCTACCCCTAATAGAAGGTGTTGAGTCCAAGGATAAGCTAGGTGCTACTCCTAGGTTAATTTCTCTTTGATTGGTCACGACTCCAGCCTCCAATAGAAGGTGCCAACTACTACTCTACTAGTCTCCAAGAATAAGTTGGGTGTTGACTCTTCTCCCACTAAACCTAACCTATCCTTGAAGCAGTCCAATTTTAGAACAGCAACAATCACTTAACCCCTCCCTACAATTTCTTAATCCCTCAAAGCCTTAATCCTAAATTAAACCCTGAAAAGGTCCAAACTACTAGATGTTTACCACAATTTGGGGCCTCCACTTAACGTTTTGTAGGGTATCCTGCAACATTTGGGGCCTCGAAAAACCAAAACTAGGGCTGATCAAGCTAACTTTGTCTATTCTAATCCATACAAACCATTTTGTATCCCTCTTTCAAGTGAAACTCATACAGTTTTTGCTGAAAGTTGCCACCAGGCAGATGATAGCAAATATTGACTTGATTATAAACTTCAATTTTATTGAATAAAGTCATTTTTGAAATCTCAAGCATGAATATTTCTCATGGATCTTGCAAGCTAGCACACTAAAGAATTAGTTGAAATATCTAATGTGAAAGT
This sequence comes from Chimonanthus salicifolius, assembly GCA_013350335.1. Taxonomy (NCBI): domain Eukaryota; kingdom Viridiplantae; phylum Streptophyta; class Magnoliopsida; order Laurales; family Calycanthaceae; genus Chimonanthus; species Chimonanthus salicifolius. Next base: position 20,508,682 of record CM023534.1, read on the forward strand.
AGTGTGCCTTGTTTCTTACACATCACAAAGGTACAAAGAACAAGAGGAACTGTGGAAGTATTACAGAACAAAAGCAACATACAAAGGGGTGTTCATAAGTACATGAAAGAAATTCTTAAAAAAGTACAGGTAAGAAATTTAGAGAATTTTATTAACTTGTGGAAAACACCAGCATATAAGGATTAGCAGAAAGAAGAAACAAGTACCCAGGTTTGGAACGCATGCATTGCCAAAATAATTTGAATGGACCTGGAACTGTCTTGAATGGATTCCCTTCAAAGCAAGCCTGTGATGCTCCCAAAAAATAACGACTGGTAAAATTTAGGAATAAATGCTGGTTAAAAAGTTTAATTAACAATTTAACCAATCAATTTTCAAATATAGTGTACCTATGCGTAGCGAAAAAGGCAAATAAAGTAACACAAATGATAAAAACTCATTAATATCATCAAACTTACTAAGAAGGTTACAAAGATAGAATTTACATATACAAAACCACACCCACCTCTATATTCCATTTTTTTAGCTTGTGGAGCCACACACTCTATACACGACTAATAAATACTCTAATAAATGTGCTACACTCTCCATCATTTCAAAAAAAATAAAAATGAAAAAATGTGCCACACTCTCCTGCATCTTTTCTCCCATATCTCTCTATAAAAAAATTTAGTTCATGGACCCAATTGCCCACTGCGATGTGTAACTAATAAATTCTTCAATAAATGCACTCACACTATGGGGTGTCAAGGTTCTCTCTCCAATTCCCTACAACCAGCAACAAGTTCTCCCTCACCTCACAACAGTAGGCCCACATTCCCCATAGTTCTAAAAGTCTTTGTTTCCTCCTTTCATCTTTTGTTGATCAGTCCATGTACTCATTAAATAAAACACAAGTTGTACTATTTATTAATGCACATGCCACCTACAACAAAACCAGTAACAGGGCCCTCATGTACAGATCACTTAATAGTGCCTACAGCAATAGGCCATGTTTCCATTACATAAAGTATAAACCATTTTCTCACTGAAGAAATGGCATTGTCACTTCACACAACATGCTATTCTAGCATCAAAATCAGTGCGGCCAACAGTAAAGTGCATGAACCACATGCTATTACTAGCATCATTTTGGCTTCCCAGCATAGCAAAAAGAAAATGGTAAAAGTGAATTCTAGTGCATAAGTGAAACTTTGATGTTATGGCCAAGATCATATTGGAACTCTTGTGAATTAAGTAACTAAACCAACAATTAGGTTTTCTTTCTTTTAAATTTAGGCAAATGTACTTTGACAATCAAGCCCAATCATGTGTTCCATGAATATACGAAACATATCAAGGTGGATTGTCATTTTCTATGCTACTATTTCATTAGAAATGTAATATCTACACATTAAATGGCATCAAAGGATCAACTTCCAAATACGTTCACCAAGGACATCACAACTGCACATCTTCATTAGCAAGCTTGGCATACATGACATCTATGCACAACCTTGAGGGGGAGCATTGAAACACTACACTTTTGTGGACCTCTCTCTCATTTTCCTTTCTCCCTCTACAAAATCTTCCTCTCCTCATTTCCACACCTCAACATTCCTAAAGGGTCAAAAGTCCATTCATGTATGGATGTATATATGTATGTTATGTATTGGGTTGAAATACAATGATGTCTAGGAAAGAGTATTGCAGTGGCGTTGCTTTCTCACCCAAACATTATCCCTAAATCTAATCCTAGCACCATCTCCAACCAACAATCTCATCCTTTCTTTGATCTTTTGTCCTACACAACATTGTCAAATCCGTTCACTAGCCATTCCAATTTACCTCCATAGTGGGACATTCTAGTGTTCCAGCCATGCCAACATTTTGTTTTAGAAAATACAGCAAGAAAATATAAAAATCCAAAGAATATAACAAAAGAAGAAATCTTTCAAAAAAACATAACAAAAGAAGAAAAATTATGAAAAATTAAACAATAACTAAATATATCCAAGATTTAACTCTTCTATACTAGCATCATTTTGGTTTCCCAGCCAAGAAAAAAAGTAACTGGTAAGAGTGCATTCTAGTGCATAAGTGAAATATCATGCTATGGCCAACATCACAATGGAACTCTCGTGGCTTAAGTGACTACAACAATTAGGGTTTTCGTTCTTTCCAATTGATGAAAATGTACTTTGACATTCAAGCAACTATTTATATACATGTGTTCCATGAACATACAAAACATATCAGGGTAGACTGTCACTTCCTATAAGATTGTGTCACAAGAAATGTAATATCTACGCCTTATATGGCATCAAAGGATCAACTTCCGGATATGTTTCCCGGCCTAGCAAAAAAGCAAACAGTAGGAGTGTATTCTAGTGTATAAGTGAAATGTCATGTAATGGCCAACATCGCATTGTAACTCTCGTGGCTTAAGTGACTACAATAATTAGGGTTTTCTTCCTTTTCAATTCATGCAGATGTACTTGACATTCAAGCAACTATTGATATATATGTGTTCATGAAATTATAAAACATATCAGGGTGGATTGTCTCTTCCTATAAGATTATGTCACAAGAAATGTAATATCTAGGCCTTATATGGCATCAAAGGATCAACTTCCAGATATGTTCACTAAGGTCATCTCAACAGCACATTCTCATAAGCAAGCTTGCCTTGCATGACATCTATGCACAAGCTTGAGGGGAAGACATTGAAACACTACACTTTTGTGTACTTCCCCCAACCCCCACCCCCACCCCAACCCCCCTCCCTCTTATTTCTTCTTCTTTCCTACCCTCTCTCTATAGAATCTTCTTCTCTCTTCATTTCCACACCTCAACACTCCTAAGGGTCAAAGCCCATTTATGTAAGTAGGCACATACATACGCACACATGTAATGTATGTCTGGGTGGACAGTCCTATGGAAGGTGAATTTCCCAGGTTTACTGTGGTCACTGTGGTAAGACGAAACAATAGGTATTCCAAAGCAAAGCTTGATGAGCTGCAGAACTGGTTCAGGTGATTAAAAAACAGGGTAGAGCTTTGGATTACTGCAAATTACAAGCTTAATCAGAATAATAAATCTGACATCCCTTGCATCTGGGTGGACTGTGCTAGAAGGACCACTAAAGCAGAGAAACCTGTGGCTCCTTGGCAACTCCTACTAATGGCAATCTGAAGTTAAACTTTGATAGTAGCTGTATTCAGGGAGTTGGAAAGGCTTGTGGAATCATTCATGAAAGCAATTAGAATGAGCTTCTTACCATTGCCGGGCCATTATCAGATGTGCATTCAAATGCAGCAGAAATATGAGTTCTCTGGGTTGTTACTAAGTAGTTATCTCTGGAAGGCATAGAGGAACATGATATAGAAGGGGACTCACATTTATCCAATCGATTAAGGGGAGGTTCTGTTCATGGTATTTACTAGACCACTTCATATTTCCAAAATTACCAGATCAGTGAATGAAAGGGTGGCTCAGCTGGTGAAGGAGGGGTTGGATCTGTAGGAGGTTAGTATTGTTATTGTAAGACATATGTAGTTTATAATAGGTCGTGGACCTGAAAGTTGTTTTCCTCCTTCCTTAATCTATTTGTGTAGTCTGGCTTGGTCAGTGGGCCTTGCAAGCCACTGTCTTTTCCTGGTTTGTGGTGTATCTTTTAGCTGTATTCTTTCAGTTTTTTCCCATATGGAAAAAAACAGTGACCTTTCAAAAAAAAGGGTAAACTTGTGAATAAGAATGGAGGAGTTCTAGAGAAAAAGCAAAGAAAAGAAATATAGCCACAACTTGACAAAGGTGAAGAGGATATGATCCTTCCTCCTAACTCAACAGCCCAAAATGCTGACTTGATGAAGAACTGTAACCCAATAAATGAGAATGTTCTCATGCTTGTCAAAATCTCAGAGCCATTAACTTTCACAAGGTCATAAGTGGTGTCAATATTTTACCAACGCACCAAATCTAATTTTTCACCAAAAGAGTTACAGGCAGTATGAAAAGGAAGGGATAATCTAGATCCTCCATATCTGAAAGGGAAAAATTAGAAGAAGAAAAAGAACCTTTAACCCAAAATTCTCACTATAAAATGCAAGCCTGTTTGTTAGGAAATTCCAGTAGCATTAAATTTCTAAAATCAGCAAATTCTGCTGACTTTAAAATTTGGAAATTTCTTGCAAAATACTTTTTTTTGGTGTAGGTAAGCTAAGAATAGTTAGTTGAAATATGAAAATTCCATAATTTAAGTGAATCATGCTTTGAAATTCCAAAATCACACTAGGACAGGTACTCTATGGGCCTATTTGAGAGAAATTTCCAGCTAGCATTTTTTTTTCCTTTTGAAATGGATCCAGATGCATACAATTTCCCAAATTCTGAAACTAGCAATTCTGCTCTTCTAGAATTGTTTTTGAATTCCCATCATAATTTTTAGTGTATGTTGGCAGGTTTGGAATCATTGTCGGTAACTCTGGATGCCATAATCCACATTTTTTTTTCTTTTTTGAAAGATCCATAATCCATATAATTCAGGACTGGAATTCTAAAAGAAAAGTTTTGGATGGGAATCTAGAAATCCCTTGGAAATGAAATTCAGTGAGATTTCATTATACTCATTCTAAGAGTTCCTTTTCATCAAACATGCAATTCCTTCGGAAAGTCTGTAAGTCTCCGACGTTCCAATTCCACCTAAGAATGCCAGGCTACCAAGCAGATACAAGGCCAAGTAAATAAGTAATCCTTGAAAATAAGGAAAAAAATAAATAAACTAGGTGACGATTAAAAAACACCTGGATTACATCCTCAGCTCGATCATTGCATCGATGTGCTTTAGGTTGACGATGTTCACCCTCTGGTGTTCCCCATGGGCTTTCCCTCCTTGGAACAGGTGTCGTACTCATCTATGCTCCTGGAATTGGTGATTACCATTTAGCAACAATCACTAATGTGGAAAAAAAAAAAAAACCACTTCCAAGTGTTAACATTTACATTAAAGGAAAACATGGATTGACTTTAACATTAAGGTTTTTTTCCTGTAAATTTTCTTATGAAAGCCGTCTAATGTATTCCTAGGAAATCATTTGATACTGGGTAGGTAAAAAAGAGAATTCAAACACTTCAATAGGAAATCGCCAAAAGTTCGAACATTTCTTAGCAAAATTCTGCAAAACAAGCACTCACTGATTGTGCTTCTTAGGCCTATGGGATGGCAAAATAATGCAAAAAGGTGCATAAAATGGAGAGAGAGAGAGAGAGAGAGAGAGAGAGAGAGACCGACCTTTAGGCAGTAGGACCTACGACTGCGAGATGGGTTTAGGGTCACTTCAGTTCTTTCGCTGCAAGGGGATGAGCGAGGAACAGTAGCGAGTTGCGCATCTGTATTCGAAATGGAGCAATTGACAGGAGGAATTATCGATTGTGAAATTAAATCCCCAAATTACCCTTGTTTAATAGTGCGAGACCGTGATCATGATCTCATAAAAAAAGCGGTTGAGATTATTACGGTACGTGAAGTCTGTTCATCGTAGATGTATTGTCAATCTGACCACGGGTCGAGTTCCATAGGGTAAAAGGGGGACACACACCCTTATCCAGAAGTAAAGAGAACATAGCCTCAAAGCCATTTTTTTTAATAGAGGACAATTTTGTAATTTTATATGGTGTCTTATGTAAATTCTAATTAGGGTAATACATATGGTCTTTTGTGATAGAAAGAGAGCAGAATATTTGTAAGAAGAGCCGTATCTTCTTTGTTTTGTCTTTGAGAACAATTGATCCGTTTAAACCTCGTCAACATACCCAAAAAGAACTGCATAAAATCTTATAGTTGTGGTTTGCTTCTCTTTATTGATTTCTTTTTTCTGTCTTCGATGTTGTTGTTTGTGTGTGGATGAAAGGTTGATTTTCTCCATTAGATTGTAATTTTTCAAAATGGAAGTTTGATGAAGATTTGAGAGAATTACTCGCGAACAAAACTCTATTGACTCGTTCTAAGTTCTCCCTCCCTTCTCCATTTCCTATTTTCTCAACTCTGTCTCACACAAATCCATCTCTCAAAGCCTCAAATCCCTTCTATCTTCGTCAATCGGCACTGCCACCCGTTCTATCGATCTGAAGGTATGCCTTCTTCTCTCCAGCCTCTTCTCTCCTCTCTATCTTTCACTTTCTCGTCTCTCTCTCCATCTCTTGCATGGAAGATGGAGGGCCTTATAAGTATAGATTCTTTGCATGCAAAGTATAAGGAAATCCTTCAGAAAAACAATTTTTAAATTAATCAAAATTCATTATATTATTATAAAAATGTATTATATAAATAATGTTTATAAAATAATATGGGAGAAGGAAATGGAAAAGTACATGATAATATAGTGCCTAATATGCAAGGACATAAACGTAACGATGTGAAATTTTTATTGGTCTACTTATTGTGAAATATCAGGTTTATTGGAAAACCTCTATATTCGTATAGGATTGACATTATTGGGATGAAATGGGCCTGAACTTTCATTTATTGTTGTTTAAAATTAAATAATTTTGTCATTAGACCATGTAACATGCAATTAGAGGTAAATAAAATGAAACGGATATATCATTAAAGTGATCCACCATGTATAATAAGACTATAAGCTATGGAGTCTGGACTTGAATGAAATAGGCAAAGCTACTTGTGCGAGGATGAGATGTCAAAAACAAAAATAGCCAGCTTAGGGAATTCAATTTCAAGCCAACAATCTACATTTGATGTCCATGTGCATGCTTAATAAGTGTTATAGGTGGCCCATGTGATAACTGGTAAGCAATAGGCATGACCTTATGGTGATTTTGATGATGGATTTTCTTTTTTTTTAAACTATTAAAATGCTTTTATAAGATATTTTTTCTATTAATTTTATATAATGAGACCCGTCTTTAACAAATTCATGCTTTAAAAGCGGTGAGTCATTTTCTAATTCATGAAAAATGAAGAGTATGAAAAACGAGACTCTCTGATACCATCTGTAACGACCATATCCCAACCAACATGATATTGTCCGCTTTGGGCTCACACACACCCTCATGGTTTTGCATTGGGATATGCGCCATACACACACACCTCAAAAGGCCTCATGCTAGTTGAAGGAAGAGCATCACTTATATCCAAAGATCTGAACAACCTCTGTAACGCCCTGTCCCGTTACGGCGCGTTATCTCCAAAAAGTTTCAAAACATGACCAAGGAATGGATATCGAGCGTTTTTTTTTTTTAAACGGGGTAACTATCTCCCACTCAACAATTTGATAAAGGTCAAAACCAACATAATAATAAGCATAACAAATAACCACCAACCGTTCAATATAGTTATACAATCATCCAAACAAAACATGTGACAATGAGTCCACACAAACAAGAGTCTCTCGAAACTAGAGCATAAGCATAATATGAGATATGTAACTATTGCTACTCCTCTTCAGGTACCTCTTCAAGGGGCCCGCCTGGCCGCTCCGCAATCAAGGTACCTGAAAGGTAAGGGGTGAGCTAACCAATCCAGTGAAGGGAATAATCATATCACATGTCAGCGACAACATATATCACATGTATGAGGAAAAAATTGACATCGTAATAAAATGAATGTGTACGTACAAGAGTGTTCAACTATACAACTAATCAGTGGTCCCACCGACTATTTCGAAACATCATTCCCAAAACTCACAACTATCCTCCTCCAACTCCGGTCTCCTTACCAATACAAATGGGAGACCTCATAATACATAACTGCCTCAACCGCCGGAATGCAACGGGGAAACCTGCATCTCCCTATGGGGGTCTCGACCGCCGGAGCATAACGGGGAAGCCAATCTCAAGGGCAGGCACCTCAACCGCCGAAACGCAACGGGGAAACCCCCAATTCCCTATGGAGGTCTCGACCGCCGAAGCGTAATGGGAAAATCCTCCTAACAACCAAACTCATTACATCATCATAAACATATACACATGTCAATAGTTCCTCCATCTCAACACCAACGGCGCGCTGTCCTTTGCAAGTTACCCTGCCATGCATGCGCATGATATTGTGATCATATATAACAACATAAGTATATAGCAAGATCTTAAAACACAAATCCACATACTCATCATGATCTGATTCACATATTATAAGTAAACACCCATCATGTTGTCAACAAGTCTCAAACATCACATCCAAAATCCAAACGCATATCTCACTGTCAGCATCAATGCATTCACATGTTATCATTAAGTCCCTAACATCATGTTCGACATCCAACGCATGTCTTATTCTCATCATAAATTCATTCACATGTTATAGCTAAATACACATGTTATCAATAAGTTTCAAGCATCATGTTCAATTTCCATTCGTCCGATCAAAATTTTCCATTTAATCGCATATAATTGATATGAATGCACTCGAACGGATCCCTTGCCATATATTCATTTAACAGTTCTCTTACCGAGTGGCTTAATAAACGAAGGGCCCCATTCGAGTCACTCCATATCCAAGGTCGAGGGTTAAATAGACGCGAATGCATGCTAAACCAGTGATAAGTCCCCTCACTGAATGTGTGGAGTCAAAAATCCGAAAAAAGCAAGCAGCTTAACAGGTTGAAGGGAGCTCAATCTATTGAAACAAAAAAAGAGTAAATAAGTAATTAAGGAGAAACAGGCTAAAACGAGACCGGACTCAAAAAAGGGTCTAAAATTGGGGTGGACCCAAAACGGGCTGGGCTGAAAATGGGCTAGGTCTGAAACATGCTTAAAATGGGCCGGCCGGCACGCCGGAAATAGGCCGAACCAGAATTGGCTGGGCTGGATCAGGTCTGGACCTGATTGGGCCGATTTGTTGGGCCCGCACGGGGTCGAAAGTGGGCCGAAGCTAAAAAGGTTGGGCCGAGCCAAGCTGGGCCAGGACTGGGCTTGGCAAATGGGTCAACCAAAACCGGAGCTGAGTTGACTCAAAAGCCCCAACTGAGTCGACTCGGTACCCAACCGAGCAACTCAGTCGGCTGAATTAAAAAAAGGGGGACAAGAGAGGGAAAACCGATGAAAATAAGGAAAACGCGAGAAATCGGAGGAAGACGAGGAAAAATCGAGAAATCAGAGAAAAACCAGAGAAATCGGAGAGAGGGGGAGAAGAAAGAGGGAAAAGGGAACCTGGAAACGGTGGCGACGGCGGAAGAGACGACGATTCGGCAGCTGGAGGCGGGGGAGGGGGCGAAACCAGGCAGAAACACCACTGTAGAGGTGCGGGAGAAAGGGGTAGGACGATGGCTCGGGTCGGCTGAGAAGATAGAAGAAGAAGAGAAGAAGGAGAAGAGTGAGAGAATCAGAAGGGAGGGGAAAAAGCGGAAGCCAAGAAGGAGAAAGATCGAGACGGGAGACGGAGGGAGAGAGGGTTACCTGAGAGAGAGGGAGAGAGCCGATAGAGGCAAGAGAGTACTCGAAATGCTACAGTCCGGCGCGAGAGGGATAAAAGGAGGATTTTAGAGTCTGGGGATACAGGGGTCTTGAAACTCACTTTCTAAAAAAAAATAATAATAATAAATGAAAACTCAGAAGAATTTCAAAATTCACTATTTTATTTTTAAAATTATTTATTTAGCCGTTTTATTTATTTATCTATCTTTTGAAAAGAAAAAACTTCGAAAAGCGTGATTTTCTAATTTTCAAAATTGGCACTATTATTATTAGTATAATATATTTTTTAAATTAATCAAGAAGTGAAAAATAAAGCGAATGTCAAACGGTCCAAAGAGAAGATTTGTGATTTTCAACGGTTTTTCGTTAAAATATATATAATAATTATGAAATTATCAAAATTTCTTTCGAGTTTTCGAACTCGAAATCAGATAACTAGAGACCGCCATAGATTCCACACTCTTCTCACTGCTACTATAGTCTCGAAAACAATTTGGAGGTTTGAAACCTCTTCCAAAATCAAGAAAACTCAGAACTAATCGTTACAATCTCCCAATGTGGAACTTCTTCCACTGAGAAGCTTCCCTCCTCTAGCACCTCACTAGCGATTCTCTCTTTGTATTCACGCCAGACACACCTCCACCGGGTTGTGGGCCATCACATGTAAACTACCCACAATGAAGTACCTAACTGCCGTAAACTATTTACAAAACACATTCCCTGTCTGGTCACTATTATTGATCAGTTAAGCAATTGTTGTAGCGTGAGTATAGTTTTGTTTAAAAAACATCATTTCATGAAGTATTAGATCCTTAAGAGACAAAACTTTGATATGAATAAAATATATCCTAACATTTTGAAAAATGTCCAAAAACTTTGGAAACTAGAAAATCAATACGAGGAAACATCTAATATAAAATTCATGTATCTAATATCCCATAATGATATGTATCATCTATTACAATTCATTAATTTATTTTAGTAGAAAATCTGAATTCTATAAAAAGTCATTGAAATATTAGAAAAATCACAAAAAACTATAAAAACTATATCAATCATATTAAAGGCTCTTCATTTCATTTCATAAATATATTTATTCATGTCATTAATTTTTCCACAAGGAATTTTAAAATGGGATTATCTTAAAAAACTCAAATTTCATGAACTTTCAAAAGAAAAAAAACCCTTGAAAAATCACACAAACACATTACAAACTATATCAGTTACTTTAAGGCATTTCTATTTAATTCCATAACACTCAATATCAATTCATTAAATGATTTTCACAAAAAAAAATAATAATGAAGATCATATTAGAGCAAAAAATTAAAATTTTGATGAAAATAACTTAGAACGGACAAATTTTAAAGGAAAAAAAATGGAATAGTCAAATACCATTCATACTTGCAGTACTTATAAGCCTTTTTAAAATCATACCTAATGTAAGATTAGTCAAAAAAATGTTTTTTTTTTTAATTTACGTGTGGAAAACTGTAGGATCAAATAAGGCCAATATATGACATAGAGGCCGAGATGACATTGTTGCTAAATGCCCGGTATTGGCCTTATTTATTTTTGTACAGATGATATAATTCGTATCAACTATTTTTATTACCTCTGTTCTAGCATAAGAATTAAGTTCCAATGCCAAACCAGGTTGGCCCAGCATACATACTTCCAAGGCCCAAGCTAGCTCAAAAGTATTTGTATTTAGGCTTGACGAGGCCTCAAAGCCTATTTCATGATTATTACAATCATATCATGTTATACTGCTTTATTATAAAATTATGCATAAACTAAAATATCATAGCATTAAAGTCGACCCTATACCGAGGCTTAAGCTTTATAAACATAAATTGGGTGGGATCCAGAATGATTTACTAGGCCCCAACTAGGCCCATTAGAGTTGCAACATTACCATCACCTTTTTATATGGGGCCATTGGATCTTCACATAAAATCAACATACTAGTCCATTAAAAACATAATAGAAACCAGAGGCACAGATATCGGCCGAAATGAAACCTATCAATCGATATATATCGGTTTTTCAGTGCCGATCTATAATGGTCGATACATATTTGTGTCGGTCGTACGAACTACTTCTCGGCTGATATAGCCGATATATTGGAGATATATATCGGTCTGATATCGACCGAAAAGTATAATATCGGTCTATTTTGTTAAAAAAAAAAAATCAAAACGGTGGTGGACCGGGTTGATATCTTGGCCGATACAGATCAATATTTGCCCAGATATTGGCCGATATTCAAATATCGGCCGATATTCAAAATATCGGCCGATATTTACTTTTCCAATTTTTTTTTTTTTGAAAAAAAAGTTTCCTTTTGGGTTTTTATTTATTTTTTAATTTAGAAAAATAAAATAATAAAAAAATACCGATATTTACCAAAAAAAAAAGAGGAGAGAGAAATTTATCGACCAGGCCGAATTTTCGACCCCTGATAGAAACATTTTCTAAGAAAATTGATAAATGTGACAATGGCACTAATGGTCAATGTCAGGCAACCTGGGCCAACCCATTTTGTTTCAAGGCCTTGGTTGCCTTTTTTTTAGCTTGGGCTCAAGCTAAGGTCACTATTATGGCTTAACACGTCAATATTATGGTTGAGCTTATGGTAATCTGGCTTTTCTAGGCATAGTTTCAGCTTGAGTCTTCGTATAGACGGCGAGGCCTGATCAAGCTAGAGGTAGGCCCATATGCATCAATGCATACGTACAATGATCAAGCTAGAGTTAGGCCCATATGCATCAATGCATAGGTACAATTAAGCATTTAACTCTTGAATATTATAGTGTAGTTAATTGTGTTTACGTTACGCTATAGTCTATCTGTTTCTAAAACCATCATGTATCTTTGAATAATTAATGACCAAAATAAATCTGAAATATATAATTAGACATTAAATCTCTAATTGATATGTTAGTCAATAGATGGTCCCATAGTTAAGCTAATAATTCCCTATCAGGCCCACCTATGGTATGAAATATCAGCTGATACATCTCGTGTTTTTGAACTTGATATGTATCGGCCGATACGATAAGTATTAGCCATACATGTAATAGCCCCAGTCCGAAGGCCCAAAGGCAGAGAAATTGAGAATTTGTGTCACTGTCAATCCGACTGACGGCGAACAGCTTCATGGGCGTGTGGATGCGGGATTGAAGTCCTACATTAGAAATGGAGGAAAAATGGAGGGGGTTTATAAGTGGCCACTCCCCTCCATCCAGTAAGACGCGTTTTGGGCTTGTATGTTGGATCAGGCCCAGTGCCAAAATAGTGTGGCCCCCATGTGGGTGGGCCCAAAGCGGATAGTATCTTGCTGAGCTGAGCCTAAAGTCCAGATTTTTGGGCCGGGCCTTTACAATACATTCATCATATGGGCCCATATATATCCCCCACGATATCAACCGATATTTTTCTTTTTAATTTTCAAAAGTTAAAAAAGACAGGCCTTTTAGTTTTTATTTTTTTAATTCAGAAAATAAAAAAAAACACAACTGATATTTCAAAAAAAGGAGAGGGAATGATATCGGCCAATATCTCAGCCTCGGTATTGCCAAGATTTGAACCCGCGGGCCCACCCAACATGCCAGATGGATTGAATTCATTGACTGGATACACGACATGCATTTCCTCAATCCAAGGTACCAAACCAAGAATAGAGTACAACTTGGTTGGTTTAAAAAATTGGATTGTTATAATTACAATTAGTACAAATGTCAATAGAATTAAAGAGACATTACAGATTTAACCAGTTCAATGTTCCTAACAATTTCTTCTGTGAACATTAGTTAGATTTCTTCTATCTTGAAGGGCATATATGTTTGATTTGCAAATTTAGCAGGAACAATATAGTCAGCATAATTTGGCAACCATCTCAAGCTTTACTCATCGAAGTTGAAGCACAATTATTGTAAGTTTAAAGTCAAATTCAAGATAAAAACATTTTAATAAACTAAAGAGTGATTCAAGGTAGAGAGTCTGGCTTATGTTCAACTCAGTTTTATTTTAGTAGTTGTCTAGCTTTGTCAAGCCAATGGATTTAGATGAAAAATTCTAGAGAGACTTCTCATGTCTCTTTATTTACCGAGGTTGTTATTTAAATATTTCAATGCACTACATATTTTTTGATGCAATATGTAGAGAATGATAAGGACATTGGTTGTATAAAATTTGAATCTTATATAACTATATTAGCTTTGTAATTTTATATCTTAAATTTTGATTACTACGAAATCATTGATTTTGATGCCCACCACACAAGTTATGATGATTGAATTAAGGAGTTTCCCTTGAGTTATATTATCAATGAAGTTATCTATCCATTCCACTCATCTATGAGTAGGGTGAAACTCGGGCCAGGTTTTGACCTGACCCGCATGACCCGACCCAAGAAATCATGCGGGTCGGGTTGAGAAGACGAAAACCCACATAGAATTTGGGTCGATCGGGTTGAGGAATTTATAAGTCAACTCGACTCGATTTGACCAAACAAAAAATAAGCTAAAATGGGTTCAGAATTCGAGTTGAGTTGAGTTGGAATTCAGGTCAGGTCGGGCCAATGGCTAGGGTCGGGTTGGGTTGGGTTCCATAAAACCGATTTCAACCTATCCATGTGAGACCCGTCATATATTAAGTATATAGTTTTCCCATTCAAATGAGTACTCAAATCTCCTTAAAAGGGCGTGGATTGTTTTGAAAAATTTGATTTGACTATCGTTAAATGATTTTGAATAGAACTGAGTCATCTAATTTTACAAACTTTGCTCATTAAATTACAAGTCCATGAGATACATGTTTGACAACTCATTTTTTTTTCTATTAGATATTTCAATTTTGTTAATTCTACTATTTTATAAAATAAGAATAATTTTGAAATGTAAATGTTACTGTCCTTCTAGATAAAAATTAGAATGGAGGAAGTAAGAATTATATATCATGGTTGTCATCCTTGTCACAAATATCGGCGGTATTTTCAAATTTAATGCGTTTTTATCGGCAAAATACCATTACAGCGTTAAAAACACGTTTTTATCGCCATGGCGATAAATTTCCGACAAATTCCCAATAAAATCGCGTTAAAAACGCGATAAATGGTAATATCGCGATAATATCCCGTTAAATTCCCGGTAAATTCCCGGTAAATTCCTTATTACCAATTTTATTTTATTAATGTTTTTATTTATTCTATTTTTATTATTTTTAAATATTATAATTTCTTTGAGATTTTCCCATTAAATTCCCAGTAAAAATCTGAGAATTTAAAAATATCCTGATATTACCAATTGTCGTTAATATCCCGAGAACGGTATTTGTCACAATGGTTGTCATTAAAAATCTCATGGAGGCTTCACAAATGAGTCAACCTATTTTTTCTATCTTTCAATTTGGGTTTTGTTGGTTGGTCCTCATCAAAGTATTCAATATTAATTGCATAAATAATTATTTGATGATTTAATTTTATAGTATGAAATACAAAAATATGATGTTTTGATAATATCAAAATAGTGACAAAGAACTTTGAAGTTGACCCATGAGGATAAGAAAAATGATTTGATAAAAGTAAAATGATATTAGTAAAATATAATTCCAAACAAATGACATGAATGCACTAAATGGAATGGTTTATTGGAGAAGTGTAAAAATGGGAAAAATGTAAGGGATGAGATCACTTCTATAACAACTCATCTCCTCTCTCTACCGACAGTAACTCATCTTCTCCATTCTCTTGGGTTTCTCCCCCATATCCCCTTCTCTTTCTTTTTTATTCTCATTTCATGGATCGACAAGCTGAAGAAAAAATAATCACAGCCTAGGGCTGCCCAAAGAAAAAGACAAAGAATAATAAAGACGACCTTTTAATAATAATGATAATGGTAAAAATATCAATGTTATCATAACCGGACCATCTACCAAACTGTCTTTGAAGAAGGTTCGGTTCAACTAGGTCAAACCATGGTCAAACTCGGTCAAACCTAGTCAAGGTAGGGTTTGACTGGGTTTGACCATAGTTGAACCGACCCTTCTTCAAAGATGGTTTGGTAGACGGTCTGGTTCAGATAACATTGATATTTTTACCATTATCATTATTATTAAAAGGTTTTTTTTTTTATTCTATCAATGCAACATAGTTACCTATAGGTCATAATTTTATCTAATTATTATTAATGAAAAATAAAATTTCTTTTCTCAAATGAAAGAAAACATAATCATTATAATAAATTTCATTTTGGAGTTAAAAACTTAGAATGTCATGGTAAGTAGCTTTCTTGATTTGGCTTTAAAAAAATAATAATAACTAATTACATTGTTAATTAGAATGGATTTGAAAGCTAAAATGAATTTATAAGATTCAATCCATGATAATGTATAATAGACCACTTATATATTTAGAAAATATTAGTCTACATGTATATATTGAAATGTTTTATACTTTACTATGTAATAACTAGTGATTATTAAAAATTGGAAATCCTGTTGTTTTAAAATGAATGGTCAATTTTCAACTCTCTAAAACACATAATTGAGTGTTATTTGAGAAAAAAATCTTTTTTATAAGAGCTTTATTTATATAGAAAAAAGATTAATTAATAATCTAATAATATTTATAATATTATATTCAAGGTCGGGTTGACCGGATTTGACCATGGTTGAACAAAACCTTCTTCGAAGATGGTTTGGTAGACGGTCTTGTTATTATGACATTGTTTAAAGCTATTAGCTTTCTCTTTGGTTAGTGATGACTCTACCCGTAATAGAAGGTGTTGAATCCAAGGATAAGCTACGTGTTACTCCTAGGTTAATTTCTCTTTGATTGGTCACGACTCCAGCCTCCAGTAGAAGGTGCCAACTACTACTCTACTAGTCTCCAAGAATAAGTTGGGTGTCGACTCTTCTCCCAGTAAACCTAACCTATCCTTGAAGCAGTCCAATTTTAGAATAGCAACAATCACTTAACCCCTCCCTACAATTTCTTTATCCCTCAAAGCCTTAATCCTAAATTAAACCCTAAAAAGGTCCAAACTACTAGATGTTTGCCACAATTTGGGGCCTCCACTTAACGTTTTGTAGGCTATCCTGCAACATTTTGGGCCTTGAAAAACCATAACTATGGTGATCAAGCTAACTTTGTCTATTCTAATCCATACAAACCATTTTGTTCCCCTCTTTCAAGTGAAACTCATACAGTTTTTGCTGAAAGTTGCCACCAGGCAGATGATAGCAAATATTGAATTGATTATAAACTTCAATTTTATTGAATAAAGTCATTTTTGAAATCTCAAGCATGAATATTTTCTGATGGATCTTGCAAGCTAGGACACTAAAGAATTAGTTGAAATATTTAATGTGAAAGTAGTGTGCTTTGTTTCTTCCACATCACAAGGGTAAAAAGAACAAGAGGAACTGTGGAAGTATTACAGAACAAAAGCAACATACAAAGTGCTGTTCATAAGTACATGAAAGAAATTCTTAAAAAAGTTGGATTCCCTTCAAAGCAAGCCTGTGATGCTCCCAAAAAATAACAATAGTAAAATTTAGGAATAAATGATGGTTAAAAGTTTAATTAACAATTTAACCAATCAATTTTCAAATATAGTGTACCTATGCGTAGCGAAAAAGGCAAATAAAGTAACACAAATGATAAAAACTCATTAATATCATCAAACTTACTAAGAAGGTTACAAAGATCGAATTTACATATACAAAACCACACCCACCTCTATATTCCATTTTTTTAGCTTGTGGAGCTACACACTCTATACACGACTAATAAATACTCTAATAAATGTGCTACACTCTCCATCATTTGAAAAAAATAAAAAATATTACTCCCTCCGTCCCATTTTAGTTGTCTCATTTGAAATATTTGTATTTTTTAAGTAACTCTCTATATAAGACTAGCACTTTATGTGATCTCATTCGTTTTTAACACACATTATACTATTCCAATATAAATGAGACAACTATTTTGTGACAATTCCAAAATCCATATAAGACAACTTAATTAGAATAGAGGGAGTATTTATTAATACACATACCATCTACAACAAAACCAGAAACAGGGCCCTCATGTACAAATCACTTAATAGTGCCTACAGCAATAGGTCATGTTTCCATTACATAGAGTACAAACCATTTTCTCACTGAAGAAATGGCGTCGTCACTTCACACAACATGCTATTCTAGCATCAAAATCAGTGCGGCCAACAGTAATAGTGCATGAACCACATGCTATTACTAGCATCATTTTGGCTTCCTAGCATAGCAAAATGAAAATGGTAAAAGTGCATTCTAGTGCATAAGTGAAACTTTCATGTTATGGCCAAGATCATATTGGAACTCTTGTGAATTAAGTAACTAAACCAACAATTAGGTTTTCTTTCTTTTAAATTTAGGCAAATGTACTTTGACAATCAAGCAACTATTTATATGTATGTTATGTATATGGGTTGAAATAAAGTGATGTCTAGGAAAGAGTATTGCAGTGGCGGGTTGCTTTCCCACCCAAACATTATACCTAAATCTAATCCTAGCACCATCTCCAACCAACAGTCTCATCCCTTCTTTGATCTTTTGTCCTACACAATGTTGTCAAATCCGTTCACTGACCATTCCAATTTACCTCCATAGTGGGACATTCTAGTGTTCCAGCCATGCCAACATTTTGTTTTAGAAAATACGGCAAGAAAATATAAAAATCCAAAGAATGTAACAAAAGAAGAAATCTTTCAAAAAAACATACCAAAAGAAGAAAAATTATGAAAAATAAAACAATAACTCTTCTATACTAGCATCATTTTGATTTCCCGGCCAAGAAAAAAGGTAACTGGTAAGTAGGGATGCAACTCGGGTCGGGCGGGCCGGGTTTTAATAAACCCAACCCTAACCCGACTCACTCCATATTGAACCCAACCTGACCCGACCTGAATAAAAAACCCGAGATAGTGAACCCAACCCGACCCGAGATTGTAATACCCTTAACCCAACCCGACCCGACTCTTAACCCAACAAACCCGACCCGAGTTGCAGCCCTATTGTTTCACTAATTTTATATGTTTCTGGATGACGGTCCTTCTTTCAGAAATGGATGCTGCTGCTTCCATAATCTCTATGGATGTGGCTAGTGTGGAGAAGGAAGGCCTACCCATGGAAGCTTTTGCTAAAGTGCATGAAATGTTTAGATACATGGATTGGTTTGATCCAAAAGATTAGAAATTACCGGCAGCCATGGCGGTACCGACGCCGATGAATACAAACAGGAAGATGCAGACGAGCTCAGCCACCAAGGCGCGGAGGCAGTCGGGCTGAGTCGCCTCCTCCCTGTTCCCCAATGCTATCTTCGCCATTCCGTCCTCCGGTAATTCGTCGATCCTTCCACTGTCCTTCTCTCTGCTTGAGGAAATGCCCTATTTATAAACAGGGCCGAGACCCACTAAGAAGAGAATGGAATTCCACCTACCCGTTGAGGAGCTCCACCAACGTTCCTCTCTCTCCTTTCTACTGTTTTTCCCTTTTCCTCACCCATTTCTAAGCTCTCTCTCCTTTCTGCTTTTTTTATCTTTTCCTTCCTCACCCATTTCTAAGCTCTCTCTCCTTTCTGCTTTTTTTCCCTTTTCCTTCCTCATCCGTTTCTTTCTTCGGCTAGGGTTTGACTGTGAGATAAGGTACCCTTTTATACTAAGTTATGAGAGTCGGGTCGGGTCGGGTCGGGTTTTCTTAGGTCAGATTTTCTCAGGTCGGGTCGGGTCGGGTTGAAATTTAAAGGCCTCAACCCAACCCGACCAGAAATTCGGTCGGGTTTTTCTTTTCTCAACCCGATCCGACCCTATAACCCGACTATTTTAACCCGACCCGTATGATTTCTCGGGTCGGGTCATGCGGGTCGGGCCAAAACCCGACCCGAGTTGCAGCCCTACTGGTAAGAGTGCATTCTAGTGCATAAGTGAAATATCATGCTATGGCCAACATCACAATGGAACTCTCCTGGCTTAAGTGACTACAACAATTAGGGTTTTCGTTTTTTCCAATTAATGGAAATGTACTTTGACATTCAAGCAATTATTTATATGCTTTGACCTTTATGCACAAGCTTGAGGGGGAGCATTGAAACACTACACTTTTGTGTACTTCCCCCCACCCCCACCCCCAACCCCAACCCCAACCCCAACCCCCTCCCTCTTATCTCTTCTTCTTTCCTCCCTCTTTCTATAGAATCTTCTTCTCTCTTCATTTCAGAACATCAACACTCCTAAGGGTCAAAGCCCATTTATGTACATATGCACGTACATACGCACACATGTAATGTATGTCTGGGTGGACAGTCCTATGGAGGGTGAATTTCCCAGGTTTACTGTGGTCACTGTGGCAAGAAGAAACAATAGGTATTCCAAAGCAAAGCTTGATGAGCTGCAGAACTGGTTCAGGTGATTAAAAAACAGGGTAGAGCTTTGAATTACTGCAAATTACAAGCTTAATCAGAATAATAAATCTGACATCCCTTGCATCTGGGTGGACTGTGCTAGAAGGACCACTAAAGCAGAGAAACCTGTGGCTCCCTGGCAACTCCAACTAATGGCAATCTAAAGTTAAACTTTGATAGTAGCTGTATTCAGGGAGTTGGAAAGGCTTGTGGAATCATTCATGAAAGCAATTAGAATGAGCTTCCTACCATTGCCGGGCCATTATCAGATGTGCATTCAAATGCAACAGAAATATGAGTTCTTTGGGTTGTTACTAAGTAGTTATCTCTGGAAGGCATAGAGGAACATGACATAGAAGGGGACTCACATTTATCCAATCGATTAAGGGGAGGTTCTGTTCACGGTATTTCCTAGACACCACGTCATATTTCCAAAATTACCAGATCAGTGAATGAAAGGGTGGCTCAGCTGGTGAAAGAGGGGTTGGATCTGTAGGAGGTTAGTATTGTTATTGTAAGACATAGTAGTTTATAATAGGTCGTGGACCTGAAAGTTGTTTTTCTCCTTCCTTAATCTGTTTGTGTAGTCTGGCTTGGTAAGTGGGCATTGCAAGCCGCTGTCTTTTCCTGGATTGTGGTGTCTTTTAGCTGTATTCTTTCAGTTTTTTCCCATATGGAAAAAACAGTGACCTTTCAAAAAAAAGGGTAAACTTGTGCATAAGAATGGAGGAGTTCTAGAGAAAAAGCAAAGAAAAAAAAATATAGCCACAACTTGACAAAGGTGAAGAGGATATGCTTCTTCCTCCTAACTCAACAGCCCAAAATGCTGACTTGATGAAGAACTGTAACCCAATAAATGAGAACGTTCCCATGCTTGTCAAAATCTCAGAGCCATTAACTTACAAGGTCATAAGTGGTATCAACTATTTTACCAACGCACCAAACCTAATTTTTCACCAAAAGAGTTACAAGCAGTATGAAAAGGAAGGGATAATCTAGATCCTCCATATCTGAAAGGGAAAAAATTAGAAGAAGAAAATGAACCTTTAACCCAAAATTCTCACTATAAAGTGCAAGCCTGTTTGTTAGGAAATTCCAGCAGCATTAAAATCATCAAATTCTACTAACTTTAAAATTTGGAAATTTCTTGCAAAGCTTTTTTTTTTTTTTAATAGGTAGGCTAGAAATAGTTAGTTGAAATATGAGAATTCCATAATTTAAGTGAATCGTGATTTGGAATTCCAAAAATCACATTCAGACAGGTACTCTATGGGCCTATTTGAGAGAAATTTCCTGTTGCATTTTTTTTTAAATGGATCCAGATGCATATAATTCCCCAAATTCTGAAACTAGCAATTCTGCTCATTCTAGAACTGTTTTTGAATTCCCGTCATAATTTTTAGTGTATGTTGGCAGGTTCGGAATCATTGTCGGAATCTCAGGATGCCATAATCCACATTTTTTTTTCTTTTTTGAAAGATCCATAATCCATATAATTCAGGACTGGAATTCTAAAAGAAAAGTTTTGGATGAGAATCTAAAAATCCCTTGGAAATGAAATTCTGTGAGATTTCATTATTTCCATTTTAAGAGTTCATTTTCATCAAACATGCAATTCTTTGGGAAGGTCTGTAAGTCTCCCAGGTTCCAATTCCACCTAAGAATGACAGGTTACCAAACAGATCCTAGGGCAAGTAATAAGTAATCCTTGAAAATAAGAAAAAAAAGCTGGGTGACAATTAAAAAATAACAGGATTACATCCTCAGCTCAATCATTGCATCGATGTGCTTTAGGTTGACGATGTTCACCCTCTAGCATTCCCCATGGGCTTTCCTTACTTGGAACAGGTGTCGTACTCATTTATGCTCTTGGAATTAGCAACGGTCTGTGAAAAAAAAAAAAAACCACTTCCAAGCGTTAACAACGGGGAAAACATGGATTGAATTTAACAATAAGCTTTTTTTTTTCCTGTAAATTTTCTTATGAAAGCCGTTCTAATGTATTTCTAGGAAATGATTCGGTACTGGGGAGGTGAAACAGAGAATTCAAGCACTTCAATAGGAAATTGCCAAAAGTTTGAACATCTGATTGTGCTTCTTAGGCTTATGAGATGTTGAAATAATGCAAAAAGATGCATAAAAATGGAGAGAGAGAAAGAGAGACCTTCAGGCAGTAGGACCTATGACTGCGAGATGGGTTTAGGGTCACTTCAGTTCTTTCACTGTGAGAGGATGAGCGTGGAACAATAGCGAGCTGCGCATCTGTATTCTAAATAGAGCAATTGATAGGAGAAATTATCGATTGTGGAATTAAATTCCCAAATTACCCTTGTTTAATAGCGCGAGACAGTGATCATGGTCCATCGAAAAAAGCGGTTGAGATTATTAGGCCATGTAAGTCTCGTCATTAGAGATGTATTGTTGATCTGATCATGGGTTGAACTGTCACGCCCCGACCCTCCGAGCCCACTGACGTGAGATTTTTTTTTTTCTAACACAATATTGAGCCTTTGCGGAAATCATCTTATGGACTTTAATATCTCTTATGACTAAGTTTGGATCTAACATTTGGCAGCCTCGGATCCAGCCATATCTAGCCGGTAAAAATCCCAGGCAGATGGAGGGGCCACCATGAGCCCACTTAAAACCCAAAACCTTGACAGATTTCACCTCGATGCATAGTTTGTGGATACACTACTAACCAACATGTAATCTATAACTTAACCTCTTAGGAAAGTCCAAATAAAAAATGTCACACATGATCTACCTAACATTTATCATCAATCGATCCTATCAACATCAGAATTGCACATCAGAAACTAAGTAGAATTTATTACATCCTACAGTGTTTCAAACTGAACATCATGAAGGGTTTATTACATTACATGTTCATACGTACAATGTCTACTAAGTTAAACATAAAATCCCAACATTTGGATAAATAACTAAAGGGTCTGCACCCTAAACTACAGCTGATGATCCTCCTGTCCTTCGTCCTCCGGGTTTCCTGTTTCGTAAGGGGTGTGAGTTTTACAAACTCAATGAAGAGAAAACGACAGCAAGTTCTGGATAACAAGGCATATTATCAACATAATAGACATGTTATCAAATAACAGTTTATACACTCATAAATCATATAGAATAATGTCAACACAGTTATCTACCATGAAATGTCCTTCATTTCAAAAAGATACCCCCGTCAAACGACGTTTACGATTCTCCCCTAACCGCGAGTAATACGTTTCCTACACCGCCGGCAAATTCATGCTCAGTGCTTCACACAGCCCGTATTTTAAATACACCTCGTATCAGTGCCCACCACGAGCTAGGTACTTCATACATTGGTGTGAGGTAATTTGATACGCACTGTACACAAATCAATATGCACATCAATACATGGATTTAAACATAATTGTCAACCCACATAATATCTCTCACACATATAACCTCACTCAGCTGACATAGATTCCTAAGCCCTCCGGCATAGAATCATAATACCAATATCAGAAGTCAGTATATAATATGCTGAAAAAACTAAACACAGATTAAAAGCCCACCAACGGGTTATATTATAACACAAAGTGTTACCGTTATCTCCAATCGGGTACATTTACCATATACTCATCATTTATTGCATAGATTAATTATCCTGCAATACATCAGTTATACACAAAATGCATATTCCTATTGGAATCACTGTTGGATACCTGATCTATCATCAGATCATCCATATCACAATACCAAGTAGTCTCTAGGAATAAGTGAGTTCCGTACTCCATTTTAGGATGGCTAGATTTGGACATCCCTAAACACTCTCAAGTTCACGTTTCATATGTAGAAACTCATACACCTCCTTACATGTGAACAGTGTCGGTATCGCATTCTAATCCCATTACATCATTTCCGTCAATAAAGATGACCACGGATATCCACTTATTGCCGTAGGGATAATGGTGAAAGAAACATTATATTGAATGCAACATGAGATGCATTTTAGTAAACACATAGTGTGGTTGAATCTCCTCACCTTCGGTCGACGAGTGTTTTTCGGTAATCTGTTTAAAACGGAAAACAGTGTAAATACAACTATAATAACACTATATAGCCATAATTTATACTCCTAAGCGTTTGGAACATCATGACAACACATTTAGAGAGTTTTCTTGAAATTTTTTAAAATTACGATTTTGCCCCCGAGCCTAGTACGGGATAAAAATAAACCCCCAAGTAGTCTAAAACAAGTATTTTTAAACTAAAATAACATAAATTTTATTTTTGAAATTTTCCCAAAAATTACGTTTTTGCCCCCCGAAAATATCTAAAATTATCAAAATAACCCTGGGCACTATTCACCAAAAATTACTGTTCACAGACACTATTCATCCGTAAATTACTGTTCACCAAAAAATACTGTTCACGAGGCACTATTCACCCGTAAATTACCAAATTACCAAAATGCCCTTTAGGGCCTGCACAATGTGCCGCAAATCACTATTCACAGACAGATTTTTCTATTTTTTCATATTTTCTTATCTGATTTTTATAGAGAAAACCATAAATCATTTTCTGATGAAATTAAATATCTACCTTCCTCTTAATGAGATCTACAAACTAAAAATATTAACTTAAAATAAACACTTACAGAAATCTTCTGAAGAATTTAAGACAGCCACTTGAGCAATAGTAAACGTCTGGCAGCAGAGACAAAAATGGAAAAACTGAGAGAAAAACTTCATAAATTTGTGATTTTTAACTGAGACTGAATGCACCTATTTATAAGGGTTTAAAAACACTATTTGCATATCTGCTGGATCAACCCTGAGCGTTAAAACTGTCGGCAAAATCTCAGCCCTTAAGACTGTCGGCAGAAAGATAAGATGAAAAATTCTTATCTCAGGTAACAGTAAAAATTACTGTTACCTTACTATTTTTCTGTTCGTCAATATTAGACCTTAACTCGTGAAAATTCGGCACCGCAGGTGTGTTGAGAACACGAGGTTTACCTATGGTGGAACGTTCACTTTTTGTTTTGACACCAAAAATAGGGTATTTTTCACAAAGTCAACATTTTAATAAAATAGACGGCTTATAATCAGTATGATTTTGACACTTCGAAACTAGTGTTTAAAATACCCTTTTCGACATTCTAAATATGTCAAATAGTTTGATAAAATATAGATCGAATGTGATTTGAGTTTGCTAATTTTCGAAATACGGGGTATCTTAAAAATCGGGGCTTTTAGATAAAAGCATATGTAAAATACACGTTTCGAGGAATACTCGTGAAATTCCGAAAATACCACTGAGTAGCGTACTCAAAAGCTTAATATGTGTGTCAATTTCAAGGTCTGAATATATCAGAAGAGTGGTCTTTCACACTCAAGAGCTATAAAACACTATTCATGATTTTATATGTAAAACAAAAGACATTTAAGTAATGTCTAAAATGCCCTCCGAACTTCGTCGGGCTAAATCACTAAGTAAATGACCTCTGATCGGGTCACATACTCCCTTTTCGGAAAGCTTTTTCCGTACCCAATCATATTAACCGGTCACAAAGCCGAGTTAATAATCTAAAAAATTGTTATTTCTAATTTAAAGGGTCGGGTTATTACATGAACTTCTTGCTAAATTCATGGGGACAAAAGGGGACACACCCCCTTATCTAGAAGTAAAGTGCAAGCCTGTTTGTTAGAAATTCCAATAGTATTAAATTTCTAAAATCAGTAAATTCTGCTAAATTTAAAATTTGGAAATTTCTTGAATTTTTTTTTTTTTTGTAGGTAGGCTAGGAATAGTTAGTTGAAATATGAAAATTCTATAATTTAAGTGAATCATGCTTTGGAATTCCAAAATCACACTAGGACAGGTACTCTATGGGCCAATTTGAGAGAAATTTCCAGCTGCATTTTTTTTTTCTTTTGAAATGGATCCAGATGCACACAATTTCCTAAATTCTGAAACTAGCAATTTTGCTCCTTCTAGAATTGTTTTTGAATTCCCATCATAATTTTTGATGTATGTTGGCAGGTTTGGAATCATTGTCGCTATCTCAGGATGCCATAATTCACATTTTTTTTCTTTTTTGAAAGATCCATAATCCATATAATTCAGGACTGGAATTCTAAAAGAAAAGTTTTGGATGGGAATCTAGAAAAGTTTTCTTTTCATCAAACATGCAATTCCTTAGGAAAGTCTGTAAGTCTCCCTGGTTCCAATTCCACCTAAGAATGCCAGGCTACCAAACAGATCCTAGGGCAAGTAAATAAGTAATCTTTGAAAATAAGAAAAAAAAAACTGGGTGACGATTAAAAAACTTCTGGATTACATCCTCGGCTCGATCATTGCATCGATGTTGTTTAGGTTGACAATGTTCACCCTCTGGCGTTCCCCATGGGCTTTCCCTACTTGGAACAGGTGTCGTTCTCGTCTATTGTGATACCCCAGCCCAAATTAGTGATTAATTTAGACAGATTTTAATTAGCTAAATATTTTTTTAGCCATTAATTATAAGTTTTGTTATGTTGATCATGAAGAATTTTGAATGAGCTTCTCAACGAGTCTGAGTTTGACTCGATCCGAGTCCAAAAACCCTTTCAAATTAAATTTTAAAAGTATAATAATAAGTTATGATTATTAATAATATTATTTTAGGGTTAAAACTTGGCTGCTTTAGTAACTCAGTCATTTCATTTTATTTCAATTTCAAATTAAAGATCTTACACTATTTTTAAAATTCGGACTTAACGGAATTTGAATCTCGACCTAATTTTACCTATTTTCACTACTTAAAATTTTATAGGTGGCAAAACCCCACTTGGATAGGGAAGATAAAATTTTAAAAATATACGAAGGAAGTTAATATTCAATCTGTAAAATAAGTGAGCCATTTGTATCTTCAGATTTCCAAATATAGAGTTTTTTAATAATTATTTTACATCGAAAAATGTGATCCGTCGAATACTCTGTCACTTAGATGGAGTGGTTTTTGACTCCAAAACACTTCAAAACTTTAGAATGTTTTTATCAGATTAATTTAATCTACCTAATTATAAAATTAAATTTTCTTCAAGAAATACTTTAAAATTAAGAAATTTTACCAAATCGGTGTTTTTTGATTAAAACATTGAGTTGTTTATCAAATTTTTTATCTAAATTTAATACTATGTTAATAATTTAATATTTGACCTAGTGGACTATTTAGATTAAATTCGAGGGACATTGAAATACTCAGATTTAACAAAGGATATAAAAGGAATTTTTAAAAAAGAAAAAAATAAAAAATAAAAAAATAATATAAAATATCTTAACTGGATAAGCATCCAGGTAAACCTAAGTCTAAGCTACAGTGTAGAGTGTAACGTGGGTGGCTTTCAGCCAACCCATTCCTTTATTTAAATACTTGATGGGAGGAAGGAAGTAAAGGAAAAAAAAACAAAAACCCACTGCCGTTTCACTCTTTCTCCATCTCTCGCCCCTTGTTTCCTTCTTCCCCCACAGCGACCTTTCTCTCTCTTGCCTTTCTTCGTCAAACTCTCCCCTGTCCATTTCTTTCATTTTCATTTTTCTCCTCTCTTCGGTCAGTGCAAGCGACAAAAGCAACCGTAACAACCGAATTCGAAGGGTTCTCGTATCAACGTCGAGTTTTCAAAACTTGGTAAAAAATCGACGGATTTCCGCGTGTGAGGTATCAAAATAGTTTTATTTTTAATTTTAATAATTTCAATAGTTTAGTATTGGATTTTAAAATTAAATTTTTCAAAATGAAGGGAGGGCAGGTTTTTCTCTCAAATTTTAAATTATACCTTTAAAATCATTTTATTTTAAGTTCAAAGTTTGTCTTTTAGCCTTTTATTAAAAGAGGAGAAAAGATTAACCCCATTTAACAATTGTGTGTTTATTTTTACGCATTGTATGTTTAAATTCAGTATCATAACCTCTGGGCCACACTATCATCCATAGTGGTGCTAGTCGCTCGGTGATACCATTTGAGGTGACGCTTAGTCACCCGGTGGTTCATCAGTAGTGGCGCTTAGACACTCAGTAATACCATTTGAGGTGACACTTAGTCACCCGGTGGTTCATCAGTAGTGCTACTTAGTCGCTGGGTGATACCATTTGAGATGACGCTTAGTCACCCGGTGGTTAATCAGAAATGACGCTTAAGTGGCTCGATGATACCATCTGAGGGGACGCTTAGTCACCCGATGGTCTTGAAGTGGGGCACTGAGTACTTTTTATACTACTTGCATTGTACTCTCCGGGCCGAAAATCTCCACCTGAAGCGCAGCGGAAATGCCGTTCGATGGCCATCTGAGACGGCCTTGGTCGCCCGGTGGTAAAAGGATTTGGGCACTGAGCACTTTTATTTAATTTCCTATACTGTACACTCTGGGTTCTCTCTCAATACTTTTCCCTGGCTAGGAAAAAAATACGAGACTGGACATTGAGTACTTTATATTTTTATCTTGATGTGATGATTTGGTTGGCTAACAACTAACTGTTGACTTAATGGAGTAGAAAGAATTAAGGGGACTCATTACATTTATCATGCTTTTTTTTGGAAAATGCATAAGGGATTGGAAGTAGTTCGTAAATACTTTATCGACTCGAAATTTATATTATTATTTTATCTTATAGATTGTGTGATAATCTCTGCGGATAGAGGTGAGGAGACTCGAACCAACACTTGTATTGTGTTATATGTTAAACCCACTAACACTAGATTGAAATGGGATCCATGGTCATTAAAAGATGGAAAAGGCTATATAGGTCCAGAATACGAGACCTAACACTGCCTACATGTAAGGGATCTAAATGTTCTAACTGTTTAGAACGTAGGCGTTAAATTGGTGTCGGGGAGTCGAGGACTTATAGCCTACAACGCAGTATGGACCCATGGAGTGTATGGGAATTGTAGGGTAAAAACTGGGTGAAGGCATTCATGTTATTAAATCCAGTTTTATATATTTGTATGACATTGATTATTTTATTGATTTCTTATATTGGTAGTGGATACATTGAAGAGTAAGGCTGGAATTTGGTGATTCTCTCAGAATAAGTCCATGTGTAAGGAGGGCAATGGAAATCATGAATTATCATGCATTTGACATTTGCATGTGAAAATTATAAGTTAAATTTGTGAAAGATAATAAATTTGAAAATCTGATATTGGCCATTGGGCTATAATTGCTAATATTAGCCGAACACCGTTTGCGAACAGTTGGGTTGGACGTGTTAGTAGGCTGAGGTCGACCACCATCAACCGCTGGTGTTGGATGGACTAGTAGACCGGGTCGTAGAGACCTTGTGATGTTAGGCTGAATACCGTTTGCGAACCATTGGGTTGGACGTGTTAGTAAGCTGTGGTCGACCGCCATCAACCGCTGGTGTTGGATGGGCTAGTAGACTGGGTCGCGGAGACCGTATGCACTTGCAAGTTGCTGAATGGGGACTGACCCCGGTAAAAATTTATAAAACACCTTAGAAAGTAATCCTAGGGTGAGAATGAGTTAAGTGGATTAACCGCATTGCATTCATGAAACATGCATTACTTATGAAATCATGTATTATGTTGGACGTTATGGTAAATATGAGTCAAGTAGATTAACTGCATTTCATTCATAGAATATGCATTGTTATTAATTTCACGAATATTGTATGTTGATTTTTATGGTGAGCTCTCCCCACTGGGCTATTGCATGTCCTTACATTAAAGGATATGAACTAGAAGGAGGAATGGAGGAACCTATGGTACCTCGCTGAAATCAAACTCGGATGTTTCTCGTAGTTTCCCGCTCAAGGAAACAAAGTGAATTTATGAACTACTTTATGAATTTTGATAATAAATATGTCTCTTGTGGCATAAAAACCTATGTCTATATAAGTTTGGTATTTTAATGTAATATATTTGTGTGTTGGTGTGCTCAATATACTGCTTCCATGTGATTGAGTGAAAATTGTTCGGTTTATTTTGCTGAATATGTTTAAGAATATTTAAGACACGGATATTTCATGTAGTTATTAGACTCACATGGGTAGTATGTTAAGGAGTTAGTGACTCATTGGGTTAACGTTTTTAAAAAAAAATTTAGTCTCGTCCCGGGCCCACGTACGAGATCGGGTCGTGACATTTATGCTCCTGGAATTAGAAACGGTCTGTGAAAAAAAAAAAAAAAAAACCACTTCCAAGCATTAACAATGGGGAAAACATGGATTGACTTTAACAATAAGCTTTTTTTTTTTCCTGTGAATTTTCTTACGAAAGCCGTTCTAATGTATTCCCAGGAAATCATTCGGTACTGGGGAGGTGAAACAGAGAATTCAAACAATACTCAGTGGGCTCGCTACAAAATGAAATTTAGTGAAATTTCATTATTCCCATTTTTAGAGTTCCTTTTCATCAAATGTGCAATTCCTTGGGAAAGTCTGTAAGTCTCCCAGGTTCCAATTCCACCTAAGAATGCCAGGCTATCAAACAGATCATAGGCCAAGTAAATAAGTAATCCTTGAAAATAAGAAAAAAAAAAAAAAAACTGGATGACGATTAAAAAACACTTGGATTACATCCTCAGCTTGATCATTGCATCGATGTGCTTTAGGTGGACGATGTTCACCCTCTGGCATTCCCCATCGGCTTTCCCTCCTTGGAACATGTGTCGTACTCATCTATGCTCCTGGAATTGGTGATTTCCATTTAGCAACGGCCACTAATGTGAAAAAGAACCACTTCCAAGCGTTAACATTTACATTAAAGGAAAGCATGGATTGACTTTAACAATAAGCTTTTTTTCTTGTAAATTTTCTTACGAAAGCCGTTCTAATGTATTCCTAGGAGATCATTTGGTACTGGGGAGGTGAAAAAAAGAATTTAAACACTTCAATAAGAAATCGCCAAAAGTTTGAAAATTTCTCAGCAAAATTCTGCAAAACAAGCACTCACTGATTGTGCTTCATAAGCCTATGGGATGGCGAAATAATGCAAAAAGGTGCATAAAAATGGAGGGAGGGAGAGAGAGAGAGAGAGACCTTCAGGCAGTAAGACCTGCAACTGCGAGATGGGTTTAGGGTCACTTTAGTTTTTTCGCTGCGAGGGTACGAGCGAGGAACAGTAGCGAGCTGCGCATCTGTATTCGAAATGGAGCAATTGACAGGAGAAATTATCGATTGTGAAATTAAATCCCCAAATTACCCTTGTTTAATAGTGCGAGACCGTGATCATGATCTCGTAAAAAAAGCGGTTGAGATTATTACGGTACTTGAAGTCTGTTCATCGTAGATATATTGTCAATTTGACCAGGGTCGAGTTCCATGCTAAATTCACGGGTCAAAGGGGGACACACACCTTTATCCAAAAGTAAAGAGAACATAGCCTCAAAGCCATTTTTTTAACAGAGGACAATTTTGTAATTTCATATGGTGTATTATGTAAATTCTAATTAGGGTAATATATATGGTCTTTTGTGAGAGAAAGAGAGCAGAATATCTGTAAGAAGAGTCGTATCTTCTTTGTTTTGTCTTTGAGTACAATTGATCGGTTTAAACCTCGTGGACATACCCAAAAAGAACTGTGTAAAATCTTATAGTTGTGGTTTGCTTCTCTTTATTGATTTCTTTTTTCTGTCTTCAATGTTGTTGTTTGTGTGTGGATGAAAGGTTGATTTTCTCCATTAGATTGTAATTTTTCAAAATGGAAGTTTGATTAAGGATTTGAGAGAATCACTCGCGAACAAAACTCTATTGACTCGTTCTGAGTTCTCCCTCCCTTCTCCATTCCCTATTTTCTCAACTCTGTCTCACGCAAAGCCATCTCTCAAAGCCTCAAATCCCTTTTATCTTCGTCAATCGGCGCTGCGACCCGTTGTATAGATCTGAAGGTACGCCTTCTTCTCTCTTGCATCTTCTCTCGTATCTCCTCTGTATCTTTCACTTTCTCGTCTCTCTTAATCGATCTATACATGGTTTTTAAGTTCATAAATTTTAATTATTTTAAGTTACTTTCATTTTTTAAACTTTGTAAATCTAAAAATATAGTTTAGATATTTTTTAATTGACGTATAAAAATATTGCAATTAACCAAACAAGCTATATTTTTAAGAATAACAAATCTTGATATTTTAAATTTATATTTCACTTTAATTTTTAATGATAATTGGTGATATTAAAAATTACTTTAATTGAAAAGTATATTTAAAGAGAGGAGAAAATGGCACTGAAAATTGAAATGGAAATGGAGGGATAATCTAATAAGGAAAAGATGGAAATAAAATTTTGCAATTTAATAATTATTGAATTATATTTTATAATGGTAATGATTATTAACTTGAACGGTAAGAAGTTGAATATGTTGGTAACTCGGTATTCTACTTCTACCCTATTTAAGATACCGATGTCTCAGTAATTTCCCATTTTCTCCTGAAAAGTAATCTGTTCCTCAATTCAGCCTTTCGAGAGTTCGACGAATTTTCCTGGAAAACTTTTCCAATTTCTTCATTCGCTGTCTTAGCAGCAATTGTTTCATCTTCTCTACGCCATAAGAGGAGGAGGCAATATGGATTCTTAGGTGGCAAATGCCATTTCCGACACATTTGTCGTTGCGAAGTTCTTGATGGAGCTTTCCCAACCAAATCAGGGGAAGAGCAAGGTGGCTCCTCAGCTGCTGCAAGGGTTTCGAAGAAAACGGTCGAGGATGATAACTCTCGACGTAATTAAAGAATCCAAGAAAGAAGAATCACGGCCGAGGTGCGCCAGCCCCACTACACCGCTTTCTTGGAATGACGGTTCTTCCACCAGCAGCGCCGGCGAGTCGGGTTGGATGCCGCAAGCCAGAGCGGTGCTACTCTCTGGTAATCGTAAACGGAACTCGAATTCAAAGGTAGGCATTCTGCTGGTTTTTTTACTACCTGTTTTTTTTTTCCTTTTTTGGGGTTTTTACTCTTTTTTTTCTCTCTCTTTCTTTCTTTCTCGGGGTTTTGAAATTTGAATGATGAATGAAACCCTTCATTCAAGATGACGAAACCCTTACCTTCCTTCATGAATTCATGCCTTTTGGTTTTATTTTATTTCTTTTTATTAAACCCTACTTTCGTTTCTCTCTGTTTTTTTTTTTTCTCGTTTTTTCTTTCTTTCTCGGAGGTTTTGACATTTGAAAGATGAAACCGTTGACGCAAGATGACGAAAATACCCATACATTTCGTCCAAGACAAGGTATCTTGGTCAGGATGGGAAGGTGCCTTTGATTGGGCTCTACATATGTGTTGGGTTGGTCTGGGCCGTCTGGCTAGGGTTTGCATGGCCCCACCCCATCTGTAATCTCCGCTTTGATGATGAATCCATGCCTTTTGCTTTTATTTTTTTTCTTCGCATCATTATCAAAATACAATACAATAAAACTTAGAAGTGAGAGGGCCATGTGGCCAACCCACCACGTGTTAGTAACTACAGTTTGAATCTTAAATAAATAGAGGTAAAAAAATAAAAATAAAAACTACTTTTGAAGGCCCATCATAGACTTGGACTCATTCAAGTAAATGTCATAAATCAACATTAAATCACGGTCTACATTAAATCAATGCTCATACCCAAGTGTGGGTGGCGGCGGCGGTCCCCGGTGGAGGAAAATGTCTGGACCCAAACCAACCATGGTCCATTACCGCTCACCCGTGCACGAAAGAAGCCCGTATCTGGGGTCGCACCGGTTGCAACTTCGACGGCAATCCTTGGAGATCATAGAAATCTCCTACATTATCTACGAAAGACTAAATAGTTTAAAACTTAGGACCCAATGAATAATTTCTAGTACCTTGGAGATCAATAATATCTATTGTGAACCGCTTTGCTACAAATTAGTGTGAATTTTCAATTATAACCTTAATATGAGCAAAAAGTTATCAGATTTTACTGTCTAAATCCTCACTCACTTCATTTATGGTAATATTTTTGTTGAACCCCTATTCCCCATAATAATAAAAAAATTATTTCAAGAATAATTTCTAGTACCTTGGAGATCATAGAAATCTCCTACATTTTCTACTCAAAGACTTTTTCCTGACCCCTGAGATACAATCACTGTAATACAACCAGCCAATCTGGTGTTAATGAAGCAGTAGTTGAGATCTCCTAAAATTAAAGGGCTCTAGACAGAGTGAGATTTTAAGGGCCCCTGGTGACCGGTATATTAAGGAGTTTACATGTGTGGGGGCAATTTCTATCTGAAGAAGACCCTGCTTAAATCCAATATAAAACCATTCGTTCTTTCATTTACAGAGTAATCAGATGGCACTGTATGGTACCTGGCTTAGCGTCAGATAAATGGGCACATGTTGAATGGACCCTAACCTGAATATTCTTATCTCATTTCTATTTTTCTTTTGTTTTGCAATTTGAACAGAAATTGGAGGAGCAACCTAAGATTTCGACAGATCTGCAGAGTGAAAATATGCCCATAAAGAAACTGAAAGAAAGTCATTTCTTTCTCTCTTCTCTGCTATTTTTTGTTAACTGATTTTACATATTTTAGGCTAATATAAGCATGATTATTGCAATAATGCACTTGTTAATTCTTTTGTGATATGTTATTTGGGCAAGTTTTGTTAATATTTTTGAATGTTCTCCTTTTGCAGTTGAGGTTGAAGCTTTCATCAACACATTTATCAAAGCCAGTAGCTGCCTCAAATATTGTCTTCCGAGTCCCAGATCTCAATCTGCCTCTTGAATATGAGGATTGAATGCAATTCATTTATACAGTCAAGCCAAAGCAAGTGTATATATGCAGTCATATGTGGGTAGAATATTATTTGGAGCGTACTATCCTATCTTCATCACTATAAATATGATTGAGGTGTTCAAAGTTTCTTAGAGCACTCGATTAGTTCTCAGAGTATACGTGTAAGTCTTGTTACTCGCACATACTGTATAGAGCTATGAGAAGTGTCTTTTGAAGTGAGATGGGATTTGAACTCGGAGCTCTTGTATTTTGAGACAGGATATGGCCAACCCTTGATATTACTTAAATTGTATTTTTTGTTTTGGTTATTTTGTGAGTGGTGGTTTTTTCTTGAGACCGGGCCTGTTGTGGGCTACTTTGCTCTTTGCTCTGTGGTTTATGTTGTATTCGTTTTCAATCTCAATAAAATTGTTATCTTAAGAACAAAGCTTTCAACTCTATTGTTATTGAAACTGTAGGAACCTTATTACAATGATGTGTCACTTGTTCATATTGGTTGATAAAACCATGTATATTGTAAGGGACATTTAGTTTGTCATGGAGATAGAAATTGAAAAAAAAATGCAAGAGAACTGGGCAATCATGAAATTGCATTTTTATGGGTATGTTTGGATTGGATAAAAATAATTAACTATTCAATAAAAAATAGCTATTATTTTTTTTATGTATAAAAATAACTATTCGATTTTTTTTATGGTGAAGATTGTTTCCTAATTATTTTTAAAAGTAGTTTGGAAAATGTTGAAAAAATAAAAAATTCAACAACCATTTATGGTTGGATTTAGGCGATGGAAAAGGGATGAAGGCACTGTGCTAAAGACCATTATTGTTAGATTCAACATCAAACATTTATGAAAGTAATACTTTAAATTTTTTTTAAGAGCCATTTCTCATCACCTTTCAGATTTCTTTGAAATTTAAAAATTAAAGAACTCATATATTTGAGTTTTCCATTTTTAAAAGCAAAATAATCATAGATTTTTTAAGCCTAAAAATCAAATTATTAGTGGATTAAGTTCAATAAGCCAACAGCGAGGGATTTAGCCCCTCAAATGATTGGTCAAACCCCCCTCATGTATCCCTCATAAGCTAAGTCAATTACGCTGCCATATCGGCCGAAAACTATTGCGTACGGTCGATACAATATATATCAACCGATATAATAAGGCTCTGGAAAGCTGTATCATACGTATCGGCCGATATCTAAGTACACCCCTTGTTACTGTTGAGCTACTGCCGTCCATTCATTGATACTGGTCTCACTTGTCACCCTTCTTTTTCTTTTCTTTTATTTTTTTCTCCTTCAACTAGGATTTGAGTTTCTTATTTTTCAAATCCAAAAAAAAAAATGAGACACCCATTTTTAAGAGCTTAAAGATTACTGAATCGGAGTTGGCTTTGGGTTTTAAATCAAGTGGAATCAAATTTTGTTTTTTATTTTTTTAAAACTTAAATAATAGATAATTTTTAAGCTTAATTGAGAAAATGGGTTTTCTAAACCTAAAATTTACATACATCTACAGTTATTTTCTAATATTTAAATGTAAAAGAGATTGAGAAATCTTTAAGTTCAAAAAGGTATTCAAATTTTAAATCGAGATGTTCGTGGTTCGAATCCATAACCTTATATTGAAATATTTCTATCTTAAATATGATAATGTCAACTACTCTTGCTGGAATTTGGTAATAAAATAATTTTTCAGCACCACTTCGTTGTTGGAACTTAGAACCTGAATTTATATCTAAAATAAACATATCATAATCTGATTTAGGACGATAAATGGCTTCAAAAGAATGCCACATGCATGCACGTGAATTTTTTGAGCAGAATTTTAATTTGACTCGCACGATCTAATTCGAAAAATTAGTGGGTTGGATTATGTATTTGTAAATTTAAGAATAAATTGGGTTGGAAAAAAATCCATATGAAATTCGAGTAATTCCGAGCTCAAAAATTTTAAATCAACTCGATCAGACCTAACCTAAATTAACCCGATCCAATTCGAGTTTCAGAAAATAAAAAAAACATGTGAATGATTTTTTTTCACTGTTGTTGATTTTTTTTCTCAAATTTAGGCTAAAAACAGTTTGAATTGTTGGATCAGCAACTTGAGTCGAGTCAGACTGGACTCAATAATTTTTTATATGAGTTGGATTAATTTATTAAAATCTGATCAAACTTGTCTGAATTTCAGCCCTAGACAAGCATATTAGTTTTTCCTTTTTAATTTCTTTCACTTCTTTTCAAAGTGATTTCGAAAACTATTGCAAGAACAATCTCGGCCAACGAAAAAAATCTTACGGTTATTGTTCACCCATGCTTTTTTTACTTGATTACAAGAGCTTGCGCAGGTGAAAGATATATTGTAATTAAAAACTTGATTACTAAAAATAATTAAAGATTTTTCTTTTTTCTTTATAACTTATTTATTAAACGGCTTAGGGTCTGAATGAAATAGATGAATTTTTCTCAATAAACCTTAAACAACATAGCATCAAAATAATTTTGCAAACTTAAAAAAAGACATGGTAAACTTAAGAATAACATTCAAAACTAATTGAATTAAAATTAAAAATGATAAATTATAGCGACAATCACTTAATTGGCTTGCAAGTAGGCCACTAGCCGACCTTGGGCTTCACTAATCAAGTATGTTTCTTCTCATTTTTAAAATGGGTTTGAGTTCTTTGGGTATCAAATCTATTAGAATTTTTTTTATGATTAAGGTGTCAAAGAGTTTTACCCAGGAGTTCGAATATCGGCCGATAGCACAATATCAACCGATATCGACCATTTTTGTTAAAAAAAAGGAGAGAGAAAAAAATCGGTCCGATACCAAATTTTAAACCCCTGGTTTTACCTGTATTTAGACATGGGATGTTTTAACGTGATTAATCCTTAAGACATATGTAAGCCTCCCAATTCCACATACACCAAGTAAACAACTACGGAGAGTGACCCATAGGGGAAATCTATTAGAAATTTGACAAAAACATTGGAGATTATTCTTAGAAATTAAGGTACAAAAGAAAAATATCAAATTTTCATACGATAAAATGCATAATTTTCTGCAAAATCAAGCATTGGTACAGATTGAAATAATTTTGAATAAAAATGGAAGGTCTTTATCATAATTTTCTCTCGGCTTCTAATTTTGAAGCCCTAGCAAATGAATTTGGATTATTATATCAATGGCTAAATAGAGAACAATGTATATTGTATGAATTAGTATTAAATTTTGTTAAAAAAGATATAAGATATGCAATGAAAGAAAATAAGTGGCCGAAGAGCTAAAGTGACAACTCAAAAAATGTTACTTATCGATCATACGGTAACTCAAACATTACAAAAATATATTTCTTTTAAAAAAAAATTATCATTTTTAAAAGTAAATAGCATATACGTAATTCATTTTTAATTATTTAAGTTAAACAATAACATTATTTTCTATTATTTATAGATGTAATAAGATCGATCATTTGGAGATGTTTCAAGAATATCAGTAACATGAAACAGGAAAAGAGGCGAGTCACCTAAATTGGAGCTTACTTTGTAGATAAGAGGTAAGTTAGTTTAATTTAAAATTATTATTTTCTATTCATTAACTATATGGAATTTTCTACATATTTATTGTGTTTCTATTGTTACCAATGTAGCAATAAAAGAAATCGAGTTGTTCATATGGTGGTAGTTTAATTGGTAATCTCCCTTTTCAGGAAGTAGGATGTGTCAGGTTCGAGTCCCCATGGGTGTACATTAGGGACAGTGGGTATTACCCTTGAGGATTTTTCGATTGGTTTCCTGCGGTTTCCCACATGTAAATTAAAAAAAAAAATACTAGTTACATTATTTAAAAGAATACTTTGCCAATTCATTTCAATGGAAATTAGGAAGTATCATGTTAATAACCTCAATTACCATTAAAGAGTAAAATGATATTTTTTATTCATATGTTATATATGTTAATTTATATTAAATAAAATCAATTTCCACACATAGGGTCGATATATGTGAGGACGTTTTACATGAGTAAACTAATAGTCAATCTAAATATATTAGAGGCAGAAGAGTAAATGCTATAGTATAATAATATGATTCTCTTTTATCAATAAAAAGTTATTATATATTATTTCTTATTATATAACATAGTATTTGACAATCTTATAACAAATTGAGGTACAAGAACAATGCAAGCGTAAAAATGACACAGTTCGCTAAAGTTAGAATTAATCTAAGTGATTTGATGGCAAATTGGCAATCACTAAAGTACCGAAAAATAATATTTTGTTATTAACAAAACTTCTTAAATTTTAATATTATTCAATTATATGTGAAAATATTATTGTTTTTCTATTTTAATAACATGGGTAATATCAATTTTACTAAGACAATAACTGCAAAATTAAATATCGAGACACTTATATCATTTACAATACGTGGCAAATGTAATATAAAATGCATTAATTTAATATTAAAAGTCTGCATGTATATTGAGGAATATAAGACTCAAAATGTCAAGTTAATTGCATCAATAAAAATCATATGTTCTAAGTTTTGTAAATTTTAATAATTTAATTTTTCTTTTTTAGAAACATTCTTATCAAAATCACAATGCAATGTGCCACCAATTTAGGTCTGAGTGAGATGAGGCCGTCATACAAGAAAATGAGAGAGATCATGGTTTCATTTTTTTTTCCCTGTGGCAAGTGTACGGTGAAACCTAGTCTCTGGGTCCACTCAAGTGTTTAATCGACCCCATTTGAAGGAGGAATGCACGGCGAAAACCCTAATTTAGAAGTGCAAGTTAAATAAAGTAAAGGATGAGGTGCAAGTTAGAAAAAAATTAGTCAAGAATTTTCTGAAAATGCTAAAAAAATTTAGTCCTCGTAGCTATTTACATACTTTTTCTGCAAAAAAGTTCAAAAATTAGAATAATAATTTTAAGTTATTAAAACTTCGAGAACTTAAAAATTCAATTTTATTATTTTTTTGAGACAAACTTTTTAGTCTTTATGTTGATATATAGATCTTTTCAATAGATCTATCTGAAATGAGTTCTATAAATATAAAAATGTTTAGAGATTGCAATAAAAAATTGAGTTTGAAAAATATAGTTTTATTGGTTAATTTGCTGTAAAATGTCCTTGGGGTTTAACTGTTTTTAATGAAACGGCTGATTCTACCTCGTTTATGATGTAAATTTTGAAATTAAAATAACAAAGTTAAATTCAGCATGGGTTGAATTCGTTGCACTAACGAGCTTGCGTTACGTTAAAAATTAGTTGTATAATTTTTATTTCTTTTATAATCGAGGTGTCCAAGGTCTCTTAGAGCATTTGACTAATCTTCAGAGTATGTGCAAGATTCTCTACCTACACATCGGGTAAAATTATGAAGAGTGATCCTTTGAGGCGAGATGAGATTCAAACTCATAACTCCTACTTTCTTAAGCGAGTTCTTGACCAATACACCACTTCCTTGATATTAAGTAGGTTGCATAAGTTAGGCCCCTAACATTCATAATTAATCCTCCCATCATAAAACTTAGTCTATCTCAATTTTTAACCATCATTTTTATATATTAGATCCAATGTAAGAACACTTCAAATGAATAGATATTTTATCTTTATCTAATTTAGAAAGTATTCTTTAGTTAAGAATATGCTATACATGTTTGACAATGATTTTTACATTGATATATAAGAATATAGTAAAATTGTCAAGATGATTAAACCATTAACTCGAAGCTTGCGTTGTTTTAGCTTTACAATAGATAAATCATACGTAAAAAACATTATAATATAGATAACTCTAACCTTATAAACAAATGTTCTACTAATCAGACTTACAATGACAGTCTGCATTCAATTTGAAGAAAACAAAAAGTTACTATAAAAATAAATATTGAACAAAGATAGTATTTATAATTGATATAAGAGAATCAAGTAATGGTATTAGATATCTAAATTAATAAAAAATGATCGCAGTGAAAAAAACAATTAATAATTATTAACATATTTAAATATAAAGAATTAAGGGTTTAACCAATTGATCAACAATAAGTCTAAGTTGAAAAAAAAAAAATTTAAAGCATTAACCTAGAAGCATTAATATTGTAACATTGTGATCGTTGTAATTGAATACCTAAAAAATTCATAAGGGAAAAATGGCAAATATAACTAGGAAAATTATATTTAAACTCGAGATCAATAAATATCACTTAAGTGATATATATATATATATATATGTTTTTTGAGTTCATAAATATTAATTATTTTAAGTTACTTTTATTTTTTAAACTTTGTACGTCTGGAAATATATTTTGATTCACGTATAAAAAACATTGCAATTAACCCAATAAGCTATAACAAAAAATTTTGATATTTTAAATTTATATTTCATTTTAATTTTTAATGATAATAGTTGATATAAAAATTACTTTAATTGAAAAGTCTACACTTTGAAGAGAGAAGAAAATGGCAATGAAAATTGAAATGGAAATGGAAAGATAATTTAATAAGGAAAAGATGGAAATAAAATTTTGCAATTTAATAATTATTGAATTATATTTTATAATGGTAATAATTATTAAGTTGAAGGGTAAAGAAGTTGAAAATGTTGGATTGTCGGTATTCTATTTCTACCGTATTTAAGACACCGGTGTCAATAATTTCCCATTTTCCCCTGAAAAGTAATCAGTTCTTCATTTTAGCCTTTCGAGACTTCGACGGGATTTCCGGGAAAACTTTTCTATCTCTTTATTCACTGTCTTATCAGAGCATTTCTTTCTATCTTCTCTACGCCGTCGGAGGAGGAGGCGATATGGATTCCTGGGTGGCAGATGCCATTTCAGACACCTTTGTCGTTTCGAAGTTCTTGATGGAGCTTTCCCAATCAAATCAGGGGAAGAGCAAGGTGGATCCTCAGCCGCTGCAAGGGTTT
Source organism: Chimonanthus salicifolius (assembly GCA_013350335.1). Lineage (NCBI taxonomy): Eukaryota > Viridiplantae > Streptophyta > Magnoliopsida > Laurales > Calycanthaceae > Chimonanthus > Chimonanthus salicifolius. The sequence goes on from CM023534.1 coordinate 20,550,199, forward strand.
CGAAGGAAACGGTCGAGGATGATAACTCTCGACGTAATTAAAGAATCCAAGATGGCTCCTCAGCCGCTGCAAGGGTTTCGAAGGAAACGGTCGAGGATGATAACTCTCGACGTACTTAAAGAATCCAAGAAAGATGAATCAAGGCCAAGACGCGCCAGCCCCACTACACCGCTTTCTTGGACGGACGGTTCTTCCACCAGCAGCGCCTGGCGAGTCGAGCGGGATGCTGCAAGCCAGAACAGAACTACTCTCTGGGAATCGGAAACGGAAATCGAATTCAAAGGTAGGCATTCTGCTGGTTTTTTACTCTGTTTTCTTTTTCTCCCTCTTTCTGGTTTTTTACTCTTTTTTTTTCTCTCCTCTTTCTTTCGTTCTTTCTCGGTGATCTTGAAATTTGAAAGATGAATGAAACCTGTTCACAGAAGATGACGAAACCCTTACATTTCGTCATGAATTCTTGCCTTTTGCTTTTATTTGATTTCTAAATCTTATTATTATTCTTTTATTAAACCCTACTTTCGTTTTCTCTCTGTTTTTTTTTCTCGGAGGTTTTGACATTTGAAAGATGAAACCCTTGACGCAAGATGACGAAAATACCCATACATTTCGTCCAAGACAAGGGTATCTTGGTCAGGATGGGAAGGTGCCTCTGATTGGGCCCTACATATGTGATGGATTGGTCTGGGCCGTCTGGCTAGGGTTTGCACGGCCCCTCCCGATTTGTAGTCTCCGCTTTCATGAAGAATCCATGCCTTTTGCTTTTATTTTATTATTATCAAGATTTTTTTACTAAGAAATTAAACTACAAAATACAACACAATAAAACTTAGAAGTGAGAGGGCCATGTAGCCAACCCACCACGTGTTATTATCTAAAGTTTGAATCTTAAATAAATACAGGTAAAAAAATAAAAATAAAAACTACTTTTGATGGGCCATCATAGACTTGGACTCATCCTAGTAAAAGTCATAAATCCACATTAAATCACGGTCTACAATCAAGTGGGGCCCACCTAAGTCAAGTCAACTTTATGTGATTGGGTATTCGGATTTGCTCAGACATACCCAAAGGGTTATTTCCGCCTATAAATTAGGAGCTCTTTTCAAAGTGCAAATCACAAAACAGAGAAGCTAAAGCCCAATAAAACTTTCCTCTTCTCCTTTATCAACTCCACAACATGGCCTCAATTCTCCTCCTTCCTCTCTTGGTTACCATCAGGTGTGAAATAAACCTCAAAAAATCAAATCACAAATCAAAAACGATTCAAGAGCACGCCAGAACACACAGTTTTACGTGGTTCGGCAAAACCATTTATGTCCACAGGGTGTGATTATTCCACTATAAAAAATAAAATCCGGACATTATAAGGATTTCACAATTCTTCCCATTGTTCCCTTCCCCACAGACCCTTTTTCTCTTCTCTGGTGGGCCTGCCAGGAAATATAGCTCAGGCCCAGAGGACTTTGAGCCAAATCCAACACCATCACCCATGCGGCTACATTCGAGATTAAAATTCAATGCTCATACCCAGTGTGGACCGCGGCAGTGTCCGTTGGAGGAAAACGTCTGGACCCAAACCAATCATGGTCCATTACTGCAGACCCGGGCACAAAAGAAGCCGGTATCTGGGGTCATACTGGTTGCAATTTCGACGGCACTGGACAGGGCCATTGCGAGACCGGCGACTGTGGCGACCTTCTGGAATGCAAGGCCTACGGGCAACCACCCAATACGTTGGCTGAATATGCATTGAACCAATACATGCCAATGGACTTCATCCTGACATCCAGCGGCAGGCCTTTTGGCAATTGAAAATAGATAAGTGACTATTTTTTCTTCCGCAAACAACCCAAACCATCTAACATATAAGAAATTGGCACATGAGGACCATCTCTACATAACAATTACATGCAAATATCAAATCAATGCATACTCTGACAATCAATGGAAGAAGATTTATATTGAACAAGTGATGGATCAAGTAACAATATGAACAATCGACTCTGTGTAGATTTGTTCAGTGCACACCTAACATAGACTAGAGAAATGTGATTAACATGTGGATGGTACCATCATCCTTGTGCAACATGATTAGGATTACTGATTTCGTAAAGACGTCTATTGGCAGACTTGATTTGGTTAATTCAACCCCCCCCTGATTTGAATTAGTACATGCATCAGTTTGTACTTCTGCTGTTTCGCTTTTTATTTTTGTATTATGTGTGGATTTTATCTTTAAATGGGTTAATTGACAGGCTCTGACATTGATTTCTTTTGACTGGGTTCAGGTTGATATTACCCAAGACAAAAAAATGAAGTTTACCATTAAAGCTGGAAAGACTAAGAAGGTATGATCTAATTCTAACCACAGTTTGATATCTTCTCAGTTCATCTTATTTAATAGTATATTCTTTATTAATTGGAATGTAGAGTTCATGGGGTGTTAAACCATGATTCTTTTTGTTAATGAATTGGAGTTCTAACATGTGACAGGGCTTGCAGAATGATGCAGATTCTCCGGAAGAGTTGAATAACATTGACATGCATAAGATTTTCTTCCGAGTCCCAGATCTGAATCTGCATCCTGAATCTGAGGATTGAATGAAATTTGATTTATACAGTCAAGCCAAAGCGAGTGTATATATGTAGTCCTATATAGATAGAATATTCTTGACGGCGTGTACTAGCGTATGGAGCCAACACTATCTTCATCACTATCAGCTCTACAGAACTTAAATTGTATTTTTTTTACAATTGAGGTGTTCAGATTTTTTTAGAGCACTCGATTAGTTTTTAGAACATGTGCAAGTCTCACTATTCACACACACTGTGTAAACTATGGAGAGTGTCTTTTGAAATGAGATGGAATTTGAATTCAGAACTCCTGCTTCATGAGATGGAATTACTTAAATTGTATTTTTTGTTTTGATTATGGTTATGTTGTTGGCTACTTCGTTCTTTGTGGTTTATGTTGTATTCTTTTTCAATCTCAATAAAATCGCTGAAGGGCTTTCAACTCTTTTGTTATTGAAAGTGAAGCAACCGTGTTACAAAATGATGTGTCAATTGTTCCCGTTGGTTGACGGGTAGTTACTGTACCTTATTTATCTTGTACTGTTATAATTAGGGACATTTAGATTGACTTGGAGATTGAAATAAAATAAATACAAATGCAAGAGAACTGGACAATTATGAAATTGCATTTTATAGGTCTGCTTGGATTGGACAAAAAAAATTAATTACTCAGTAAAAAATAACTATTATTTTTTATGTATGAAAAATAACTATTCCATTTTTTTATGGTGAAGATTGTTTCCTAATTATTTTAAAAGTAGTTCGGAAAATGGTGAAACAATAAAAATGCTATATTGTTAGATTCAAGTGATTCAACATCAAACATTTTATGAAAGTGTTATTTTTTAATTTTTTAAGAACTATTTCTCGTCTCTTTTCAAATTTCTTTGAAATTTAAAAATGAAACAAGTTTATCTCAGCTGCTTACCTCCCACTTCAGGAAGCGGGAGGTCACGGGTTCGAGTTCCCATGGCCTAATCTTGATGTGCCTTAGAGGTAGAGATCCACCCGTGTGATTTTATACACGGTATCTCATAGTTTCTTACACGTAAATTAAATAAAAAAAAATCATGTATTTGAGTTTTCCATTTTTAAAAGCAAAATAATCACAGATTTTCTAAACCTAAAAATCAAATTATTAGTGTATTAGGTTCAATAAACCATCAGCGAGGGATTTACCCTCTCAGATGATTGGCCTAACCCCTAATGTATCCTTCACAAAATAATCACTGTCGAGCTAGTGCCGTCCATTCATTTTTTCTCACCTTCTTTTTCTTTTCTTTTTTCTCCTTCAACTAGGATTTGGGTTTCCCAAAATCTAAAAAAGAAAAGTCACTGAATCGGAATTGACTTTGGGTTTTAAATAAAATGGAATCATATTTTGTTTTCTATTTTTTTAAAATTTAAAAAATTGATAACTTTTAAGCTTAACTGAGCAAATGGGTTTTCTAAAACCTAAAATTTATGTACATCTACATTTATTTTCTAATATTTAAATGGAAAAACTTTGAGAAATCTTTGAGCTCGAAAAGGTATGAGCCCTCAAATTTTAAATCGAGATTCGTTACCTTCTATTGAAGTATTTCTATCTTAAATATGATAATTGTTGGAATAATTAGAATAATTATGTAAGTAGATTTCTAGTTTGAGTTTACCTTTAATAAAATGTGTATTTGATTTATAATTAGTTAAGTGTTTGAGTCTGTGATAGCCCTAGGATCAGCTACAAGCTATATATACATGTAATAGCATAGATACTTAATAACATAAACACTTTTATTTTTCTACAATAATGTCAACTACTCTTGTTGGAATTTGGAAAACATGATTTCTATCATAATCTGATTTAGGATGAGAAATGGCTTCAAATGAATGCCACATGCACGCACGTGATTTTTTGGTATTAAAAATTTTGTTTACATTTCAGTGACTTTTGAAATTTGGCGAAGAGGGTGGGTTTTTTGCAGTGTCGGTCATGATATACTATGAAATTTCAGGGGTCTTAAATGAAATCGTAAGATAGGCCCTACTGTAATTAGTATAACTTGGGGGTGGGAGCTCACATACCCTGAAATTTTGGCCACCTATGTCAAAGGCAAGCCCTAGTTTTGGGATACGAGAAGGAAGGGAGATAGAAAAGAGGAAGGATGGAGGAAAATCCAAACTCTCATGGATAGGGGTGAAATTTGGGTCGGGTTTTAATGCATTTGTAAATTTAGAATCAATTTGGGTTAGGAAAAAACCCGTATAGAATTCGACCCAATCCGAGTTTCAAAAATGTATAAAAAAAAAATTTGTTGATTTTGTTTTTTCCAAATTTAATCTAAAAATGGGTCGGGCTGTCGACCAACCAATTCAGGACATGTCGGGTTGAACAACTCAGACTAACAATTTGAGTAAAGTCAGGTTGAGCTCAATAATTTTTTATATAAGTTGAATTTATTTATTAAAACCTGTTCTAATTGTCCAAGTTTCAACCCTATTCATGAGTTTTGACAAGCATATTAGTTTTTTTTTTTTTTTAAAAATTTCTTTCACCTCTTCTCAAAGGCCTTTTGAAAGCTATTGCAATAAAACCGCTAAAAAAAAAAACAAAGCTATTGCAATAAATAATCTCGGCCATTGAAAAAATCGGACGGTTATTGTTCACCCATGCTTTTTTTTACTTGCGTACAAGAGCTAGAGCAGGTGAAACCTATTATTTATATAATTAAAAAGTTGATTATTTGAAAATCAGTGAAAGATTTTTCTTTTTTCTTTACAACTTATTTATTAAAGAGCTTAGGGCCTAAAGAAAAGATGAAATTTTCTCAATAAACCTTAAACGACATGGCATCAAAATAATTTTGTGAATGCTTTTTTAAAATAGCTATAATTTCTTAAATCACACAAATAAAATAATATTAATTAATTTTCTTTGGTTCAGGTTAATTTACATTAGACTCAAGCTTCAACTAAGGAATGACATAGTTTCTATATCATGATATTTCAAAAAAAATTATTTGTATTGATCACTAAACCACCGGTATATATATTTCGATTTAAGTGAGTTTAAACACATCTTATTATTGTATTACTACTTTTTTATTGTAAAAATTTAAATATATGGACATATTTATAATACACTCATAAAGTGACATCATATACTTCAATTGGTCATGATGCAGGATTAAGATTGTAAATTCAAGAGATCTAGACTAACCTTAACCTTCCAATTTAAATGAAAACTTTAAATCTGAATTCTACAATTTAATGACTGATACGTATCGGTGCACTAATACTAGCGTAACGGGGCACCAAATTTTTTATCCTTCTAAAATAATGCATCTATTCATACGAAATTTACAATCATTTAAAGAGTAATTTTAATACGAGTCTCTTTAAAAAAGTTTTCCTAGTCAAATAAATAGGTGATTTGATTTGACTCGAATAAAAGAATAGACTCGAAATTATTTTACCCATTTATCAAGATTGAAAATAGACCTAAATCTGAAATAGACCGGATCTTATCCATTATCCGACTTAAATATTAGATAACTACTAGCTAAGGCATGAAAAATTAACGAATACAAGTATATAAAAACAAAATGATTCATTACAAATGTTATCCTAGTCCTAACCTAGAATGGCTCAGCATTTTAAAATTTGTAAGTTTAAAAATATAGCTTGATTAATGTATAAAAAACATTGCAATTAACTCTACAAGCTTGTTTTTAAGGAAAACAAATTTTGATATTTTAAATTTATATTTCATTTTAATTTTTAATGATAATTGGCGATATAAAAAATTACTTTAATTGAAAAGTTTATATTTAAAGAGAAAAGAAAATGGCAATGAAAAGTTTATATTTTTTTTTAAGTTGTTAGTGGGTGCTGGTGTTGCAGTATCATTAGACAAAACTTAAAATTCTACAACATATAATAAAATAAAAAACCTAAAAAAATTGATAGAAAGGTATACGATCAAATGTAATTACAATAAAATTAATTAAATTAGATCAATTGGTCTATTAAATATGCACGGTCAATGTTTCAATATGGGTTTCATTATTTTAATTTTTTTATTTTTAAAATTTTGTAAATATAGTCAATAACCAGAAAGAGTATATTTAAAGTGGAGATCAATAAATATCACTTAATCAATCTATGCATGTTCCCTGAATTAATAAATTTTAATTATTTTAAGTTTCTTTCATTTTTTAAACTTTGTAAGTCTAAAAATATAGTTTGATTGACGTATAAAAACATTGCAATTAACCCAACAAGCTATGTTTTTAAGGAAAACAATTTTTGATATTTTAAATTTATATTTCATTTTAACTTTTAACGATAATTGGTGACATTAAAAATTACTTTAATTGAAAAGTCTATATTTGGCAATGAAAATTGAAATGGAAATGGAAGGATAATTTAATAAGGAAAAGATGGAAATAAAATTTTGCAATTTTATAATTATTGAATTATATTTTATAATGGTAATAATTATTAACTTTAAGGGTAAAGAAGTTGAAAATGTTGGATTATCGGTATTCTACTTGTACCGTATTTAAGACACCGGTGTCTCAGTAATTTTCCATTCTCCCCTCAAAAGTAATCAGTTCTCCATTTTAGCCTTTTGAGACTTCGACGAGTTTTCCTGGAAAACATTTTCCATCTCTTCATTTGCTGTCTTTGCATTTGTTTCCTCTTCTCTACGCCGTCGGAAGAGGAGACGATATGGATTCCTGGGTGGCAGATGCCATGTCCGACACCTATGCCGTTGCGAAGTTCTTGATGGAGCTTTCCCAATCAAATCGGGGGAAGAGCAAGGTGGCTCCTCAGCCGCTGCAAGGGTTTCGAAGGAAACGGTCGAGGATGATAACTCTCGACGTAATTAAAGAATCTAAGAAAGAAGAATCAAGGCCGAGACGCGCCAGCCCCACTACACCGCTTTCTTGGACTGACGGTTCTTCCACCAGCAGCGCCGGCGAGTCGATCGGGATGCTGCAAGGGTTTCGAAGGAAACGGTCGAGGATGATAACTCTCGACGTAATTAAAGAATCTACGAAAGAAGAATCAAGGCCGAGACGCGCCAGCCCCACTACACCGCTTTCTTGGACTGACGGTTCTTCCACCAGCAGCGCCGGTGAGTCGATTGGGATGCTGCAAGCCAGAATGGAACTACTCTCTAGGAATCGGAAACGAAAATCGAATTCAAAGGTAGGCATTCTGTTGATTTTTTTACTCTTTTTTTTTTTTTCTCCCTCTTTCTGGTTTTTTACTCTTTTTTTTTCTCCTGAATGAAACCCTTCACAGAAGATGACGAAACCCTTACATTTTGTCATGAATTCATGCCTTTTGCTTTTATTTTATTTCTAAATCTTATTATTATTCTTTTATTAAACCCTACTTTCGTTCTCTCTGTTTTTTTTCTCGGAGGTTTTTACATTTAAAAGATGAAACCCTTGACGCAAGATGACAAAAATACCCATACATTTCGTCCAGGACAAGGGTATCTTGGTCAGGATGAGGCGATGGGCTTTTGGATTTATATTTTTCTTTTTTCTTAATTTGTTATTTCATTTTAGGAAATGGGAAAGTGCCTCTGATTGGGCCCTACATATGTGATGGTTGGATTAGCCCCTCCCCATTCGTAATTAGGAACTCTTTTCCAAATGCAGATCACAAAACAGAGAAGCTAAAGCCCAATAAAACTTTCTTCTTCTCCAAGTCCACAACATGGCCTCAATTCTCCTCCTTCCTCTCTTGTTTACCATCACGCATCACCCATGCGGCTACATTCGAGATGAAAAATCAATGCTCATACCCAGTGGAGGAAAACGTCTGAACCAAAACCAACCATGGTCCATTACAGCAGACCCGGCCACTCTGTGTTCCCCAAGGCATTTTGCTCAGGTCACTGCAGAGGGGAAGAATGCCAATCAATGAGAATAAGAAACTATCCCTATCCCTTACATGGACTAGAGAAAATACAATAACCATCACCTTGTGTAACATGATTACGATTACTGATTTTGTCGGCCATGGGAAAAGAAGAACACACACAAACATAGTTCGTAAAGACGTCTATTGGCAGACTTGATTTGGTTAATTCAAACCCCCCTGAATCCAAAAAGGAACAATTTGGTTGGAATCCCTTTGGGTGTTGATAAGCAACTATTGTTTCGCTTTTTTATTTTTGTATTGTGTGGATTTTATCTTTAAATGGGTTCATTGATAGGCTCTGACATTGATTTCTTTTGACTGGGTTCAGGTTGATATTACCCAAAACAAAAAAATGAAGTTTACCATTAAAGCTGGAAAGACTAAGAAGGTATGATCTAATTCTAACCACAGTTTGATATCTTCTCAGTTTCATCTTATTTAATAGTATATTCTCTATTAATTGGAATATAGAGGTAATTGAGTGTTAAACCATGATTGTTTTTGCTAATGAATTGGAGTTCTAACGTGTGACAGTGCTTGCAGAATGATGCAGATTCTCAGGAAGAGTTGAATAACATTGACATGCATAAGATTTTCTACCGAGTCCCAGATCTCAATCTGCCTCCTGAATCTGAGGATTGAATGCAATTTGATTTATACACTCAAGCCAAAGCAAGTGTATATATGCAGTCCCATGTAGGTAGAATATTCTTGAGGGCGTGTACTACCCTGTGGAGCCAGCACTATCTATCTTCATCACTATCAGTTCTACCGAAGTTAAATTGTATTTTTTTTTACGATTGAAGTGTTCAGAGTTTTTTAGAGCACTCGATTAGTTTTTAGAGCGTGTGCAAGTCTTACTATTCACACACTGTGTAAACTATGGAGAGTGTATTTTGAAGTGAGATAGAATTTGAACTCGAGACTCCTACTTTGTGAGACACGATCTGACCAGCTCTCCAACTCTTTAGAATTACTTAAATTGTATTTTTTGTTTTGGTTATGCTGTTGGCTACTACTTCGTTCTTTGTGGTTTATGTTGTATTCTTTTTCAATCTCAATAAAATTGCTCTCTTAATAAAAAAAGGCTTTCAACTCTGTTGTTATTGAAAGTGAAGCAACCTTATTACAGTATGATGTGTCAATTGTTCATGATGGTTGACGGGTAGTTACTGCACCTGATTTATCTTGTACTGTTATAATTAGGGACATTTAGATTGACTTGGAGATCGAAATTAAAAAAAAAATGCAAGAGAACTGGACAATTATGAAATTGCATTTTTATGGGTATGTTTGGATTGGACAAAAATAATTAACTATTCAATAAAAAATAACTACTAATTTTTTATGTATGAAAAATAACTATTCCATTTTTTTTTATGGTGAAGATTGTTTCCTAGTTATGTTTAAAAGTAATTCGGAAAATAGTGAAACAATAAAAAAATTCAACCACCATTTATGATTGGCTTTAGGCGCTGGAAAAAGGGGTGAATGCACTATACAGAACAGAAGATCATTATTCTTAGATTCAAGTGATTCAACATCAAACATTTTATGAAGTAATATTTTTTAATTTTTTAAGAACCATTTCTCATCTCTTTTCAGATTTCTTTGAAATTTAAAAATGAAAGAAGGTGTAGCTCAGTTATCTCCCACTTCAGGAAGTGGGAGGTTACGAGTTCGAGTTCTCATGACTTAATTTTAGTGTACCTTAGAGTAGGGGTCCACCTGTGATAATTTTATACACAGTGTCTCACAGTTTTCTACACGTAAATTGAAAAAAAAAAAACTCATATATTTGAGTTCCTCATGTATCCCTCACAAGCTAAGTAGACCGATGTTAGTTGTCACTGTTGAGCTAGTGGAGTCCATTCATTGATACTGGTCCTCACTTCTCACCCCTTTTTTTTTTCTCCTTCAACTAGGATTTGGGTTTCTTATTTTTCAAACCCAAAAATCTAAAAATAAAAAATGAGTTACTCAGTTTTAAGAGCTTAAAGATTACTGAATCGGAATTGACTTTGGGTTTTAAATAAAATGGAATCATATTTTGTTTTTTAGTTTTTAAAATTTAAAAAATAGATAACTTTTAAGCTTAACTGAGAAAATGGGTTTTCTAAAACCTAAAATTTAGATACATCTATATTTATTTTCTAATATTTAAATGTAAAAAAATTGAGAAATCTTTGAGCTCAAAAAGGTTGAGCCCTCAAATTTTAAATCGAGATTCGTTACCTTCTATTGAAATATTTCTATCTTAAATATGTAAATATGATAGTGTCAACTACTCTTGTTGGAATTTGGAAAAAAATGACAGCACCTCGATGTTAGAACTTAGAACCTGAATTTATATCTAAAATAGACATATCATAATCTGATTTAAGATGAGTAATGGCTTCAAAAGAATGCCACATTCACGCACGTGATTTTTTGGAATTAAAAAATTATTTCCATTTCAGTGACTTTTGGTGCTTGCCGAACAGGGTGGGTTTTGGGGTACTGGCGTTTTGCAGAATATTAACGGTAATTGTTAATAGCGAGATAATTTTAAATTCTCAAATTTTTATAGAGAATTTAACAGGAAAATCTCATAGAAAATATAATCGTACCTCGTATGGTTATTGTTCACCCATGCTTTTTTGACTTGCATACAGGAGCTTGTGCATGTGAAACATATATTGTAATTAAAAACTTGATTATTGAAAATAATTAAAGATTTTTCTTTATAACTTATTTATTAAAGGTCTTAGGGTCTGAATTAAATAGATGAATTTTTCTCAAATAAACCTTAAACAACATAGCATCAAAATAATTTTGCAAACTTAAAAAAAAAATGGTAAACTTAAGAATAACATTCAAAACTAATTGAATTAAAATAAAAAATGATAAATTATAGCGGCAATCACTCAATGGGCTTGCAAGTAGGTCACTAACCGACATTGGGCTTCCTTAATCAAGCATGTTTCTTCTCATTTCTAAAATGGGCTTGAGTTAAGAAGAAAAAGTTTAATCTATTGCTCACCTCAATGTTTAAAAACTCATATCTTTGATAGATGGAAAATTAAGAGACACCGGTTTTAAGTGTTTTACTCATGTTAGTAGAAGACCAAATTGACCCCATTGTCTAAAGTTGAGATAAAGAATGACATGTTAGATAGTAGAGTGATTGATGGCATAGTTTATAATAAGGTCAATTGAAGAAGAAGAAAAACCTCTAAAATCTCTAAAACCGACTCAAAATTGTTGAGATTTTTGCTTTAATGATGATGATAATAACTTTTAAAGTAAAATAAAAGTAGAACTTGACTAATTATCAAGCGAAATCAATCAATAGATTCCATTAGCCAACTAGGCACGTTAGTTTAGATATTTTTTGTAAGTATTTTTGACAAAGAATCAATTAGTTATTGGTTTAGATCAATCAAGTCGCTCAGTTCAATTTTATATAACAATTCATAGAACTTGTAAATTTATCTAATGGAAAAATAGAAGTTACTAAAAAATATCTAATTGATAAAACATCAAAGTGAAGACATTGTTCATAAAGAATTGTCAAGCCTCTAACAAGATAATCAAAACAAGTATGAGAAATGATCTAGTGTAAAAGACTTCCATCAAAATTTCACCATCCTTCTAAAAAGGTCTTATTTTTAAAAATTCAAATTCCACCAATAAATGTTGAACGTACAAGACTTTATTTTATTATGATTGGGTCTCGTGCACCTAAGTCATTTCTCAATAAATATAGTTGTAAGTAATACATCTTCCATAGCTAATTTATAATAATCACTTAAAAAATATTAATGCTAACTCTCCAACTCTCAGGTTTTAATAGTTGAATATACTATTTAATCAAGTAGTTCAATTGCTGCCTCACTTACGCAAATTGTGTTGATGTCTTGTCCAATTTATTATGAACTTAGATTAAAAGTGAATTCTAACTAGTTTAATCTGGGAAATTAATCTCGAATTTTTTAGCATGGGATATCTCGGTCGATACGATATGTATCGGTCGTACCATAAGAATATCGGCCAATATCATCGATATATATCGTGCTTAAAAATCTTGAGATTGAGTTGACTCAACAAGTCAATAGAAACTTGACCCACTTTGAAAACTATGAATTAAAGACAAAATTTCGTAAATTCCTACTCAATAAAACTTCCATAGTTCCATAGATCCCATTTGAAAACAATATTCAAAACTAAAATATGGTCAAAATTTCTCATGTTTTTGACAAGTTGACATCTATATTCACATTTTTTTTGGCATTTTATCAAACATTTAATGATATGAGCCAAATCAAAATAAAAAATGAAAATTTTTGTCAACCTATTACGTGTGCCAGAAATTTTCTATACTACCTATTTTTTTTTTCAAACCTTAAGAAAAGCTTTTTCGTCAATTATTAATAGGTTCCACATGGTGTAACTCAACTGGTTATCTTTTGTCTTAAGAAGTGGGAGGTTATGGGTTTGAGCCTCCATGGCTTAATTTTTCGGTGCCCTATGGGTAGTGGACTCACTCGTGGGGATTTTACGTTGGGTATCCTACGGTTTTCCACACGTAAATTCAAAAAAAATAAAAATTGATGAATAGGTCCTCTTTGTTGGACAATGAGTTCCTTAGTATGAAATGGAAACTTATTTACTCACATGTCTCCAAAATGTGCAAGAAAATCATACAATTTTGAAATTCTATATTGACTCCATGATTGAAAGCAATGTGCGCAAAGGTACCTTATAAAAATGTATTCAAAATTGTATCGAGATTTTGAAATTCCATGAAATGTCGTGCATTTCATGTTGTTGTGACATGTAAGAGGAAGAGAACATCCGGGGTTGCAACTTACAATCTTAAAGGGTTGGTCTGACCGTCAAGAAGTCTATTTCATGAAACAGGGTCTTGAGTTTAATTTAAGTTCAATCTCAACGGGTTACTTTCCATATACTTAATTAGTTTGTGTGGATTGAAAGGTTTAGATCTGTTTGTGAGATTAGTCTCATCTCCAATATAGGAGGAAAATACTCAAGTTATCTAGAATTCATGTGTTAAATTTCGAAATTTATGATTAAATGTGAAAATGAGGGACTGAGAATTGTCGAAAGAGAAATAAGAAGAATTAAAAATAGAAAATCACTAGTAGTGTAGCTCTCACTTTCTAATTACTTTCTCCTTAGGGTTTAGCCAAAGTTGCACCCACGGCATTAAGAAGTCCTCCTCTTCCATCACCCAAAAGACAGAATTTTACATCTTTCAAAATCAAAGATGGGCAGTTTGGAGTTGGAATGACTTAATGGCAAATTTGACTTAGATTTTAAACTAATTGGATTGTGTCAAATGAACCAGTCAAGCCTTCAACTCTAAATGGGAGAGGAGAATTCCAATAGCAAACTTCTTTTTTGAAAAGATAGCTTCACAGCACATGATTTGAATTCAAAGAAAGTGAAAAGCTACACTTTCTGAGAAAATGGAACTTTCACATAAGGCACATTCATTGATTGCTAAAGAAATGCTTCTCCCTTTCATTTCACATATTTTTCTATAATACTGAAAAAGAGATGAATGAAATTATTATTTTTTTAAACGTATAAGAAAGAGAACATTTAGAATATTGAATTTTCTAGCGCTGAACATTAAAACATGTATAAAATCTTATTTAGAAGACCTTACTTTTCATAGGTTGAGAAAGCAACATTAACAATTTGTGCAATTTTAAACATTTATTTACAACATATATTTTTTGGAGAATGAATTTTACAGGTATGGTGATTTTTAGGAGTGAAACTTGGGTTTGGTTTTTATTTGACTTGAGAAATCAATGGGCTGGATTATGTATTTGTAAATTTAAGGTAGAATCAGGTTAAAAAAAACACGCATGGAATTTTGGTCGGATTGGACTCAGAAATTTAAAATAAATCCGATCTAACTTGAATTCACTCGATCCATCCCGAGTTTTAGAGACTATAAAAAATCCGCTGCTGGATTTTTTTCCTCCAAACTTGGGCTAAAAATGTTGGGTTTTCGGGCTAATAACTTGGGTTGGGTTTGGTCAGACTAGCAACTCAAGTTGGGTCTGACCAGAAACCCGAGTCGAGCCAGCAACTTGGGTCGAGTGAGGTCAGATTGAGCAATTCAGGCCAACAACTCGAGTGAGGATTGGATCAGGCTCAATTTCTTTGATATGGATTGGGTTAAGTTTATTAAAACGCAGTCCAACCTGCTCGAGTTTCAACCTTAGTGATTTTTTTTAATCCATTTTCCCACAAAAGGTGTTGGAAAACGTGAGTGGCTCTATTTACATGAAAATTTATACTACTTACCTTAAACTTTAAAATGAAAATAAAAAAATCCTAATGGATTAACTGATAAAGTGCCTTAAACCCAAATTAACCCAACCCAATTCAATTGTCAAATGTGATTCACATTTCAAATACAATTAGGTATAGGGGGCGAGGGGAGAAGGAGATCTAAGATAGAGACTAGGCCAAAATTGTTTCTTTAGATGAGATTGAGCTCACCTTATCTCTTATAATACAAGTTGCAGTCTCATATTATATATAGATAATCATTTTATAGAGTTATTTATAAATTAGACAAAAATGATTAGTATTATACCAAGAAGTGCAACAATATCAAAGTGGCTTTGTAGGACTCATATTGTAAGGGCCAAAGAATGGGGTGGAGCCGATCTCAAGAGGTTGGTTTGAGAGTCGTGGAGCTTGTCTCAAGAAGTAGGGTCTTGAATTCGATTTAACCTCAACACTAATGAGTCACTCCACATAGTTGCTTATTCAGGGTGCGTGGGATTGGGAGGCTTGCACAAGCCCTAAGGACTAGTCAGATTAAAATTGTTCTCTGTCCTAATACAGATGAGACGTTTGGTTACCTAAGTAATAAAAAATAAAAAAAAAGAATAGGGTGAAGTCTATTTTATATGCATTTTCAAATGATACTTCTCGTAAAAAATCAAGTTTAATGAATTTTAAAACTCATAAACTTTAAGAGTCCAAAATCGATAGTAAAAAGGGGATAATTTTGAAGAGATTCAAATCAAATCGTAAAATTAACTAAGAATAAATTCAAATCAGATAAGAATCCAATTCAAAAAATATGGTAAGGTGTAGGAGGCAGGGATTAAAAAAATGGGTAAACCGATATATCGGCCGATATGTAAATATCGGCCGATAATTTTTTCTCTCCTCCGTTATCGGCATTTCTCTCTCTTCCGATATCGGAACCGTGAAAAAACCGTGAAAAACTGCAAAAAACCGTGAGAACCCGTGAAAGCCGTGAACCCTGAACCGTTAAAAACCGTGAAGAACCGCGAAAAACCGTTAAAAACCTCAAAAAACCGTGGAAAACCGTATCGGTGTTTTTAAAAAAAAAAAATTTAAATACCGATATTTATGAATATCGGCCGATATTTTGACCGATATTTCGGACCGAATATCGGCCATATTGGCCGATAATATTTATGTATGGCCGATATATATCGTATCGGCCGATATCGTTCGGTATTAAAATATCGATACATATCGGCCGATACGATATATATCAGCCGATATTTCAACCTTCGGTAAGAGGTGTATGAGGTCTATGTGGCACCCAAATAGGCTCCATTTAGACATTGTTACATATGAAGATGTCACGTGTAAAACCTTAGTTAATTATATTAAAATCCCACCCACTATTTTAATATATAGAAATCTCAACTTGCTCATCAAAGTAGCAATTGTGGAAATCCAAGTTTCTCAGCAGATCACACGCTGAAAGCAACGTCCGAATCACTTCATTGCCAACCATCACACTCTCAAGACCAATGTTTTAAAACCCGGCCCGTGGAGCGACCCGTCTTGTAGGAAGGGTTGGTTAAATAAGGTTCAACCGGGTTGAACCATAGTCAAACCCGGTCAAACCCATGCACTTAATATAATATTATAAATAATATTAAATTATTAACTAAGATTATATTTCATAAAAATAAATACTTACTCTCACAAACACAAATATAAATACTTTAATAATCCAAAATTCATGTTCTAATATCATTTCAACAAAATATCATCTAACACATCAAGAACTTAATGTTAGTAATATCCAAAAAATAATATTTAAAACACATCAAGAACTCAATGTTAGTTATATCCAAAAAATAATATTTAAATTCTAAAGTCATCATCATTCCTAAAAGAACCAATATCTTCATCTTCATTTTGATAATGTAAAGAAACCAAGTTTTAAGTTGCATCTCCTTCATCCCTCTCCGTCAAATTCACTGAAATTGAAGAATATACATGTATGAGATTATTATATATGCAACTTCATATTATATAGACAATGATTATAATTTAAAAGTCATACCTAAATCAATTGCTTCAAATTGAGTCATAACACTCGTAGGTTGTGCCATTCCTTCCCAAGTTTGTAGTTCCTCCTCATTTAATAGGGGTGGCTCTGACTCAATTATCCAATCTTCTAGTACATCGATATTTTCTAAAGATATTGGAGCAAAACAAATCTTTTTCTTCGAATTTCTATCAAAATAAAAATATTACACAAATATCAATTAATGCTTTGATAACTTTATCAAAGAATAAAAATAAATATGTAACAAAACAATATGTCACTGACTATACTTTAGAAATAAAAGGCAAAAACACCCATCTTTTTATTTTTTTGTCCAATGCCTAAGCAAGTTCTAAAGAATTCAACTCGCCTAAATAATTCTTACCTTTGTAACAAGCGCAAGTTGTAATGGACGTACACCAAATCATTCAACCTTTTATGCTCTAATCGATTCCTTCTTTTTGTGTGTATACGTTCAAACACACTCCAATTGCGTTCACATCCAGAAGAAATACAAGTTTGGCTTAAAATGCGAATTGCCATCTTTTGCAAATTTGGAGTTGAGCCTCCATAATTCATCCACCAAACAGCTGTAAAAGGCAATGAAACACAAGCATATGAAAAGACATAAAGATTCCTATTTAATTAAAGTAAATGAATAATTAAATGTAAAAAAAGTATACTTGGAATCATTTTTTTGCGATCTTTAATGGCCAAATTACGCCCAAAGTTTCCTGATGCTTCTCTGTAAAGATTAATCTCATTGATAATGGGTTGTTGCATTGCAATATCATTATAGTATAATGTCTCAATACAATCAAGAACTCCACTAAGAACACGAGAAACATTGATATTATTATAAAACCATGATGGATTAAGCCAATGCCCAGCTGTATGAAGTGCACGATGCAGTTGATGATCCCAACGAGTATCTATGATGTTCAAATAAGGCATAGCTTCACTAAACATTCTTGATGATGACACTGTTGATGTTGAATCCTTTGTCATTCTCTTTCTGAATGTATTTCTTATGGCTTCTTTAGCTTTATGCATAGCCTGAAAAATATACCCCATTGCCGGCCTATCATCACTATCAACCATGCGTAGCACTTTTACAAGAGGCTCAAATGCCGCCACAACAACCTCACATTCAGACCAAAAAGAAGGGCTCAAGATCAACTCACCCATGGCTTTGCCTTTCTGATCTTTAGTAGCCCATTTACTATCAATCCATTCTTTGCTAACTATCATACCTCGCAATCCGCCTTTATTTTTTAAAATACTTTGTAATGCTAGAAAATGAGTTGCAAAACGCGTGACTGCAGGACGGACAATATCACTTCCACCAGTATACTTCCTCATTAATGTTAATACAAAAACATGATTGTATATAAATGTAGTGAGAGACCTTGCCCGTTCAATGACACTCTTCACCCTTTCTATCTTGGAAATATCTTCAAGCATCAAATCAATGCAATGAGCAGCACATGGTGTCCAATATATAGTTTTAAAATGAGTGGTTATTAACTTACATGCACTTGCATAATTGGGTGCATTATCTGTCACAATTTGAACCACATTTTCTGGACCAATTTCTTCAATAACTTCTTTAAAAAGCATAAAACATCTCTCTAGTCTTTGAATGAGCACCTGCATCAACAAATTTTAAAAAAAAAGGTCCCCTTTGTCGAATACACAAGAAAATTGATTAATGTCCTACTTCGCTCATCTGTCCATCCATCTGCCATTAGTGTGCATCCATAATCTTTCCATACACTTTTGAAAGATTTTACTGCACTTTCAATTTCAACAACATTTCTTTTTAAAAAATGTCCACGAAGATCATGATAAGAAAGGGCTTTATATCCAGCACCTATACTTGCAGTAGCATCGAACATCTTTTGGAAATAGACAGAATTAACGGCATTGAATGGGATACATGCATCATAGAACCACCTAGAAACATCCATATGTGTAGCATCAATGGTATCTTTGCTTGCCATTGCACTTCTAATGGTGGGTTGAGCCCCTTTTGTTGTTCAAGGAGGAAAGAAACTTTTTTCACCCTTTCGCCCTCCTTCATTTATGAGTATCCCTTTATTCTTATCACCATGACCTGGTCTCAGAATTTCTTGGATTTCATTTTCTTCAGATGATTGACTTAATTCAAGATAAGTTGGAAGTTGACTCCCTTCACCTTGTGAACAAGTCTTTTGCTTTTTATTTATCTTTTGAGAAGCAATCTCATCCAAACTTTGTATCATTAAGAAACTAACATGTGGTGGAACCTGTTTACATGGTTCAACTCCTTTACCTTTAACTTGTGACAAATGCAATTTCATTCTATTGATCCCTCCACCTTTAACTTTCTTATCACAATAAAGACAATTGGAACTAATTATCACTAATTAGTTTCACATGATTCCATGCTACATCAGTTTTTCCACGAGTTGAGCGAGGCTCTTTACTTTGGATATGAGATGGGGGAACAAAATCATACTCCTAAAAAATTTGACATTGATAATCATACAACTTGTAAACTAACAAAAATATATGATATATTAGCAACAATAAATTTGAAACAAATACAAAATTGTGAATTAGTTCCATTTTGTAAGTCATGCATAATTACATACACATGAAATGCATGTAAACATGAAAACTAGCAGTCTTGATTTGAAAAATGGAGTTCTCCTACATGTGTGTATTTTTAGATATTTAAGGTGTCCTACATGTTAACAGATTCTATATGACACAACAATATAACAAATATAACAATTTCCATCTGTTCAATTTTTAGTACAAATGCATGTGTGTATTTGAATCTTTGGCCCGGAACTTTGTAGCAGTATTGCACAATACTCATCTCTGCCTTTTTGAAGTTCATTAAAATTTGAAGCATTATTGAATTAAACCAAAGAGTTTGGAACCTTGGCTTCTAGCAGTTCTGGTGAGTAATGTTCTATTTGTCTGCATGCTTTCATGTGTCTGTAAAACTATAAATTCCATTACACATGCTCAGAGAAACAAATGAGGAGATCCCACTATGTGCAACAGACCGACAAGTTTTGGGCTTTATTCGTCTCTTTTTTCTTTTCTAAGAAAATGTTTATTCAAATTAATAATTAAATAAGTTTTACTTGGTTGAATTATTTGGATGTGTTTGAAAAGAAATGCATACCCCACCTTTTTAATGCTCCTAATGTTTTTCCCCAGGCTGTAAATATTAAGCTATAGAGTTTGTCCTATTTTGCTTACAACTGGGAACTGGTTGTGAAATTAGTCTTTATTTTCATTGGTGAACTGAAAATGTCAATTAAGCTTTCTTTCACCTTGTTGAACTATATCTGGTATTGGATGAGGAATTTGTATTCTAGCTGTTTTGCTTGGTGCTGTAAGTCATCATCATCAACACCAAAGCTATTTTGCCCCATTTATCTTGGTTGCTCACTTATAATGGGACTCAATAAATTTCTTTCCATGGGCTGACTGCTTTGTGGTTGTCGAGTGACTCAAATATACAACCTTTGTGGTGATGCTCACAATTTTAGCAAGTATATTGTTTCAGTTATTGTTTTCTTTTTTCCTCAAAGTTAACAAGATATTGTATCTTTTTAATGGATAGTCCAACCATTTGTTACTACTGCAGGGTGATATGCTGTTCTTCCACATGAGTAAGGATCCTATTCAGAAAAAAAAAAAAATCATTTTCAAAGGGGTTTTATCATTTCCATTTACATACCATAACACGAGGAAGAGGAGGAAGGCTGATAGGCTGCGCTCATTTTGGAGAGAAGGCGATGAACAATAGAAGGCGTGGGAAACACTGAGAAGAGGATGGCAGTGAGACTTGAGAGAAGAAGAAATCCAGGCATCCAGCGGTTCTGCACTTTGAAATTGAGTTTGAAGTTTGGAAAGCAAGCCACAGGAAACAGAAGGAAGCCTTGGTTGCAGCTCTTCTGGGATTTGACTCCCATCAGAGTCATGTCCCATCACTCTCATCTATTCAGCATTTCAGCCGTTCCTTGCATGAGGTTTTTTTTTTTTTCCCTTTTAAACATGGGTATTTTTTACGGGTCGGGTCACGGGTTAATATTAAAAATCAGGTTGAACCGCGGGCTGGAGAGGGTTTTTATGGGTTTTAAACCCAGACGGGTTTTAAACCCACCCGACCCGTTAAGTTGAAGGGCACGGTTGACCCGCCAGTTCAACTGCGGGTCGGGTCGGGTTTAATAACATTGCTCAAGACTAATTGTCGCGAGAGACTTCAAACCCGAGAAATTCGTGGGCAGATTCAATACCCCACATTCGAGCTTCAATTTGGATATCGTTTGGCAATCGAAAATGGAGTGAGGGAATTCCCGCACACGACAGCGACTGAGATGAAGTTCTTCGACACCGTGATCTCGGGTGAACTGAATCCATTTCTCGATGTACTTGACAGTGTATCTTCGATTGAGTCTGCAGACTCTGAAACTGTGGAGTTTGTTGCCGTGGTGGAGGCGCAAGCAGCGGTTGATTCTGTTGACGGAGATGGTGTCGATGACGCCGTTTTCTTGGATTTCAGGGAAGAAGTCGAGGGAGGGAGTGCAAGTCCAGAGGTTCCTCCATCTTCTTGATAGAATGTTGGTTCTCACGGCACATCTCAAGTGCATGAAAGATAGGATGTGGTGAAGGATATCATCTGGCAACTCGCTCAGCCTATCTCTTCGACTTTTCTCTCTTCCACGGCGACAATTGGCTTTCAGAGCAGATGGGCGCGACGAAGATGGTTCATCTTGGTTTGATGAAGATCAAGAACACAAATACCCTGTTTCTCATCTAGACTTTCGACCGTAGGAGACGGGAAAATGAGTGAAAGACGGAGAATGAGAGGAATGGAGAGAGCAGCAAAAAGAAAGATAAATATACGGGAAGGAAATGGGCGACAGAGAGGGAGAGATTGCTGAGACTGTTTCCGATGAAAACCCTGGTTTCCGAAGAAAACAGAGGAGAGGGAGAATTTGAATGGGCGGCTACCGAGTTTATCTAATATATAAATCTGTAAGTTTGTGGATCCTTAAGATTAATCTTACTTTTAATGTGGGTGTTATAAAAAATTATTATGATCAGTTTGATTATTAAACAAGGAAATAATCTTAAAACTTTCAAAAATGCAATTTAGGCCGAATTTAATTTAACTGTAAATCTGTAAGAGCAACCGGTATAGTGGCCATATGGCCAGCTAGCTGGCCATATGGCCACCATGTTTTGACGGTATATGACTAGTTATAAGTGGGGCCCACATGATTTTTTGTTAAATGGCTCGCTACAGGTAACACATGTGTAGCCAGCCATTTATTCTCTCTCCTTTATATATATATATATATATATATATATATATATATATATATATATATATATATATATATATATAGTTTTTGATTTTTTTGATTTTCTCATTTTATTTATTTATTTGATTATTTTGGATTTTTTGTTTTGTTTTTGGGTATAATTTGTATATTAGGGCAAATAATTATTTTTTTCTTTACTTTATTATTTTATTTTTTATACAAAAAATAAAAAATAACTCTTTACCTTTTGATTTTTTTTCTTTACATTTGTAAACAAAATATATGAGAAACAAAAAATTAAAATTATTCTGTACAAAAAATTAAAATTATAGCTATTGAGAAACAAAAATATTAAAAATAATATTTTATTCATCGCAAACAATATGAAAAATTACATTTCTAAAAATATTCTCTTTAAATTTCTTCATTACCAAATTTATTCCACAAATGTTCCAAGAGATCTCTCTTGAGATTCAGATTTTTATCTGCATTGCGAATCCTGTTAAGCCGAGTGGAAATGTGTGTCGCTAAAAATGATCGGTCTTGATTGTAGTGTGGAAGACAAATTGGCTCATCTGTCGGAGGTCTCTATTCTTCAATGTTGGTGTCGTGTTCATCTTCTATGATCATATTATGCAGAATGATGCACGTTTTTATTATCTTGCTCAGGTCTTCTTTTTTCCAATAATACACCGGTCCATGCGTTATAGCCCACCTTATCTGCAGCACGCCAAACGCCCGTTCAACATCCTTCTTAATGGCTTCTTGTCTTTGGGCAAACAATTTTTCTTTTCTAGTAGTTGGATGCGGGATAGTCTTCACCAAAGTTGCCCACTTAGGGTATATACCATCAGATATGTAATACCCCAACGTACGTTGGTTTCCATTCACCTCGTAATTAACCAAAGGCATTGTACCATTGATGATATGTTTGAATACTGGGGAATATAGCCGTTGGGAATCTAGCCGTTTGAATCTAGCCGTTGGGAATCTAGCCGTTGGGAATTCTCTATAAATACCACACTCATTTCACTCAATTCTTATCTTTCAACAGTCATTTCTCTCGATTAGCATTCTTCAGCACTTCGCATCCTTCGAAACTCTATGGATCATCGACATCCATTCATGAACTAATCTGGAAACTCCGAACTACCACCAGAATTCAATTTTGGGTGGCAGCCTCAAGATTCAGCCGAATCTAGGTACATATCCCAACCCCAGTTCCAATACTCACAATATCCCCAATACTCATCCTAATTCCAATTCCCAAATCGTCTCCAATATGCACCTCAATTCCAAAATCCATCTTATCAAGCTTCTCAATCACAACCCCCACAAAAGCAAAAGAACAAAAATTGGTCTAATCAAGAAGATGTAGCACTGTGCAAAGCATGGATCATGATTGGTGAAGATCCAGTGGTAGGTACAGATCAAAATAGAAGTCGATTGTGGGAACGAATTCACATTCATTTTGTTAGCCAAGTTGGAGGCATGATAGAAAGAAATAGCAGTGGCCTGATGAATCGTTTTTCAGCCTTCCAAGCAAAAGTAAACAAATTTTCAAGATTTTACCAAAATGTCAAAGACACTCCGGCCAGTGGTTTCAACAATAACGATATTGTAAGTTTATTACTTTGTTTTTTTAAAACCATATTTAATTACTTGTGAGAAAATATATATGTTTTGTTAATTTATTTAATTACTTGTGAAAAAATATGTAATGTCTTTATATTTATTTTCTTTTAAATTTGTTAAAAAATGTACATAAAAAAATAATAATAAAATATTAAAAAGTAGCCATTCTAGTTAACACTATACCGTGTGACGAGGCTGGCTAAAAATTATAGCCATCCATGTCATAAAAAAAATATTATTTAATTATATGGCCCGCTAAATTATGTGGCATAGCCAGCCATATTTATCCAGCCCATACCGGTTGCCCTAACTGAATTTAATCACTGTAAGTTAAGCTCAATTTTATTTTGAATTCAAAATTCAAAATTGAAATATTGAATTTACTTAGGAAATTTGCAGCTTTAATTATAATGAACTAAGCAATCCTACCCAAAAAAGCTAAAGCAATGTCATATCGAATTAGAACAAAAAATTAAGAAAATGATATATTACCCAATAAATTATAATTGACCTTCTTAATTTTATGATAAAATTTCAATCCGGTAAATCAATATAATTTCCCTTAATAATGAGGAATGAACAAGTCGAGTCATTCAAAAACCCGTCTGAGTTAAAAATTTGGTGTGACCTGTGGTTCAACCCGGTTTCAATAATCCAACAATGACCCGTCAAATCTTAAAACCCTTTAAAAAAAAAAAAACTCGATTGTACCAGAAGAAAAACTCCATCAAGTCTACATTCATGTTATGCTACTGTTTTCTTGAATTTCATACTGTAGATGGGTGGAAGAAAAAAAAAAAGGTAGAGAGAGGCGACTTCATTATGCAGATGGACCGAAGAAAAGGAAAAAAAACATAAAGAGGGGCGGCTAGGGTTTTTGTTTTAGAGAGAGGGGCAGAAGAAAGGAGCATTTTTAAGTGTTGACTAAGGAGCGTTTTTTAGTGTTGACGAGAATGGGGTTTTCACGAGCACTCGTGAGTTACTCAAAAACCTTACATGAGCAAGGCGTTTTTAATATTTTAGAGGGTTTAATATTTTCTCATAATTTCATTCATTCTATTATAAATATAAATAAATAAATGGAATACATGGGAGGCAAAAAATTCAACCAAATAAAATGTAGTTATCAAGATTAGTTAAATGGGAAAATTCCATTTATTTTAAAGGTTTTTTATTTGATGTAAATTTAAATGGGAAAATTCCATTTATTTTAAAGGTTTTTTATTTGATGTAAATTTATAAATTAGGTGATTCAAATAAAAAAGTATTTATATTTCTATTTGTTATTTATTTATAATTTCATAATAATATTATGAGATTGTAATAAATTATATAATTTAGAATTGTGGTATTTGAGTAGGTTTATTTTTCAATTCAAACTCGACTTGAGACTCGTCGAACTCGTTATAAATGAATTAATATAACATTCTATCTGAGTGTCTCCGATTTAAATATTTGATATAACATCCTATTAAAGCGACTCACGCTAAATTTTAGAGCATGATATTTAAAAAAAACACAACAACCAATCAACTTTCAATCTAGTTTAGCTATTATATATAGGAAGCCCATATAGATACTCGGAAAATCTTTCCCTACACACCCATTTTCCAAAACTGTACAAAAATTACCATTTTGCCCTTCCACTTAAAAACGCCGCATCCTCTGAATGGGTGATCCACCGAATGAAGACGAATTCAAAAATTCTTTCGGACGAATTCAAAAATTCATTCGAACGAATGGGCTTTGAAGTGAGATTTTTAAACGAGGTCGTTTCTTGACCGATTTCTACAAACAATGTATCAAAATTCATCTACTCTGAATTTTATGAACTCCAAGACTAATTTTAAGTGAAAAGGGTATATAATTTTGGGCTTAAAAAATCGTACTCAAAGAATTAAAAGGAAAGTTCCTTAATTCTTTGGGTACGATTTTTTAAGCCCAAAACTATACCATTTTTACTTAAAATCAGTCTTGGAGTTCATAAAATTCAGATTAGATGAATTTTAATACCTTTTTTGTAGAAATCAATGGAGAAACTGACCTCGTTTGAAAATCCCATTCTACAGTCCACTTCCTTCGAACGAAGGAATTCATTCGTTCGAATGAAGTGGGTTGTGGAGTGAGATCTTCAAAAGAGGCCGTTTTTCGACCGATTTCTAAAAAAAAAAAGTAGTCAAAATTCATTACTCTTAATTTTATGAACTCCAAGATTGATTTTAAATGAAAAGGGTATAGTTTTAGACTTAAAAAATCGTACCCAAAGAATTAAGAGGGAAGTTCCTTAATTTTTTGGATACAATTTTTTAAGCCCAAAATTATACCCTTTGCACTTAAAATGAGTCCCAAAGTTCATAAAATTAAAAGTAGATGGATTTTGATACCTTGTTTGTAGAAATTGGTCGAGAAACGGCTTTATTTGAAAATCTCACTTCGCTGCCCATTTGTTCGAACGAATTTTTGAATTCGTCCGAACAAATCACCCGTTGAGGATGCGGCGTTTTTAGGTGGAAGGGCAAAAGGATAATTTCTGTCCAATTTTGGAAAACGGGTGTGCAGGCAAAGATTTCTCGGGTGTCTGTATGGACTCCCTTATATATATTATTACATTTGTTGTTGAGAGTTCTTCCTTAGTGCTAGAACACGATTGACCCAGGAGAGGGGGGGGGGGGGGTGTGAATAAGTCAATCTTAAAAATGTTGGTCCCTTTAAAATTTCATGATTGATTAATTAGAGTGCAGCAGATACTTCAATCAAGAAATTGACTCTAACACCACAAACAAAAGGACACAAGATATAGAGTGGTTCGGTTAGACAACCTACATCCACTGTTAGGACTAGCTCAACCTTGAGCTATCCCCAAATTTACTAAGTGGGGACTTACACACTCATAATTAGAGAAGAAATTTCTCCTCACTCAATTGGCTGGGAATTTCACCCACCACATGTAAAATAGGAATTCCACCTATTTGATTTGGCTGGGAATTCCACTCACCACGTGTGCTAGAGACGATGCTCTAGAATTTTTATAGTAGTTCCGGAGTCGAGCCTCCTTAATCCACTTTAACAGGATAAATGTTTTAAAACTAAATTAAAACTAATAAGCACTTGCCTTGTAGCTCTTTCTCGAAGATGTGTGCTTCTCAAAGATCCAACCAATGTGTGTCCGAGTTTAATCCCGACGCTCTGCCTTGTAGCCGTCGTTGAGCAATCACAATCTCAGGGTGACTAGGAAACTGATTCTATCCTGGTTGGTATTTTTTCTTTCCTCATTTCTTTCTCTTTCACTAACTCAATCAATAAATTGGTTTTATATGATTCTCAGGTGTAGGCACATGAGAGTTGATCGTTCCTTAGAGTGTTTGAATTTTCTCAGTTCAAAGAAGATGATTAAATGATCACACAACTCTCATATTTATAAAGGAGTCAATACAATTTTTCAAACTTGCCTAGTACCGACAGGTCGAGGGCACCAATGGGTTAGTGTTCATATTTATTATTGTTCAACCATGCGATTGTTGCACATTAAATGCACTCCCAACCAGTGTAACAAATACCGCCGATATTTTCGTTTTTACCGTGAAAATATCGGGAAAATAACGTTACCGCGTTAAAAACGCGATTTTATCGCGAATGCCGTTTTTATCGGAAATTTATCGTTAAAAACGCGTTTTTAACGCGAGAAACGGTAAAATCGCGTTAAAAACGCGTTTTTACCGTTTAAATTTTTTCCTACTTACACAGTTACACTGGCTATCCCATATTCGCGTACACACGCGGCAGTGCTTCACGGGGCTATCCCATTCACTATCCTGTTCACGTACACACACCGCTGGACAGCAAACGGATAAAATTTAATTATTTAAATAATAAATTTATTTTAAAACTTTAAAGTTATTTTTTAAGCAGTGTGTACTTTGAAAATTTCTCAAATTAAATATCTAGACTAATTACGATAACCTGATAAAAATACTTTTAGACTTCAAGGTCTTTTGACACTCCTAAATATTTAAAACACAGTATTTTACAAATAAGGGTATCTCTAGGGTGTGCCAAAAACACATTTAGGAGTATTAAAAGACCTTAAAGTCTTAAAGTATTTTTATCAGATTATCGTAATTAGCCCGGATATTCAATTTGAGAAATTTTAGAAATACACAGTGTCTAAAAAATAACTTTAAAGTTTTAAAGGAGATTTTATTATTTAATACACTATGCACATTATTTTTTAAGCACTGTGTATTTCCAAAATTTCTCAAATTGAATATCCGGACTAATTATGATAACGTGATAAAAATACTTTAAGACTTCAAGGTCTTTGACACTCCTAAATGTGTTTTCGGCACACCCTAGGGATACCCTTATTTGTAAAATACTGTGTTTTAAATATTTAGGAGTGTCAAAAGACCTTGAAGTCTTAAAGTATTTATCGGATTATCGTAATTAGTCTGGATATTTAATTTGATAAATTTTCAAAGTACACACTGCTAAAAAAATAACTTTAAAGTTTTAAAATAAATTTTATTATTTAAATAATTAAATTTATTTCAGGTTGTAAATTTGAAAATCCCTTTATTTGATTTAAATTATCTCATAACGCAAACTTCAGAAAAAATCCCTTTATTATATTAATTTTTATTATTATTTTAAATATTTATATTTTCCGCTGAGATTTTCCCGTTAAATTCCCGTTAAAAACCCGAGAATTTGAAAATATCCCGTTATTAACGGTTGCCGTTAATATCCCGAGAACGGTATTGGTGACTATGCTCCCAACAACATAATTAATTCCCGGTCGACAGGTCGGTGTCACCGATGGGTCGACAGTCACGACACCGAGAGGTCGGTCCATACGAGGGTCTCGATCTAGGGAAACACCATTCAGACAGAGTTTCATGTCTCGAAACTTGCTTGGCCAGAACGATCTGTCGCTCTTTACTGAAGGGTCGATCCTGGTGCTCTCGATCGGTCTTGAAATACCCAGATGTATGTTTTCTCGAGAGCCCACTTGAGTTTAAAGTCCAGAACTCAAAGGTTTTTCATCGACGAGTCATTAACCATGAGTAGTCGCTAGGTTCATCACCGAGGGGTCAGTGCATACGAGATTCTCGATCAGAGGGATACCGAGAATGACAGTTCAATGTTCCAAAACCTTTGTCAATCTGGCCGACCAGTTTATGACCACGATGGATCGATCCTGTCTCCATGGAGGGGTCGGTGAGAACGACTAGTCGAGCTGAAAGTGAATTTAATTCATATTTCCAAGTTTGCTCCCAATTCACTGTCAAGCTTCCTCTCTAGGCTTTTATGATTTTTATCTTTTGTTCAACTAAGCCTAGGAATGGTCCTCCTAAGGTGTGGGTATCACCTAAAGTCATTTATGACCACATACCTATTTTTTGTGATTGCCATAACGATGAGTTTCAATTTGGTGGAGCATGATCTTCTTTCTTAATCACGTTGAGTTCTTCAAACTTCTAGCAAGTGCTTCTTCCCAAGTCATGGAATTGACAAACTTAGGGACTCGGCAAAGCCGAGGGCACTAACAGTTGTATCCTTTTTTTTAATTGTTATAAGGCGTTTCATAAAAAAATAATGTTGGACTAAAATTAGATATAATAAGATAGATCAAAATTTGAATTTAAAATTATATTTTTAGTCACTTGATTACTTGTAAAAGTCATATTTTTTTAAAAAAAATAGTTTTTACTTAAAATTTTATTTCAACTTATCAATGAAACAAAACTTAATGAATTAATACTATTTATAATATTTTATTTATAGAAAGGGTTTGACCAGGTTTGACTACAGGGTCAACCCGGTTGAACCTTATTTAACCCACTCTCTCTAAAAGACGGGTCGCTCGACAGGCCGTATTTTAAAACATTAGGTTGTTTAATTAATCTCTCTCCATTGGAAACACTATAAATACATGGGTCTAGATACAGAGAAAATTTGACTAGAGCCAAGGGCTGAACCAGTGCATTGAAATAGGAGAAGAGAATATCGAGAGGAGAAGTGTTGAATTCAAATTTCAGGTTGGCATTTTTTAATTTATGTATTGTAATTATTGAATTTTCAATTCACATCCTTCTATTGTAATTCTGAATTTTTTCCCATTAATGAAATAAATTTGAGACAGTTGTTTAGACTATTAGTTGTTCCTGTTTACAAATTTTATTTATGAATGTTTGAATTTTAATTTTAATTTTTTTATGGATGTATGTTGAAGATTTAGTCTAAAGATTTCTCAAAATTAAACATTGTGATTTTAGGAGAAATTGAACTTGATTCTTTTATTCTATGACTTTGTAGGGTATTTGAAATAATTAGACATGAAATTTCAAGTTGAAATTTGATTTAACCTAAGGTTTAATTTGATTAACTTTTGTTTAATGAAACTCTTATTATTTCTTCTAATATTAATTTTAAATGGAAGACATGAAATAAATTTTGTATATTAATGTGAGTTCCATAGTCTACGTCACGAATTTATTTTGCTCAGAGTGTGGGATATTATGCTAGCTTGAGAACTTGACTCTGTCCAACTGTAAATATGTATATATTCTTGTTCTTTCATTTTTTTTTTTCATTTATTCAATTCATTCAAATTCTTTGGAACTAGATTGTAAATATTTTTTTTTCTTCATAATTAATTGGTTTTAAGTTAAGTTGAGATTGTTTAATTTCTCTCCACCATTTTACTTAAACTTTGAACGTATTAACTTTAGATCTCATGTTTAATTAATTTCCATTTTGTTGAATTAAGCACATAACTCTATGATTTTAGAAAATTAGATCTCATGTTTAAGAATTAATTCCATAATTTTATTTTCTTTGATTACATCATTCTAAATGGTGCCAATTTTATTTTTATACATATATTTTGTTGATTTCCCTTGGGTTCGACCTCGCACTCAATCGCTATACTATTTAATGGTTAGTGCGGTTGCGAGTACATTTAAGACACAACACAATGCTTCACACGAGTCATGGATTTGACAAACAAGGGACTCGGCAAGTTGGGGCACTAACATGTATGATGGCATGGTGATAGAGATTAATGCATGGTAGGCATGATATTCTCATATTCATGGGATTGTGTATAAGAATGTCTATTTCATGATTTTGTCATGATGGCCACTTGGTGCATCAAGTGGATAGTTGTGTATTCCTCACTTTGGTGGGATGGCCACTTCGGTGGAAGTTGTATTCATCACTTAGGTGGAATGCCACTTTAGTGGAAGTTGTATATTGTTCACTTCGGTGGGATGGCTACCAAGTAATAGTAGATGTGTTTGTGGAGACTGGTGCATTGAGCATTTAGCATTTTGCATTGATATTGAGCTTTACATACTCATATTCATGGGTTTGGGACATGGAAGTGTGTATTCTGTGATTTTGTCATGATGGCCATTTGGTGCATCAAGTGGAAGGTTGTGTATTCCCCACTTGTGACAAAATCATGATGCCTATTGCTTGGTGGAAGGTTGTGTATTCCTCATTTCGATGGGATAGCCACTTCGATACAAGTGTGCATTCCTCACATCGGTGGGACGACCACCAAGTAATAGTAGATGTGGTTGTGGAGATGGTTGCATTGAGTACTGAGCATTTAGCATTGGCATCGAGTATTAAAGCATAGTAATGAATTATTATTGAAGTTATTGTGCTTTGTTTATTTTTGAAAGATATGGAACGTGAAGGATAAATGTATCATGTGTATATATGTATGTGTTATTGTTTTCTTCACTAGGCTTAGAGCTAATACCCTTTACATTGTAGGGAACATAATTGATTTAGGCATTGATGAAAATCAAGAACAGAACTAGAGGACAATAAACTACTTAGAAACAAATTAGTGTTATTTGTTTAAATAGATTTATCCGCACTTTTATATACGTTTACAGTTTGTTTTTATAGTTTGAAACTTGTTAGTGCCCCGGCTTTGCCGAATCCCTATGTTTGTCAATTCCATGACTCGAGAAGAACCACTTGCTAGAAGCTTGAAGACTGAAGGTGATTAAGAATGAAGATCATGTTCCACTGGATTAAAGGTCATCGTTATGGCAATCACAAAACAGGTATTTGGTCATAGATGAATTTAGGTGGTACCCATACCTTAGGAGGACCATTCCTAGGCTTAGTTGAACAAATGGTAAAATCATAAAAAGCCTAGAGAGGAAAGTTGATAGTGAATTGGAATAGAATTAAGTTCACTGTCAGTTTGACCAGTCATTCTCACTGACCCCTTCGGTGGAGACAAGATCAACCAATTGTGGTCATAGACTGGTCGGCCAGATTGATAGAGGCTCTGGATCATAGAACTGTCATTTTAGGTAAGCATCTGATTGAGTGTCTCGTATGCACCGACCCCTTGGTGATGAACTTAACGACCCCTCGTGGTCAACGACCCGTCGATTAAAAACTTGTGAATTCTGGTCTTTGAACTCAAGTGGGCTCTCGAGAAAACAAACATCTCGGTATTTCAAGACCGATCAAGAGTACCCGTGTAATACCCTGACCCAGATTAGGTGTAGTTTAGCTTAATAATCTTGTTTGATGGGTTAATCTCAAGGATTACAGTTAGACTTTGTGAAAAGCCCAGGTGTGGCCCAATCTGAGCTCGAAAGCTCAGTGATCCAGCTCGTCCAGCTGGAGGGGTAAAATGGTAATTTACCGCTTATAGTTATTATTTTATAAATTATGTTGTTATGTGATTATTATTGGTTGATAATATTCTCCTTAGTCAAGGATTTGTATTTCTGATTTTAAAATAATTTTATTTTTAGAAAATAGTATTTAAAATCGCTAGTCAAAATCCCGAAAGGGAGTAGTAATTATTTTAAATGATTTTGGAGATGAGATAAATTTCGAAACTAGCATTTTATGTTAGACCATTTTAAGTATGGTCTAGTTATTCTTCGAACCCCAAAAATGAGGTCTCTAAGTTGTTTTTTTTTTAACATTTGTTTAATTAAGTAAACAATGTTAAATTGTGATTTTTGTTTAAATATTTGGTTTTTAGTAAGTTTTAAATCTCCAAATTTTTATGGTGATTAGAGTTTTTAAAATCCAACTTATCTGCAAGGTTGGATTAAGTTTTTGAGTTCTCAAAATCATGTTTTAGTTAAAAATTGGTTTTTTATCAAAACCGGGACCTAATTGCAAAAGGGAAAATTTTGAAGGACTGATCTGCAACCGAACATACCGAACAGTTGTAACACTGTTCGGGACTTCGGCATGGGCTTCATGCAGAAGCATGTAGTGGCCATCCCGCCTCCATCTACTGATGAAATTTCTATAAATTGATCTCTTTGATCAGCTGATTTCCTCCCTCCAAACTTCACCTTCTCTCTTAGTCTTTGCTCTTTGGTTTCCAGCTGATCACCCTCTCTGTTTTCCCAGTTTGAGTCAACCATAAGCCTTAAAGGAAAGATTTTCAAAAGTCAGATTTTTAGCCTAGGAACTCAAGTGAAGGTAACCACTGTGTTCCTCTCTCAATTTCAGTCGGTTTAGAATCAAGAAAAACCAGTTTTGGCCTTGATTTGATTAAGAAAAACCAGTTTGAAGTTTAAGAAAAACCATGGGTTCTGTTGTACCTGTGAGCTTTCAGTGTTAAAATCCAGTGGCTTGCTGAGCTTCAAAGCTCCAAACCTCTCCCTTTGGAAAGAGGACTCCCAGAGGAGTCCATCGGACTGGCTAGATGTGGAAACCGAATCCGGGAAACCCATTGTTTCTGGATTCGCATTTCATACAGTGTCTGCTGGTGCAGACAGTGAGGAAAACGATTTCTGACGGTCCGAGAGTCGATTTTCGGATGGTCCGAGCCCTTTGGACGGTCCGGAAGGACCCTCGGACGTTCGAGCTTCACCCGAAGCCCAGAAGCGCCCGAGGCTAGCCAGACTCGCCAGGATGTTCCGAGCCTCTAGAGCTTCACCCGAAGCCCAGAAGACAATATGAGTTTTGGACTGAGCACCCTATTATTATATCTTGTGGATTATTGTAAATTAAAAAGGATAGAAACCAAGTAGGAGACTCAATTTCATGTACCTTAGATATTTTTGGGAAAACAAATATAATGTCAAAATAATACTTGTATGTATATGAATGCTATGTATATTGACTGTGCACTTATTTGTTGTTGAACAGAGACCGCGATACCACACAGTTACGGTGAGGGAACTTAACTTTGCAGTAAGATGTAAACAGGATTTTATTGAGATGAGTCTTGAGCAATGAGTGGTTTCAGATTTGATGAACCCACCCATGTGCTTAGATATGATGCACTGTTGTAAGAAGTGCTATGTGAAATGCTTATGATGTTGATCATACGTGATATGTAATACTGCTTTCATGTGCCCTTGACTATTGAACCAATATCGGCCATATGTGAGGTGGTTTATGTCTACTGGAACATGGGTGTCGATAATTGCTGACTTGAGGGTGTCAGTATCGGCTATGGGAGAGCCGGAGATGCAATTGCAAGGATGTATTTTGACCTGTGTCGAGACTTAATACAATGGTCTTAACGTAGTCGGTAGGCGTTATGTTGGATGACAGCAGTAATGGAAAGATGATGATGAGATGATGGAAATAATGATGAGATTTTACTTCATATTGTGAATTATTATCAAGCATGAGATATTATTGCAACTGTTGATTATTTACTGACCTGTTGTTTACTTAAAACTGTACTGTTATCTTTTCTTCACTGGGCTAGTTAGCTCACCCCACTCACCTTTCAGGAGATGAACCCGAGGAGGAGAACCCTCTATTTGAAGCTTAGGGTGGATAAGCTGCGGCGTTGTTTTGGGATTCCCATTGAGGGGAACCCTTATCTTTGCTTTCTGGTTCTTGGAACCATTTTCTTTTGTAAAGTACCGGGTGTGGTACTTGATTTGTTTAAATGTGATGTATTAAGATTACTATGCTTCTGCAGTTACTCTGATGATGTCTAATGATAATTCAATGGTTGGAATTATGTGATCATGTTTGCGTTTTTTATTTTATATCTATTGTTGGGTAGACTTATGGTATATGTTTGAGTCCACATAATGAGATCATGTGTGACCTTTGGGCCTAACCGTTGATCCGGCCCAGTTAGAATGCTTGTGTTAGTTTAATTTTCTTTTAAAAAAAATCAGTCGCGTTCTGGGCCCACCCTTCGGGTCGGGGCGTGACAGCTTGGTATCAGAGCTTCAGTTCAAACTCTAGGACTGTGATGGGTTACAACCTAGTTAGACTTGTTTTTGACTTGGTATTGCAATTGTTTTTGACATTTTCTTATTTTTGTGATGCAGACATGTCAAGCAATGTAGAGTACTCTGAGTTGTGGGACAGGGGGACTCCTAGCTGCCCGATTGACCTGCTTTCTTCTGATTCGAGTGTTCCAAACTTCGTCAATGAAGTTGCACCTAATGAGGAAGTGGAAGTAGATTCGCCCGAGTACCATGTTGGGGCCGTTCCTGAAGAGGAAGTGGGAGATGTCCCAAACCTAGAAGAATCTGTAGGGGAGATAGGCTCGCCTGAGTATACTCCGGCTATTCCGCCTTTGGATAACTATTCGGACTATATGTGCAAATTATGCAATCAGGAGGGGCACAATTGTACTTATTGCCCCTATCCAATTGATGTCATCTGCCCTGTTTGCAGACTTCGCGGGCATGGAGAGCGCAAGGACTAATTGTCCCTATGTTGGGGGACCAGGGATCATACCCTGTTTGACCTGTAGAGTGTTCGGGCATAAGTCGGCGACTTGTCCGGACAACTTCTTTTATTTTGGTGATGATGCAGGATCTTCTTCGGAAGATTAGGTTAGAGTGTGTCGGGGGATCGGGAAGATTTTGTTTTGTAAGGGTTAAATTTTGTTTTGTTGTTTTGAAGGGTTTTCATACCCTACTAACCCTTATAATTGAAATGCGTTTGAATGATTTCTAATGAATTCTGCAAACTTGTGTGATTTGTCTTGAATCTCTTAAAATGGTTAAATGATATTTACAAGTGTAAATAACATATGTCGAGACCCAACGCTCACTCTAACAACTGTCGTGGGAGGAGGACTGGTCTTCTACCCGTGATTTACCCAATGAGGCCGTTCGTGCGGCGGTAGAAGCATTTCAGCAAATAGCTGAAAATATACGACGCCCTCCTATCCAAACGCCAGAGGAGAGAGCCACCTCGGCTCTTAAAGAGTTCAAACGACTGAACCCGACAAGTTTCTCGGGGACAGAGGACCCTAGTGCTGCGAGGAACTGGCTGACTCAGATTAGCCAGATCCTTAATACCTTAGCTATTACCGATTACTTGCGAGTGACCTTGGCAGCGTACCAGCTAGAAGGAAACGCTTACGAGTGGTGGGAAGGGAAGAACTTGGTTCGTAACCACGATCTAATGACGTGGGAAGAGTTCTCAGCAGCCTTTCTAGCCCGTTACTTTCCAAAGACCGTGCAGGAGGTGAGGAAGAGGGAATTCCTCAACATCCAACAAGGTTCTGATTCCGTGGCACAATATACCATGCGCTTCATCGACTTGATGCAGTTCGTGCCGTGGATAGCGGCAAACGAAGAGGAGAAGGTCCAGCATTTTGAGAATGGACTCCGACCGTTTCTACAACGGCAAGTGGCCGGCCTAGTTTTCGACACTTTGGAAGAGATCATCGATCGAGCTTCAAAGGTGGAGGCAGTGGACTCCATCAACCGGATCGTCGACAATTCTCAGAAACCTTTTTCCAACAAGAGGGCCAAGTTCAACCAGAAGAAGCCTTTCTTAGCGCAGGACATTCGAGCCGGTCTGACTCTCGGCAATTTGTGTGCTACTCCTGCAACTAGCCTGGGCATACTTCTAAGTTCTGCCCGTCAGGAGGAGAGAATGCGTGCTTTCACTGCAAGCAGACCGGGCACCTGTTTAAGGACTGCCCTTATCTCAGTAAAGCTGTACCTTTGCAAGGCGCAGGAGTTTCTTTCTCTATGGCGCAACCATCTGTTGGTCGAGGTTCTCAGGAAACCTCTAGGGGCTCGGTGGCACCGAGGAACGGACCACCAAGGACCAGTCAGGGGAGAGGACAAGGACGTCCTAAGGGGAGAGTCTACATGATTGGGACTCAAAAGGAAGAGCCGATGGAGAATACTGTGATGGAAGGTACCTTAATCTTTTCAGCCTTTTGGCTCAATTGCTTTTTGATACCGGTGCTTCGCATTCCTTTATTTCTAGAGCTTGTTGTGATAGATTGGGTTTGAAATTGGTAGAAGTAGATAATCCGTTAATGGTAGTATCACCCTTAGGTAAGAAGGCTTTATCAAGTAAAAGATACCCTAAAAGGCAAGAAGAAATTAGAGGGAAAGGGAAGGAGAGAGAGGTTGCTAGGAGCAAACTTGTTAAAATTGTGGGGGGAAAGGACACTTCATGAATGAATGTTCCTCAGATAAAATTAGGAAGGCTATGAATGTGGGTGTTAATTATGTGGAAACCTCTGAATCAGAGAGTGATTCCGATAAAGAGAGTCAAAGAAAAGTTGATGTTTCAAAAAGTCTCTTAGCCTCGATCATTGATGATCAAGAAAATCCCACAGTTGTAACGGAGGATGATAAGAGTGAAGATGATGAAAATCTTCAACTCTCCTATAGTGCCCTATTATTTGAAAGTGAGAGGATGGTAAAGAAATTAGACAAGGTTAAAATGAAAACCTGAACCTCACTAATCAAGTGGAGGATTTTAAAAACTGAAAAATCTCTCTTAACCTCTAAGCTGGAAGTCTATGACAATGAAAATTCAAAACTAAAAGGGCGTAATAAGAACCTTCAAGAAGAGATAAGTATTCATTGTAACGATGTCGAGAATCTGTGGCATCACAATAACCTTCTTGAAGAGGATGTTAAAAAATTATCTTTGGAAGTTAAGGAATAAAAATTCATAAAGAAAAATTCCAAGATAAGTTTACCCAAGGAGGTGAAAGACTTAAAGGACTCCTAGGTTCGGGTAAACAATATGGTGATAGGTCTGGTCTTGGTGCCTCGTCCATCAAAGAACCTATGAACCATGGAGTGTGCTAGTGCCCCGGCTTGACCGAGTCTCTATTTGTCAATTACATGACTCGGGTAGAAACACTTGTCAAGAAGCTTGAAGACTCGAGATAATCGAGGAAGAAGATCATGCTCCACCAAGGTCAAAGTTCATCGTACGGCAATCACAAGAAACTGTATATAGCCATGGATGACCCTAGGTGGAACCCGCACTTGAGAGAGGACTTCTAGGCTTAGTTACATATGTTGGTAATAAACATAATCTTAGCTAGAGAGGAAACTGTAGTGAACTTGGAAACATGAATTATGTTCATTGTTAATACGACTAGTCTATCTCACTGACATCTCGGTGTAGTCAGGATCGACCCATCATGGTCAAAGACTGGTTGGCCAAATTAACATTGGCTTTGGAACTTCAAATTGTCATTCTGGATATGCCTCTAACTGAGAGTCTCATATGCACCGACCCCTCGATGATGAACTTAAACAACCCCTCGTGGTCGACGACTCATCGGTATAAAACTTATGAATTCTGGATTGTGAACTCATAAGGGTTCTCGATAAAATAAACATATCGGCAATCAAAGATCGATCGAGAGTAACAGGACCGACCTCTCGGGAAAGGGCAACAAGTCGTTCTGGGTAACAGGTTTCCAAAGTGGAAACTACTGTCAAGTATGCTTTGCACCAGAACAAGCCTCTCGTATGGACCGACCCATCGGTACCATAAGTGTCGACCCATCAACGTCAAGGACATGTCGACCGGAAATTAATTATGCCGTTGAGGGTGTATTTAATGCGCAACGGTTGGGTGGTTGAACGGTAATAAATATGAACACCGACCCATCGGTGCCACCGACATGTCGGTCCTGGACAGTCCATATGACCATTAAGACTCCTCTATAAATATGAGTGTTATGTGATCGTTGAACCATCTTCCTTGAGCTGAAAAAAGTTATATACTCTAAGGAACGATCGACACTCTTGTGGAAAAGAGCATAAACACCCAATCTATTGATTGTGTTTGCAAGTGAAAAAGAGATGATAAGAGAAAGATCATAAACAATCAATCTTCGGATTGAGTTTGCAAATGAGAAAGCCATAAACTAGGAAAGCTTTGGTTAAACGAAGTTTCCTTGTCACCTAGAGATTGTAATTGCTACACGAGGACTGAAAGAATGAGCGTCGACACAACTTGAGTGGGATCTTCAAGAAACACACATCAACGAGAAAGAGTTTTAAGGCAAGTGCTTCTTAGTTTTAACTTTCTTTTTAAAACCTGTAATCCGACAATGGATTATTGAGAGGTACTCTGGAACCAATATAAAAATATCTAGAGCGTCGCCTCTGGCACATAGGTGGGTGGAATTCCTAGCCAATTGAGTGAGGTGAAATTCTTACTCTAAATGTGAGGGTGTAAGTCCCGACATAGTGAATTTGGAGATAGCTTAAGGTTGAACGAGTCCTAACAGTGGATGTAGGCTGGCGAACCGAACCACTATATATCTTGTGTCCTTGTGTTTGTAGTGCTAGAGCCAATTTCTTGTGTTGATTGTATATCACACTTGTTAAACACACACTCACTTGATTGTTATATCCATTGCACTTAATGAATCAATCAAGCAAATTTTAAAAAGTACCAATGAAATTAGATTGACCTATTCACCCCTCCTCTAGGGTCAATCGTA
Organism: Chimonanthus salicifolius; assembly: GCA_013350335.1. NCBI lineage: Eukaryota > Viridiplantae > Streptophyta > Magnoliopsida > Laurales > Calycanthaceae > Chimonanthus > Chimonanthus salicifolius. Next base: position 20,589,725 of record CM023534.1, read on the forward strand.
TTGTTCTAGCACCCATGTTAAGGGGACTTTCAGGTTGTTTGGAAAAACAAGTGTCTCTCACCCTTCAATAAGAAAGTGTTATTTCTGTCAAAAGGTTGGGCATTTCAAAAGAAATTGCTACCATTGGAAGAGACACTTAGAAAGGCAATCACAAGCTAAAAGACATAATCCAGTAAAGCCTATGCCTAAAAGACATCCACCAACACCTAACCTTAAAAGAAACCCAAGGAAGGTGGACACAAGGCAAGACTTTTTGCGGAGACAGCTGAATCATGTCTTAAAAGAGTTTAAGGATCCCCAGTTTGGTGATTAAAGGTACGATCATAAGAGTGTGTATGCAACACCAGGAGATAAACCACCATTCATATTTTGTTTTGGTTTAAGATTCACTTCCATATCTTAGACCACTACAAATGAACTCACAAGAGACCATGTGAGTTCACATAACAGAAAAGTGCTGTGACATGAGGAGAGAAAAATTGGCTAACTACAAGTCTAGAATGTACTATTCCTGGCTATAGAACATATTCTACTTGGAAAGCCATACATTCCATTCAGAGTATTTTGAACTTTATTTGTTTTGGAATGTAAATTCTGATCTTGTGCATGTTTTAATGATTTGATGAATTATTTTTGGCATATCTGTGTTTTATCATATTGGAATAGATCTGTATATGCCATGCTTAGAATAGGATTTCATCAAGTTGCACAAATCAGGGATGATTGGTCTGCTATCTAAATCTATCGGTATAGTCGACATGTAGGTGAATAGACTAGTCGGTGTGACAGATATGTCGGTACTGTACTAAATCGAGCACTGTTGAAAAGGGTAAAAATTGTCGAAAGATTCGACCTGTCGATGGAAACGACATGTCGGTGAGACAGAATGTTTAAATTAAAAAGAACCCTTTTTGCGAAAATGATAATTCATTCGAATTTGTCGTCTCCACTCCCGCGAAGGTCTGGTGATCTGCTTTTCGTCTCCCGTGCCCTAGACCACTGGATGCGACCTCTCAGAGTGATTTCTCGCTGGAAAACCATAAGATTTTTGTTTCCCCCATCTCTAGAAGCCTGAAAATCACGATTTTTGTGATTTTCTTAGATCAATTTAGGCTCAGTCTTTTCCTCATCCACCTCCAAGCCACTGTTTGAAGACTCCTCTTGGAAAAACCATGCCCAAAAAGATGGCAGTCTAGCCGTGCCCTCAGACATCTGAAGAATGAGGAGAAACCAATTAGTGGCCCAAAAGAACAAAAAAACCAGCCTTTCGATCTTGCCTTGGCCCTAGCTCTGGAAATCCTGCGTCTGTTCAGGCTGGTAAGTTCACTCTCTCACCCCACATACAAGAATCTAGTTCTCACCAGAAAACCCAACCAGAGGTTGAAGAAGACCCCATCATTGACAAATGTCATTTTCGTCGAAGAACGTCGTGAGAGAAGGAGAGAAGATGCAGAAGAGGAGAATGGTCTTAACGCTAGTAACGAAGACCATATCATTATCCCTAAGGGCAACGGTGAGGAAGAAAGTCATCGTTCTGAGGACTTTTAGGGAGACATTGAGGGAGAAGAAGAATACCAATATCCCCCCTCAAGAGAATGCCAGTCTGGACAGAAGGGTCTCCACACTTGAAATGAGAATGGACAACCTTGAAAGAATTCTAAATAATATCCGGTTGTCTGTCTAGGAACTAGTCTCTGATATCTCCTCCTCTGCTAGATCTGATAGCACAGTTCCAGATTCTCGATCCCCTTCTACTCCAACACCACCACAAGATGGCCCTACTTAGGATAGTTCTTCATGTTTTTATGTTTTGAATTTTGAAAAACTATACTTTTTGATATTTTGTCTAAGCATCCATGATGTCCCCTCCAAAACCATATGTGCTGCACATTTTGATTATCAATGATATGATATGGTTTGCTATGGTTTGATGTGTGTATTGCTGTGTTTGAATGCTTTCTATCTCTTGTCTATGGTTAACATGGTTTTTGTTAAATAGACTAACATGTAGGTTTGAATGAGTTGGTTTTATATTGGCATGTTAGGAAGATAGGGATCGGGCTGTGATGTTGTACACATCCTTGGAGTTTGGGGAGCACAAAATATGTGTTGTTTAGCACCTATCATTGGTCATGACAGTGTAGGGAGGAAGGTTGATGCAAGTTTGAAAGAAAGCTTGGAGATAAATAAACTTACACGCAACTAAGTTTATGGGGGAGTTAAGTCAAAGAAGCTAGAAAGATAGCTTGGAGAATGGCGGAAAAGACTCCAAAAGGGAAGCTCGGTAAGTCAGCTTGACCTCATTGGGAGAACACCTTTAAGACAACACAACTCTTAAAGGGGAAGAAGAAGAAAAATAGTAATGCAATGGCAATTTACATTGTATTGTGGGGGAGATCAATGCTTGAATGCATGAGAAACATGCATTATTAATGGAAAGATTAAATAAGTTGGAAGTGAACTCATGGAAACATTAAATGCAAGAAGCATGGGGGAGTGCTTGAAATCCAATTGTATGACAAATATGGGAGAAATTAGTAGAAGCTATAAGACATCAAAACCAATTATAGGGAGTAATTGGTGAAACCCAAGTGCTTGGGCCTCTAGAAAGAAAGAGCCATAAAGGGGAGGATATGAAGAAGCCAATAGACATAGAGGAATGTCTATGCTTGGAGTTTGGGAGAACAAACTAGAGAAGATTGGGGGAGAAAATATTCTCAACACTGTTAACTTGGATAAACTTGGTGATAAGTTTAAGCTATGGGTAGTGTTGGTTTCTAGAAAATCGTTGGTGTATGGGGGAGTATGAATATTAATCTTGTTTAGTCCATGGATGCATATTTATAATTTGGACTAACCCCTCTAATGATTTTTTTAGTGTTGCTTGCTTATATGAATGAACAGGAAAACATGATTTGAAGCAAGCTGAATAAGAATATGCGAAGATCATAGTCTTGTTGTTTCCATTTGAATATGTACATGTAATCAATGTAATATTTTTTCAAATGTGATGTAATAAGGGTGGGTTAGTAATTAGGTTAGCTTCTAGGTTTTGTCATGAATTAAGTTCACTGTCAGCTCGACCAGTCATTCTCACCGACCCCTCGGTGGAGACAGGATCGACCCATCGTGGTCATAGATTGGTCGGCCATATTGAAAGAGGTTCTGGTTCATAGAACTGTCATTCTGGGTAAGCCTTTGATCGAAAGTCTCGTATGCACTGACCCCTCGATGATGAACTTAACGACCCCTCGTGGTCAACGACTCGTCGATGCAAAACTTGTGAGTTCTGGTCTCTGAACTCAAGTAGGCTCTCGAGAAAACAGACATGTAATGACCCTACCTGATATTTCGGAGTCTTAGAGAGTTTTGTTGATCTTCAAGTTTTTTTTCATGTTTTGGTGGCAGTGAGGTCTGTGTAGGCTCCGTGGTGGGCCCCAGTTTGCCAAGTTTCTAGATCGGAGGCTCAAAGGGCATTTTGGTAATTTTAATTTATTATTAAATTATTCACGACAAAATATTGGAAAATCACACTTTGAGTATTATCTTAAAAATTATTTTATAAATATTGTGTTTTTCTCATTCTTTATAAAAAAAAGGTTTTGAAACCCCTTAGTTGTGAATTTTAAAACCCTAGCCCACCCCTTTTTAATATCTCTTTATCCCTCCCTTAAGAACCCTAGCCTCCACCTTCTTCATCTCCCCTCTCTTTTAGCCTCACCAAAAACCCTTAATCTCGAGTGGAGCCGCCACCCACCCTCATGTCTTCCTTCCCCTCTTCGGTTCTCTCTCTCTCTCTCTCTCTCTTTCTCTCTCTCTCTTTCTCATTTGGCCCTCTTTCCTCTCCTCACTTCTCTTCTCTTCTTTTCTTCTTCTCCATCTCAAACCCTAAAACCCCCTTTCCGCCGCCACTGCTGCTTCTTCAACGCCCATTTCTCGGTCCTCTTCTCCTTTATTTTCCTTTCTTTCTCCCATCCTCTCAAAATCCTAACCCTTTGTGTGAGCTGCCGCCGCCTCCTTTGTTTTATTTCTCTCTTTCGTTTTTCTCTCCGCTGTTCCTCTATTCTTTTTTCCTTTTGGAGAAAGCCTAACCCTAGGTTGTTGCCACCGCCACCCATTCTCCCCTCTCGGGCCGCCGCCACCCTCTCCCTTACTTTCTCTTTCTTTTCTCTTTTCACCCACCTTCCAAAATCAAACCTAATTCCCAAGCCCCTCAAATCCAGGCCCAACTCAGTGAAGCCCTCATACCCGAACCCATATCCAGGCCCTGTAGAGCTAGCCCAGTCCTTTCGGTCCAGCCCAGCTCTCTCTAGTTGCAGACCCAGGCCCAACTTGCCTCCGACCCTATCTTGAGCCCAACTCGTGTATACGCAACGATCTTGGCCCAACCTGTGCAGGTCCAAGCCCATTTCAGCAGATCCAAACCAGCCCAACCCAGCACCTCAACTCAGCAGTCAGGCTCGTTTCTAGGCCCAGCTTGACCTATTTTAGGCCCGTTTCAGGCTCACTTCTAGCATGCTTTGGGGATCATTCTGGAGTGTTTTTGGCCCGCTTGGGGAGTATTTTTAGAGCTCTTCTAGACCTTTTGTGAGCATGTTTCTGGTTATTTTTGTGGGATTGTCCCAATTTTGGAGACCTGTTCCAGTTTTTCGAGCTCGATAGCCCGTGCATTACTTCCTTTCAACCTAGCAACTTGTTTTCATCACTTGGATTTCAAAAAATGCACACAGGTGAGGGGACTTATAACTGTTTTAGCATGCATTTGCATATACTAAACTATTATTTCTGAACATGGAGCGACCCAAGCGTAACCCTCTAGTTGTTTAGCCACTCGGTACGGGGAAACCGTTGAAATAAAAATGTGGCAAAGTGTTCGCTCGGGTTTACTCTTGTCAACTATATGCATTTGTGAGAAACTTTAACTGGATAAATTGATATTAAATATGATTATTGGAAGACATTATGATACATTGCATGTTTACGCATAAGATGCAAATGTAACCATATTGGACATAGAGGTGTGTGTCTAAGAACTTGTTATGCACCTTTGGACCGCATGACAAAGTATATTATTGATTTTGATTTATTATATTAGAATATGTTTATACCGTTATACTTGATCCTCACATTATGTACATGCAGGGGAGGTAAAACGCAACGGACAATGTATCGTTGGGTGTTGAGATGGGGGGAGTGTTTATATGTTTATGGGTGTATATGTGTATATGTTTATGATGAGGTGATGATTTAGTTGTTGGGAGGACTTTCCCGTTACGCTCCGGTGGTCAAGACCCCCATAGGAGATGCGTGTTTCCTCGTTGCGTTCCGGCGGTTGAGGTGCCTGCCCTTAAGATTGGCTTCCCCGTTATGCTCCGGTGGTTGAGACCACCATAGGGGATGCGGGTTTCCCCGTTGCATTTTGGCGGTTGTGTATTGTATGGTCTCCCGGTTGTTTTGGTAGGGAGACCGGAGTTGTTGGAGGACCATTGTGAGTTATGGAGGTGGTGTCTCGAACTGGTCAGTGGGACTATTGGTTAGTAGTATAGTTGAGTACTCATATACAAAGACATTCATTCTATTATGATGTTCTTGCATTCATGCATATGATATATATATGTTGCTGACAGGTGATATGTATTATCTTTTCATTGGGCCGATCGTTTTGACTAGTCTCCTGATGACACTGGTAGGGAGATCGGAGTTTGTTAGAGGACCTAGTGTGGGCCACTAAGATGATGTCTCATATTTGGTCAGTGGATTAATAGTTGGTGATGTTATTGGGTTTTGCATGTGCATGAGAACCTTTATTATCACGATGTTCTTGCATTCATGCACATAATATATAAGTTGCTGACATGTGATATGCTTTATCTCTTCACTGGGCTGGTTAGCTCACCCCTTACCTTTCAAGTACCACGAACACTGAGAGACTAGGAGGGCCCCTTGAGCAGGCACCTGGAAAGGAGCACTAGCCGTAGATATTTGCTAATCATGTTTATTCTTATTTGAGATACTTTGTTTGTATGAACTTTATTTGTATGTTGTTTGTTCGGGTGACTGTATAACCATATTTGAGCAGTTTATGTATACTTTATGTTTCCTAGTATTATGGTTTTGTGGTTGTCGAGTGGGAGGTAGTTATCCCAATTCAAAAGAAAAAAAAATATACCTGATATCCGTCTTTCTGTGATATTTATGATATTTTGGAGATAATACGCCCGTAGAAAGTCCAGCAGCCTGAGCAAACCGCAGAGGAGCAAACATATCATGGTCAGGATATCGGCATGCTTGACTCTCCTCATCTCTCTGGTGGCCCCTCTGGCTCCAATGAGGACCTTCAGTTTGTTCTTGCTGCCATTGAATCTCTCAGAATCGACGTTTTAGAGATAGGGGTAAATGTCGACCTTCTTTGAGCCCAATGTGACAGTCTACACGAATTTGTTAAGGACAGACCCGACCCCTCTCGCGATGACACTGATCGAGTGCACCTTCAGTTAAGCCATGTCATGGCCTATCTTGGCCTCAAGTGACCCTTGCCCTCTTCTCGTTTTGATGATGCCATAGGGGGAGAAATATAAATGATTGCACTAGAAAATTTTTTGAGTGCAAATTTTTTTTATATCCCCTTTGTATTTTGTTATAAAACCTTTTGGGCATGTAAAAATAACCCACTAAATTTCTAACCTTTCAAAAGTACATGGCTCAATCAATTTTAATGGGTTCATATTACTTATGCTAATGTTGTCTTTATGTTATTCATTTACATATCTCAATATGGTTGAGTAGATTGTGCAATGATGGATATGATGCACTCATTTTATTTAAAAATACATCCACGAAGAATGGGGGAGAATATTTGTCATTTGAAATGTACCTTAAAGAAAATGGAAAATTTGTTTCTATGCATGAAGTAAGGGGAAGGATCACAATTTGTATATCCTTTATTTATGATTTCTGTGCAATGGTTTGTCATCATAAAAAAGGGGGAGATTGTTAGCCCCAAGGTTTCAACCCATGGATATATGGGTATTTTTTATGACCACAAACCATTAAAGTGTGATATTTAATATTCAAATGGTATTACTCTATGAGACAGATATCACGTTTAGGAAGACATGTATTGGATATCATGAAGATCAAGTTGATGATATCAAGCCTTGTACATCAAGTCAAATCTTAGAGATCGAATGGCTTACAAAATTCAAAGACTGAAAATCAAGAACTTGGAAGATCAAAGTTATGCATAGAGTCTAATCATGAGTCTTTAGAAATTTGTGTTGTAAAGGTGCTTAAACATTTGAACACCATGACTCAAGTCACCCTCTACTGGACCCTAGGATACCAAGATTAAACTTTTGCATCCAAATGGAATTCTAGGATATGATTAAGTCCCCAAGACCTATCAAATGTGTTTGAAATGACCAAAATAAAGCCAAAATTGCCCAATACAATCTAAGGGTCATTTTAGTCCACTGAATTAGAGAATTCAACCGACTGAAATAATGTATTAATTGGGGATGCATTTTCAGTCGACTGAATTAAATCATTCAGCCGACTGAAATATTGGATTTACAGGGGGTGTGATTTTAGTCGACTGAATTAAATAATTCACCCAACTGAAATACTGGATTTTACAGGGGATGTGAATTCAGTCGGCTGAATCTTTAAGTTCAGCCAACTGAATTATTGACTGAAAGACTGTCTAAGTCCAGAAAGTTTTTCAGTCGACTGAATCTTCAATTTCAACTGACTGAATTATTCATTAATAGACTGTCTGAAGTCTAGGACGTTTTCAGCCGACTGAATTGTAAACGATCATATTTTTGAATCATTAAATGCTCTCCCCCAACGGCCTTTTCTTTCATTTAATGCTTGGCAACGGTCTTAAACATGAACAAAATATAAAACCAAGCATAAATGGGCATAAGATGGGTTGACTTACTTGGAATTACAAGGAATCAATTGAAATCAAATCCTAAACATACCCTAGCTCAAAATCCATCTTTTTGCAATCTTACCTTGAGTCATTCTAGTTCAAATCTTTGAGTAACTCTTAGTAAACTTGATTTGTAAACATTTGAGAGTTATTCCTAAACTTTACATTGTACTCTTCTACATTTCCTTGAGAGATAAAATTTGTAAAGGGTTGGTATAACCCTTGTGAAGGAGAAGGGTGTCTTCACCTTCAAATCAGAGAGTGTTCTCTACAACATTGTAATAGGTTTCTTCTCCACCCTTGAAGGAGAAGTTCAGAGCATTCAATCCTCAAGTGGTGTACTTGAGGAGAGGACGTAGGCAAGAACGCCGACCTCGTAAAAATCTCGGGTTCAATCTCCCCATCTCTTCTCATCTCCTCTTTTATATTTTGGCATGTATTTATTACTTATTTGCATCTTATTTTTCTAAATTATGTAATTAAAGAAAACTCAAAAAGTTTGCATTGACCCAATTCACTCCCTCCCCCCCCCCCCCCCCCCCCCCCTCCTCTGGTCAATTTCTAGGCAACAGTTTTAATTTTGTTTTAAAACCTTTGTCTTGAAAATGGATTAAGGAGGCTTGGCTTCAGAACCATTATAAAAAATCTAGAGTATCGTCTCAGGCACATGTGGTGGGTGGAATTCACAGCCGATTGACTAAGGTGGAATTCCTACTTTAATTGTGAGGGTATAAGTCCCCACTTAGTGAATTTAGGGATAGCTCAAGGTTGAGCTAGTCCTAACAGTGGATGTAGGTTGGCTAACTGAACCACTATATAAATTGTGTCCGTGTGCTTGTGGTGTTAGAGCTAATTTTTTATGTTGATTGCTTAATCACATTTGCTAACACACACACTTGATTTTTATGTCCGTTACACTTTATTAATCAATTAAGTAATATTTTAAAAGGACCAAGGATTTTAGATTGACCTATTCACACCCCCCCCCCCCCCCCTTTATTCTAGGGTCAATCATGTTCTAGCACCAAAGGAAGTGACTTTCAATTGGTATCAGAGCCTTGTGCTCACATCAAAGGATCTAACCAGCCGAGTTGATCAGTGCTAGAAAATCATCATGGATGCTTGAAAAATTGATTGTAGATATTTATTGTTTGTTTGCTCTTATTTGAAAACAAACTTACGTCCCTTGTTGAAGAAGATTGGACCTCTATCCAAGAGGAGTTTATTGAAAAATATTGTACATCTTTGGATAGTTCAATGGAAGGCTCCACCTCTCATAACAAATTGGAGAATCAAAAGAGAGGTGAAATTTTCAAATGTTTCATTGCCTCCATTGGTGACATTCAAGAGGGATCCTCAAGTGAAGATGAGGATATTAAAAAGAATCTTGATGAGGATGATGACCTTCAAGAATCTTACAAAGTACTGTATTTAGAAAATGAGAAGTTGGCTAAGAAGGCAGACATGTTTAAATCTGAAAAATTAAACGTTACAAACCGACTGGAAGTCTTGAGGAAAGACTATGACTCTCTCACTTTAGAGCTGAAATCTTCAAATGAAAAAGTTTTGAAAATCAAAGAAATTAAAGTATACCTTCAAGCATAGTAACAAATACCGTTCTCGGGATAATAACGGCAACTTTTAATAACGGGATATTTTCAATTTCTCGGGTTTTTAATGGGAATTTAACGGGAAAATCTCGCGGAAAATATAAATATTTAAAAAATAATAAAAATAAATATAATAAATAATTAATTCTCATCTTACACTTTTTGAGTAAAAAAAAATAGCATATAAATCTATAAGAACATAGGCAATTTACTCAATTCCCATTGATCAAAGAAGCAATGGTTATTCCCATTGCATTTCTCGGACACAGCTTCAAGGGTTTAATATTTGATGTTAATGTAGTATATTCCATCAGATCATTGACCAAGATCACCAAATCAAGCTCCCATATGCAAGGAACCATAAGTCTTAACAAGTTGAACATGTGCCAAGTTTCTAGACTTTTCATCATTTCATTGTCTAGTGTTCTAGAACAGGTTTGTCATTGAATTCTTCATCATCAAACAAATATTTATGAATAGTGCATAAAGAAAATTTATTTTCCTTCTTGAAGTCTGTAGCATTTATGTTGTCTTTTGCGATATAGATTATGGAGTGCATAACCATTGGCAAGGTTTGGTTCATGGCTTGCAATGTGCAAGTATAGAATGGCTTGGTAATCACTGACCTATCCCCACCTGCCACCCTAACCAAACCCAAACCACACAAAAAAATAAAAAAGAAAAAAAAAAGAGAAAGAAAATAGAGGGATTCCACATTTGAGAAGTCTGTATTGCACTACAGGTTTCCACATTGAGAAGTCTAAGTTACACTTCTTCTGTACTTGCACATGTAAGGGTTGCTTGGGTATAAGAATTTCAGTGGAAATATACCTTATTCAGGGAATTTTAAGAAGTGATTTTCTGGTGGCTATTTGAAAAACTCTCCTTTTTCGAGTTTTCCTTTTAAACACTATGCTAGGATTGGGTTACCTGTGCAATCGAGAGAAAGAGCCGCCGCCGGGAAGAGAGAAAGAGCAGCCGCCTGCAAGAGAGAGAGTAGTGGCAGGCGATAGGGGAGAGAGCAGGCGACAGGGGAGAGAGTAGCCGCCGGCAAGAGAGAGAGCAGGCGACAGGCAAGAGAGCAGCCGCTGGCGAGAGAGAAAGAGCACGAGAACAGCCGCCAGTGGGAGAGAAGATGGAGACCGTGAGAGAGCAAAGGAACTTCGGAATAGGAATCGGAAGAAGAGGAAGCAGAGGATTTTCGGAAATCGGAATCGGAAAAAGAGGAAGCACCGAAGAGCAGAGGATTTTTGGGATTTTCGGAATCAGTCTGAAACCCTAGAAAAGAGGGATTTTTAAGTTTCATGTAATCGTACGGGAGTGGTGGCTGCCGCGTGCGGGACTGTGGGTGGGCGGGTGCTTCGACAGTGGGTTTTCGATTTTCAAACGGGATTTAAACTAAATGTTTTTAAAGCGTTTTTTTCGCATTTTTATCGTTTCTCGCGTTATTAACACGTTTTTATCGTTAAATTCCAGATAATAATGGCAGCGGCGTTAAAACGTGATTTTAACGCGAGAACAGTATTTTTCCGGTATTATTGCAGTATAAATGAAAATACTGCTAGTATTTGTTACACTGCCTTCAAGAATCATTAAAAAGACAAATGGATGACATCAAGATGCTGAATAATGTCAAAGAAGATCTTGAAGATCATGTGCTGAAACTGACTCTAGAGTTACAAGACTTAAGAAACCATAAAGAGAAGTTTGAAAATAAATTTACCCAAGGTGAAGAAAAATTGGAAAAACTCTTAAAAATGGGTAAAAGGTTTGGTGACGGGTCGGGTCTTGGTTCCTCATTGGAAACCAATGGAACTATTGGCCAAAGGGTGTATCTTAAGGGAGATGTGCCTAAAACCCGCAAGGGTAAGTGTTTTTATTGCTATAAGGTTGGACATTACAAAATGGTATGCAACCTTAGAAAAAGGCACATGGAGGATAAAGCCCAAAACCAAGCCCCAAATCTTAATGTTGAAAAAGACACCCACAAAATCCTAAAGTAAAGCCTAAAAGATACCCACCAAGGCCTAATAGTAGGATACTCCCAATGAAGGTGAACCCAAAACAGGACTCCTTGTTAAGACAACTCGACCAAATCTTGAAGGAGTTGAGATATCCAATACTTGGACCTCCAAGGTATGCCCAAAGGAATGTGTATAAGAGACCAAACTCAACCATTTGGGGTCCTAGGAGATAGATCACCATCTAATCATGTGTTGCTATGGTGTTAGACTCAACTTCATATCTTAAAACCTTAGCACATTGAACTCTAGTGACATGAGAATCCATATAAGCCTAGTGACATGAAAGAGAGATTTTGGGAACTACAAGCTTAGACTGTGTATTTCCTGGCTATTGTACTAGTCTTTCTTGTAAATCATACATACCATGGAAATATGGTTTCCAAGTACAAAATTTCAATTTCAATTTGTTAAACATGGTTGGTTGTTTACATGCTTGAATGGGCATATGCCCTGGTAGCTTGTTCTTGCATAGAGTTGATCAAAGTGTGTTTAACTTGGTATATGAACTTCAATTTGATCAATTGCAAGAAGCTTTTGTGATATATGTTGTTAGTGCCTCAGCTTCGCCAAGTCCCTATGTGTGTCAATTCCATGACTCGGGAAGAAACACTTGTTAGAAGCTTGAGAACCTAAGGTGATCAAGAATAAAGATCATACTCCACCTAATTAAAGCTCATCACTATGGCAATCACAAAACATGTATTATGGCCATAGATGACCTTAGGTAGTACCCACACCTTAGAGAGGACCATCCATAGGTCTAGTTGAACAAATGGTTAAATCATAAAAAGCCTAAAGAGGATGCTTGACAGTGAATTGGAACCCAACATGGAAATATTTATTTGGTTCCACTGTCAGCAAGACTAGTCGTTCTCACCGACCCCTCGGTGGAGACAGGATCGATCTATCGTGGTCAAGGACTGGTCGCCCATATTAATGTAGGTTCTGGATCATTGAACTGTCATTTTGGGTATGCCTCTGATCGAGAGTCTCATATGCACCAACCCCTCGGTGATAAGCTGAACGACCCATTGTGGTCAAGGACTCCTCGATCAAGATCTGTGAGTTCTAGAACTTTGAACTCAAGTGGTCTCTCAAAGAAACAGACTTATCGGCGGTTCAAGACCGATCGAGAGTACTAGGACCGACCACTCCGTAAAGGGCAACAAGTCGTTCTGGGTGACATATTTTTAGACTTGAAACTACTGTCAGCATGGTGTTGCCCCAGATCGAGCCTCTCGTATGGCCCGACCTCTCGGTGCCATAAATGTCGACCCATCGGTGATAATGACATGTTGACTAGGAGTGCACTTAATGCACAACGGTCGGGTTTGTAACGGTAACATTTCTAGTTATCGACCCCTCGGTACAATCCATTTGTCGGTACATTACCGTTACTGCTACTGGTTGCCTTATCTATAAAAATCAATCTTTATGCAACCAGTTGACATCCTTCGGCAAGATCAATTGGACCCTCATCTTTATCAGTGAGATTAAAAAAGGGCCAAGAGAAGGATCACTCTCTCTCTCTCTCTCATGCTTACACTTGGGGAATCAAATACAACCAATCATATGGATTGATTTTGTGAAGAGAGACAGAGGGGGAAAGAAAAATCATAAACAACCAATCTATTGATTGAGTTTGAAAGTGAGAAGCAGAGAAGAATGAAAGGATCATTAAACTAGGAAAGCTTGGTAAAACCAGTTTCCTTGATGCACTGGATTGTGATTGCTTTACGACGGCTAGAAGGAGAAGCGTTGGCACACATTGGGTAGGATTTTGAAGAAACACATATCAAGAGAAATAACTTCAAAGACAAGTGCGTGTTGGTTTTAATTTTATTTTAAAAAACTTTTTTCCAAAAGTGGATTAAGGGAGATTTGCTCCGGAACCACTATAAAAAACTCTGGAACGTCGTCTCCAGCACAGTGGCGAGTGGAATTCCTATTTAAATGGATATGTGGAATTCCTATTCTACAGTGGTGGGTGAAATTCTCAATCGATTGAGTAAGGTGGAATTCCTACTCTAATTGTGAGGGTGTAAGTCCCAACTTAGTGGATTTTGGGGATAGTTCAAGGTTGAGCGAGTCCTAACAGTGGATGTAGGTTGGCTAAACCGAACCACTTTAAATTAGTTTTATGATGTTTGATCTTTGTATGTTTGTATTTATCATTTAAGTACTCTTCTCAACACACATCACTTTGCATGTTGATTATCTTATTTTATACATTGAGCACAAGCATCGATAATCAAGTAATATGTAAAGGATCATAATCTTAGTGTGAATGTTTAAAGAATCTATAAACAATCTATGACACTAAACAAATCTCTTGATTAATGTTCCGCTGCACCTAAAACAATCAAGAAATTTGTAAACACCATGGAAACTGGGATTGACCTATTCATCCCCCGTCTAGGGTCAATCATGTTGTTCTAGCTCCCAAGAAAAAAGGCTTTCATATGTAGTGCTTTGATTGTATATAACTATTTTAAAATAGAAATTCATCAAGATGCATAAATCGGGTATGACTACTCAGTCACTTGTACCTTTTGGTAAAGTCGACATGTCGATGAATAGACTAGTCGGTGTAACTGACATATTGACACTATGCAAAATCGAGCGCTGTTGAAAATGACAAAAATTGTCGAAAGGTTCGACCTGTCGAGGAGAGACGACATGTCGGTAGAACGAAAAGCTTAAGTTAAAAAGACCAATTCTATGAAAGCAACAATAAATTTGAATTCGTCGTTCTCCCTCCTACGAAAGCCTTGGCGATTTCTTTTTTGGCTTCCATGACCTAGACCCGTCATTGCAACCTCTCGGACTGATTTCTCACTAGAAAGACTTGGGGTTTTTGTTCCTCTCACCTTAAGAAACGAAGTTGTCACGGATATTGTGATTTTTCATATTCGGAATATTCAAAAGCCAATGGACATGGGAATGTCTATGCTTAGAGTTTGGGAAATCAAACTCAAGAAGATTGGGGGAGAAAATCTTCTCAACACTGTTAGCTTGGATAAACTTGGTAATAAGCTTAAGTTATGGGTAGTGTTGGTGTCTAGGAAATCATGATATATGGGGAGCATGAATACAAATCTAGTTTAGTCCATGAATGCATATTTATGTTTTGGACTAACCCCTCTAATGATTTTCTAGTGATGCTTGCTTATATGCTTAAACATGTAAACATAAATTGAAGCAAGCTAAACAAGAATATACGAAGATCGTAGTCTTCTTTTCCATTTGAATATTTACATGTAATTTATGTAATATATTGTATTCAAATGAGATGTAATAAGGGTGGGCTTGTAATTGGGGTAGCTTCTAGGTTTTGTCATGAAATTGACAAAGGGGAGATTGTTAGTTCCTCGGCTTGCCGAGTCCCTAAGTTTGTCAATTTCATGACTCGGGAAGAAGCATTTGCTAGAAGCTTGAAGACTCAAGGTGATCAGGATTGAAAATCATGCTCCATCGGATTAAAACTCATCGTTATAGCAATCACAAAACAGGTATTTGGCCATAGACGACTTTAGTTGGTACCCACACCTTAGAGATGACCATTTCTATGATTAGTTGAACAAATGGTAAAATTATAAAAATTGTAGAGAGGAAGCTTGACAATGAATTGGAAGCAAACTTGGAAATATGAATTAAGTTCACTGTCAGTCGACCAGTCGTTCTCACCGACCTCTCGATGGAGACAGGATCGACCTATCGTCGTCAAAGACTGGTCGACCAGATTGACAAAGCTTCTGGATCATAGAATTGTCTTTCTAGGTATGCCTCTGATCGAGAGTCTCGTATGCAGTGACCCCTCAGTGATGAATTGAACGACCCATCGTGGTCGAAAAACTCGTCGTTGATAACCAATGAGTTCTGGAACTTAGAACTCAAGTGGACTCTCGAGAAAACAAACATCTTGGTAATTTAAGACTGATCGAGACTACCAGGACCGACCCCTCGGTAATGGATGACAAGTCGTTTTGGACAGGACAAGTTCCGCGACATGAAACTCTGTCTGCATGGTATTGCTCAGATTAAGACCCTCGAATGGACAGACCTCTCGGTGCCATAACTGTCGACCCATCAACAACACAACCTGTCGAACGGAAAGTAATTATACTGTTGGGAGTGCATTTAATATGCAACGGTTAGGTGGTTGAACGGTAACAAATATGAACACCGATCTGTCGGTGCTGGACAGTTTGAAAAGTTGTGTTACCTCCTCTATATATATGAGTATTGTGTGATCATTTCATTATCTTCCTTGAACTGAGAATTCACACACACTCAAAGGAACGATCAACTCTCTTGTGCCTACACCAAAGAATCATATACAACCAATTTATTGATTGAGTTAGTGAAAGAGAGAAAGAGAGGAGGAAATAAAAGATACAACTAGGATAGATATTGGTAGAATCAATTTCCTAGTGACCCTGAAATTGTGATTGCTCAAAGACGGCTATAAGGCGGAGCGCCGGTACACATTGGGTGGATATTTGAGAAGCACACATCTCCAAGAAAGATCTACAAGGCAAGTGCTTCTTGGTTTTAATTTTGTTTTAAAACCTTTGTCCTGAAAGTGGATTAAGGAGGCTTAGCTCCACAACAACTATAAAAAATCTAGAACGTCGTCTCTGGTACATGTGGTGGGTAGAATTCTCAGCCGATTGAGTAAGGTGGAATTCTTACTTTAATTGTGAGGGTGTAAGTCCCCACTTAGTGAATTTAGGGATAGCTCAAGGTTGAGCTAGTCCTAATAGTGGATGTAGGTTGGCTAACTGAACCACTATATATATATTTTGCCCATGTGCTTGTGGTGTTAGAGCTAATTCTTTGTGTTGATTGCTTAATCACATTTGCTAACACACACATACACACTTGATTGTTATATCCGCTGCACTTAATTAATCAATCAAGTAATATTTTAAAAAGACCAATGATTTTAGATTGACCTATTCACACCCCCCTCTCTCTTGGGTTAATCGTGTTCTAGCGCCAAAGGAAAGGATTTTCAAAATGAATATTTATGCGATTTTCCCATGTTTTTACAGATTTTTTATGAAAAACTTAAAGACTGGAGAAGGTGAGGAGATTCAACTTAACCTGTATAGTGGATATTGTGAAATTTGTAAGATCCTAGACTAGAAATGGGACCCATGATACTTTAAGATGGAAAAGACCAAGTGGGACCAAAAAAAAAAACTTGAC
Organism: Chimonanthus salicifolius; assembly: GCA_013350335.1. Taxonomy (NCBI): domain Eukaryota; kingdom Viridiplantae; phylum Streptophyta; class Magnoliopsida; order Laurales; family Calycanthaceae; genus Chimonanthus; species Chimonanthus salicifolius. The sequence continues at coordinate 20,606,509 of CM023534.1, forward strand.
ACCACTTCCATGTAAGGGATGATAATAGTTTTGACTGCCAGAACCGAAGCACAAAAATTTTTCAAGTAGCCGAGGCCTATTGGTCTAAAATGTAGTATGGGGCTCATTAGTGGTCTAGAGAATGATAGATGTGTTGTTTGGATAATTTTTTAGAATATCCAATGATAGTGCATGGTGTAGATACATGCTTGTGATTCATGCTATGGTTAGTGGTGCATGTAGTATGTGTTATATTAGTTAATGCATGTGATTCATGCATTGGTTATGTGAATAGGTGATATATGTGGCTTTGATCATGCATGAGGTTTGTGCTAGAATCAGTAGTGCATATGGTATGTGTTATAATATGCATGTGGTTAATACCATAGTATAGGTGCATGTGGTGGCTGTGATGTTTGATTATGCATAAAGTTATGTATGCATGTGATTATTCATGTGCTAACAAGTTTGTGCAGGTGATGAGATGAGAATATTCTAGGTTATTAAACCTGGATTGAAACCAATGGATGGTAAGTGGAACTCCATTGTTAAACCCTCGTGGTAAGGGTATATGGGGAAAAGATGTGTGAATGGTGATCTTATATTGTTTCCATGTTTATAGATAGTTGATAATTAATTTACATGTTAATGTATATGTACACATTTGTGTGTCCGGTCTAGCTCTTGCAAGATGCTGTATTATTTTTGTGTCAGGACTTATGCATTGAGGATGAGTGAGATTCCTCAACAAGGTTGAGTGGAATATCCTGGACCTATACAGTTGAGGTTGACTAGGATACCTCAATGAGGTTGTGTGGGATACTCTAGTGTATCATAAGTTCGTTGAAACATTTTAAATGGAATGAATATAACAAATGGTAAATATGGATTATTTGTTTTTCATTTTGTTAAACATGCATTGTGTTATTGATATTATAAATGCATGAGAAGAAGGTAGAGTGCATGGGTGAGTATACATGTGTGGATTTACATATGTATGTCTGAGTATACATGGGTGTGTTAGTAGAAAGGAAAGAACCAATGGTAAAGTATGCCATGAAGTTCTAAGTGTTTCCCTCGTATACTGCATTGTCAATTTGATATTTTGAAAATTTGGAGGGACTTGTTAATTTAAGTTCTCTTCACTGGTTAGGAGCTCACATCCCTTATTATGTAGGTCATATATTGGAAGAGGGAATGAAAAACCCCTCTGTGATGCTTAAGATTTGGACTCCAGTGCTGTTCGAGGGTAGGGTTTATACTTGTTTAGTTTTATGTTAAAACTATGTAAATATTGGATGATTATGCCACTTGTGGCATAAAGACCTTGTGTATAAGTCATATAAGTGTAATATGATCCTATAATGTGTAAATGATTGTATTATGGTGTATATTTTATATTTCGAGTATCAAAACCGAGGAGAAACCAAGTTTGCAAAACCAGCCGAAATAGTAGTTTTGTTATCAGGGCGCTGCATCGCCACTGGCGATGGTATCGACTTGAGAGAAACTAAGAAAATACAGAATTTTGTCCCTATGATGGATTGTCACCTGCGATAGGTCGTGAGCTATGCCTCGTGAGTGACGAGTGGATCGGCATGAGACCAAACTGTTTTTACAAATAGATCCTCTAGGGCGATGCATCACCACTGGCAATGGGTTACCCAGGTCTGAAATTGTTTGTGAAGGTTAGTGAAGGTTGAATTTTGGTTTGATGTGTGGATAACACTTGTTGTCTACATAAGCATGTGTGACATTTTCTATGGGCTTAGGTGAGATCGAAGCCCATGGACTTTTAATGATTGGCTTCGTTTTAAAAGAAAAAGCTTAGTCGTATTCTGGACCTACATCTAGGTTTGGGGTGTGGCACTAGTGGTGAAGATAACTCTTAAGCCTCATCTTCCTCTTCTCCCCCACCAAAGAAGGCCAAGAAACATTAAGCTCAAAGAAATCAAACACCTGCCCTTCCTCCTCCAACTGAACTAGAGGCAAATCCTTCCGCCTCTCTTATTCACTCAAAGGATCAATCTGAGGCACAAACTCATGGTCAGAATCAAGAGAAACTGGCTTTGAAGAGTCTCAATCCGTAGAAGGATCTATTCCTTCGGCTCCTGAAGATGGACTTATTCTTAAACCCATTCGACCATACGCCGATCTGTTGAACAAAAAACTATTATTCCCGACATTGAGAAGTATAAGGTTTTGTCTATCCTCCAGAAAATGGGATGGCTAAATTTTTTGGCCTGGGGCGATAAAGCCTATCCCCCTCTTTCCAAAGGAATGTTCTGTTCCATTAAGGATTATCCCATTGAGCATTCCTTCAGAATTGAATTCCAAAGTGGGGAAATAGTCACTATCACGCCTCAACTTGTTTCCAATCTTATGGGCATCCCCATGTACAACATTGGTGACATTAAGAAAGTCCGACCTACTACCACTGAAAAAAGACAAAAACAGTCTTTGATCCTCAGATCTCCTCCCTCCGTACAAACTTCTCCATCTTATTTTCACATATAATGTGTATCCTTGGTGTGGAAACAAATCTGATCTCACTGGGTATATGGTCAACATTATGTATTGGGTTGCCATGGGCCAAAAAATCTGTCTCCCAATAATGATATGTGCCCACATTGTCTCCTACTAGAAATCCATTAGGCGAGGAGCACCTCTTTTTTGTCATCTTATGTATGTTCTTGCCAGACATTTAGGAATCCAACCTCCTGAGGTGAAACTCCAAAAGGTATTAGGTCTTTTAGCACCTTCTTTATTAAGCAATGTCTTCGTCTACTCAAAGATGTTCCCTCTATTTCTGTTGCTGCTAAAGAGTTTCCTACTCCTAAATCAGATCCAGAAGAGCCTCCTCCTATAACACCAGACCATGTCAGTGATGGTAGGGTCATAGAGGATCGCCTTAAGGCTATGTAGAGAAATCAAGGAGAGAGATTTGCTGTAATCGATGCTCGCTTAGAACGCCTTCACCAGGAGCACAGCGAATTATCTGAGTTTGTGAAGAAATAAGTCAAGGGTCTCATTTCCTTTCTTCGCAACATCTCATCCTCCTGCAAGAGTAGTGATGCAGCTCTCCCACCTTCTCTTCCAATTGACCCAGCCTAGATTAATTAGCTCTTTTTGTGTTTTGGTTTTGAATAAGCTTTGAGATTTTGGGTCTGTAATACACTAAAAAACGTTGGCACATATTATGCTTGAATGGTTATATGTTTTGGATGAGATGCATTTTTGAATTCTTGAATGGCATTTCTATGATTAATGATTCTGTGTCTTTATGGTCTATACTTGGAATATTATGATGCTAAATGTTGTATGTTTGGATGATGACTAAGTTTTGTTTTGAATGAAAGGTAAGTAGTATTAATCATTCCAGAACAAATGAAAACAAGCCCTAAAATAAGAACTAAAATAATGCATACCGGGCCAGGCAAGATAGAACTCAAAAGCTCCGTATACAGACCAAAAAAAAAAACATACAAAGCAACAGAAATAGCCTAGCAAAAGAAAACAGGCCAAACAAGCATGAAAGGACTAGCTAACATCATCAGAAGCATCAGTGGAGATGGTCAGCACCCCATAAGGAGAGGAGTTGATGCTAGAGAAAACTTCTTGGAACAATCGAAGATAAGACTTATGGAAAGTAGATATGTTCCTGGTCGAGCAATTTAGCTTGTTGAGGAGCATCATGGAGGCAACGTGAATAGTGGAAATGAGCCAAAAAAAAAAGAAGATTGATTCCAGGCTCTGTTGAGGTTGTGGTTGCTGCAGTGAAAATGAATGGAATACAATCCCATTTCCTCTAGACCCAGAATACACCGCTAAACGCCGATGGAGAATTCCACTAGATACAACGTATACATGAGTTTGTGTAGGCGATTACAAGAAGTGCTACCAGCATGGTCCAAGAAGACTGTCGTAATGAACCATTCATTGCCGAAAATGAGATAGTGGAGCAGAAGGCGATTGAACAGAGTCGGCAAAAGAGCTATGCTGATAAAAGGAGGAGGTTTCTAGAATTTCAAGTGGGAGACATGGTATTCTTAAAGGTCTCGCCACGAAAAGGGCACATGAGATTTGGGAAGAAGGGAAAACTGTCGCCAAGATATGTGGGACCGTTTTCAATTATAAGAAATATGGGGGATGTAGCCTATCAGTAAGCACTTCCCTCGCAATTGGCATCTTTACATGATGTATTCCATGTGTCGATGCTGAGGAAGTACAACCCCGATCCGTCTCATGTTTTGAATGTGCAAGACATAGATGTGCAAAGCGACACTACTTACATCGAGAAGCCAGTCCGAATAATAGAGAATGAGCAAAGGGTGTTGCGGAACCGAGCGATTCAGTTCGTCAAGGTGGTATGGGATAGACATGGTGTTGAGGAAGCCACTTGGGAACTGGAATCGGAAATGAGAACGGCTCACCCTGAGTTGTTTGTATGATTTGTTTTAAAATCCTACTTTGTTCGATTTTTGGGACGAAAATTTTAAAAAGAGGATTGTATTGTAATACCCTAGAAGTTTCAATATATTAATATTTACGGAATTGCCATTGTAATTTATTGATATGGATTTAAATGGGTAAGGTGTTGGGCCAATGGTCCAATAAAGACCCAATGGTTGGTAGTTATGTTTACAAGACAAATAAATGGATGAGATGTACTCAAACGGGTCAAGATTGGTAATTGGGTCAAATTTTGTTAAATGGGTCAAAATGGTCAAATTGGACCCAATGGGTCGAGGTGGATATGATTAATCAATTTGTGAGTTCAAAACTTAATTGGGTTAAGTTTACTTAATGTTTGAGTGGGATTGAGATAAATTAAATGATGGAGATGAGTTGAGTTGAATTTATGGGTCAAGTTGAATTAAATGAATGAGTTGGGTTTGGGTGAGTTGAATACATGAATTGGTTAGAATATTTATTCTAAGTGAGTGAGGTGTAGATAAAAGATGTTTTGATTGTTTTCAAATTCAAACATGTTCCAATGATTGGCTGCATGGGAGGTTTTACATGCATGTAACTCCTACCTACATGATGAATGAAATGGCGGTTACATAAGGTGAATCAAGGGGCTAGCCGTTGGGGCCTAGGAGAGTTTTATTTCAAGTGAAACTCTCACATGCAAAATGGTTAATGAGAGGAATGTATACAGCAAGATACTCATGGAAAGCTGTTGGTGGGGGTTTCATCTCAAGATGAAACCCCAAGAGAAGTTATAGTCAATATAGGTTACCCAAAGGTACACCACATGTTGGAACATGAAAAGGTTTCATTTCATGAGGAAACTCCCATTTGAATTGTTAATGAGAGAGGAGTTAAGGAGGGGGTTACACAAATACAGTCCAAAGGAGACGTTGGAAGCTTGGGGAGGTTTCATTTCATAGATGAAACCCCCAAGTAAGCATAAAGGGCATTGGTTAATATGGGAGTTACATGTGAGGTCAATTTCAGGCTGAAGTGCATTAGCCAAAGAGTTCTCATTTCACTCTCTCTATCTCTCTCTCTCTCTTTGCCGTCTTCTACATTCCAAGATCAAGAACAGCAGCTGGTTGCTCATTTCAATCAATTCTTGGGTGATCCTTTCATCAAGACAAAAATCAGCAAAAGAGTTTGGCACCAAGGTTTAAGATCAAATATCTATCTCTCTCTTCCTCTCAAATTCATATCACCTAGCTGAAGTGTTCCAAGGAGGTTGCAGCAAGGTTTGTCTCAGCCAAAAGAACAAGAAGAAAGAAGGAGAGGCTAGGGAAGTAAAGGACCAAGGAATGAGTCAAAGAACCGAAGGAGATGCGGTATTGGTAAGTGCACTATGAACCTTGTCAAATAAGTTGGTTAAGGGATGTGATCCGGCCATTGTGTGACCAAATCCATCAATGGTTTAGATTAGGTATTATGCTGTCTTTAAATAACAAAATATGGACCATAGTGTTCGGCCCCTTTGGATGGCCGAACCCCATGAGAAAACTTGGTGATTTTTATGGTGTTTGAAAGACAAAATCCATATTATGAAATGGAGGTTTTTAAAGGATTTTAAATGGAGATAAGCTTGCTGTTTTGGACCAGTTATGGGATGACTGAATGATCTGGTTTTCATGGTTTAAGTGTGGAGTCTCATATGTATATAATTGATGGAAGTATTGTGTTAAGAGAACCATAGGGTTTGGCCATGTGTATGGCCGAACCCCATGGACTGTTTTGATGGCATGATTGGGTAAAATCATATTGGAAATCTAAGATGTGTTTAATACTTTTGATTAAGGAATTATCTAGACTTAGTTATGGAGTTAATATTAAGTTTATCAACCATGATATTAGATGGAAGGTGGGGATACAAATCAGTTTGGTGAGGTTCGGCCATGTAGTATGGCCGAACCCCACTAATGATGATTGATGGATTGGGTGGTTAATGTTATGGATGTATGAAGGATTTAAAAGGACTAAAATAAGATGGTGAGGTTCGGCCATGTAGTATGGCCGAACCCCACTAAGATGGTTTTATTTTAAGTGATGGAAGTTAGAAAGGTTACGCATTGGTTAGACCAATGGCAAAACTGTAAATACAAGATCAATGACAAATGTGAATGGATTGATCAAAGTGGGGTCCAAAAATCAAGGGGTAAGGTTCGGCCATGTTGTATGGCCGAACCCTACCAAAGTATGTTTGAGGTGTGAGGTGGATTAAGTATGTTTAATGGTGTTTAACATAAAAGGTTAGTCTCAATGGCACAATTGTAATTATGGGTGAAATGATCAAATGACCAAAGGAATGGAAATATGAGCCAAAAATCCAAGTGGTAAGGTTCGGCCATGTTGTATGGCCGAACCCGTACTAAGGTTTATTTTAGAGGATTTGGTTATTTGGAGGCTATGGGTCAAATGAAAGAGAGCAAAGTCTTAAATGGGTGAGGTTCGGCCATGGGGTATGGCCGAACCCCACATAATGGATTTTTGGGACTTAGACTAGGTTGGAATCTTATGGTTAAAAGCTTGACTTGCTGTTATATACAGGGCCGGCCCTGAGATATCAGGGGCCCTAGGCGAGTTTTTAAGATGGGGCCCTTATCTACTCACAAAAAATAAAATCATACAATTTTTTTTTATAATGTGTGAAACTAAATAAAATATCATAATCAAATTTATAACAAAGTATTATTTAAAATTTATTTTTATTTTGAGATACAAAATTACTAATGAAATTACTATATTCAAGTTTTTTTAACATTTATTTTTCAATAGATAAGATAGCTAATCCATTCAATCTTTCGTATGACATTGTAGACGGAAGATAAGATTTTATTAGTTTTAACTTTAAAAAACTTATTTCTACACAGGCAACTGTAATTGGTATAATCAACATTATTATATAAACAATTCATGCATTTGAAAAACAACAATTCATTCTTTTTATGTAATTTGACAATTCATTCTTTTGATACTGCATCTTTTATCATATTCGAGTTTGACACTAATGCAAATTCTAATTTGAAACGAAGATATTATTATTATTTTAATTTTTCAATTTTTATGTATTTTTTTAAAAAATAAAAAATAAAAATTATCTTAATTATAATGATTTATACTTGTATATTACTTCTAATAAAATCTAAATTGATCAAATGAATAAAGGTATGTTTTTTCATCTCTTCAAATATTAAAAGCTTTAAATTATATTTAATTCAAAATTATCAACTCAATATAGATTTCTCTTTCTTTTTATTTAGATGACAGATATATTTTAAAAGATTCTTTATTAATTAAAATTATTTTATTATTATTATTATTATTATTATTATTAAACTCAATAAAATGAGGATTATAATAATAATTATTATGATTGTTACTATCATTATTTTAATTTTTTAAGAAACCTACGCTTTAAATAGATTAGAAAAATTATCAAATAGTCAAATGATTTCAAGTAGTATTAGTTCAAATTATTGTTATTTTTTATTATTATTATTAAATAACTTGATAAAAATAAAAAAATTATTAATAACACCGCCCGGATTTGATCCCAAGAGCTCAGATCGCACAAGGACAAGCCTGGACAACAATGAAATAATGCTTTAATTTATACATTATTAACTATTTAACATATAATAAAGAAGCTTATGGACTTGGAGGCCCTATTTATTTGGGGGCCCTAGGCGATCGCCTAGTTCGCCTATAGCGAGGGCCGGCCCTGGTTATATAAATAGGGCCATGGGATTTGCTTGAACAGCGTACAAGTTGTAAACAAGAGACGGTTCAAAAGAAGTGCCAAACTAAGTGATTATTGTGTAAGTTTCCTACCTTTATTGTAACCACATTTTTATTTGCTGTTTTATGTTGATTTCGATAAGTTATATGAATGTAAAGTTATGTTTCTAAATGGCATGTTTGCATAGACATTTCATGCATGGCATGGGATGATGGTGTTATAACCGGACGCCACACTCCGTCGAGGCGTCCGAAAGACCACTGTGGGGTACCTTGATGATGAGAATCCCATCAAGAGGAATCCGGAGGCCACTCAGTCGTGGCGTCCGAAAGACCACTGTGGGGTACCTTGACGATGAGAATCCCGTCAAGAGGAGGCTATGTAGAATGGTGATGGGTGGGACTCATTACATGTTCATTTCATACATAGCATGTTTTTATGGAATTTTGACTCACATGTATTATTATATTATTTGCATGTGTTATACTAACCTTATGGTAGCCCTATTCGGAAACACTACTGGGCTCGTTGATCTAACGTCCTATCTCTACCCTCAGTGGATGACACAAGAAAGACAAGGAATGAGGATCGAGAAGGGTACCAAGCAAAGGAGCTTGGGCGGTTTGAATGATTTCAATGGACTTTGAATGTACTATTTATGGACTTGTTATTTGAGTTATTTGGACAATGTAATTTGGTAATTAGATGTGTTGGCATGTAATAAGTAGATAAGTAGATGCTATGGTTTGATTTATTTTGGATGGTTTGATTGAACGATTAGTTAAGATTGTTTAGTAATTTTTGGAGTTTATGATTAAGTACTTTGCTGTCTAAGAATGATAATTGGAGAAGTCATAGGTTCCATTATAACCATCAGTTAGTTTAGGTTTAAGTATTTTCCGCAATTCTATTAGTACCATGTGTGAATCGATTCTTATGGACTTAGTCCATACGCACATGGGCTTGGCCAGTTAAGGGTCGGATTTTAGAAGTCCGAACTTAACTCGCGTCGTGACACTCCGCCCCGATCACTTTGTTGATTATTATATTTAAAAAAAAAAAATTAAACTCTGATAATTAGAGTGAAAAGGTAGGGGTGTTACAGTTGGTATCAGAGCGAAACGGGAAGTTGAATCTTCCGAAGTAATATTAAGACGGTTTCATGTCTCACTGACGGATAAGAATCCCAACTGACCGACTCTTCGGAGTCCGCTGACTGGGGCCCGGATTAATTTACTTCGTGGACTCAGACTGAACAATCAATCTGAGAACAACAAAGATAGCAAAAGTACAATCATTATAATGGATCTACGAAACATAGCAAAATAGGATATACTTCCCCAATATTTTTCCCCAATTGAGAAAAACAAACATAGGGAAATTAGAGATTCTCCCCTCAAAAACAAATAGAAAACCAAGTTTGTTTATTTGGAAATCTCCCCAAAATAGTGAAAAAGCACAAACTTTATGAACAAGGGGGTGGCCGATCACATCATGAGGAAGAGTCACGCCACTCAGAAGAATCACATCATTCCCGGCAAGAAAGGAGGGAGAGTGAGCAATTATCTCAACAGGAGGAAGGGGGGAACAACAGCGGTATGCATATACCACATGTGCCGCCTGAACTTCAGGGCTTAGTTCAAGCAGTGGTAACCTCTGTACTCCAGCAACATATGAATGGGAGTGAAAGTTCCAAGGATGCCAGTGACCGGAGTATGGCTCGAGAATTCCACCAACAGCGTCCTCCATACTTCAAAGGGAAGGAAGGGGCTATCGGAGCTGAGCACTGGCTGAAGAAGATCACTCAGATCTTAAATTTACTTAAGATCTCGAGTCATGCTGACAGGATTCTACTGGCTACTTAACAACTGATAGAAGATGCCGGTAAATGGTGGGAGGTGGTGGAGAAGCAGAGGGAACTCATACCAGTTAGAGAGAGGATGGCCATGACATGGGATGAGTTTTCAGCGACCTTTCTGGAACACTACTTTCTGGAGGAGGAGAAGGAGCGACAGACGCAAGCCTTTTTGTCCTTGGTACAGGGTTCTATGACGATGGCAGAGTACCACCGGGAATTCCTCAGCCTATCCTGCTATGCATTTTACATGGTGGACACTGAGCACCGCAGGGCAAGGAAATTTGAGAGGGGTCTACGGCCAAACATCAGGGCCAAAGTGACCATATTCAAGTGCACCACATTGGCTAAGGTGGTCAGCAAGGCCACTTTAGCAGAACAAGAGTTAAATGAAATGGTGCAGTATAACAACCGCCGAGCTCCAAGTGGGAGGGTGGGTTTCAGCCCAACAAGAGATTCCAACCAAACTTTAGCAGACCCTCACCATCTACAGGGTCCACTAGGGGCTTTCGCCCCAACCAGCCCTCCCCATCTGCATCAGTTACTCAGTCTTTCAGAGGAGTGAACAACTGTTTCCACTGTGACCAACCGGGTCACTTTAAGAGAGATTGCCCAAAGCTCAACAAGCTCTCTTATTCCAGAGGATCTTTCCGTCCACCAGTTAGACCAATGAACTCCCGTGCATAGTTGGTTTCATTTTCGCATTTTAAAATGATAAAATGCATTTGGCTATGTTTACTTATTGTAAAAAAGGAAGAATATAAGTCCATGTTGTACCCTTTGTCAATTTATGACAAAAAGTGGGAGTAAAATGGTAGAATGGAGAGCTGAGGGGGAGATTTATCCTTCCACCTAACTTGTTATGTTGTGTACAGGAAAATGTTTTTGTAGGCATAACTTGAGGGGGAGCAAAGTTGAAGAAAACTTAAGCATGGAATTAATGGAAGAATTAAGTATTAGAATTCACTTGAATGAATGTGTTGTAATTGGTGTATTATTCATTTCAAATGAGTTGTAATGTAATATGCTCAATAGAGTCGGTATTCATTAGCTTCTAGGTTTTGTCATGAAATTGAGAAAGGGGGAGATTCTAATGCCCCGGTTTGGCCAAGTCGCCTTATTGTCAATTCCGTGACTGTGTTGAGACTTGCCTTGGAAGTATGAAGATGGTGAATCAAGAATGTTGAAGATCGAAAGCTCATTGAAGATATCACATCATGTGTTTGTCTACCACACAGGGAGAATGATCATAGAAGTCCCTAGGATGAACCTAACTCACTTACGAACCCTACCTTAGGCTCAAGAACAAAAATGGAAAATGGACCAAGCCTTAGAACACATTGCAAGAAACTGGTACTGTCAATGTCGAGCACCACGAGCTGAGACATGATCAAACATACTGCAAAATCATGTTGGTCTCAGGTCAAGGCCTTCGAGAGAGTTCGATACTCTTGAACTTGTTCTGTGCATTGTCAAGGCCCTCGAAAAGTCACGAGGCCCTCGACTTGGGATTCATTGGGAAAACTTTGTAAAAATGCACTACTCTCAGCAGAAGCCCCTCGAACTGGGTAGTGCATGGTCAAGGCCCTCGACTTGAGAATCTAGGAAAAACGACTGTCAAAACACATTGGTCCTAGCTCGAGGCCCTCGAAGGCGACCGTTGTCAAACTGTAATCATTGCCTTTTTCAAATGTCCAAGTTGACGTGATTAATTTGACACCTTTTAGGCCCTCGAGACACACTTCGTGGCCCTCGACCACGCCCTCGACCACTAGCCACTGGAACATGTTTTTCTCTATAAATACTTAGTGCTTTGGGCCAGAAAAGCTATCCAGAAACCCTAAGGCAATACGAGAGCTTCCTACACTCTCTATGCACTGAAACTATAGGAAAATCCTTAGATCATTTAAACAACCTTTTGATTGATATATTGAGAGAGAAACCTCTAGGATCCATAATCAAATCACATATCCTAGATCTTTTTCCTTGCTTGTGGTTGCACATACACTGGTGAACATCATCAACTGAAGATCCAAGCTGGAAGAACTAATCAAGCAGCACATCTTTTGACATCTATGAGCTACAAGGCAAGTGCTTCTTATTACATTTTTCATTTAACCATTGTAAGGTGGATTATTACTTTGTGTTTGAACCACCTTAAAAAATAGAGGGATAAAGATTAGACCAGGGAGGTCGAACCTTATAAAACTAGGATTGTAACGTTTAGGAGGGGTTCCCATACATAGTGGATTTGAGATAACCCTATGGTGGGTGAGTCCAGTGGTGCATGTAGATTTGTTAAAATCGAATAACTATATATCTTGTGTATATGTTGTTTGCTTTGATGGTTTGAATCACTTATTGTCTACACACATTTGATTATGTCCGTAGCACAATAAGTTGATGAAATAAAATTTGAAAACGCCATTAAAATTGGAAAGGTCCTATTCACAACCCCCTCCCTCCCTCCCTCCCAGATATTGTTCTAGCCCAGAACTTTCAATCTCCATTTCAAAAAATAAAAAATTCAAATTTAAATATTCTCTCTCTAATAATGTTTCCATTAAGATTATATTTTTACCTCTATACAGTGAAGGGATTAGAGGGTTTGGATTCAATCGAATATGATTATTTTATCTCAATCTCTAAGGTCAAGGTTTCACAACCACCATCAAATGCCATCACAACTATTCCTAATCATTTCAATCCCTCCCTGTCCACTGTTATGTTCATTATTGCACTGCCTTCGTAAAACTGTCACAACTAAAATTTCCCAAGCTAGAGACAATAAAAACAATCAAAACCATATCAAATGAATGTATTTGCAAATTGCTTGGAGGAATACATTAACAAAAATATAAAAATCAAACACAATAGAAATGACAAACCAATACAACATTATCATACAAGATTGCATTCAACTTTTTTTTTTTTAATTTGATGCTGTACTACTAATCAATGAATCTATAATTTTAATATTTTATAGGAGAAATAAAACTCAGTTGATCCATGAATAATGTTACTAAATGGAAGGAATTTAACGAATCAAGTCATCATGAAATCCATGAACTAAAGAAGATGAAAGAGATCCATCTATTTAGGATTTCGAGATGGAGGAGTATAAAATAATATATGAATAAATTAAAAAAGGCAAAAATGTTGTGAAGGTGCATCGAATTTGATTATGATTTGAGTAAAATAAAAACAATTTCCTTTCATTTTCATATTTTGGAGATGAATAGGAGACTCTTTTATCGTAAGTATTTTGGATAGTATATATATATGGCTAATTCCATCAGAGAATAGTGATGATAATAACAAATAAGAATAAATAACAGTCAAGAATAAATGTCTGTCCTCTTTACATTTCTTTAAATGTAATTGACATATAATTTTTAGAATAAAATACATTGTTTAGAAGTAGATAGTTAAATAAATAAATTTATTATTTTAAGACAAACGACTACTTAATTCAAAAATCACTGTTACGTTATTAATATAAATTCACATGCGAAACATCTGTCTACACAGTGCAAAGTAAATATAAAGGTTTTATTGAAGCAAGAACTAGCTCATACTTGAGAAGTGAAAACTGGAATATGGATTCCATATTTGATTGATCAAAATAATCGTAAATTCTTGTAATGCCCCGTCCTTTTTCACTCTACAAAATCAGAGTATATATATATATTTTTAATAATGAGAGAGAGCGGGAACGTCACGACGAGAGTTAAGTCTGAGTTTCCAAAACCCAACCCTTAACTGACCACCCCTACGGGTGCATAGACTAAATCCACAAAAACATTTCACACGTTTTTTTGAATACATTGCAAAATTATTTATATGAATAATATACTATTCATATACATGACATTATAAGGTAAGGAAATCTAGTCACCACATACTTAACTGAAACTTAAATATCATTAAATCATAGCAAAATAATTCTAACTTATTACAGTCCAAAACATCAGTCCTCCCAATATATCATAAACATCAAAACTAAATATATTAACTTCATTCATTCTAAGCTCCTACATTTAGCTCCCTTCATATCTCATGTCCGTTTCCTTGTCATTCCATGTTCCATCATCTATAGGGTAGAAGTAGGACATCAGTCAACATGCCCAGTAGGAATTCCAAGTAGAGTTATGTTACACATAGGATCAATATAAAAATCAAGAGAGACATTTTATCATATTTGTTAAACATATCATAAGTAGTAAATACAATACATGATATCCAAATCATAATCATGTTTACTTGTGCATCATGTCATGGGTGTCAATGTCAAGTGATCGTTTACCCAATTTCATACCCAATCACATCATATATAGATATTTTCCTTGATAAATCACCATATCAAAGTGTTCCCTTGGCCATTTACGTCCGCAGTGTTTTGTGACGGCACCACCAGGTCACTGTTATACCTCCCCACATATGTTAATCGGAATTACCGATGGAGTGTGGACTCCTCCCTCTGCGCAGGGTTTCTGGACTATATACCCAGGAGCTCTTTGGCCCAAATTACGCCGTACCCATTCATAGCGAATCTCGGATAAGGCCAACATATCAATAGTTCATATAGCTTCATACAAGCTAGTCTCAAGCCCAAATCATGTCCAGACCGCTCATAACTTGGCTTGCTGATCCCATGTATTCCCTCCCATGCCATGCATGAGATAATAAATGCAAGAATGCCATTTCATATCAAATTACATAATATTATTGAAATTCAGTTCATAAACATATATCATATATTAAATCAAAGTGAAACATCATATTTGGAAATAAAGACCACCATATTGTCTGAATAAGGTAAGAATCCTACCAACGTTCGATATATTGTCATTTTCTTGTTTTACAAACACAATGTTAACGATCACGTGAAAATGAATCGAACCGCTTTACCTTATCAAATTCCATCACATATATATCAATTTGATTATTCATTTAATTTTCATCACCCTTTACATCTTTCTGGGTAAACAGAAGTATCTGGAAAATTAACGAAAAATAAAACATTCAAATTCAGTCGACTGAATCACGCCCCGATATAGTCTTTGCTTTACCCGTAAACTTTCAGTCGACTGAATAATAATATTAGTCTGCTGAAACATAAATCAATACTGTACAAACTTGACCCGTAACCTTTCAGTCGACTGAATCATAGATTTAGTCGGCTGACTTTGGGTCAAATCCTCTGTGTTCTCAGTCAACACATTTTCAGTCGACAGCTGACTTTGGATCAGATCATCTGTGTGTTCGGCCAGTATACATTCAGTCGACTGAATCAAAGATTCAGTCAGCTGAATTATTAATGAACTGTTTACGTATTTGGTAAGTAATACCTTCAGTCGACTGAATTGTAGATTCAGTCGGGTGAAACACACTAGACCCCTTACTTGTTTGGTACGTCTATGTTCAGTCGACTGAATCAGAGATTTAATCAGCTGAAACACCCAGGTATCCCTTATGTTGTTTGGCCAGCATACTTTCAGTCGACTGAATCATAAGATTCAGTCGACTGACTTTTTGTCAGTCTTCTCTGTTTGCATTCATGGTTAGGCCCTTTGTCCATGAAATCCATTCCTTATCATTTTAAACATGTATTTGATCTTCCATACATCTCTTAATGAATTTACTCTATCCACTAGTCAAGGCTAGGGTCTTTTTCATAATCCATCCAACCTTTGCACCATTATAACATGGTTTTGGATTCATTCCTTTGGTTGTTTGTTTCAACCCATAATCATTCCTTAAATGCATTTCCAATTCCATGGCCTTAACACAATTTGGTCATCCATTCCAACTAATTATGGAACCCATAAGTTCGGCCACACACCATGGTCAAACCTATGGTTTATTTAGACTTATATAGGGCTGCAACTCGGGTCGTGCGGGTTGGGTTTCTTAAAACCCAACCCGGCTTGAGTTTTTTAAAACCCAACCCGGCTTGAGTTGATATATGGAACCCGACCCGATCCGACCCGAATTCTAACCCGAATCAATCAGAATTCTGACCCGACCTGCATTCTGAACCCATTTTAGCCTAATTTTAGCCGAGTCGAGTCGGATGAGGTTAACTTGTAAAGTCCTCAACCCGGCCCGACCAGAATTTCATGCGGGTTTTTATCTTCTCAAGCCAACCCGACCCGCTGGCTCTAAATTCTTGACCCGACCTGCATGATTTCTCGGGTTGGGTCATACGGGTCAGGCCAAAACCCGACCCAAGTTGCAACCCTAGACTTATACCTATGTTGTTAAACCTCTAAACATACCTTCTTTCCCGTCTCCTTCTTTTCTTTTGGTTTGCCCTTTCCTTCCTTAATCCTTCTTCTTTCTTTGCTCCTTAATAGTTCTCCAAGTATAGAAGTGTGGGTGGAAGAGAGAGAGGAGTGGAGAGAAGAGAAAATCTCTTGTTCTCAATGGAAGAGTTGGCCAAGGGGTGTGAGCAGCCCCTTGGTTTGTGTCTCTTTGTATAACAGTGTTAGACTATTCAATCTCTCTCTTAATTATTTATCTAACCCATGTGTCCCTTTGTTTAACCAAGGAGACTCTTGGCTTAAAAAACCTCTTTGACTTCCAACGAGTCACCTTGAGATGGAGACTCCTCAACTTCTCAACTCAACTCAAGTAATAACTTAACTCAATTGAACTCACTCATAGTTGACCAAGTCAACCATGACATAGTCGACCATGCATGTGTTGTCACCACATGGCATTCAGGTCCCATCTTGGCCATGTCACTCGATGATGTGACACCTTGCATACTTGGCTCTCATGTATGTCACTTGACAATGCCACCTCACTCACATGCCACCTCACTTGATGAGGTGGATTTAATGTATTGAGTCTCAATTGGGTAGTTGACCCATTTACTTTGACCTCACCTAATTAGTTTAAAATTAAGTTTACTATGATCCATTGGGTCCCAATTGGTAATTGACCAATTTACTTAGACTTACCCAATTACTTTTAAAATCAAGCTCATCCATAATCTATCGGGTCTTGATTGGTAATTGACCCATGTACCTTCCCACCTAATGTCCATTTCAACAATTTAATCTCAAATTCATTTAATTCACAATTCAAACAGAATATTCCAATATATTCATAAGGAAAATATGGAGTGTTACAATTCTGGCTATAGAGAAAATGGAATAAAATGAGCAAAACCTGAAAATGAATGAACCAAAATCTTCTGAAGACTTTACCTTTGCGTGCCTAAGCCTCTCATCCAACAACCAAGAGGTTGAATTTTTTTTTTTTAAAAAAAAACAACTTAATGGCATAATAAAATGCTACTCAACCTTACCCCTGCAGGGTTAGTTAGCATGTGGGTTAGTTCGACTGGTAATCTCCCGCCTTAGAAAGAGGGAGGTGTCAGGTTCGAACTCCTGCAGACTTATCTTGGTGTGCCTCATGGGGTCAGAGGTACCACCCGTGGGATTTTAGCAGGATTGTGTCTGCAATTTCCCACACATAAATCTAAAAAAAAATGCTACTCAACTACCAAAATTCAATGTGAATTACAGTGCATGAAATTCATGTCAGATGTGCAGCCATCATTCTAAAATCTACCACATATCAGAACATTCTGCACCTTCCAAGTACTTGGATTTTTTCTCGTATACATTCTGTATCCTGTATTTTCTTCAATGGATCTAAGAATAACCCACTATCATTCACCTTGCTTTAAAAGAGAATGGGTTTTGAAATGAAACTTGGGTGAGAATAGGGTTTCAAATTGCTCCGTTGCAACCCTCATCTCAGATTTGACTCGATGTCCAATTCAAAATTGAGAGAGAGAGGTGCAGAAATGCTATTTGCATTAGATTTGACACTAATGATACCAGTGTCAGAATGGCGTTAGACGATGGTGAAGATAGATGAAACCTAAGAGAGAAGGGAGAAAATAAGGTTTGGTTCAGTCCTGTGCAGGCAGTGGATCTGTATTGATTTTTCATGGAAACTCAACTAATGGAGATTAAAGGGACAAAACACATTAGATGACATGATTTTTTCACCACGTGTTACGTCGTGGTATTATGCAAACAAGTCATACGGGAACATTCCACCAATATTCCCAAACAGGCAAACAATGAGCTGTAGATGCCATTTCTTTTCAATTTTTCTTATTCACAAGAGGTGAAATTTCTAATGAGGAAATAAAATATAACACACTGCATGGGACGAAGTCCAGCAGAACCCCAAGAATAAAAGCCAAATAAAGCAACAAGGCTGCACCTTCAATTCTAGCGAGCAATGACAGTCCTGCTGGAGGAAGTACCATTTGATAAAGGAGCTCATCTTGTTACAGGTTAACATAAGTGGTTCAGTGGTCATTTCTTTTCGCAGTTGCAAGTAATAGTGTACCACAGAGCTTCAGTGGGCAAATCACATCACAGTACAAGTCGCTATGAAGAAGGGCTCGATACTATGGTCAACTGACATCCTTCATATGGAATCTTCTCTGTGTGGTTCTAATAGATAGCTATGCTCGCACACTCAACACCAAGGCTACAAGTGCTCATCATTGAAGTTGCCTGTCCCCCATCCAAGAAAGATCATTTCTTCAACTGGAAGGCCAGGTGTTTGGAAGGAAACAGAAGAAGATAAAATCCATCTATAAACAGCAAGTATGATGCCTTAAAACTACGTGAAGAGATCTGCAGGAGGAAACTAGTCTTTCAGTTGCAGAAAGTCCTTGATGTTGCCTAGAACACCAGTGTCATATGGGTTTTTAAATCTCACTTCAGGATAAAGTTGTCCTGAGAGAGAGAGCGAGAGAATTAGCCAGAGCGCACATGACATGAGCAGCTATCTCAGTATGCCAACATGAGAAATTTCAATCATAAATAGTATGCAACTTACCTGGTTCAGGCCGATCAACAATCTGAAACTCTGGGTATTTCTTCCAGTTTATCTGATTCCCATTGTTTGCAGCCACGTAAATGTCATGGACAGAATACAACCAAACAAGTTCAATGAAAACTACAGTTTGGATACTCACCCACTCATCAGTTTTGATGTTGAAACAGATACAATAAATATGCCATATCAGAAAAAGTACCTGCCAGACCACCCATTTCTTCAGATAATATAATGAAAGAAAACTATTTACAGATCATTGGTTTTTCTTTATGCCCTCCACTACTGTTGCAGAGAGAACACCATCAAGTTCAACAGAAAAGTGGCAGAGAGCACACGTTTAGCTTCTAAAAAAAATAAATTCCTTGAATACAAGTTGGAATGGTGGATAGCCCCAACCTCCATGGCTAGAACAAACAAAGAGAACAACTCCAATACACTCATCAAAACCATCACAAAAGACAAAAACAAAAATGCAATCTAAGACCCACCATAGGCTTAAACTAGACCAGCAATTCCAAACCATTTAACTCTAAAAGCACCTATTACCTATCTATTTGTTCATTTACACAAGTGCATAATTTCCGAAGGAAACCACAGCAGCAATAAAAAAAGAAAAGAAAAGGAATTCACATAGTTCACAGAAAATAATCAATTAGTTGAAATGTCAATTAAACCACAATCAAATATAAGATCAGGAAACATAAATCACTACAGCTATCAGCTTCTCTTTCATATTTTTATGTTTTCTTTCGTTCAAGCAGACAAACAAGATATTCAAATCACAAATCATAACCCAAATCCTATAACCTTATTTTTTTTTAAAAAAAAAAAAATCTAAAAGCTCAACTTTTTTTCTCACACCATCTTTATCAGTACTGTCCCTGAAGTCTTTAAAAATGTCTATCTAATAATTAATCATATAGTTTAGTCCACTCCCTGTGAGATGAAGGAATCTTGTAGAAACTCTAAAAGAGCATCTTATAACTTGAAAAGAGCTTCAGGAGTGGCTAAAATATTTTTCTAAACAAAAAGATAACCAAACATAAAATTATTCCATATTGCCAGAATCAATGACACAAGTCAAAGCAGATTTGAAGCCTACAATACTTTTGTCCACCTAAGTTATCAGTGTTTTGGTTAGTTTTATGGTTTCAACTTCCAACTCATTCAACCATCCCTTGAAAGTCCTAATCCATGTAAGAGATGGGATACATAAGTCTTAGTCATTTGCCATATGTTAGAGATTGCTAGAAAAAATAAAGATGATGATTAAATTGAAAACTACATACTCAAGCTCACCAGAGAGATGTCACCCATGAGAGAGAATTTTTGAACACCCATGATGAGCCCACCTGGACCCATTTGAAGACTAAACCCCTCTCTCACCCTACCCTATCCGGTGAATTGGATCTCAACCCAATTTAAACCCATTTTGAGTTGATCTCACCGTTGAATTGAAATCCATAGAAAACTGCCTCTATTTTTACAATTGATTTTTGGGCCCAAGAAAATCTTGAGTTTTGAAATCCAATAGACTTATTTTTTTATGAACAACATCATCCAAAAAATACCTTTCGAATAGACCTAGCCCACCCTTGGACCCCACCCAGGAGGGACCCATAGGTACACCTGTGCAATGTCGTGCATGCACAACTTCACATAGGTGAACTGCACTAGAAAGCAATATACTTAAAAATAATAATTTTTGCTCTTTTGAATGAAGAGAATGTTTAGCTTGTGTCTGTTGTGGGACCCACGACACAGTTGACCAGTGGAACCCATTTCTGGACAGAATTGTCCAGAATCACTTTATTTTGTAAAGTCAAATCAGTTAGTTGTCTGACTTATTATAATTGATTATTATTTTATTCTTTTCATTTTTAGCCACCACGATGGACTCCCTTTGTATTATAAATACAAGTAACCTTTGTCAATTTACACAATTCAATACAATTCAGAAAAGAATTCTTTTCCATATTCTGTCTTCTCCTTCGTTTCGTATTATTATTCAACATGGTATCAGAGAGAAAAGATGTCTCGAGCTTTTAGACTTTTTTTCTCTCCATTTTACTGCTCCTACCGGCGTTCCTGAATCGTCCCTTCTAAGTTGCTTCTCCTGCAGATTTTCACAGGTCTGAATATTTGTCAGACTTTCTGTGCCTCTATTGTCTCCCTCTTTTGCACTTTGCATTTTTCAGCCTTCGATCCGATGACCAGACAGTTTTCCGGGGACAGTCTCCCTGTCTTCATTATCTTTTTCTGGACACTTCATCTCTCCAATTGGATTTCACCTCTGCCTGCCTTTGGTGGGATCGATTTCAATTTTTCTCACCTACAACAGTTCTGCACCCCTGTAGCACCGTCAGTCTGAGTCTTTTGGTTCAATCGGATGACTCCAGTTCCTTTTGGTCTTCCACTGGTGTCGCCCCTGACTCTCGTTTATATCGCACCTAGAGGTCCCACCTTCCATCACTGGTGGCCCCCCATTTTGTGTTTTTCTTTCCAGGTTTCCTTTTGCCCAGAAAAACCCAGCTTTCTTGGTTTCTTCCTCGAGATCTACAAGTTTTCCGCCATGTGGTGGTTCACCACCAGAGTCGCCCTGGCCCACCTCCCTACGCCCCAGGCTGACCTAAGATTTTGGTCAACAGTGGGGCCCCTTTGACTATTTTTTCTGCACCGATGCCCACAATCCTAGTTTTTGGTTTCTTTCTGCTGGGTTTTACCTGTGTTCTACCTTTCATCCACCTTATTGCAATTGCCCCTGCCTGGTTTTTGGATTCCATCCAGTTGCTTTCCATTCCAACACTGGTGGGACCCACTTCAGGAGATTTTGTATTGATTTCAGTGGTTTTGCAGTGGACATTTTTTTTTTTTTTTCAGTTTTTGGGTAAGATCAACTACCCCTTTTTTTATTGGCTTGGTTTGGAATCAAGCCTGCTGGCATTGCCCCATCCTATCTTCTGCATCTCCAGCGTTTCCGCTTCCGCTCTTGCTTGGTGGGGCCTACATTGGTTGTGTTCCCTATTCTGCTTAGCTGCCTACCGATGTGCTGCCATCTTTTTGGCTCGTTCCACTGTTGTAATAGGATTCTATTATTTGTTTTGATCTATTTGGCACATGGATTCTTCTACTATTACTCCTCTCTTTGACACCAGAAGCTCACGGATGAAGGGTGTCCATTTTTGCACCTATTGCACGATGCACAATCATTATATTGATTCTTTCTACAAGCTTCATGGTCGACCAAAGCAAGCAATTCTCTTTGTTGCCCCTCTTGTTGTTCCTTCCTCTGACATAGCTACTAACAATGCCCCGGTGACTAGACATGACTTTCACTGATTACTGCAACGACTGGGAGCACCTTCAATCCTCCAAGGTTTCTACTGTTGTCTCCTCCCAATAAGGTATTGAACAATGAAGCACTTATTTCGAAACCCCTCGAGTATCCGTGTCGAGTACGTTTCCAACACGGATACGGCCAGATACGGCCCGGATACGTATCCAATTGATTAAATATTTTTTTTAAATATGGATACGCCCCGATACGTCACTCGGATATGCCCGGACACGCGTGACAAGCCAGACACGCTTGGGACACGGCTTTTTTTTTATTTCTATGCCCGGACACGCGTTTTTTCACCTTTTTTTTTTTAAAAAAAAAATGAGCTTTTGTTAAAAAGGGTCTGTAACCCTAATCCTAAGGAAGCCTGAAGAACTGAAGACAGAAGAAAGAACGAAAGAGAGGAAAGAACGAAGGAAGGAGACGATCAAGGAGGTACAGTTTCAATTTCTCCTTTCTCTCTCTCTCTCTTTTCTCTATTTTTCATTTTCTCCTTCAGCCATCGCCATAACCTCCTCTACCCATCCCTGCCCTTTCGCCATCCTCCAAGAGACGCCCTAAACCCTGTCGCCACCTCCCATATGCCCTCCCTGTGTTTCCGCGACCCCCAAAACCACTCCCAACTGCTACCGTTCTCTCTTTTGACCCACCCTCTGCTATCGTGATCACCTATAAACCCTCTTTACCCTTGCCACCACTTGTTTTAGACACCTTTTCAGCCAGACGGCTTGAGTTTCCCCTACCGTCTGTGCCCAGAAGGCTCTGTCCGAACCTGTAACAGGTTCGTCCATCTCCCATCTTCATCCCCTTTCCCTCTTCTATACCCTCTTCTTCTATTCGCCCAAACCCAAGTTCAGTCCTTCACCCACCATCTTCTTCTCTCCATTCATCCAACTTATCACACCACTTTACAGTCTTCCTCATCCCAAACCTGAACCCAACACCATACATACCCTGTTCACGCGAAACCCTTCTTACGGTCCCTTTTCCATCTTTTATTTATTTTATTCCCGTCAATCCACCGAGTTCATTGAGTTATCTTTCTTATATATAGTTTAATGTAGATGTGGATGATTTATTTAATCAGTTCTCTCTCTCTGAAAATTTTGCTTTAAGAAAATCCTCATTTTGAAGTTCTATCAAATTGGTTCTATTTTGTTGCATCTACTACATAAATTAGCCACATGAAACTAAAGTGTAGTATCAAACTATGAATCACGTAAAGTTAGACTAGTAGTTATTTTCAAAGTAAATTAGCCACATGTATGTCTGTTTCATCGTTAGATTGTTTGCAACCGAAGAAACTACCATTGAACTCAAATTGCCAAAAAGATAGGGAAAAACTTGAAGAGTGAGGCTTTGTCACTTTTATTTCATTTCAATTTCTTGGTACTTCAATATAAAAATTTAAAATAAAGGCATAACTTTTATATTAGATTTTTCTATTATTTAATGATCATCACTTCAACCTTTTAGGATATGTTTAAGTGCAATTTAAATCATAAAAATTATTTCTTAGGTCAAAATATTTTAAATATTTTTTAATTCGGTGTATCCTGCCGCACCCGCATCCTAGTTTTTCAAAATTTGCCGTATCCCCGTATCGAATACGTGTACCCGTATTGGTGCTTCTTAGGTATTGAATCACTCGCCCACCATGCCTCCATCCATTCTTGGATTATCAATTCTGGTGCCACTCATTATATGACTAGTATGTCTAATCTTTTCCCTTTCCTTTCTCCAGTTTCATATGGTAAGGTCAAATTAGCCAATGGGTCGTTTACTGATGTTACTAGTATAGGGAAAATCCTTGTTTCTTCTACTTTGACCATCTTTTCAGTTTTGCAAGTTCCCAGTCTATCACGCAATTTATTATTTGTTAGTGCCCTTACCAAATCATTGACTTGCTCAGTCACCCTCTTTCATTCTCATTGTGTCTTCTATGATCTGTCCACAAAGCGGATAAATGGTGGGGAAGTGAAGTTGGCAGTTTATACTTCTTGGATCCTCGTGCCACCGAATCCTCTGAAGCTTGTTCAACCTCCTCCTTGGACGATGTGTGGCTTGCCATTGTCGTGTAGGAAGATTATCGATTCTACTTTTAAGCAACTTGTTCCGTTTGTTGTTCTTTCCCTAAATTTGAGGGTGAACATTGCCAATATGGCAAAAATACTACTACCTTATTTTCTCTTAAACATTTTGATGTTTGGCAATCTCTATCTGTTTTCCGCACTAGTTTTCGTTATTTTGTCACATTTATTGATGATTTTTCTTGCACGACATGGATATATATGATGAAACATAAGTTGGTGGTCTTTGATCACTTTCTACCACTAGGTTCAAACCCAATTTCCTTTTAAAATCAAAATTTTGCATTGTTACCTTATTAACCACATGCCATCCCAAGTGTTACATTCCCTTATTGACATTGTTTCATTGCACAAACATGTCCCTGTTCTTCCATTGTATGTTTTGGCTATGTTTGTTTTGTTCATCATTTTTCTAATGACAAAATCTTTTCTTGGGTTGTGCGATATGTCTTTTGGGATTCTTCCTCCCATAAAGGGTACAAGTTCCTTAGCTCCTCACTAGGAGGACATATATATCCATAGATGTCACATTTTTTTTACAAAGTTCCTTACTTTGGTCCAAACAATTCAATTCCCCCCCCCCCCCCCCCCCCCCCTCGACTGTTCTTCCTTTTCTTCGTGCAGATATTGGTCTTTCTAACACATCCAACCCCACTCTGGTGTATCAACACAGGAAGCGTAAGCCTGCAACTGTCGCTGACCCCAGTCAACCATCTATCAGTGGCCTAGATCCAAGGTTGTCAAAATCGGTCGTGCGATTCGTATCGAGTCAGACGGTATTACGGTTCGAATCGGTGAAAAATCAGAAATAAAGAAAAAAATTACGGTTTATACACGACTCGCGAATCGTGCGAGACGACTCGCGAATCGTGCGAGACGACTCGCACGAATCGCAAAATCGTGCGATTCGCGGAAATGGGGTCTGTTTTTTTAAAAAAAAAAAAATCGAAATATTATAATATTTAAATGGTTTAGAAAAGACATTTCACCTACCTCTCCTGCATGCCTTTGGCTACACTACACGAAATCAGAAAACTCTCATTTTCGCTGGTTTGGTTCCCTCCTCTGCGCTCGCTGCTTCCTTCCCTCCTCTGCGCTCGTCGGGATCTCCAAGCTTTCGGAAATGAAAACTCCACTTCCTTCTTCCTTCGGCAACCCTTCGCAGGTGCAAGGTACTTCTTCTGCTTCTTCTTCTTCTTCTTTTACTTCTTATTCTTCCTCCTTTTTTCGTTTTTCTTTTCTTTTTCTTCCTTCTTCCTCTGATTTTCGTTTTTCTCTTCTTCTTCTTCCTCTGTTTTTCGTTCTTGCTTCTTCTTCTTTTCTTCTTTCTTCTCTTCTTCTTCTTCCTCTGTTCTTTTTTTTTTTTCCGCTGCTGCTACATGCTTCTTCTTCTTCTGCCTGGTTTCTTCTTCTTCTTTTCTTCTTTCTTCTCTTCTTCTTCTTCCTCTGTTCTTTTTTTTTTTCGCTGCTGCTACATGCTTCTTCTTCTTCTACCTGGTTTCTTCTTCTTCTCTTCGTCTTCTGCTTCTTCCGTTTTTGTTTCTTTCATCATTTTCTCTTCCTTTTCTCTCCCTTTTCTTTTTCTTCTTCCTCTTTTCTGTTTTTCGTTCTTTCTTTTTCTCTGTTTTATAGTTGCTGTTTTATATTTGTGTTTTATTATTGTTTTATAATTTCTGTTTTATATTTGTGTTTTATTATTGTTTTATAATTTCTGTTTTATATTTGTATTTTATTATTGTTTTATAATTGCTGTTTTATATTTGTGTTTTATTATTGTTTTATAATTGCTGTTTTATATTTGTGTTTATTATTGTTTTATAATTGCTGTTTTATATTTGTATTATATTAATGTTTTATATTTGTGTTTTATTATTGTTTTATAATTGCTGTTTTATATTTGTGCTTTATTATTTAGTATTTACATAATGTTATAAATATATTTTAATATCATATTAACATATTTTAATATCTTCTTCTCTTCCTCTTCTTTTTCTTCTTCCTCTTTTCTGTTTATAATTGCTGTTTTATATCTCTGTTTTTTTTTTATTTAGTATTTACATAATGTTGTAAATATATTAATATCATATTAACATATTTTTATGCCTTTTTTTTTTATGATATTGTTTTGGATGTGGCTTTACAAATTTGTAGAGACTAAAAACAGTTAAAATGGTCCGAGGTCAACGAAGTGGTGGCAATGACGGACAAGATGAAACATGGCAGTTTTGTACTAGGGTAGAATTGGGCAATGATTTGCATGTGCAATGCAATTTTTGTAAAAAAAAAATGTATGGTGGTATATATCGAATGAAAAATCATTTAGGAAAAACAAAGAAGGATGTATCGGTATGTGACAAATGTCCAGAATCGGTGACCCAAAAATGTCTTGAGTTGATGGGGCACAATGTGGACACAAAAAGGAGAAAAAGAGAGGCTCAAATGAAGGCTGGAAGACCTGAATTTTACTTTGATGATAAGGACACAACAAAAGGGAAAGGACCGATGGAAAACTTTGTGAATTTGGAGGATGACAAGAAGCAAACAACTCTTAATAGAGTTTGGAAAAAAGAAGATAGAACAAATGCTTGTCGTAATATTTGTCGGTTCTTCTATGCAAATGCCCTCCCCTTCAATTTGGTAAAGAGTCCATTTTTTGAACCCATGTG
The DNA here is from genome assembly GCA_013350335.1 of Chimonanthus salicifolius. Lineage (NCBI taxonomy): Eukaryota > Viridiplantae > Streptophyta > Magnoliopsida > Laurales > Calycanthaceae > Chimonanthus > Chimonanthus salicifolius. The sequence continues at coordinate 20,633,528 of CM023534.1, forward strand.
TGAATCAATTGGAAGCTTTGGAAAGGGTTTGAAACCCCCAACATATCATGAGATAAGAAATACTTATCTCAAAATCGAAGTTGAAAATGTAGAGAAAATGTTGGAAAATTATAGAAAGGAATGGGCAAAAAAAGGGTGCACAATTATGACGGATGGTTAGACTGATGGGAAGAATCGGTCTATTACTAATTTCCTTGTCAATAGTCCAATGGGGAGCGTATTTTTGAGAAGTGTTGACACCTCTTCAATTTCCAAGAATGCAGAGAACTTATCCAACCTCATAGATTCAGTCATAGAAGAGGTGGGCGAGGAAAATGTTGTGCAACTTGTCACTGATAATGCAGCACCATATGTAAGGGCCGGTGAAATTTTGATGGACAAAAGGAAACAATTATTTTGGGCTCCATGTGCAGCACATTGCATTGATCTTATGCTAGAAGACATAGGGAAGCGGAAGTTGGAGTCTTCTACTATTTCCGATGCAAAATCAATTGCAAAATTCATTTATGATCATGGTTTGGTTCTAAATTTAATGAGGCATTTCACGAAGAATCGTGAGTTAGTTAGGCCAGCAGTAACAAGATTTGCAACAAGCTATCTTACATTGAAGAGCATACTAAAATGCAAATCTGGCCTACGAAAAATGTTTAGCTCGGATGAATGGGATTTAATGCCTCTATCCAAGACTGAAGGGGGGAAAAAGGTGAATGATTTGATTTTTGATAGTAAGTTTTGGAATCGTGTTAAATTTTGCACTAAGGTTGGAATGCCTCTTGTAAAATTGCTTCGATTAGTTGATGGAGATGAAAAATCGGCAATGGGATATATATATATATATGAGGGCATCGAGCCAAGGAGAAGATTGCAAAGAGATTGAACAATGATGAAAAGAAATACGAGCCATACTGGGCCTTGATAGATGCTCGTTGGAATCAACAACTCCACCATCCTTTGCATGCAGCTGCTTATTATTTGAATCCTTCTTTCCACTACGATGAATCATTTAGCCCAGATGTTGAAATTAAAAGGGGGTTGTATCAATGCCTTGATAAGTTGGCTATAGACATGGATGAGAGGATTAAGATTGATGAACAATTGCATAATTTCAAAACTGGAAAAGGATTGTTTGGGGATAGGATGGCCATAGCAACAAGGAAGAGAAAACAACCAGGTATTTGATATTTAGTATTTAGTTATTTACTATTTACTCATTTATTATTTAAATTTGGAATTTGATTTTTTATCTCATATTTTATAGCCATTTGGTGGGATGATTATGGTGATGAAAATAAAGAATTGCAACGTGTTGCGATAAGGATTTTGAGTTTAACTTGCAGTGCAACTGGGTGTGAGAGGAACTGGAGTGTGTTTGACCAAGTATGTTTTATTTCTAGCTTTAATTAAATAAATACAAATTTTAACATTTGTTTAAGAAGTGGAGATAATAATCTTATATGTTTGATACTTTGATTGTTTTTTAGATTCATACGAAGAGGAGGAATAGGTTAGAGGCAAAAAGGATGAATGCCCTTTTATTTGTAAAGTACAATTTACAATTACAAGTGAGACAAACTTTAAGAGATTCAAAGAAAGATTATGATTCTATTTGCCTATCGGATGTGGAATCTGATGATGAATGGATAACTGAAAAAGAAGATCTAGTTCTTCCAGAAGACAATTCTTGGTTGCAAGCCGACGAGATGTTTAATGGGGAAACGAGTAAGCCTTTTAAACTCTTGAAGATATGTATATTATAGTTAGATTTTAGAATACAAAATTTATAAAGTATTTGATTTTTCTATTAACAGGGGTTTATTCAAGAAAACGAAAGAGAGTTGAAGGAGAGGAGAAAAGCGTTGAAGAAATTAGTGAGGGAGATGTGGAAGATGGAAGAGACAATTTATCTTCATCCTACTTAGATGTTTTAGATGATATTGATGACAATGATGATTGATGACAATGACATTCTTTAGAATATTAGATGTTTTGTATTTTGGAATGGAAAAACTTCACTTTTAATGCATTTAAAATCATTTTGAGTTGGTACATTTTGTCATATATTTATGTCTGTGTATATTTACTTATATATTATGAGAATTAAACAAAATGTTATAAATCTTACGATTCTACGATTTACGATTCACGATTCACGGTTCAGACCCCTAAACCGATTCACGTTACGATTCGTTTTTGACAACCTTGCCTAGATCTGTCAACCACTGACCCTGATCCTACCATTGCACTTTAAAAAGGTAAGCGTACTTGCATCGATCATCCACTTGATCGTTTTGTGTCCTAACATGCAGTTTCTCTTTCCTATCACAGTTTTCTTATAATCCTAGACAACATTAAGATTCCGACGAGGATTGACACTGGCCTTCGTGATCCCTCCTGGAAAGCCGCAATGGAAGAGGAATTAGTAGCCCTTGAGAAAAATAATACCTGGGAGATGGTTCCTCTACCTCTGGGAAAGATTCCAGTTAGGTGCAAATGGGTCTTTGCTTTGAAGCATAACCAGATGGATCCATTGCCAGATATAAGACACACTTAGTGTTGAATAATAAAATCAAAATAAGAAAATATGCAGAAGAAGAAGAGGAGATGGAGAAGAATTTTTCTCTTTTCTATATTGTATTCAGTGAGTATAAAACTGTAGCTTTATATATGTATAAATAACATATAAGAAAGCCAACCATGTTGACAGAAAAGGAAAAAATAATCTAAAATCTAATTACAAGCTATTAGACAACTAATCAAAGTTGACTCTGCAATATACATTGAACGTGGACAATTTATGTCCTGAAATGGGTCGGGACCCACAACACAAGAATGGTACCCGAATTGGATTGGGTCCCACAACACTCCCCATCAAGGTAGTTCGAAGATATCGAGTAATCCAAGCTTGCTAATAACTTAATCAAGTTGAGCTCAGGGAATGGACTTCGTGAAAATGTCAGCAAGTTGATCAGATGACTTCAGATGAGGAGTGACAAGCCGATCTTCAGAAATACGTTGGGGATGGAAGTGGCAATCAACCTCAATGTGCTTGGTCTTCTCATGAAAGACTGGATTGAAGGCAATGTTGAGGTCGCCTGATTGTCACAGAACATAATAAGGGAGTCAACAGGAGCGAATCCCAATTCTCTAAGAAACTGACGGATCCAAAGTAGTTCAACTGTAGTATTAGCCATGGCATGATACTCAGCTTCAACACTAGAGCGAGCAACAACATACTGCTTCTTTCTACGTTAGCAAACTAAATGGGAGCCCAAGAAGACGCAATAACCAGTGGTAAAGCGTCGGTCCTCAAGAGAGTCAGCCCAATCTGCGTCGGAATAACCACGGACATGTAGTGAAGTCTGCCGGGCAAAGAACAATCCTCGTCCTAAATGAGATTTAATGTAGCAGAGGATGCAGAAGACAGCATGAAGATGAGTATCCCGTGGAGCCGGAATGAATTGGCTGACCACACCAACAACATACAATAAATCAAGCCGGTTGAAAATGTAGGAGAATCCAAAAGAGTCCCATTTGAAGCAGAAAGCATGATGTTGGTATCTAGTAGAGTGTCAGATGGTTTGGAACCAAAGTACCCGATATCTTGGAAGAGGTCAAGAGCAAACTTGCGTTGAGATAAAGTAAGTCTCCAAGAGGAACGAGCAACCTCAATACCAAGAAAGTAACGCAAGAGCCCCAGATCTTTAATAGCAAATGCGAGGTGAAGATACACTTTGAATGTAGAAATGACGGTCGCATCATTACCAGTGAGAACAATATCATTCACATATACTACCAAAATCATGACCACATCTTGACGACGATAAATAAAGACCGAGTGATCTATCTAAAATAGTGTAATGGCCCACGTCAACAAAATGGTTATGGGAATAAAATGATATATGAATCGTACGATTTTACGATTTTCGATTCACGATTCACGTCCCTAGACTAATTTCAATACGATTCGAGTTTGATAACATTGGGTAAAATTGGAGAATGTCATACACTTAGAGCATTGGGAATATTTGTAAAATTTCATGCTCACAAGGTGCGTGATAATATGTTTGAGTGAATGTTACCTTGTGCACATTCTAATGCATAGTTGGGTAAGGTTATGGTTTGACCCTTTTATGCCTATGTGTGATTGATGTGAATATATTGTATCAGATACATATGTATATGTTTCCCAAGTTCCCTATGATTAGATTTTTATTATAATTGAGAATTCATAAATTTGTGATGTATTAAAGTATGATAGAATGTATGATAAATCAAGATTGCTCAAGATGTGTAATATAGGGCCTTCATAAGTTCCTATACTTGTGTATGGTTATGAGTAATGTATGTATCAAATGAATTCTCATGATTGTGATTGGAATTCTTAGAAGGGTAACTCATATGATAAGCATGATGGATGTGTTTTAATGCCATGTTTGGATTATGTGATGATGTGTACATCACAAGTGAGTACCTATGTTAATAATGGTTGTGATAGATCGACCTAACCACGTGTAGAACAAATTTCCACGATTTGAAGAGGAACTTGGTAAAGGGTTAGACTAAGTGATATAGGTGAGTTAAGGTCAAGTATCTTAGAACCCAAGCGAGTTAACTTGTGCTACAATAGGGATGGGCTAGCATGATTGAGAATGCATGGAATGCAATGTAAATGCTAAAAAAGCCTTGTTTGATTTCCCCAAAGTAAAAGTATGATCACTCTTCAATATCAACCCCCAAATGTGAAAATAATGAACTACGGTTGATCTGATCTATTATGTGGTAAGTAGGCAACTGAGAGTATTGTGCCTCAACTCGATCAAAAGATGCATTGTGTCATCCATTTATATTAAAGATGATGTAAGATGTTGAGCAAATGTGAAGGGTAGAAAGAGATTGGTGGGATATACCTTCCCTAATATAGACCCTAATGCTAGATGTTGGATCCCTCGAAGGCGGCCCGAAGAAGTTATGATGCCTTGGGAGTCCCTATATGATGAGACATATATGTTTGTTACTCAAGTAAAGCCTAGAGTGGCTAGAGAATTGTGAAAATTCTAAAGATGGACAGATGAGGACTTTGGCACTAAGATGTATGTGACTAGGTCACTCGATTATATTGAGACGTGGTATGGGTACATCCCTCACGTAATGATTATATTGAGATGTGGTATGGATGTGTCCCTCACGTGATATTGATGATTGAGACGTGGTATGGATGTGTCTCTCACGTGATATTGATGATTGAGACGTGGTATGGGTGCATCCCTCACGTGATATTGATTATATTGAGGCGTGGTATGGGTGCGTCCCTCACGTGATATTGATGATTGAGACGTGGTATGGGTATGTCTCACATGATATTAATAAGGTTATGCCTCTGTCCGTTGAAAAAGGAAACTGTCCAATCAGTAGATCATTGTGTCTCACCTTCGTATGGTTAAAAGGATGAGATAAGTATATAGATTCCATGAGTAAGGCCTAGAATAGCCATGAGACTATGGGAGCTTCGATATGAACATACGGAGACTGTCGCATTTAGATGTATATGTGACTTGATCACTTGATATTGAGACGTAGTATAGGTACGTCCCTCACGTGATTATGATAGTTGACTGACCATTCCAGAGAGGTATTCGGGACGGTGGGGTTGGCTACGGAGACTTGGTCCCGTAGGGTTGTCATTGAGGAGTAGGTCTCTCACATGCTACGCACTGGAGGGCACTCTCACGGCTATTTAGCACACTTGATGTGAGTTGATGCACAGAGCTAGATACTATTTTACCCCATGGGGTTGGTGCTAGCTTCGTTAGACGCGGTCCGACCGTCTTAGAGCTTGACTGAATCACCCATAAGGTAAAGGGATGCAGCGCGAGGTAGACTTGATCACGTCAGTCGTTGTCTCCCGCTTAGTAAGTCATGGGCCCTAAATCTTGCTAGGGGTCGTGGTATGTTTATGATATGATATGATGATTTGATATTGTTGCTACAGTCACGTAGTGGTTTATTCGATTGTTGTTCCTACGGATAGAAGATATCATGGTAGAGGATGTGCCCCTAAATTAGTTATGCACATGGACGGATTAACCCATGGAGAGATTATATTCATGGATGGTTTATACCCATGAATAAATTATACTCATTACTCACAGATAGAATATTACAAGGGATGGATGTGTATACTCATGGGTGATGGTTCCCATGGTGGTTTGGATTCATGCCCGGATGTTGGTCTTCTATTGGTCCCATGGTAGACGTATTGGCATTATGGTGGACATGTTAGTCTCATAGTAGACGTATTGATCTTATGTTAGACATATTGGTCTCATGGTGGACGTGATGGTTCTATGGATAAATATTATATTCCCATGGAGGGCTTTATGACCATGGATGAGTATTGTATACCGTGGATAGATATTCCTATGGAGGACATTGATTCTATAGAGGATTGGACCCATATTTAGAGTATTGTCCTCGAGGAGGGATGTATTTATGTTCGGATATAGGTCCCATGGTTGAGGTTTATCCCATGTGTGACATTGACCCCATGGTTGACAATGTTCCCATGGTTGGTATAGACCCGTGATAGATGAGATCTATTCCACTAATGAGACCCACGATTGGTTAATTAGAATGTCTTGATGTGACATCATGAATAGCACGAGATTAGTGCCATGAAATAAATGAATTGAGAACTACGTAGGATCTGATCTCCATTGGAGTACGTAGGCAGCTGATAATTCAGTTCAATCAAATCAAGAGTCCAATAAGTCCTAGAATCCGTAGGGATCTCGCAACACGTGTAGGTGTCATGTGTTTGGACTATGAGTTGTGCATACTTCGGACTATAAAAAAAAAAATTATTATTGTTTCTCACGTGTTCGTTGGGTCGGGGCGTGACACATAGAGATAAACCATAAGGCAATACAGCACTGCTGAACTTCTCAAACCAGGCCCTTAGAGAATGCTTGAGGCCAGACAGAGCCTTTTTGAGTTGACAAAGAAAATGAGAATCCCCCTGCTTGACGAACTCAGGAGGAGGGAGCAGATAGACTTCATCTTGTAAATCACCATGAAAGAAGACATTCTTCACATCCAACTAATGAAGCAGCCATGCATTGGTGGTGACAATGGAGATGAAAATTCGAATAGATGTAATCTTGGCCATAGGGGACAAAGTTTCTTGATAGTCCACCCCATAAGTTTGTGTGAATCCTTTAGCAACCAGACGAGCCTTATAACGAGCAATGGACTCATCTGGATTATGCTTCAAGGCAAATACCTATTTGCATCAAAGTGGAGTCTTTCCTAGAGGGAGAGGAACCATATCCCAAGTACGATTTGTTTCTAGTGCCTCTAATTCTTCATCTATGACTACCTTCCAGGAGGGGTCTCGAAGTGCAGTGTCAACCCTCCTGGGAATCTTAATATTGTCCAGAGTTATAAGGAAGCTAGAAGGAAAAACAACATGATAGGAAACAAATTAAGCAAGTGGATGGAGAGTACAAGTATGCTTACCTTTCCAAAGGGCTATAAGAAAGTCAGACTCAACAGTGCTGGGCGGATCTGAACCAGGGGTAGATGTGATAGTGGTGTCTGCTGGAGGTGGATTCTGGTGTTGCCGGCATCAATATATCAAAGTAGGCTTAGTAGTGCTAGCTGGAGTGGAGCGAGGTGGAGTAGTGTCTACGGGAAGGAGAGGTAAAATAGGAGAGAATGATGGACCAAATGGTGCAATAATATATGAGACTGTCTAAAAAAAAGTGACATCCATATACACATAGGTTTTGCCAGTTGTAGGATCAAAACACTTGTAGCCTTTGTGAAAGGGTGAGTAACCTAAAAAATGCAACTCACAGCACGAGGGAAACCAGAGAACTAGCTAACAAAGCAAGCACATCAAAAAATATGAAAGGCAAAAGATGAATATGTTTATGGAGAGAGAGAAATTGAATAGGCGATTTGTCTGACAACACACGGGATGGCATGTGGTTAATAAGGTAACAAGGGGTCAAGACTGCCTCAGGCCAGTCTGACTATGTTCTATGGTAAAGAGGAGAGATCAAGCAACCTCAAAAAGGTGTCTGTTTTTTCTTTCCGCTACACCATTTTGCTGTAGGGTAGATGGATAGGACAATTGTGATCCAACACCATGCTCTTGCAAAAAAGTAAGAAAGCAAAAAATCCATGTCATTCGTGAAAAATCATCAATAAACGACATAAAATATCGAAACCAATGCGAGACAGAGTGTTGTATTGTCAAACATCAAAATGAATAGTAGAAAATAAGGATGCATGTTTATTCATAAATGAAGGAAAACAAGTTCTAATATGTTCGTCATATTAGCAAGGTTCACACTCAAAATGCTGAAATGATAAAGAAAGAAAAAGCATCTGTTAAACAGAATCACAGGGATGGCCAAGCCAACAATGCCACAGCCACACATTAGACGAGGATGAGGTCGAGCAGGCTTTAGAAGCAGCAGCTGGATGATAAAAAAGATATAAGCCTCCAACTTCACGTCCACCACCAATCACCTGCCTCGTGGTCAGATCCTAAAAGGCACATTGAGGGGGAAAAAAGGTGGCTAGACAATTAAACTATTTAGTGAGCGCACTAACAGAGAATAAATTACGAGATAAATGAGGGACATGTAACACAGATGGAAGGTACATGGTAGAAGAAAAAGGAATGGTCCCTTTACCAGTAATGGTAGTAGAGGAACCATTAGCTAATCGAACATTACCATATGAAACATGAGAAATGAACGAGAAAAGAGTGGACATACCAGCCATGTGACAAGTGGCCCCGGAATCAATGATCCAAGAGTGAGAGGAGGTATGATTGGCAATTGGCCCAGTACCCAAAGTAGAGGAGACAACATTGGATACCTTGGGGTGTTGAAGACGATCCAGTCGTTGTAACATGTTAAAAGTCCTGAGGAGTCACGGGAGCACCATCACTAACCACATCAGAGGAGGAAGTGATAGGTGTGGCAGCAGAGACATTTGCTTGCTTCGGACGCCCATGCAGTTTGTAGCATGAATCCACATAATGGTTTATCATCTTACAATAAGTGCAGAACCGAGACCCCTTATTCTGGGGACCTTTGCTAGTAGGACCAGGAGCCCCCCGTGCTGGAGAAAGCATGGGAGGATGAGAGGTCACTAAGGCAGAGCGTTCAACAAGCACAGAAGTCATGACTAAGAGGCGCCGATCATCGTGGAGTAAGGCAGAGTAGACCTCTTCCAGAGAAGGAAGTGGGCGATGTCTCACAGCTGGGCACGAATAGGTTCAAACTCCTAGTTGAGTCCAACCAATAACTCAAAACCCGTTGGCGAGTATGGAGTTGTGGATAGAGAATTGCATCATCAGGTAATGCAAACCTAACAACTTCAAGTTGATCCAACTCAAGTCAACATCCTCATCTTGGAATAGTACTGAATTAGCGAGAGCTTTCCCTGTCGGAGGTGAGAGGCAGTCGGATATAACTCAGAGGCGGGCAGAATTATCACCATCTGAATATAAAGCCTTAATGGTGTCCCATACAACTTTGGCTGTGAGAAGTGTATATACGGTCCCACGAACATGATCCCCCATGGATTGAAGGAGCCAAGATTGCACCAAGGAATTGTTGGCTTTCCATGTGCGAAAATAGGAGTCCGTCTTGGCTAGTTTGGGGGTAGTGCCATCAATATAATCAGACAACTGTTTGGCGTTAAGAAACATTTTCGCTGAATGAGACCATTGGAAATAATTTGTCTCATTCAATAAGACGGTGGTGATCTACCCAATATGCCAAGTGCCGGAGGAAGCCATACCAGGGAACGAAGCAACGGAAGAAGATTCCCTAAAGGATATCTTTGGTGGTTCTGCAAAGGAGTCCATAATCCCAAAGCCGAAAACTTCAATCAGTACATTCCAATAGAAATGTGGAAGAGACGAAGGAGAAGATGGGGTGAAGTTGATAGCCCAAATCCCAGTGGAGAAAAAGCGTGATGTTGGCTGATCTGAAGGAAAAATAGGCAAAAAACACTGCAGCAGGCGTGACTGGCAGCAGTGGAAGAAAGCAAAACGAGGGACCCACCAGTATCAGATGGGGCTGGTATGATGAAAACCAATAGCAGGGGAGAAACCAGTAGTGGTTGCTGGAGGGAGATCAGATAGCTGACGGATCATATCTAAAGTCAAAAATCGAGATTTGAGGTTATTGCAGATGGAAATATAGCAGAAGAAAAAGTCCGAAAGTCAACTGTAACGTCAACAAGGAGCAGAGTAGCCACACCCAACGTGAAGATCTTGAAGAAACGATGGGAGTCTGATAGGGTCCCCTCAGCAGATGTGTCGCTGGAGTAAGAGAAGAGGCAGCGATGGATGGTTGCAGCGGCAAACACCATAGAGGTGAAAAAACAGTAAAAATAAAAAAATATACAGAAGAGAAGAAATGGATAAGAGATCAATTGAGAAGAAGAATTCTTTTTTCTATATCGTATTCAGTCTGTATAACTTTTTTTCTTTGTACATGTATAAATAACATATAAGAAAGCCAATCATGTTGACAGAAAGGGAAAAAAATAATATAAAATGTAATTACAAGCTATTAGACAACTAATCTAAGTTGACTCTTCAATATACGTTGAACGTGGACAATTTCTGTTCCGAAATGGGTCGGGACCTACAACACAAGAATGGTACCCGAATGGGTCAGGTCCCACAACACCTAGTGGACAAAGGCTTCACAACACGTTTTCACTTGTCGCCAAGATTACCTTTGTGCCCATCTTGCCCTCCCTTGCCACCACTTATGCCTGACCCCTGCACCAGTTAGATGTGAGGAATGCTTTTCTTCATAGTGACCTTCAGGAAGAAGTGTACATGCTTCATCCACTGGATTTTGTCAATCAGGTGGAGCTCATCTCCGTCTGCAGACTCAAGAAAGCTCTCTATGGCCTCAAGCAGTCTCCACGGTGCCTAGTTTGAAAAACTTAGCAGTACATTGGTACAATATGGCATTCTCGTTGTCAGGCAGATCATTCAGTCTTTATATACAGGCTTCATTCTATTATGATGATTTTGGTAGTCTATGGTGATGATGTTGTCCTTACAGGTAACAATGATATTGCCATTTCTACCTTCAAATAGTATCTTCACCGCACATTTGATATTAGAGACCTGGGGTCTCTCCATTACTTTATTGGCATTGAGGTTGCTCGATATTCACAGGGACTCTCCCTCTCTCAGCTGAAGTATGCCAACATCCTTGATCTTCTACAGAATGTTGGCTATTCTGGATACAAACCTGTTGATACTCCGCTGGATGTTAACACCAAACTATCAGCCTGTGACTGGACTTTTCTTAATAATCCGACCTTCTATCAGAAACTCGTGGGCAAACTCATTTATCTCACCAATACGAGATTGGATTTATCTTATGTCGTCGGTGTTGTCAGCCAGTTTATGCATGAACCACGAGACACTCACCTCTATGTTGTGTTTTGTATTCTTCAGTACCATAAGGCTCATCCTAACCACGGCTTGTTCTATGCACATTAGGTTACATGTCGAGTTCGTGGTTATTCTAATGTTGATTGGGCCGGGTCATTCTGATGATCGCCGCTCTACCACTAGCTACTGTGCCTTCTTAGGGTCAATTTTAGTTTCCTGACGAAGTAAGAAGTAGTTCGTTGTTGCTCGGTCTATTGCTGAGGCCGAATATCGTGCCATGGCTAATATTGCATCTGAGTTGTTGTGGCTTCGACAATTTCTCTGAGTTGGGCTTTGTTCCTGCTGATCCACTTATCATATTTTGACGGCCCTCAACATCGCCTCCAATCCTAATCTTTCATGAGAAGACTAAGTACATTGAAGTTGATTGTCACTTCCTTCGTCAACATATTTCTGTCGGCCGACTTTTCACTCCTTATCTATATTCTAAAGATCTCTTTGGTTGTTAGCAAGCTGGGTTTAGTCGACATCTTCGAACAAGCTCGAGGGGGAGTGTGGTCCCAATAGAATTGTCCAGAATCGCTTTATTTTGGAAAGTCAAACTAGTCAGTTGTCTAACTTATTGTAATTGATCATTAGTTTATTATTTTCCTTTTTAGCCACCATGATTGGCTCCCTTTGTATTATAAATACATGTAACCTCTGTCAATTTAGACAATTCAATACAATCTAGAGAAGATTTCTTCTCCTTCTTTTCTTATTATTATTCAACAGTGTCTTCCCTCTCTTTTTTAATTCTGGGATCATCACTCTAAACTAGTGACTAGAATAGGAAACCATTTTCATCACTCATTGCATATTGCATTCTTGCCTTAATTGATTTTAGGCTATAAGATATTTAGATCTCTTTCCCTATCTGTGCAGAGAGATGTGAAGTCAAATAATTCTTGCCTTTTACTTTTGATGTCCACTAATCATTTTGAGATTTTTGAAGATTTTTCCTATCAGATTGAAGTCCTTCTAGAACAGCGTTTAGAGCCTCTCTACAATGATAATATTCCCAATCAGAACTTACAGACTGCTTACAAATGTCGATCTTGGTCTTCATTTACATGGTATGTTCAACGAAAATGACCAAGGAAAACTTCTAATCTCTAAAAATCTTATCAACATGATTGGAAGTGGAACAGACTTTCCTGTCATCCCCTTGTCATAATGACATAATAAAACAATGGACAAACAACAAGAAAATACAAAATATTTCTAGGTGACCAGAACACACCTGCCAAAGAACTTGAAGAACACAAAAAAGCATTGTACTGATTGCAAAGTTGGCTGGGTGATTACTCTGTAAAGAAATACCAACAAAACCATGAGATTCATAGTAGTCTTCTTTGCCTGAAACTGAGTACACAAATTGGAAAGGAATATAAGTTTGTCCTAAGTGACAATTCAATAGCAGAAACTTAAGTTTCCTAAGCTATCCCTCCACAAAAGATCAAGACGTTTATGATTAAGTAGTTTATTTCAATGTTGTCAAACTCGACTCGAATCGTGAATTGATCTAGGGGTGTGACTCGTTAATCGTAAATCGTAAAATCGTAAGAGTTTTAACATTTTTTACTTTTTTTGCTATAATTATTATTTATACTACAATTACATATAAAATGACATAGAACAATAAGATGACTTATTCAATTCCTCCTAATATATAAATAAATATGCAAAGATATGAGTATATGACAAAATGTACTAATGCAAACTTAAATCAAAATGTATTAGAAGTTAAGTTTTTACATTCTAACATTCAAATCATCATAATTCATAAAATTTTATTATCCAAAATTACAAAACATCTGAACTCTAAAGAATATCATTCTCATCAATGTCATCTAAAACATCAAAGTAAGACGAAGGTAATGTGTCTCCTCCATCTGCTACATCCCCATCTCTAATTTCTTCAACGCTTTCTTCCTCTCCTTCAACACCTTCCACTCCTTCAACGCTCTTTCGCTTTCTCGAATAAACCCCTGTTAATTACAAAATTCAAATATTTTATAAATTGTGCCTTCTAAATTTTAAATATAATACAATGGTCTTCTACATTTTAAAATGCTCACTCGTTTCTTTTCTAAGATTAGTCTCTTCTTCATTAAACATCTCGTCTGCATCCAACCAAGAATTGTCTTGTAGAAGAGCTGGATCTTCCTTTTCCGTGATCCATTCATCATCAGATTCCACATCCGATAAGCAAATAAGATCATAATCTTGTTTGAATTCCTTATTGTCTGTCTCACTTGTAGTTGTAAATTGTATTTTACATATACAAGGGCATTCATTCCTCTTTGCCTCTAGCCGATTTCTCTTCTTCGTATGAATCTATAAAAGAAAACATAAAACATTAATAACTTCACTTCTTAAACATATGTTAAGAAATTACATTAATTTATTTAAAGTTAAAAATAAAACATACTTGTTCAAACACACTCCAATTCCGCTCACATCCCGTTGCACTGCAAGTTAAGCGCACTGCAAGTTAAACTCAAAATCCTTATCGCAACACGTTGCAATTCTTTAGTATCCTCTCCATAATCTTCCCACCAAATGGCTATAAAACATGAGATAATAAATTAAAAAAATTAAATTAAAAATTAGATACTAAATAAGTAAATATTAAGTAACTAAATACTAAATACCTGTCTGTTTTCTTTTCCTTATTAGTTTGGCCATGTTATCCCCAAAGAATCCTCTTTCAGTTCTGAATGCAAGCACTTGCTCATCGATTTTAATCCTGTCATCTATGTCTATGGCCAACTTATCAAGACAAGTATACAACCCTCTTTTAATTTCAGCATCGGGATAAAATGATTCTTCGCAGTGGAAAGAAGGATTCAAATAATATGCAGCGGCATGCAATGGATGGTGGAGTTGATCATTCCAACGAGCATCTATCAACTTCCAATATGGCATGTATTTCTTTTCATCTTTGTTCAATCTCTTTGCAATTTTCTCCTTGGCTTGATCCATGCTCTCATATATGTATCCCATTGCAGGCTTGTCCTCTCCATCAACTAATCGAAGCAATTTTACAATTGCCATTCCAACCTTCGTACAAAATTGAACATGTTTCCAAAACTTACTATAAAAAATTAGATTATTCGCTTTTTTCCCCTCTTCAGTCTTGGACAGCGGCATTCTATCCCATTCGTCTGGACTAAACATTTTTCGTAGACTAACTCTGCATCTCAGCATGCTTTTCAGTGTCAGGTAGCATGTTGCAAATCTCGTTATTGCCGGCCTAATAAACTCACGATTGTTCGTGAATTTTCTCATTAATTTAGCAAAACACCATGGTTATAAATGAATTTTGCAATTGCTTTTGCATCAGCAATAGTAGATGACTCCAATTTCCTTTTTCCCTATATCTTCAAGCATGAGATCAAGGCAATGTGCTGCACATGGAGTCCAAAATAAATTTTTCCTTCTCGCCATCAAGATCTTTCCAGCCTTTACATATGGTGTTGCGTTATCAGTAACAATTTGCACCACATTCTCCACACCTACCTCTTCTACGACCGAATCTATAAGGTCGGCCAAGTTCTCTCCATTTTTGTAGATCGAAATGTGTCAGCACTTTTCAGAAACACTCTCTCCATTGGACTATTTACAAGAAAATTAGTAATGGACCGATTCTTTCCATCAGTCCAACCATCTGTCATTATTGTGCACCCTTTTTTGGTCCATTCTCTCCTATGCTTTTCCAACATTTTCTCCACATCTTCAACTTCACTTTTGAGTAAAGTATTTCTCATCTCATGATATGATGGAGTGTTCAACCCAATTCCATATCTTGCAATTAATTCACACATGGGTTGGAAAAATGAACTCTTCACCAAATAGAAGGGGAGTGCATTTGCATAGAAAAAATGAGTAATACCTTTGCAAACTGTGATTCTGCCTTCTTTTTTCCAAACTCTGTTAAGAGTTGCTTGTTTCTTATCATCATCCACATTAATAAGTTTTTCCATCGGTCTCTTCCCTTTTGGGTCTTGATCATCAAAATAATAATCAGGTCTCCCAGCCTGCATTTGTGCATCCTTTTTTCTTCTTTGTGTGTCCAAATTGTTCCCCATCAATTCAAGGCATTTTTGAGTCACCAACTCGGACATTTAGGACATGCCGCTACATCTTTCTTTGTTTTTTCTATATGGTGTTTCATTCGATAAATACCACCACTCAATTTTTTTTTACAATAGTTGCATTGTACATGCACATGGTTGCCCGGTTCCAATCTAGTGCAAAACTGCCATGCTTCATCTTATCCCTCATTTCCATTGCCTTGAACCATTTTAACAATCTTTACAAATTAAAAAGAAACATCCATTTATCATCCACAGTAAATAATCATCCACAAAAAAAAAAAAATAATATGCATTACAAAAATACTATCAGTTCTATATTCAATAATACTTGAGCAATATCAATTCTATTTATTTAAAATTTTAAATAAATAGAAATATTTTTCAATTAAAACTTATTTTTATAGTCAATATAGTAAAAAAACTTAATATAGTAAAAAAATAATATGAGGTCTATGTCTTAAAAAAATTCAAAAAGTTTTAGTTATTCATTTAATGATTTAAAATAACTGATTTAGTTTAATAAAATACATTTTTATAATATAGTAAAAAATACTCTATTCAATAAAATATTTTTATAGTCAATTAATCAATTAATACTTCAGCACTATCAGTTCTATTTATTTAAAATTTTAAATAAAATATAAATATTTTTCAATTAAAACTTATTTTTATAGTCAATATTATAAAAAAAACTTAATATGGTAAAAAAATAATATGAAATAATATGAGGTCTAAGTCTTAAAAAAAAATTCAAACAGTTTTAGTTATTCATTTAATGATTTAAAATAACTAATAAAATATATTTTTATGATATAGTGAAAAATACTTTATTCAATAAAATATTTTTATAGTCAATATGATCAATTAATACTTAAGCACTATCAGTTCCATTTATTTAAAATTTTAAATAAAATTTAAATATTTTTTATTAAAACTTATTTTTATAGTCAATATAGTAAAAAAACTTAATATTGTAAAAAAATACTATGAGGTCTAAGTCTTACAAAAATTCAAACAGTTTTAGTTATTCATTTAATGATTAAAAATAACTGATTTAGTTTAATAAAATATATTTTTATAATATAGTAAAAAATACTATATTCAATAAAATATTTTTATAGTCAATATAATCAATTAATACTTAAGCACTATCGGTTCTATTTATTTAAAATTTTCAATAAAATATTTTTTTAGTTATATATTTACAGACCTAACACATTAAAAAAAAACACACGGAAGCACTTCCATGTCCTTGTGCGAGGACATGGACACCTAACACACAATCAAATAAATATCTAATACAATATAGTATCTAACTTTGCCAAAAAAAATAAAGAGCTAATGCAAAGCTGAGAAGAGCTCTCAAACTGTTGAAGGCTTGAACGACTTCCGCAGACACGGCTTGAAGAAGGAGAAGCGATGGATGAAGAAGGGTTTGAAGGGTTTTTCTTTGTTTGCTTGAAAGAAACACAAGTAAGAGGGCCAGGTATTTATCAACCTTGTTTAGACTTTCGATCTTCCCAGGCAATCAAAAGTGTCAATTTCCCATGCACATCTTTTCCTATTCTGCTGATTTTCCCTCTTTTGCTCATTTTCCCTTTTCTTTTTTCTTCAAAAACGCACGATGGTGCGATTGAAGAGTTTGGAATTGCATGATCTGCGATTTTAGAAAAACTCGGACGATTGATGGCATTTTTCTAGTTGACCATCTGAGTCGAGTCAACTCGTACGAGTTGAACAATTTTAACAGCGCTGATAAACACAAAACTGCCTTTGAGTTATCGACAGGTAGGAAGCCTAATGCAAAATATCTTATGGTCTTCGGAACCAAATGTCATATTCTTAGAGACCAGTGAGAACTTGGGGAAATTTGATTCCAAAAGTGATGATGGGATCTTTCTTGGATACTCTAATACCAGTCGGGCCTATAGAGTCCAAAATTAAGGACTGGGACAATCCAATATCTATAAATGTTGTTGATGACTTCATGGAAGACTCACAAATCTTGTCAAAAGATGATGAAGAACTCCCTTCAAACCGAAGTAAAGAATCTTCATCCATTGCATCATCATCATCATGTGCATGATTTGAAATCAGTAACGGATCACCCCAAATCTCAAATTATTGGTGACCCTTAGATTGGTGTAAAGACAAGAAAACAATATGAAAATATCTCAAGCTACATGAGCTTCACCTCTCATATAGAACCAAAAAATGTTAGTGAAGCTTTACTTGATGAGGATTGGGTAAATGCCATGCAAGAAGAACTTACCCAATTAAAAAAAAATGATGTTTGGGACCTAGTGCCTAGACCTAAAAGCTCAAATGTTATTGGCACTAAGTGGATATACAAAAATAAGTTGGATGAGCACGGTGTCATTGTCAGAAACAAAGCCTGTCTAGTTGCTCAATGATATACTCAAATAGAGGGCATTGATTTCGATGAGACCTTTGCACCGGTTGCTCGATTAGAGTCTTTTCGCATTTTGTTATCCATTTCATGTCTCTTTAAATTCAAATTATTTTAAATAGATGTCAAAAGTGCTTTCTTAAATGGGATTTTAAATGAAGAAGTGTATGTGGAACAACCCAAAGGTTTCATTGACCCACACTGTCTTGACCATGTGTTCAAGTCAAAGAAAGCATTATATGGTGTTAAAGCCCATAGAGCCTGGTATGAACGGCTTACACAGTTCTTGCTGTCTCGCAACTTTACAAGGGGAAGTGTGGACAAAACGTTGTTTGTTCAAAGAAACAATGAAACCTTTGTGATTGCCCAAATCTATGTAGATGACATAGTATTTGGATCCATAAATGAAAAGGCTACTATTGATTTCTCCAATCTTATGAAATCTGAATTCGAAATGAGTATGGTTGAAGAACTTAACTCTTTTCCAGGTCTACAAGTTAAACAACTGAATGATGACTTATTCATCTCACAGTCTAAATATGCCAATGACTTAGTTGAATGATTTGGGCATGAGGGGTTTAAACAATCTAAGACACCCATGAGTACCACAGCTAAACTACTCAAAGATGAAAGTGGTAAAGATGTTGACCCAAGCCTTTACAGGAGTATGATTGGGAGCCTGCTGTACTTAACTGCTAGTAGACCTAACATTGCCTTTAGTGTTGGAGCATGTGCTCGGTTTCAGTCAAAGACAATAGAATCCCACGTAAAAGCTGTCAAAAGAATCATTAAATATATTGCAGGAACACCTAATCTTGGCATTTGGTATCCATTTGACACATCTTCACAAATTGTTGGATACTCTGATGCCGATTGGGCAAGAAATTTAGATGATAGAAAATCAACGAGTGGAGGTTGCTTCTATATTGGAAATTTCTTACTGGCTTGGCATAGCAAAAAGGAATCAGCCGTCTCGTTATCCATAGCTGAAGCTGAGTACATAGCTGTTGCTAGTAGTTGTACCCAACTTCTATGGATGAGACAGATGTTACAAGATTATGGCCTAGAACAAGACACTGTGTCTACTTTGTGATAATATTAGTGCTATAAATATCTCTAAAAATCCTGTCCAGCACTCACGAACAAAACACATTGACATTCGTTATCATTTTATAAGATAATTGGTAGAAGAAAAATCCATTGGGTTTGAATATGGGTCCACAGAAAATCAATTGGCAGACATTATGACCAAACCCCTTGACTCAATCAGATTTCTCTTTCTTCGAAAATCTATTGGTGTTTCTAATCCTGCTTGAGTGTCAGTGAATGTGTGCAATATATATATATATATATATATATATATATATATATATATATATATATATATATTTTTGGAAAATTGTTCTGTCCTTGTCGAGGGGATCGGAACATCTCCAAGGCCCTCGGGAGTCATGACCTCAAGCTCGAACACGAGAGGCACGAGGTTGCACGATTCTTTTTAAACAACCTTTTTTCGTTTTTTTTTGGTCTCACGCATCACTTTTGAAAGAGTTGTTCGCTCTGCTAGGGTTTCCTCATGTCTTCCCCCTTTGTGCTCTCCAGTTCTCCATCACGGTCGCCGATCTTCACTCTGAATCGCTCTCTCCTCCTTTCGCTGCAACTCCTCTTGTGGATCGGGTGAACCCCTTCTCTTCGAGTTTTTTTGTCTTTCCCTGCTCTATTTGGTGTATTTTTTTTGGAAAAACTCTTGTCTTGGGTATAAGTCACCATCATCCTGCCAAGATTAAAGATTGTCGGAGCCATTCCCATTACCCGTGGTCGTCGTTTTCATGGGGCTTCATCCTCTACACTTCCTACTTCTGCGCCTCCTTCTGCACCACCCACTTCACGCCCTTCTCCCTCCTCATTCTCTCAGAGGCCGAAGAAGCTTCTTGCTCAAAAACGAAAAAATCCATCTTCTAGTCCCCCTCCAGAGCAAGAGCAAATTCCATCTCCCACACCTGTTGCTCCACCCGAGCTTCAATTTGAGGGGAGCCTATCCTGGACTGACTCTTCAGGCAAATCTGGTCCCCTCCGAGTATTCTGATCCCGTATTTCCTGAAGATTGAGGACATTTTCTGAAACCAATTATCAAATACACTGCATTTAAGAACCTAAATATTGAGCGGAAAACCTTCATTCCTGATCTGGCAAAATATCAATCGGTAAACATTATTAGAAAGATGGGATGGGAGAATTTTTTTGAGTGGGGTGAAAAGGCATATCCTTCCTTGGCTAGAGGGATGTTTTGCTCAATTCTGGACTACCCTACCTCTCCACCTTATTCATTTCGTTTCAATTTCAAAATGGAGAGACAGAAACAGTAACACCCCATCTTGTATCTACTCTTTTATCCATCCCCATTTATAATGATGGCGATATCACTAAGGTCAAAGACAAGGTGCTAGATATGGATAAAAAGAAAATCGGCAAGAAACTTTGTGGTAGTAATGCTGAATGGAAAGCTGATAATAGTCTGCATGCCTCAAGTCTCCTTTCCCATTACAAACTCCTTCATCTGTTGTTCACTTACCATTCGTATACTTTGCCTCCCTACCTTGATTTGCTCTCATATCATTTCCTACCAGAAATCATCTGGGAGTGGTGTTCGACCATTCTGTTATCTCATGTCTAGGCTTGCCCTTCATTTTGGTGTCAAGCCACCTAGGGGCGAAATTCCAAAGGGTACCTAGATTTCCAATTGGTATTATATTGAGTTGTGTCTGTGAAACATTAAACCATCATCTTCTGTTGTTCCTACTGAAGAGGAGACTGTCCAAGAATCCGATCACGATGACTCTCCTGCTCCTGATGTTCTAGTGCCTTCCCTTGATCGTGAGTTTGTAGGCACTTTTTGAGTCCATGAGGCAACTCCAAGAAGCACAGTTTGCCGAAGTGCATAGTGGGATTGACCAACTGCGTCAAGAGCACAATGAATTCTCGGTGTTTGTGAACGAATCCATTAAGGCCTCTTCTCGTGCCTTCACAATCTTGCTTCCTCGTGCAAAAGAAATGATGCAGCACCCCCGTCTCCTCCTGTTGATACCGCTCAGAACATGTCTCTTTCTCAATTTTTTTTTTTTTTTTTTGTGTGTCTTGGGCATGTAAACAGTAAACCTTAAAACTACTCATGCTTGGTTTGATACTCTTATGTTTTGCATATATTAGTTTTATAGTTGGGCTACTAATTTTTTATACTTCTTCGTCTGTTATCTCCTTTGTCAAATTTTGACAAAAAGGGGGAGTAAGTCTCAAGATTCTAATGTTGAGGGGGAGATTCAAATCCCACCTAGTATGCATTCTAATGTTGAGGGGGAGATTCAAATCCCACCTAGTATGCTTGTTTTGCTGCAAGTTTTGATTTGTTTTGCAGACATACCGTTAGGGGGAGTTAGTTGCAGCGTCAG
The DNA here is from genome assembly GCA_013350335.1 of Chimonanthus salicifolius. NCBI lineage: Eukaryota > Viridiplantae > Streptophyta > Magnoliopsida > Laurales > Calycanthaceae > Chimonanthus > Chimonanthus salicifolius. The sequence continues at coordinate 20,654,969 of CM023534.1, forward strand.
TTGAAGAAAAAGGGATTGGTTTAGTGTTTTAGTGTTGAGTTGTGTTCAAAGGGTTGTATTTGTATATGTTTCTTTTCAATATATGGGTTGGGAGTTAAGATTTTGTACATTTTTTTTGAGAAATTGGGTTTTTGTCACGAAATTGACAAAGGGGGAGATTGTTAGTGCCCTGGCTAGTCCAAGTCACCTTTTTGTCAATGTTCGTGACCCTGTCAAACTTGCCTTGGATGCTTGGAGGATAGTGAAGATTAGAAGATTCGAAGTCTGAGCTTATTGGTACATCTCATTGTGTGTATGGCAACTGTTTCAGGTATGATACCCTTAGATGGACCTTAGGCATCCAAAATTAGTGGACCTTGAGCAAACCTAGTGTAAAATAGAGGCTAAGGCAGAAATTTGGAAAAACATATTATGCCTAGATCAAGCCCCTTTGGCCTGAGGAGTAAGGATCTGTAACTGTCTTTTATCAGTATCCCCAGCTTGAGCCCCTCGAGTATGGGCGAGGCCCTCGTCCTTAGCGATCAGTGTTTGAACTGAAAAAAATTTACCTGAGCTTAGCTCGAGCCACACTCGAGCAGTCGAGCCCCTCGATCTGTGAACCTGCCTCTGCTATTTGAAAATATCCTGTGCTCTCAGACTGAGCCCCTCGAGGCTAGTCGTTAATGATCCAGTTGTGCCTTCTCTATTTGGCCACCAGTTGACCCTTAGTTGGCATTTCCAAATTTGGTGGTCGAGCCCCTCCAGGACGCTCCCGAACCCCTCGGGAACACGCTACCGAGCCCCTCGGGAAGGAGCCTGTTACTTTACATTAAACCTCTATTTATACCCGACCTCTCTTGGTTTTAAAGACATGATTGAGACCATAAACAAAACCCTAATTTATCAGAGGGTATTCCAAGTAATTTCCTTCTCATCTCTTCCTCCCAAACCTCCATGAAAATCTCAGAAGATGACCAATTCCTGAAGGAAGAAGAGGTTGAGAGAAAACCATCTAGGACATCCTGTAGAATCCTTTTGTCCTAGCCTTGCATCTTTACTGCAGTTGCCTTCACCGGTGAGATTCAGATGTGAAGACCAAAGCAAGAAGATCTCTGAAGAAGCACGTCTACACAATTCAACGCATCCCAAGGCATTTTTTTTTTATATATATATAAACATCATCATTGTAAGGTGGACTAGAGCTTTGTGCCCAAACCCCAGAAAAAATAGGAGTCGAGGAGTAGACCAAAGGTGGTCGAAACTCTTTAGGTGTATTGTGAGGGTGAGAAACCCTTTCATAGTGTATTTCCAGATAACCCAAAGTTGAGTGATCTAAGAGTGGATGTAGGTTATTTAAACTAAACCACTATAAATTCATGTGCATTTGTGGTCAATGTTTTTCTGACTTGGTTATCTGCATCTATATTCATAGATCGATTTTTTTTGTTAATTATTTATCAAATAATTTGAACATTGAATTAAATTGATTAAATAAAATTGGTTGGTCCTATTCACCACCAACTCGTCCCCCCCCCCCCCCCCCCCCCCCCTCCCTCCCTCCTTCTCAGACTCGTGCATTGGTCTAGCCAGACTTTCAAGTGACACATGGGTTGGGTCAAGAAAAAAAAAAAAAGAGGGAAGAAGAAGAGAAGGGAAGAAAAGGGAAGAAGAAGAAGAGGTATCTGGATAGAGGAGAGGAAGAGGCTTCGCACCCCGTTCCTTGGCTTCTCGCTGAGGCTCGTTGATTTCTCACCAACATAACATGCGCATGGAGGAGTTTTTCCATAGCAAAAAAAAAAATCGATTCTTCTTGTATTCATCGAGAGCCTCAACGAGGGTTACATGGTATTTATAATATCTTATGTCATGAAAAGATCAAAATACCCTTATTACAAAGAATGCCCAAAATACCCTTAAATAAACCCAAAATTACATCGAAACAAACACAATCAAATAAATTCAAAATAAAATAACCCATTAATCCTAAATCAAATAAATCAATCCTAAATAAATAAATACTCCACAAAATCTAATAATCCATGTTGTCATCCAATGCTCCGCATCAACAATAGGCAGAAAACTAGAAAACTGGGTTTTCTAAGACAGAGAATGACGATGGTGAAAGCACAACCGAAAACCAAATCCTTTGAAGACAGATTTGCAAGGCCACCTTACAGATGGATAGGCCCACCAAAAAACGACAGGGAAGGATGGGGTCATGCTGTCAGACGCTTCGCTAGTGAATGTGAAGTAGGACTGAAACTCGGGTTGGGCCGGGTCGGGTTTCAATAAACCCAACCAAACCCAACCCATGTCAAAAATTATTGAACCCGACCCGAATTTCATGCGGGTTTATTTTTTCCTAACCCAACCTGACCCGAGATGTACAAAAACATAACCATACCCGACCCAAGTTTCACCCTACCGAAAAGGGACTACTGCAGAGGAGAAAACGCTGGACTCCACAAGAAGACTGAGAAAAAAAATCTTAGATCTGTAGAAGAACAAAGAAATCCTCAGAGAGCCGGAATCAAAGATGGCGTCAGTATTCCAGCGAGGAACAGTAAAACGGAAAAGAAAAATCCTCCTAAAGCATCCAAAAATTCGTTCTAGCTGATACCATATAGAAAATAATAATAAGGAAAAAGGAAAAAAGGAAAGAGAAATTGTGGAGAGGAAGTCTTTCTCTAAGTTGTATTTAATTGTGTAAAATAAGAAAAGAGTATATGTATAAATAGATTACTGAGGATCAATCATCCGAGTTTTGCTAAAATCGCAGATCGTGCAATTCCAAACTCGTTAATCGCACAATCGTGAAACGTTGAAGAAAAAAAAGAACAGGGAAAATGAGCAGAAGAAGGAAAATGAGTAAAAGAGGGAAGACGTGCGGTGGATTCCTATTGAAGTATAGAGATTTAAGTTTTATTGATAAATACTTGGCCTTTGCATTCGTTGCTTCACTCCTCTGCAAGCAAAGAAAGTGACCCTTCCTGAATTCCTTCATCTGCCTCTAGAGATCTCTTCTATGCAAGCCGTCACCTCTGGAAATCGTCTTCTCTTCCTCTGGAAGTCCTTCATCTTCCTCTTTTCTTCTTCTTCTTCTTCTTCTCTTCTCCTCTCACGTCTGTGATTTTCCTCCTCTTTTCGCTTTCGCCTCTAGTTTCTTTTGCAAGTGGGTTTCGGTTTTTTTTTTTTTTTTGCAAACTTAGATACATCAGCACTTTTATTTAAGTTAGTGGTACGTTTAAGGGTCCTCATACGAGGACATGGAGCTGGTTTCTTCAGTTTACTGTAAACAGTACTGTTTTTATTACCGTTTCTATTTTTTTAAAAAAACTTAAGACTTGTAATCTGTATAATATTCTATATAGCTAGATTTAGGCTTGTAATCTTTATAATATTATATATAGCTAGACTTAGACTTGTAATCTATATAATATTATATATATCTAGTAATATTATAAATATACTGTGAAATCAATATAATATTATATATGTAGACTTAGAGTTAGGGAAAAGAAATAATAAATTAATTTCAGGGATTTCCTATGGAATGGAGTTTAAAAAATAATAATAATAATAGTGCACTATCTATAATAATAATGCATAATGAGAAGTAAGTTCAATGACTCAGTTTAGTTTTAATAGTGTTAATTTATTGAATATAATATCTTATCCAATTAAATTAGAATTTTTTACTATATTGACTATAGAAATAAGTTTTATTTCAAAAATATTTATATATTTTATTTAAATAAATAGAACTGATAGTTAACTCGAACTCCACTGCAGCCTTTAATATTATTACACTAAATCAGTTATTTTAAATCATTAAATCAATAATCATTCTTTCATATTATATGTAATTGTAATATAAATAATAATTGTAGCAAAAAAAGTCCAAAATGTTAAAAGTCTTATTATTCTACGATTTACGAGTCACACCCTTAGACCGAGTCACGATACGATTCGAGTTTGACAACATTGACCCCATCAATCCAAGTGTTTAAAGTTCTGTCATTTTCCTAGTACCTTCTACTTATAACCTTTCAATTCTTTCTATTGATGCCATTTCTAGTCATCAACCCAAGTTCCCAAACCATCTCAAGGAGCATTCCCTCATCTCGCATCCATTGGTGCTACCTTTAAGATTTGTCTAGTACAATCATTTTTATTCCACTCACCCATCTTTGCATGTGCTTTTTTGTTACCATCACCGTCTTTTTTTTTTTTTGGGTTTATTTTTCAGTAGCCGATATTCAGCTCCATACAACATCATTGATCTAAGTATTGTTCTATAGAATCTCCCCCTTATTTGACATGACAATTCGATCATACAAAGGCCCACTAGCATGCCTACATTTAACCTACACTCTTTGCCCCACCCTACGAGCAATATCTAAGGTACTTCCTCCACTTGGTTTTTTGAATGGAGCCCAATATCTAATTTCATTACAATTTTAAACTAATCATTATCAAGTTTTATTGCTTTGTCCTCTCTACTCTTGAATCCACTAAAATTACATGAATTCTTTGTGTGCTAATCTTGAAATTGTTTGCCTCCAAAAGCATTCCTCCATAATTGTAGTTTAATGTTTAGTTAACTTTCTCATCTCACTAATTAGTACATGTCAGCTGCAAACGTCATGCACCATGGAACTTCATCTTGGGTTTTTGATGTCATATTAAGATAAATATTTAAGGTCTCAAAGTAGACCCTTGTCCAACTCTAATTGGGAACTCTAATGTTTCTTGTTCTCCACATTGATCTTATTTCTCTTTCATGCATATCCGATATAATCTCTACATATTTGTTAGGAATGCCTTTCCTATTCAACCTTTCCCAAGTTGTTTTCATTTTTGGATTTAGGCCTTTGTAAATGGGCAGTGGCCTTGTTGGTGTATGGAACTGGGCCTCAAGTTAAGAATAGGGAGTATCATGATTTATCAGGTCTGGGCCACCTAGCTAAGAACCCAATCTATCCTCTTCTCTTGGAAAAATAAACCGGTGTTGTTAAAATCATCCAAGTTGTGAGTCAACTCGTACGAGTTGACTCAACTCGGATGGTCAATCGAGTCAACTCGCTGGTCAACTCGAAAAATGCCATCAATCGTCCGAGTTTTTCTAAAATCGCAAATCATGCGATTCCAAACTCTTCAATCGCACCATCGTGCGATTTTGAACAAAAAATAAGAAAAGGGAAAATGAGCAAAAGAGGGGAAAAAAAAGAGGGGGGAAAATCAACAGAATAGGAAAAGATGTGCATGGGAAATCGACACTTTTGATTGCCTGGGAAGATCGAAAGTCTAAAAAGGGTTGATAAATACTTGGCCCTCTTACTTGTGTTTCTTTCAAGCAAACAAAGCAAAACCCTTCTTCATCCATCACTTCTACTTCAAGCCGTGTCTGCGGAAGTCGTTCAAGCCTTCAATAGTTCGAGAGCTCGAGTTCGAGGTATGCTTCCCTCTTTTCTTCTTTTCCTCTTCTCCTCTCCATTTCTCCTCTTTGGTTTCGCCTCTGGTTTTTCTCTCCGTCTTCGCTTTCCTCTTCTCGGTTTTGCATTAGCTCTTCTCAGTTTTGCATTAGCTCTTTATTTTTTTTTGCGAACTTAGATACTATATTGTATTAGATATTTATTTGATTGGGTGTTAGGTGTCCATGTCCTCGTATTGGGACATGGAAGTGCTTCCGTGTGTTTTTTTTTAATCGTGTGAGGTCTGTAAAAATATAACTATAAAAATATTTTATTGAAAAATATTTATATTTTATTTAAAATTTTAAATAAATAGAACCGATAATCCTTAAGTATTAATTGATTATATTGACTATAAAAATATTTTTTTGAATATAGTATTTTTTACTATATTATAAAATATATTTTTATTAAACTAAATCAGTTATTTGAAATCATTAAATGAATAACTAAAACTGTTTCGAGTTTTTTCAAGACTTAGACCTCATATTATTTCATATTATTTTTTTACAATATTGACTATAAAAATAAGTTTTACTTGAGAAATATTTATATTTTATTTAAAATTTTAAATAAATAGAACTGATAGTGCTTAAGTATTAATTGATTATATTGACTATAAAAATATTTTATTGAATATAGTATTTTTTACTATATTATAAAAATATATTTTATTAAACTAAATCAGTTATTTTAAATCATTAAATGAATAACTAAAACTGTTTGAATTTTTTAAGACTTAGACCTCATATTATTTTTTTACTATATTAAGTTTTTTTACTGTATTGACTATAAAAATAAGTTTTAATTGAAAAATATTTATATTTATTTAAAATTTTAAATAAATAGAACTGATAGTGCTTAAGTATTATTGAATATAGAACTGATAGTATTTTTGTAATGCATATTATTTCTAAGATAGAGATAATGAAAATTCTGATATTAATATTTTTTTTTGTCTTTTTTTTTGCGGATGATTGTTTACTGTGGATAATAAATGGATGTTTCTTTTTAATTTATAAAGATTGTTAAAATGGTTTGAGGCAATGGAAATGAGGGACAAGATGAAGCATGGCAGTTTTGCACTAGATTGGAACCGGGCGACCATGTGCATGTACAATGCAACTATTGTAAAAAAAATAAAATGAGTGGTGGTATTTATCGAATGAAACACCATATAGGAAAAACAAAGAAAGACGTAGCAACATGTCCTAAATGTCCCAAGTCGGTGACTCAAAAATGCCTTGAATTGATGGGGAACAATTTGGACACAAAATGAAGAAAAAAAGGATGCACAAATACAGGCTAGAAGACCTGATTATTATTTTGATGATCAACACCCAAAAGGGAAGGGACCGATGAAAAAACTTATTAATGTGGATGATGATAAAAAACAAGCAACTCTTAACATAGTTTGGAAAAAAGAAGACAGAATCATAGTTTGCAAAGGTATTACTCATTTTTCTATGCAAATGCACTCCCCTTCTATTTGGTGAAGAGTTCATTTTTCCAACCCATGTGTGAATTAATTGCAAGATATGGAATTGGGATGAAAACTCCACCTTATCATGAGATGAGAAACACTTTACTCAAAAATGAAGTTGAAGATGTGGAGAAAATGTTGGAAAAGCATATGAAAGAATGGACCAAAAAAGGGAGCACAATAATAACAGATGGATTGGACTGATGGAAAGAATCGGTCCATTACTAATTTTCTTGTAAATAGTCCAATGGGGAGTGTGTTTCTGAAAAGTGCTGACACATCTTCGATCTACAAAAATGGAGAGAACTTGCCCGACCTTATAAATTCGGTAGTAGAAGAGGTAGGTGTGGAGAATGTGGTGCAAATTGCTACTGATAATGCAACACCATATGTAAAGGCTGGAAAAATCTTGATGTCGAGAAGGAAAAATTTATTTTGGACTCCATGTGCAGCACATTGCCTTGATCTCATGCTTGAAGATATAGGGAAAAGGAAATTGGAGTCATCTACTATTGCTGATGCAAAAGCAATTGCAAAATTCATTTATAACCATGGTGTTTTGCTAAACTTAATGAGAAAATTCACGAACAATCGTGAGTTTGTTAAGCCAGCAATAACGAGATTTGCAACATGCTACTTTACATTGAAAAGCATACTGAGATGCAGAGTTGATCTACGAAAAATGTTTACTCCAGACGAATGGGATAGAATGCCGTTGTCCAAGACTGAAGAGGGGAAAAACGCGAATGATCTAATTTTTTATAGTAAGTTTTGGAAACGTGTTCAATTTTGTACGAAGGTTGGAATGCCAATTGTAAAATTGCTTCAATTAGTTGATGGAGAGGACAAGCCGGCAATGGGATACATATATGAGGGCATGGATCAAGCCAAGGAGAAAATTGCAAAGAGATTGAACAAAGATGAAAAGAAATACATGCCATATTGGAAGTTGATAGATGCTCGTTGAAATGATCAACTCCACCATCCATTGCATGTAGCTACATATTATCTGAATCCTTCTTTCAACTACAAAGAATCATTTTATCCCGATGCTGAAATTAAAAGAGGGTTGTATACATGTCTTGATAAGTTGGCCATAGACATAGATGACAGGATTAAAATCGATGAGCAAGTGCCATTCAGAACTGAAAGATGATTCTTTGGGGATAACATGGCCAAACTAACAAGGAAAAGAAAATAGCCAAGTATTTAGTATTTAGTTATTTAATATTTACTTGTTTAGTATCTAAACTTTCAGTTAATTTTTTTAATTTATTATCGCATGTTTTATAGCCATTTGGTGGAAAGATTATGGAGAGGATACTAAAGAATTGCAACATGTTGCAATAAGGATTTTGAGTTTAACTTGCAGCGCAACCGGGGTGTGAGCGGAATTAGAGTGTGTTTGAAAAAGTATGTTTTATTTTTAACTTTAAATAGATTAATGCAATTTCTTAACATATGTTTAAGAAGTGAAGTGATTAATGTTTTATGTTTTCTTTTATAGATTCATACGAAGAAGAGAAATAGGCTAGAGGCAAAGAGGATGAACGCCCTTGTATATGTAAAATACAATTTACAACTACAAGTAAGACAGACATTAAGGAATTCAAAGCAATATTATGATCCTATTTGCATATCGGATGTGGAATCTGATGATGAATGGATCACGGGAAAGGAAGATCCAGCTCGTCCACAAGACAATTCTTGGTTGGATGCGGACGAGATGTTTAATGAGGAAGAGACTAATCTTAGAAAAGAAACGAGTGAGCATTTTAAAATCTAGAAGACCATTATATTATATTTAAAATTTAGAAGGCACAATTTATAAAATATTTGAATTTTGTAATTAACAGGGGTTTATTCGAGAAAGCGAAAGAGCGTTGAAGGAGAAGAAGGTGTTGAAGGAGAAGAAGAAATCGTTGAAGAAATTAGCGTTGGGGATGTAGCAGATGGAGACACTTTACCTTTGTAAATGCCCCGGTTCGTCCGAGCCACCCTTATTGTCAATTACGTGACTTAGTTGGACTTGCCTTGGATGGATAAGAAGATCTACTATGAAGTTGAAGCGTCTACACCAAATACGGTATTGGCACACAGGTAAGTGAACCGTAGGAGACCCTAGGGTAAGTCAAATACCTTAGAAGTCAATTGGAAAATAAAGTGAATTAAGTTAAGTGACTTTCAGCCTCGAAGCCTCATGCAATCTGCCGAGGCCTCGCAACCAGTTATGCTGAGCTGAGCTGAGTCCAGCTGACCCTTTGTTTTGCTGAATCAGTCTCCTACAGATTTAGAAAGTTAAAATCTGTGTCTATTTAATTGAGAGGTAATTATGGTAAATTGATTGGAAGCTTATTATGGTAAATAAATTTATCCACATGGTGAGATGGGTAATTATAGTAAATTGATTGGAAGCTTATTATGGTAAATAAATTTATCCACATGGTGAGATGCTGCTACCTCACTTAAATTTGAATTTGAATACCCTTGGGGAGCTGTCCATGACAAGTATGGAAAGGCTCCTCCATGAGTTGTAAATCATCTTGCAATCTTCTCATCTAATCCTTGATTGATGGCTAAGATAAATGAATTGCAAATCATGCACGGTGGATATGAGGTGGCTGGTATCTAGCTGGATTCTGTCTGGATAGATTAAACAGCACATATGTGCTGTCCTTACAGACTTACCACTGGCGAGGCCTCATTGGAAGCTGCGAGGCCTCGCGGGCGTGACTTACTGCAGAACTTCAAACTGCCTTATAAAATAACAGTAAGCCTTTTGTAAGAGGGACTGAATACACTGAGAAAAACAAGGAAAGTATTATAGTGTGTCAGATCATTCAGCCTTCCCTCTTTACTCCTCCTTCATCATCTTCCTTAGTAAATGTTTGGATAATCAATACCCAATCCTGATGAAGAGTAAGGTGTTCATATAGGACTATAAAACCAGTCATACCCGTGTCCTATACTGTTGTACCGATAGTCATTTTGATGGAGCTAAACTAATGGAAAGGAGCACACAGATCAAGTAAAGAAGAAAGCGCATAAAGGAAATTGGATAAGACCCAAGGCAAGTATTTCTTCTTCCTTTTATTTCAAACATTGTAAAGTAGATTAGAACAGTGTGTTCGAACCACTCTAAAAAATAGGTGTAGAGGATTAGACCGATTGGGTTGAACCTGTATAAAAAACTAGGTTGTACTATTTGAGTGTGAGACTCATACATAGTATATTTGGGATAGCCCTAGAGAGGGTGAGTCCAACAGTGGATGTAGGTTCAGGCGAACCGAACCACTATATATCGTTGTGCATGTGTGGTTTGCATTAATGGTTTGATTCATTTGTTTATCACTTGCACACACGTTTATTCCGCTGCATATATTGTTAAATTTGATAAATTATTTAAAAGGGAACTAAAATTGAAAATCCACGTATTCACCCCTTCTAAGTCGTGCATACTTCTAGTAACGGAATTTTAACCTTCATCTTACTTGGATGTTTTAGATGACATTGATGAGAATGATATTCTTTAGAGTTCAGATGTTTTGTAATTTTGGATAATACAATTTTATGAATTATGATGATTTGAATGTTAGAATGTAAAAACATAACTTCTAATACATTTTGATTTAAGTTTGCATTGGTACATTTTGTCATATACTCATATCTTTACATATTTACTTATATATTAGGAGGAATTGAACAAATCATCTAATTATTCTATGTCATTTTATATGTAATTGTAGTATAAATAATAATTATAGTAAAAAAAGTCAAAAATGTTACAACTGTTACGATTCTACGATTTACGATTAACGAGTCACACCCCTAGATAGATTCACGATCCGAGTCGAGTTTGACAACATTGGTTTTGGTCAATCCTACTCTTACGTACACAAGGTTAATGTGAAAGCAGGCAGTATTCACTGCTTAGGCCCATAGATTTTCAAGTAGGTGTTTGCCTTGGAGTAACACATTTGCCATATCTGGTAAGACCTTAATCTTTCTTTAAGCCACCCCATTTTGTTGAGGTGTCTTTGGGGCTACGTACTCATGGTGTATCCCATGGTTTTCGCAAAACTTGTCAAAAGCATGATTTTCAAATGCACCACCATGATCAGGTAGTTCTTATTCTGTTTATGGTGGTCTCTTTTTCATTCATGATGTGTTTAGCAATAACCTTAAATTCATGACAAGCATCAGATTTTTCCCTCAGATAAGCTACCCAGGAATATCTGGAGTAGTCATCTACAATCACCGTAAAGTATTTCTTTCCTCCTAGACTCAATGTTTGTGAAGGTCCAACCAAATCCATGTGTAACAGTTCGAGAAGTCTAGAGGTACCAATATCATTTAGCTTTTTGTGAGCAGCCCTTTTTTGTTTCCCTTTTTGGAAATAGTATTACTTTTTCAACTCATTTTGGGAAGACTGGACAAGTCCTTAAAGTTGACATTGAAATTCCGTTACTAGAGTAATGCACGACTTAGAGGGAGGTGAATAGGTCGGTTTTCAATTTTAATTTGCCTTTTAAAAAACCTTAACCAAATTACACTTTAAGTGTATGAGATATGCAATGAGTTCTTTTTACCTTTAAATTAACCACTATTAATTAAAATGGCCGAACCAATATGTGTGTGTGTACGTGACACAATATTCAATCAAAGCATTCATGTCAAACCATCAACAACATATAAACACAAATATTTTATAGTGGCTCGGTTCCAATAAACCTACGTCCACTGTTAGACTTCCCAACTCTAGGGTCGTCTCAAATATACTATGAATGAGCCTCACACCCAAATAGTACAACCTAGTTTTTTATAAAGGTTCAACCCATATGGTCTAATTCTCGACACCTATTTTTTTTTAGTGGTTCGAACACAATGTTTTAATCCACCTTACAGTGATAAAAATAAAAGGAAAGGAGAAACACTTGCCTTGGGCCTTATCCAATCTTCTGAAAGTGTTTTCTTCTTTACTTAATGACTGTGCGCTTCTTCCTTCAGATTTGATTCACCAGAGTTGATTATTGGCACAGTGATATGAGCGTGTTAGGACAAATGTATGACTGATTTTCTGATCCTAAAAGAACACATTTAACTTCATCAAAACTAAGGTATTAATTACCCAAACATCTCTATTAGAAGGTGATGAAGAAGGTGTTAGGGAAGGCAAATAATCTCTCTGGTCACACTGTTCTTTTTCTAAAAAGGTTCAGTCCTTAATTCATTCAGCCCACGAGATATAAATAAAACAGACTATTTTTCTGGGCAGTCAAGTCTCGAGGCCTCAAGGTTTCCTACAAGGCCTCGAGGCGGTAAAAGAAAATATATTACACATATTCTGTAATTCAAACTTTTCTGCTTGTCAATTAAGACAATAACCAACCAATCTACATGCCACCTATGCGTGATTGACCATCAAATTATTTCAATTGCACGTTGATTGTCAATCACACTTAGACAAATTGAAGAGCCTTTCCAAACCAGTAAGAGACAGCCATCCACGATGCTAGGCTCCAACAGATTTTGTTCAATCTGTGTGAGGTGGCAATTTGAGTTTCAAAAAGAGGATCTTTTGTTATTCCTTATTTGCATAAAAACTCTAAATTAAGGATTATAGCTTTATTTAACTAAATCTAGAAGATACTCGGTCAAAGGACACTAAGCCTTGCTGAGTTACAGCTGTCATAAATATCACTCAGCTAAAGACAGTCTGTGAGGCCTCGACAAACTGCACAAGGTCTCGAGGCTAGAAGTCAATCATTTTCTAATTTTTCAGATGTTAAACAATAGACTTCTAAGTTATTGGGCTTAGCCTAAAGTCTACTAAGGTTCACTTACTTGTGTGCCAATAACATGTTTGGTGTAGACTCTTCTATGCATAGTAGATTTTCTGACATCTTCACATTCTTCCAAGGCAATGTCCAACTGAGTTATGTAATTGACAATATGGGCGACTCGAACGAGCTGGGGCATTAACAGACATGTCCAAGTCTTTGGTGCCACAACTCACAACATGTTTTATTTGGGACACATTACACGATGTGTTTACCCGAGTTGGGCTAACTTCCAGTACATAACAATCTTAACTGGATATCAGACCTTTCAAAACTGATTCACCTTCATTGGTATAAATTTCATAGTCATTGCGTCTAAGGTCACATAATGATCATCTTTGCAAAATTGAGATATGCTAAGCAGATTATGTTTAAGGCCTTCAACATAGAAAACATCTTTAATGGTTGAAGAGTTGGGCATTTTTAAGGGTCCCAATTCCACAGATTTTTGCTCCATGACCATTTCCAAATGTTACAGTCCCTCCATTATATTGTACCAACTCAGAAAAGTAAGACCTGTCCCCAATCATGTGCCTAGAACACCCGCTGTCAAGATACCATTTGGATTGATTTTCAGCAGATAATGCTGTGTGAACAATAAGACTTTTCATCTTTTGTATCCATCGGAGGTTTGACTGAGTAGATCCTTTTTCTAAGGTAGAAGATTTTCTTTGGTTTCTATTTTTATTTATGTTTCCTCTTCTTTCATTTATTAACTCATGTACGATTTGACTAAGCTTTTGATATGGCCTTTCATTTTTTATTAGATTTTTCTTTGAAGATGTATATTTAGGCATTTTAGATTGATTCATCTTTTCTATGTGATGCCTCTTTCTTAAGTCACATTCAAACCTCAAATGTCCAGACTTTCCACAGTAGAAACAGATAACATTTGACCTTTTTGTGGAAGAGGTTTGTCCTTTCAAAAAAACAGTTTGGTTCTTAACTTGTTTTAGTATTTTGATTTTTAAAACCAAGACCTGCTTTGTCACCAAATTGTTTATCCAAGTTCAATAGTTTTTTCAGTTTTTGTTCTCCTTGAGTAAATTTATCTTCGAATTTTGATTAGTGACTTTTAAGTTGTATTAATTTAGTATTTAAATCCAGATTTTCTTCTGAGAGAATCATTTGATATTCTCTCAGCTCCCGAATGTTATTTCATTTATTTTCACTGTTCCTTGAAGAATGTTTACTTTTTCTCTCAACTTTTGAATTTCATCATTTGATGTATTTAGACTAATTGAGAGTTTTTCTTTTTCCATTGTTTCAGTTTTTAATTGGCTAGTTAGTTTAATATTTTCATTGTTTGCTTCATTCAGTCTTTTAGCCAAGTTATTACTTTCTTCAAATAGTAAAATCATAGGTTTTTTCGTAAATCATCTTCATCTTCAGAATTTTCATTTAGTTCTTCAATTGTTGGATCATTGGGTGTGATGGAAGCTATGAACGCCTTTTGATTTTCAACGGTTTCTTGGATAGACTCATCTGAATCACTTTCAGATTGAGAAGAGTTTTCCCAAGTGACAATCATAGCACTTTTTTCAACATTTTTTTCTTGATGGACATTCAACTACAATGTCCACGCCCACCACAAATGTAACACACATGATCCTTCTCCTTTGAAGAGTTAGATTTTCCTTTGTATTTTTCTTTTGGTTCTTCCTTTTTAAAGTTCTATATTTTGTTCTTCTTTTGATAGTGTTTTAAGAAGAACTTGGCCAATAGAGCAACATCTTCATTGGGGTCCTTTTCAATTTCATTTGTTTCTTCCTTTATTGATTCAGATTTTAGAGAGGAACTCAATGCAGTGGATATCTTTGAAGGTCTTCCATTATCAAAATGGAGTTCATACGTCTGGAGAGATCCAACTAGGTCATCCACATGCATTTGAGCCACATCTCTATATTCTTCTATTGCGGCCTCCTTGGGTTTAAACTTATCAGGCAAATTTGTTAAAATTTTGGTGCATACTTTTGATTCAGGAATTCTTTCACCCAGGGCCAACATGGAGTTGACAATGTCACTGAGCCTTGAATAGAACTCCATGAATAATTCATTTTCCTCCATTCGCATAATACCAAATTTAGATTGAAGGATTTGGAGCCAAGACCTCTTGACAACTGAGGTTCCTTCGTGAGTTCTTTCTAAGATGTCCCAAGTATCTTTGGTTGTTTGACATTTCATAATATGTTTATATTCATCTGGTGAAACAACACAATTTATGGCATTCAAGACTCTACCATTTGCAGTGTATAATGTTTTCTCCATATCAGTCCAGGTGAAGTAATCTTTAGATTTATGTCCAATTACTTCTTTAATAGACTTTTCAGCCTCATCTTTAGTGGATTTCCCAGTAACTACTTCCACAAGTTGTTCCCAACCCCTCACAACAGATTCCCAAACAGCACCATCAATGGATATAAAGAAACATTTCATTTTAGCTTTCCAGGAAACATAGTTTGTGCCGTCTAAGAAAGGGGGTTTAGAGACTAGATGGCTCGCATTTCTAAGCATGGTGTAGGATCAACTCGGACGATTAAGTCCAATACTGAGTAACCATGCTCTTGATGCCACTTGAAAGTCTGGCTAGACCAATGCACAGCTCCTAGAGGGGGTGTGAATAGGACCAACCAATTTTATTTAACCACTTTAATTCAATGTTCAAATTATTTGATAAATAATTAAAAAACAATCAATCTATGAATATAGATGCAGATAACCAAGCCAGAAAAAACATTCACCACAAATGCATATGAATTTATAGTGGTTCGATTTAAATAACCCACATCCACTCTTAGAATCACCCAACTTTGGGTTATCCGGAAATGCACTATGAAAGGGCTTCTCACCCTCACAATACACCTAAAGAGTTTCAACCACCTTTGGTCTACTCCTCGACTCTTATTTTTTTATGGCGGTTCGAGCACAAAACTCTAGTCCACCTTACAATGATGATGTTTATATAAAAAAGCACACAAACACTTGCCTTGGGATGCGCTGACTTGTGTAGACGTGCTTCTTCAGAGATCTTCTTGCTTTGGTCTTCATATTTGGATCTCACCGGTGTAGGCAACTGCAGCAGAGATGCAAGGCTAGGACAAAAGGATTCTAGAGGATGTCGTAGATGGTTTTATCAAAGTCTCTTCATCCTTCAGCAATTGGTCATCTTCCTAGATTTTCATGAAGGTTTGGGAGGAAGAGGTGAGAAGGAAATGACTTGGAATACCCTCTGATAAATTAGGGTTTCGTTTCTGGTCTCAATCATGTGTTTAAAACCAAGAGAGGTCGGGTATAAATAGAGGTTTAACTTAAAGTAACGGCTACTTCCCGAGGGGCTCGGTAGCATGTTCTCGAGGGGCTCGGGAGCGTGTTCCCAAGGGGCTCGGGAGCGTCCTCGAGGGGCTTGACCACCAAATTTGGAAATGTCAACTAAGGGTCAACTAGTGGCCAAATAGAGAAGGTACAACTGGATTAACGGCTAGCCTCGTGGGACTTGAGAAACCTCGAGGGGCTCGGTCTGAGAGCACAGGATATTTTCAAATGACAGAGGCAGGTTCACAGATCGAGGGGCTCAACTGCTCGAGTGTGGCTCGAGCTGAGCTCGGGTAAAATTTTTCAGTTCAAACACTGACCGCTAAGGACGAGGGCCTTGCCCATACTCGAGGGGCTCAAGATGGGGATACTGATAAAAGACAGTTACAGATCCTTACTCCTCAGCCCATGGGGCTCGAGCTGGGCATAACATGTTTTTCCAAATTTCTGCCTTAGCCTCTATTTTTTATGAGGGCATCAGGCCCAATGATCCACATTCGGACTCTTCATCCGTGGACCTTGATCCAGCAGAGCAAATTTTCATGGCTTACATGGAACATTTTGATCGAGGGATTCACAGCTAGACTCCGTCTAATAAATCTATCAATTTTATTAGTCGAAGTCCAATTGGCCCGAGTGTAGCAAACCAACTTGTCAAGACCAAGCCCAAGCTTGAACATAACAGACCTCAGCAAGCCCACTCCAAGAAGTCTAAGAAAGGTCCATCTTCTACAACCTCTCGCAATGTGCCAAGTGTCTGATGGAGAATGCATTGGCAAAGAAAGAAAGAAGAGTGAAGAGATAAAGAAGATGAGGTGGGCAATCCTAAGTATTCTCGCCAAAAATCCCTCTCCATTCCTCTCCAACGTATGGAGACCAAAAATCTCTCCATATTGGCTTGTTTTTTAGGATTTGAGGGAAGGACAACTAGGACACTTATCTAATGCATAGTATTTGTGGAAAGATACATATGCACAACCGTATGAAATATTCTTAGGCTTGGATTTATGCTTTATTTTCTAGATTTTAGTTAGAAAATTTCTCCAAAAATCCCACATGGTATGGTCGACCATGGGAAAGGACTTATTGGTCCTCTTTATTTTCTTCTCTATAAATACTCTAGTATTTTCAAGTTTAGTACATTCAATAAAAATTTAGACTTTTTCAAGAAAACTCTGTGGAATTGTGCATTTTCTGAAGTTGGACCGGGATCCAGTCTTCACCCCTTTGCAAGTCCGTCTTGGTGATTTTTAATTCAATTATTGTTTTATAGATTTTAGATTTAGAATTTAATTGCTCTTTTTATCTCTCTTAATCAATCGCTTCCACATTTTTCAATCAATTGGATTAAAAGGGACCTTAATCTAATTTCCATGAGACATAGTTGAATTCCCAGACTCTTGTGTTTTCGGTTCGGGTATTGCTTAGCAAAACCCCAGCCTAGGCAGAATCCTTCACGAACCGTGATTAGCTACGCGGGTCCTTCAGAGACCATATTCTGAAACTACTCGTCTGGTGGATTTTTCAAAGATTCGACCCTAGGCCTGTATCAATTTTATACTCTCAAGGTCTACTAATTTTGGATGCCTAAGGTCCATCTAGGGGTATCATACCTGAAACAGTTGCCATACACACAATGAGATGTACCAATAAGCTCAGACTTCGAATCTTCAGATCTTTAATATCCTCCAAGTATCCAAGGCCAGTTTGACAAGGTCACGAACAATGACAAAAAGGTGACTCGGACTAACTGGGGCACTAACATCGCTGCCCACCATAGTGCCTCCCTGACTTCCGCCACCCCTCTATTGCTTCTCCTGCTGTCGCCACCCTTTCACCTGCTCCCTAACCTTGCCGCCACCCACTATAAACCCTCCTAACTCTGTCGCTGCCACCCAAATGCCCTTCTTGTTGGAAAGGTCTATGCTTGAATATGGGGCTATTAAAAATCAAGTCATATTTTTAAGGTCCAAATTTGAATTGTATTAAATATATTTTAAGCAAAATCAGGAAGGAGGTTTTAATTCAACAATATCGTCAACTTAGAATAGGGATACATTTGGTGGAACCAAGTTCACAATGGTTGGATGGCTGTTTGGCTCCAATGCCAATTGGATTTACTCCTTTTTCCTTAGGGAGAGAGAAATCTTGATGAGGGCATCAGGCCCAATAACTTACATTCAGTGGATTCAGTGGACCTAGATCACATTGAAAAAATTGCCTTGGCCTTCATGGATCACTTTGATTGTCGTAACCCTCATTGGACTCCGGCCAATAAACTGGTCCCGTTGACTACCACAAGTCCAGTGACCCAATTATCCCTAAATGACCCAATTAAATTCCATCCTACCCAAATCTATGCCAAACCCTAATTTTCATAAGGATAAGTCTCCAAAATCTCCAAGTGCCGCCAACAACCCTAAAACATCTCCCTACAAGCAATGTGGACCGTCCAAAGCCAAGCTCACTTCAAAATCAGATGCTTGAAAACAACAGTGACTTGCAGAGCACTTTTCAGGTATCTAATGAACTCGAAATTGGATGAAATTTTAAGCGTGGATGGCTTATTCAAAGAGCTTTCCAATGAGCTCGAATTTGCCCAAATCTGAATTACGTAGCTCAAGTTATGACTTTTCTCGTCTAGAGGGGCAGAACTGTCGAAAGCAACAATCCCTCACATGGAATAGAATGTGAGCCATTTTAGAAAGTCAACCTAGACACCTTGGGCTTGTGCATGCTTTTGGGAGTGATTTATATTTTATTTTTAATTTGTCTATGTTTAGAATTAATCCTAGCCTTCCAATAAGCCATATTGGCACAGATGAATTTCTATTCATTGAAATGTATGCACAAGGATTGCTCCAATTGAGAATCCAATCCTTGTGAAATTCTTGCCCTTTTATTTTTTTGTGTTATTTTTAGTTCCTTTCGCACTTGGTATGGTCGATCAAGGAAAGGGTAGGAAGATCTTTTGGACTTATTTTTCTTATTTAAACACTTCTAATTTTCGAATTTCATATTTCAATAAATCAATTTTTGGAGATCAATTTCGGCTAAAGTGTGAGTGACTAATTTGCAAGGCTTCTTCAAGGCAAGACCCGGACTTCGGTCCAAAGAAGTACCATGGTTTGTTTTTAATTAATGTGTATTATTGGTTTTTAGAATACCGATTTCAAATCATTATTCGCTTAATCTCTTTTTTTAATTTAATTATAATATGAATTTAAAAAGAGACATTAAATCTAAATTCCTATAAACACACTTAATTCCCTGGTCGCATGTCGTCATGGGATTCATTCATCAACTCTTGGCAAGGCAGAACCCTTTCGTAAATGTTTAATTGGCTGCACGGAACCCCTTGATGGGAACGTCAATTAGATCCATTATCCTGGCACGCTTGGGCTAAAAGCGAAAGCACACCCCAAGCCTGCATCAGATCTATCACTACAATGGTAATTAAATTGGATTTTCTTGCTCTTATTTCCTTCTACATCTACTTATCTATTTCTTATTCAAATTCTGAAGCCTATGTCTTTCCACCTAGATGCCAAGCATGAAAACATTAGCAAGACAATAGAATCAACGTGCTATCAGTCCCATAAAAAAGGACAAGGACTAGCCTTTGCCACTTTCATAATAAACAGGTAAAGTACATAAAAATGTGGATAGTGTTTTTTTCTAGCTGTAACAAAGACAATATATTAATAGAGAAAGAACCAGTACCAGATATATGATAAAAATGTGGATAGTTTATCTTAGAAAAAGCTCAAAAATCACCTAAAGGCTATTTGTAGGACATATGATACTAAAACCTTGAAACAAGTGTAGCCATCATTATTGAAGATAAAGACCAAATAGATCTACTTGCATGGAATAATCCTAGCCTTTTGATCAATGGTTATTAATAATCGGTAGTCCACAAGAAATATATACATTATTGATCCATATTAAAGGTAAAAACCAGTATAACATTGGATTGTTAGAACTTTCCAAATAGAGATATTTTAGGAGCATGTTCCCTCCATAGTGAGCCCCCGAGTTCCATCAAAAGTAACCATTTGTAATTTTGTTAACCACATCCTATGTTTAAGTACCATAGAACGTACTCTATATTCCACAAACTCAAAGTGTGATGCACTATGTCAAACACTTCATGTCGAACTCATGGATTCTTCACAGATCCAAGATGGCATAAACATAATACTTTTTTTCCTTTTTAAACCAAACTGAAATATTGTTTTATTTGTCACTTGATTGTTTAGAGTAAAGAAGTACATTTTTTTTAATTTTATTTTTACACCTATGTCATCAAAAAATAACATAAGTTTAAATTCATTTAAATGTTACAGTGAG
The DNA here is from genome assembly GCA_013350335.1 of Chimonanthus salicifolius. Taxonomy (NCBI): domain Eukaryota; kingdom Viridiplantae; phylum Streptophyta; class Magnoliopsida; order Laurales; family Calycanthaceae; genus Chimonanthus; species Chimonanthus salicifolius. The sequence continues at coordinate 20,675,410 of CM023534.1, forward strand.
TCTCTATATTCCAAGATGGCATAAAAATAACACCTTTTTTCCTTTTTAAACCTAACTGAAATATTGTTTTATTTGTCACTTGATTGTTTAGAGTAAAGCTAGTACTTTTTTTTTTAATTTTTTTTTCCACCTATGTCATCAAAAAATAAAATAAGTTTAAATTCATTTAAATGTTATAGTGAGTCTCTATATTCTATTTTTTGGGATTGGCCAAATCTGGGACCTTGTACCAATGTCATTTCCCATGCATGTACTCATTCCTATGCAACATAAAAAAAATCAAGAACGCTGAAATAATCGTATTGCAGCTCATACCTCCAATCCAAATTTGTTGATGTTCTGGAATTTCAAGGTATCTGAAATCCAATTAAGAAAATAAGGCACATCATCAAACCATGACCTTCAAGATCATAAGATCATTGTTTTTCAACAAAAATCCAAACCACTGTTGATATCAGCACGACTTTCAAGAACTCAATTGAAATTAGCTTCACAACCAACTTGATTATAAAGACTCAAATAATTCAACAACGCAAGGTAAGAATGGATTTCTTGTTATTCTGATCTTTGGTGGTGGACATTTATGATATCGCGGGGCGGGTGTCTTTGTACTTTTCTTTCTTTTCCTTGAGTTCATTTCTCCTGAACTCATGTTTTCTTATTTTCTTATATGTACTTTCTTTCTATATTAATGAAATTTATGTTACTACTCAAAAAAAAAAAGGGTAAGAATGGATTTCAGCAACAAACCCATAAGCCATTCACAATATATCTAAACTTAATAAAACTAGTACTAGTACATTTCTTTACAATTCACTCAAGAAAGGTAGATCTCTTTAGAACATTTTTATGTTGAAAAAGTCATCATCATCATAGCCGCTGTTCCCATTTATCTAGGGTCAGCACGAATAATTGGATTTGGCAGATTTACTTCCATGGACCAACTGCTTATCTATCAAAAAGTAAATCAATCTTTAAGAAATACACTACCAGATTTGGTGCAAAGGTATCCTACAAGTAGTGTTAAACTAGGTACAAATATCAGTATCATATCTAGTGATACCAACTGACTTGTTGAAGGACCACACTTACATTGTATTCATTAGGCCCATTTATATTTTGTATAAACAAAGGTTACATAAAACCCTAGGAGCATAGTGAGTGCTAAGGTTGACTTTTCCCACTATGTGAGTACCGTGTATATTGTGAGTACCGTGTATATTTGTGGAACACATCCCTGATTGGATGCAATTACAATTCTTAATGTAAGTGAACCAAGCACATCTAATATCTAATTACATCACACCGTACATAGATAAGAAATAGTCAGTTCCCCTTGTAAATGTGAAACAATAGATCCTCAGCATATATGTTGTTGCTTAGGTGCACCTAAAAAGCCTAAGACGTATCATGGATTTTTCCCAAGGGGGGGAAGAGACTGAACCTCAATAGTGTTTGTTTGAGAAAATACGTGGCAAAGGGTTTTTCCTTTTCCCTTTTTCATTTCCTCTATGAGGTAATTATGGAGTCAGTGTTCTACACTTCAGACCAGCCCTGTTTGGTAGAGCATGTTAAAACTTAAAAGCAAGCATAAATGCAGCAGGATCAGAATGGAACAAGTAAGGAGGACACAATTTTCTCAACTGAAAGTGGTTGATGTTTCATAACTATTTGTTCAACAAGGAATGAATATGTGAGAAGGACAAAATTTTTACCACAAACATCTTAAATCATATTTTAGCATTAGTCAAAAACATAACATGAAGGTTCCCTTGTATATTGCTGGTAAATTAGTTTAGTTCATTATGTCTTCACGACTAGAAGTTCTAAGGTACTTGATATCCTTCCGAAATTTGTGGATAACATCCTCGCAAAGAATTTTCAGCTTCATTCCTAAATTATCTCAGCTGCTGCTTCAATGAATATGATTACAAACTCATACCCGTCAAATCACCATAAATGCTTGAATGCAAGACCAAAGGTTTGAGGTGATCAAATAACTATTGTTCATCACTTACATTGAAATGAACACACTATGTAGGAAGCCTCAGAAATAATAAATCCAACAAGAACCACCATAAACAGAATATGATTCTTTCGACCTGTGCACAGAAACAACCACTTTGTTAAGATTATGATGTACATGATACAGAAACCAACTCAAAAATAAGCCTAAGGGTGCATTTAAAATTATAAGGCAAATTCTCAGTAGAAATGAGCAGCACCTATACAGTTCCCAAAAGCAGGACAATGGTGGTCAAAACCCCGTATAAATGCCTTACAGCTGTCACAATACCTCACCCTTTCAAGGAAATTTGCATACTGTAAAAGAGAGAACTTGCAGTCTGTAAGATGAGAAAACAATCAAAGGAAAAGATTTTAAAAAGGAGAATACTTTTGCAACCAATAAGATCATAATTGATCTTGAGCAATATTAAGCCAGCTTGCCGGTGCAGCAATTGAATGGGATAAACGTATGTCATATGAAGAATGCAATGTATGACATTGAGCATCCATTTGGAGTGTGAAAGAGTATTTTTACTTTCCTGAAAGCTCAACACAATATTGAGAATCAGGTAAAAATTGATGTCACAAATTCTCAATGTATTACAGCATAGACTCCAAATTAACTTTAAAAAGCAAAGAAACCAAAGCTTAGAAGAGCAACAAATGGTCCATAGAAGATAATGGAGGAGTGTGAAACTCAGAATCCTGCTTCATACAAGGCACTGATATGTTATAAATAAAGTATATAACTCGTAACCTAGCTACATTTGCTGACATACATCCAAAAAGATAAAAAGATTCCAAATGGGATTCCATTCTACTTGCATTTTATAGACATTCCAATTGCAAAACGCTAGAATGCAAGATGAAAATAAAAATAAAGTGCTAATGCAAAACAAGGGATAGGGGAACCCTAAATGCCTAATGCAATTATGAAAAGATTAAAAGGGATGAAAATAATGCACTCTAAATCTAAAATAGGCTGAAATTAATCAATCAATTAATACTTGCAACAAAACAAAATAAAATTCACCACAAATAATCACACAAATCCTAAGAATCAAATGTAGGAAATTATATCACTCACCGGTCCAAATTACAACTCAAAGTAGAAGGCCCTCAAAGTGAAGGGGCTTGTCAGATCTCATAAACACATAGATCCATCATCAAAAAGGGTTAGATCTGACAGCTTGGGTATCAAGAGGGTGCTAGAAACAGGGTACGGCAGAAGTATGTGGGGGTATGGTGACTGCATGGATGTGCAGTAGGTGGGGCCCTCAAGGGCTAACATCAATAGTAGAGGTTGTGTGTGGGTGACAGTAATGACAGGGGGTCCAAAAAAAAAAATGGAATTAATCACAAGTCAGTGGGTTTCCTAGGTGGGCGACAAGGATGGAAGAGAGGCGGAAGCAAAAGGGTTTCTCAAGGGGTCACGGCAGTTTGGGAAAGGGATTATGGGATTCACGGCAAGGAGAATAAGAAAAGAAAAAAGAGAAGGAAAGAGAAGAAAGAAAGAGATAGGCAAATACCTGGATTTGGAAGAGGTTTTTCACCTTTTCCGGTGGCTTCTCGCCGAACTCAGCTTCTCACCATGGTTCCGGTGGCTTCTCGCCAACAAGCTTCACACGCATAGAGCAGGAAGTTTCTTCATTCGTTTTCTTCAATTCATTAATCGTATTTCCCTAGAGGGCTTACAACCTATATATAATAAACTCACAAGGAGAATGACCAAAATACCACTAATTACAAAAATGTCCAAAATATTGTTAAATAAACCCAAAATTTACATTAAAAAACCCAATCAAATAATTCCAAACAACTAATCCAATAATCCTAAATCAATCACCCAACTTAACTAATGGAATAACTAAATAAATAAATAAAATTACAATAATGCCAAATGAAACTCCAGTCTAAATAACGAAACTAGTTGTTGTGCTCCGCATCAATCTCCCCATTTGAAAGAACTTGACCTCGAGTTCCAATGGATTAGAAGACACAAATCTACCCACGCACGAGTGTTCCCTATGTGGGGTCTTCAAAGTGCAATCACACGCACGTGAAGCCTTCAAACATCATCCAATGAAGTCGTCCTCAAGCCACAATGATGTTACTGAAGTGGCTCTCCTCCACCGTCGTCAAAGATCTGCTCTGTCGGCACCGTCAACTCTTCCCGGATAAGAAGAATGCACCTCTGGCGAGACAAAACTCCAATATATCTCCAGAAGATCCGAGTCAAGCCACTGTAGCTCGTCCACTGTCAACCTTGTGGCGTCTATCTTAGGCTTGTCCTTCCACTTCAGAAGATACCTCTATAAGCCTCAAGAATGTGTTGAAACCACTTCCTCGTCCAGGATAGATTCGATCTTATCTCTCTCAAGTGATAAGGAAGGTAAAGAAGGTAGGATCGTTGAAGGTTGTATAGGTGTAGGCCATGGGTTATGAAGTGGATCCGGAAAGCCAATAGGAAGGTCAAGTTGATGATCAGGATTGAAGGAAGTTCTAGACTGTGACGGTGGGCTAGATGGTGCAGTTGTTGGGCTTAGAAAAGGAAATAGATCCTCTACATGGAAAGTAGGACTAGTACCCATATCTGATGGAAGGTCTAACATATATGCATGGGATCCAACTCGCCTCAAAATTATGAAAGGACTTGTACTACGAACACGCAACTCTTTAAAAGTCCCTTGTGGGAACCGTTCTAGCCTTATGTGGATCATCACATAATTACACACATCAAACTCCTTAAATCCGCAATAAGAATCTGTAGCAACTTTATATTTTTCACGCTTATATTAATTTGATCTTTAATTTCAACGTGCGTCACATGAATTTGCAGTGTAAATGCATGTACAGACTCAGATGACTCAGGTGACACTAACACTAGGGCGAGGTCTATGGGCTAGGATGGAGTGAAAGCACACCTAACCAAAGCAAGAGAAGTTTTCCCAGTCTCCTCAGGTTATTCATCAGTGGGAGATTCTACACCTTCAAAGACGTCTTCATTCTCATTTTTCCTAGTCAATTTCATCCTTGGACCGTTCACCTAACAAAAGAGCTCTCCTGATTTCTAGTTCTGGTAGGACAATCGCGACCAAAATGCCCAAAGCCTTAACAGTGATAATATTGTAGGCCACCTGGGGAAGAGCTCGCACCAGAAGTTCCCTTAGCACTTGTATTCTTGTTCTTAGGTGGAGCACTGGTGGTTTTCCCAAGTTGACTCACCATACTTTGCCAAACTCCTGGCGGAGTGGGCTCGAAATTGATACTACGGAAGTCTAATTGTCTAGGAGGTTGCAGTTTCAGGCATTGTCACAAATCTCATTCTCGAGATATTAACGGCAATTGTTAATAGCGGGATATTTTTAAATTCTTGGGTTTTTATCGGAAATTTAACGGGAAAATCTCGCAGAAAATATATTATTTAAAAAATATAAAAAATAAATAATGTGGCCAGAGTTTGAAAACATAGATGATATTTCAGAAATAAAAAATGTATATTTGGCCCAAGAGTTTTTAACGGGAATTTAACGGTAAAATCTAGCGATTTTAACCAGAATCTACCATCTCTCGCGATAAAAACCGTGTTTTTAACGGGAATTTGCCGTTAAAAACGGCAGACACGATAAACTCAGGTTTTTAACACGCAAAAGTTATTTTGCCGATATTTTCGTGATAAAAATGAAAATATCGGAGATATTTGTTACATTGGTTTCAAGTAGTCCTCAAGTTCTTGTACGAAGTGGTGTGTCCTCTAAGGTATTAATACGATGCAAAATAAGCTCACGCTGGAACTCGGGACGAAGACCTAGTCTGAACCTAGAGAGGGTCTAATTAAGATCCTCCTCAATTTCACACCGCATGAAGAACTCGTCAACCTTAGTGATATACTCGTTAACAGTCTAACTTCCGTTGCGCAAGGAGTTCCACTAATTTAGGAGTCTTTCCCGATACTTGTGAGGGGCGTATTTCTCCATCAACAATTCTTTCATCTCGTCCCACATCAAATTTAAAGGGTCATCTCCTAACCTCCTAATCTTCTGTTCTGCAGTGGTCCAAAAAAGCCTAGTTTGTCCCACCAACTTCATCTTGGCGTAACGAATCTTACGAACTTTCGACATGTCATGCCACCCAAAGTAGTGGTCCATGTCCGACAGTCAATCTATAAACCTTAGGATCTAGATGTCCTTCAAAGCTAGGGGCTTCTACGTGAACATTCTTCAAGGCACATTCATCTTCCTCAATAGGCTCTCGTTGCCTATGTGGCTGTTGGAATCTACCACGACCAAATCCTCAGCCTCCACGACCTCTATTCCTAAGAGTCCCATTATCTCCATCAACATGGTTCTCAGGGGTTTCTAGAACTTCTACCCTTGTTTTCACGTCGGCCAAATCATCCTTCATGCCGGCTAAATCATTATTGATTCTCTCTACTTGGGCAATGAGCTGAGTAGCCCAAGCTGAGGTTTGTTCTTCTAACATATCTCTATGGGGTTTAGAGTCTCATTGGTAACTAACCCCACTCTTAGTGGTCATGAACAGGAATACGCACTAAATGTTGTGACCTAACTCCAAATGTGATGAATGAAAAGAATGACGTAATGATGACAATTTTTTTTCCCACAAAAATAGATGCAGCCTAAGACCATAGGTGTTTAAGGAAACAACCCAACCTTTCTACTAATACCAAATTTGATGCAGGATAAGGGATAAGGTAATCCTACACGCCTAATGCAATTATAAAAAGATTAAATGGGATGAAAATAATGAACCCTAAATCCAAAATGGGATGAAATTAATCAATCAATTAATACTTGCAACAAAACAATATAAAATTCACCACAAATAATCACACAAATCCTTAGAATCAAATGTAGGAAATTATATCACTCACCAGTCCAAGTTACAACTCAAAGTAGAAGGCCCTCAAAGCAAAGGGGCTTGTCAGATCTCATAAACAGATAGATCCATCATCAAATAGGGTTAGATCTGACAGCTTGGGTATCAAGAGGATGCTAGAAACAGGGTAGGGGAGAAGTATGTCGGGGTATGGTGACCGCATGGATGTGCAGTAAAGAAAGGTAGGGCCCTCAAGGGCTAACGTCAACAGTAAAGGGTTGTAGTGTGGGTGACAATATTGAAAGGGGGTCCAAAAAAAAGAAGGAATTAATCGCAAATCAGTGGGTTTCCTAGGTAGGAGACAAGGCTAATGGCCTTTAAGGGAACAAGGCAAGATCTGGAAGGGGTTCTAAGGGAGTAACGACAGCAGGGAGGGCTCAAGGAGGGGTCATGGCAGCAAAGGGAACAGGGTATGGGGTGACGAAAGCAAGGGTAGAGGTTGTATGGAGGGGCAATAGGAGGGGGGGTTTTCTTTTTGTGTTTCGTTTGGGTTTGGGGATGGAAGAGAGGCGGAAGCAAGAGGGTTTCTCAAGGGGTCACGGCAGTTTGGGAAAGGGATTATGCGATTCACGGCACGGAGAATAAGAACAGAAAAAAGAGAAGGAAAGAGAAGAAAGAGAGAGAGAGGTTTAGAGCAGTGGGACTCTCACTAGCCGTTCTCAGCTTCTCATCAAGGTTCCCGTGGCTTCTCGCCGACAAGCTTCACACACATAGAGCAGGAAGTTTCTTCATTCGTTTTCTTCAATTCATTAATCATCTTGCCCTAGAGGGCTTACAACCTACATATAATAAACTCACAAGGAGAATAACCAAAATACCCCTAATTACAAAAATGTCCAAAATATCGTTAAATAAATCCAAAATCTACATAAAAAACCCAATCAAATAATTCCAAACAACTAATCCAATAACCCCAAATCAATCAATCAACCAACCTAACTAATGGAATAACTAAATAAATAAATAAAATTACAATAATGCCAAATGAAACTCAAGTCTAAATAGTGAAACTAGTTGTGGTGCTCCACATCAAGTGCATACTTCAGATGCACTCTAAACACACTTCAATTGCTAACAACTATGAATGTTTGCAAAATAAAGAACTTGAAGAAGGAGATGGGAGGCACGTGAAACAATGAGGATTGTTGAAAAATATCAAAAATAAATTTCGATGAGAATGTGTGGTTCGATGAATTGGCTCTAAACTCCTTCTTGGAAGACTTGTCTAATACCCTCAGAGTACATGAGTCTAGAACACAATTTCAAATTACAAAATGAAAACCTTCATTTCAAGTTTGTTGAAATCTACTTATAGTGCAGCCCAATAAGGACTGATCTGTTAGCCCCAAGGTTTCAACCCAAGGGTACAAGGGTAATTTTGATGATAACAAAGTGTTGACGTATAATACTAATGATTTCCATTGAGTCAAATTATAGAACAGGATTCAAGGATATATTCCAAAGCTCAAGAAGGTGGAATTTAGATTGGCCTGGACACCAAGCTCAAGATTTGAAGATCAATAGCTTGAAATCATATTTGTAAAGTTGAGTGAGTGTTTAGGATTATTTTGTAAAGTTATTCATTGCTTTGAACACTATAGATCAACAAGACCTTAGATGGACTCTAGGACCTCAAAATCATCTTGATCACACCTTCCATAGGTCCCTAGATCTTTGGCATAGCCTCTATGACTCAATGTTTATATTTCCAGACTTAAAGACGCCTTAAAAAGAGCACATTTGAATTCTGAGGAATTCAGTCAACTGAATGCTATGCAATCTTAGCAGGCTCAGCCTCTCTTATTTTCAATCGACTCAATTCTCAAGGTCCGCCGACCTAATTTGGCAGAATGTTCAACATTTTTTTATCGATGAACATTCAGTCTACAGAATCTGCGATTTGGAACATAACAGCTAGTTCTGAACAGCATTTAATGCTCTCCAATGTTCATATTTTCAAAATGCATATAAATGCTGATTCAAAAGAGTATTGCATAACACAAGTCAAGTGATACCAATAGCCAATTAATGAGATTGTGATCTTCAAGCCCTAAATTTCAAAAACACTCTTAGCCATTATTGTTCAACCTTTGAGTAACTCTTAGTGTGAGCTTTATTTGTATATTCAAGAGAGTTACAAGAGAGTTATCACTTTGTAAACAAATCTCACTTCATTTATTGTGAGCTTTGTAGAGGGTTGTAACCCTTGTGAGATGAGAAGGGTGTCTTCTACCTTGTGAAAAAGAGAGTGTACTCTTGCTGTAAAAATGTTTCATCTCGAGCCATGAAGGAGATTATATAGTGGATTTGGAATCCTCGAGGTGTGTTCTTGAGGCATGGACGTAGGCAAAGAAACTGAACCACGATAAAATCACTGAGTTTTACCAAAAACCCAATTCACACCCCAACCCCACCGCCCCCACCCCCCCACCCCCAACAAACACACACCCCACATCTGGGGTTATTTTCTGGGCAACCTGATCCATTTATGGAGATGTGTTCTCTTCAAAAATCAAAGGTACGGCTTGATTCCTAAAGAATGTAAGTCCTCAAGTTCTAAGCTGTGGAATTCCAGGAACCTCAAAAGAAACCTGATACTCTTCAAACATTTAGAGTACTTAAGGTGTTCTAACAATCTCCCTGAACTCCAAAATAAAGTTTAGGAAGACGATATTTCAAAACCTCGAAGGATTTGTTTACAAATGCCCCTAAGGATCTGTCTTGAAAAAGGCCTTAAGGATCTACTCTTAACTGGAATTTGGATATGCTTGAAAATTTCTACAGAAAAAATTCTCCAAGGCTAAAAAATGGTCTTTGTTCCTCAAGGGAGGCCTAGTTATAGACTGAAAATCTCCAAAGCTTCAGGTTGTGGAACCACTAGGTTCACTTCTAAGAACTGCACATCTGGTTCAAAATTTTTGTTTTTTGCAGCATTTTGGTTTTTGGCTTATTTCTTCCTCATCTAGACTCTAATACAACTTCCATTTTCTATGCTAGAGAGCAAACTTGGCGAGATATCCACTGTGTATAATTTGAGATACTTCTAAATCTTCTAGTGAACCTCACACTTAGTTGTCTGGCGAAGCAAGAAGCAGTCCGTTGTTGCTCGTTCAAATGTTGAGGCTGAATATCGTGCCATGGCAAATACTGCTTCTGAATTGTTGTGGTTTCAACAATTCCTTACTGAATTGGGCTTTGCTCCTACCGATCCACTCGTCATGTTCTGTGACAATCAGGCGGTCATCAACATTGCCTCCAATCCAATCTTTCATGGACGCACTAAGTACATTGAAGTTGATTGTCACTTCCCAGCGTATTTCCGAAGGCTGACTTTTCGCTCCTCATCTGAAGTCAGAAGATCAGATTGCAGACATTTTCAGGAAGTTCATTCCCCATACTCAGCTTGATTCGGTTGTTAGCAACTTGGGATTACTCGATATCTTCGAACCAAGTTGTGGGACCCGATTCAGGCTAATTGAACCGACTAATCCTATTTTGGAAAGTCAACTATATGATTGTATGATTTATTGTAGATAATTATTCTCTTACTATATTTCGTTTTTTAGCCACCTTAAGTGACTCCTCTTTTTACTATTTAATCATGTATCCTCTAAGAGGAAACTACACGATACAATACAATCAGAGAAGAATTCTTCTCCATTCTCTTTTTTCTTTGTATTTTCATATTACTTTTCTACAACATCATTGCTCATAAACATGATGTAAAATGATCATAAGATGAATTAATAAAACGACCAATATCCCATTTCAAGAAACCATATGAAATAAAACCATGGCCATATAGGACCAAATCCAAATAGATACTCTATTCATATAAAAAAAATAAAAAAATACTCCTAGTCTAGTAAGAGCAACTACTGAAAGTAGACTAGATGAAATTCCTATCACAAAAAGAACATCATGAAGCGTCAATATGCATCCTGTATGCAGTTGTAGCTGGTAGGTACTAACTTCTAACATGGCCTACCAAAGTTGTTCGTGATGAAAACCTTATGGTCGTAGACTAGAAATTGACAACACTCCACGAACCCTACTACGCATCACAAACCATGTTAGCTTGCTCATGAATCTAAAATTCAATCTGGATATTAAGAATGAGCAACATGTTGAGATATATTAGGATTTATTGTTTTATGAAAGTTCCCTTTTTCAATGTGCTAAAACAACATAATTGACCCTAGAGGGGGGGTGAATAGGTCAATCCCATTTTCAATAATGTTTACAAATTTCTTGATTGTTTTAAGTGCAGCAAAACATTAATCAAGAGATTTGTTTAGTGTGATGGATTGTTTATAAGTTCTTTAAACATTTCCACTAAGATTATGACCCTTTACATATTGTTTGATTATCGATGCTTGTGCATAATGTATAAAATAAGACAATCAATATGCAAAGTAATGTGTGTTAAGAAGAGTACTTAAATATTAAATACAAACACACAAAGATCAAACACCATAAGACCAATTTAAAGTGGTTCAGTTAGCCAACCTACATCCACTGTTAGGACTCGCTCAACCTTGAGCTATCCCCAAATCTACTAAGCGGGGACTTACACCCTTACAATTAGAGTAGGGATTCCACCTCACTCAATCGGCTGGGAATTTCACCCACCACTGTAAAATAGAAATTTCACCTATCCATTTGGCTGGGAATTCCATCCACCATTGTGCCGAAGACGACGCTCCAGATTTTTTTTATAGCGGTTCCGAAACCAAGCTTCCTTAATCCACTTTCAGAACAAAGGTTTTAAAATAAAATTAAAACCAAGAAGCACTTGCCTTTGAAACTCTTTCTTTTGATGTGTGCTTCTTCACCCAATGTGTCGACGCTCCTTCTTATAGCCGCCGTTTAGCAATCACAATTCAGGGTGTCAAGGAAACTGGTTTGACTACAGCTTTCCTAGCTTATGATCATTTCCTTCTTCTCTCTTTCTCACCTTCGAACTCAATCCATAGATTGATTGTTTATGAGTTTTCATCCTTCCTCTCTCTCTCACAACTCAATCCATCTTATTGGTTGTATTTGATTCCTCAAGTGTAAGCATGAGAGAAAGAGTGATCATTCTGTTGCCCTTCTTTAAGCTCACTGATAAAGATGAGGTCCAACTGATTTTGCCGAAGGATACCAACTGGTTGCATAAAGATCAGCTTTTATAGAGAAGGCAACCAGTTGTAGCAACGATAATGTACCGACAGGTCGGTCGCACCGAAGGGTCGGTGACTAAAAATGTTACCATACAAACCCGACCGTTGTGCATTAAGTGCACTCCCAACGGTAATATTATGTCCCGGTCGACATGTCGTCGCCGATGGGTCAACATTTATGGCACCAAGTGGTCGGTCCATACGAAAGGCTCGATCTGGAGCAAAAACATGCTGACAGTAGTTTCTAGTCTAGAAACATGTTACCCAGAACAACCTGTCACCTTTTACCGAGGGGTCGGTCCTAGTACTCTCGATCGGTCTTGAATTACCGATGTATCTGTTTCTTCGAGAGTCTACTTGAGTTCAAAGTTCCAGAACTCAAGATCTTAATCAAGGAGTCGTTGACCACTGGTCGTTTCAGTCTTTCACCGAAGAGTCGGTGCATACGAGACTCTCGATTAGAGGTATATACCCAGAACAACAGTTCAATGTTTCCAGAACCTATATCAATCTGGCCGACCAGTCTTTGACCACGATGGGTCGATCCTGTCGTCACCGAGGAGTCCGTGAGATACACTGGTCAAGATAACAATGAAACCAAATACATATTTCTAAGTTTCCAATTTACTGTCAAGCTTCCTCTCTAGGCTTTTTATGATTTAACCATTTGTTCAACTAAGCTTAGGGAAAGTCCTCTCTAATGTGCAGGTACCACCTAAAGTCATCTATGGCCATAATACATGTTTTATGATTGCCATTACGATGACCTTCAATTCGGTGGAGCATGATCTTTACTCTTAATCACCTTGGGTCTTAAAGCTTCTTAGTAAGTGCTTCGTTCCGAGTCATAGAATTGACAAACATAGGGTCTTGGCCAAGCCGAGGCACTAACATTGTATTTCCATTTATGGTTGATAGGATTAGATTATGATTGATTTTGTAATCTATTAATTAGGAAATTAGGATCCCTAAATATTGGAAAAGATTATCCCTTGTAGTCTATATATTTCTTCCATTTAGTGAATTAATAGAGAAGAGTTAATTTTCCTCTTAACTTACAACATGGTATTAGCCTAGATAGGTTTGATCCTTTCTCCTAGCCTATCTCGTGAGAGAGAAACCCACCTTCGTAACTTTCTACTCTCCCTCTGCTAGTTCCACCAACACCAGCAAAGGGAGGATCCGTTGCTCCTAGATCTCTATTTTTTTCATGTTCGCCGCCGTTTTTTTTTCTAAAGCAGTTTTTCCTTCCTCCATCGATCTCCTTTACCGGGGAACCTCCTGTTGGTGGGAACCTACCTACCCTGCCGTTTTTGGCAAGGCTACCCATCCAACGGCTTAGATCTACCACATGAGGCCTTTGGCCTGCATTTTTTGAGCCCCCTTCTGCAGCGACTATTCAAGTCCGAGAAACCCAGTTTTGTGGGTTTTTGCTTCGATCCACGTGGATCTTACACTTTTGCTAATGGGATCAACACCACCAGGATCGCCCCTGACCCACCTTCCTCCCCCTGAGGTGGACCTTGGTCTTCGGTCACCGGTGGGGTCCATTTGCTGGGTTCTTCTGCACTGTTTATGTTCTGCCAGAAACCCAGTTTTCTGGGATTCTTTTGCAACATCTGCTTGGTTTCTCCCTTGGATTGCAATCTTCCACCCCTCCTATTGTCGCCCAAGCCTATGCTTTCCATCACACCTAGTGGACTCCCCTTCCATCAACAGTGGGACCCACTTAAGTGTTGTTTTCCAATGGCTGTTGGGACGCCTGTACACCCAGTTTTAGGTGTTTTTCATTGGATCTGTGAGGAACCTGCACTTCAGGCCATGGTTTTTGGACCCCCAATTTCGCCCCACACTCTATCTCTTCATTTTTTTCCATTGTTGTCCCCGAAACTCAATAACTAAATAAAATCCTCACTCCCTTCCTTTTTTTGTTAGCCAAACGATCCCCCATTTGCCTTTCAGATATGATTCTCCAGCCCTTTCACCTCTCATTTTAGAGATTTTTTTTCCCTACATTTTGTGGGTGCTTCATAGGGCCATCTTTGTTTGTTCCCTTAGATTGTAGTCTTTCTTAGATTTTAACCAATAATCCCACAACTCTATCGTCATCTGTATGGTGTGAGTTTGAATTTGAATGCCAGTGAAACCCTCTGAGACCTAGTATTTGGTTTTATTGAATAGAGGTTTAAGTTCTTCTCCGTTTTACTGTTCTTGCCCATGTTATTCAAAATTAAATCAAAATGCATTAGAAGTCAAGTTTTTATATTCCAAAATATAGTATATTGTACACCATACATTATATAATATAACAGTATACTATATGGTGTATAACAATATACTGTATGACTGTGAAAGGGAAATTGTTGACCGGCAAACTTAATTGTATTATTATTTCACGAAATTCATTACATACATAGCATTACATAAGTCAAGCGAATGATAACATAGAAAAAAACAAAAATAACAGAAAAGTGAAAGAAAAGATATTATATGTCCTGGCCGGAAGACCTGCAACTTAACTACATCACATTTATTTCACATACATAGGTCCTGTGATATTAAGTTTGTGGAGCCTGATTGTCAGATATTTATTAGTGATCCCATCCCCACAGCAAAATTTTGTTTTTGTGTGTGTTTGATCTGTGGTTTTGCTTTTTCCGTTCATTGTTTTGTCCGCTTCTATTCTCAACATGCGAATCATAAATAAGAAAAACGAATAGAAAAAGAGGAGAAAAGAGAAAATAGAAGAACCATCAAGAGACAGAGCAATATGTGATGGAAGGTGAAGTCTTTCTTGCTTTCCATGCAGACTTGATAGAAGAGTTATACTTAAATAGGTATCATGCAAAAAGTTAAACTTTATTTTTCCAAAAATTCTTTACTTTTTTCTCCAAAAAAAATGTTTTTTGCTCTTCCTCTCCTTTTCTCGCATGAATCGTAGGAGTCTACAATTCATGCGAGTCGAATCGTACGATTCACGATTCACTCAAAAATCGTGCGTTTTTTAAAGGATTTCGATACTGATGCAAGTCGAATCGTGATACCCATGTGCAAATGAAACAATGTTCTAGCAAATTAGAGTTGGTTTGTACCCTCTTAGACTTTGCACTCACAAGTGAAGTGGCAGGCTAAAAAGGAATAGCAAATGCTAGCACTCGATAAAGATAAAGGTACTAAGCATTGTAAAGGAATACAAAGTGGAAAAAAAAAAAAAAACAAATCTAAGTGAAAGCATTAGCGTTCAAGAAAGATAAAAGTACCAAACGTCGTAGAAGAATGTGAAGTGGAAAATAGACAAATCTGAATTGTTGAGCCCATTTTTAGCGAAATAAATCTACTACCCCATTTGTTGTACGGCTCACTTGGACAGAAGAGACATCCAATCTCAAGGATAAATCCCTAATGTCCCAGACTATGGAAATCATTCTCCAACGGGGTCGCTTTTGTCCCTTGGGACATTATATTGCATTTGCTGAGTCCCTTTCAATCACTAGTGAATCATGCCCATAGACTTTCCATATGGTCAAATCTCACCGAATACTAAGGAGTTCCGCCTCGTTTGAGTCCGTAATCCCCATCGACTATGTAAAGACCACTGAAATCTTACCCCTATGATTCCTAAGCACACCACCTATCTCTGTTGGCCCAACTTTCCCCTAGAATTTCCATCTACATTAAGTTTCATGACATCAGGCTCACAAGGATCGTAGGTAACAAATGGCTTTGATATCCTATTTACTCCACTCAAGCAACCCTCCCACGATGATAAGAAATCAACGGGTTTGGGACCTTTGAATTCTTTCCCAAAAAGAAGCAATACAAATATCCTCCATTTAGCCCTCTGAAAAAGTTTTGGCCTCGCAAGATTTCCCTTCAAATATTCTAGAATTCCTCTTTCCACAAGGTCCAAAACACTGCAACAGGGACCATGTTCCAGGCTGCCTTCATCCCAGGTCAAAGTCGAGAGAGAGAGAGAACAACTCCACTACCCCAACGCAAGTTCTCTCAAGGCCCCAAGGAACTTTAAAGAGATTCGCAAATTTAGCCAAAGGTTCCTAGCAATATGGAAACTAACAAAGAGATGATCTACATCTTCCTTTGGGTGACCACACAGGGGGCAACTAAAATCATCCTCCGCCCTCAACATGCTTCTTCTCCTCAGCTCCATTCTAGTGAGTATATTTCCCTTCAGAGCACACCATACCAAAGTCTAGACTCCAGTGGGAGCTAGACCATTCCAAGCTAAGCCAGAGGTAGCGTCCAAATTATGTTGTTGCCTAGTAAATAACTCCACCATTGACTTAACCGAGTAGGTACTCGATGAGTCACCCATCCAAATGAGTTCTCTCGCCTAAAATCAAGAACCCAGGAGACGTGACTACCCTCAATCCTATAGCAATCTTGTACTAGGGTAGTTTTGTTCCTAGAGATTCTAAAAATCCTAGGGAACACCTCCTTTAAAGGCCTATCACTCATCCAGAGATCCTTCCAGAAAAAGGTTTTGTCTCCTCTACCAACCAACCACCTAATGTTTCCCCTGAACAACCTTCCCAACACTGATCTATCTTGACTCAACCTCCACCAAGCCCACACAATCAGAGATCCAAATTTCCACCATTTCATATCTCTCATGACCTTTCTTCGTTCACAAATAGATTTTTTTCAATGTTTTCTTCAGTATCCATGGACGGATGACTTGAAAGAAGTCAAAGACGCCAAACTGAAACCTTGTCTACTCTTCCCTCTTCATAAATTCCACAAAATCCAACCATCAAACAACTTCGGCCAATCTCTTTACTAGACTTTTGTATAGTCATTTCTCGTTTTCCAAGAGACATACGCCTGGAAGCTCCACAACCTCTAAGGTATGATTTTTTTTCACCTTTACCTTGGATGTAGTCTTGAGGTCTTTTTATTCTTTAGCATCGGATCGTAAAGATTTCTGAGGTTGAGAACGGAGGCTCCCAAACCACCAGTAGGGTTTGTACCGATGCCCAATGTTGTCAAGCTCGAATCGTATCGTAAATCGGTCTAGGGGTGTAAATCGTAAATCGTAGAATCGTAGAATCGTAAGAGTCGTAACATTTTTGACATTTTTTCTCTATAATTATTATTGATACTACAATTACATATAAGTGTCATGCATCAGAAATAATCATCCACAAAAAAAAAAAAAGACACAAAAAAATATCAATATCAGATTTAATCATAATTATTAAGTGTATAAATTATTTTCTATTATAAGAAAACTATATTTTTATATTTTAATCAATATAATATATATAATACAATATTAAAAATATCATATTTTTTATTAATATTTTAGTCAATAAAAGATTTAATCATAATTATTAAGTGTATAAATATTTTTATATTTTAATCAATAAAAAATATCTGTAGGTCCTCAGTTAAGTTTAAAATTGTCTTGCCAGAGGACCTGCAAAGGGCTATTAAATATTGATATTAGAATCATAGCATGATGATAGAAAATAATTGAGAAAGCAAAAAGGTATTTAAAATATAAATATAAATTTCAAATTTTAAAATTTTAAATTTTAAATTTAACTTGTATGGATATAAATTTAACTAGCTATTTTTTAACCGGCTATTAACAATATGAAAAACATTATTTACTTTAAATAAAATAGATTTTATTTATAAAATCAATAAATGAAATAGGCCAGGCCCAATCCGGCAAAACAAATGAAATGGGATAGTTTATGCGATGGAATATGCTTTGGGATATCCTTATCCTAAATCCTTTGGGATATGCTTTAGGGTTTAACGAAATGAGTGATAGAAGTAGAAACAAGTTGTGGCAAAATGAAGGAAAAAAAAGGAAAACCAATTGCTGCAAAACTGTGAGAGAAGCAACAGAAAACAAAGATGATGAAGAAAAAGAAAGAGGAAAAGGGTTTATGAAAAATAGAAGAAGGCCTAGAAGATGAAAACGGTACGTCTTTCCTTCCTTCATTCCGCATCTCCTTTTTTTCATTCGAATTTAAAGTCTTCCCTCTTTTTTTCCTTTCTTCTAGATCGCACGATGTAACGATTGATAACGTTTGAATCGTACAATCTGCGATTCTCCCTAAAATCGCACGATTAATGGCATTTCCCAATTTAACATACGAGTTAACTCGCTGGACCATCTGATTCGAGTCAACTCGTACGAGTTGATTCGCAACTCGGACGATTTTAACAACACTGCCGATACCTTTAAAGGCCTATGACGGCAATCTTTTTTCATTCTGTACCTACCACAAAGGAATGCCAAAGGATTGATAGCTAGGCCAATAAACTGTAGCAAACTCTTTGCTAAAGACAGCCATCTCACCCAAAGTTTTTTATCCCCCATGAAACACCCATTTAATGATTCAAAAGCTCTCGCAGCTTGTTCCTCCTATGAAAATCCGACAAAGACAAACATCATCCCCTTCTTGTTCCTCTTTGTTGGAATAGAAGCATTTGTGACATCTCCATACTTGTTAAGGACATCAGAGCTAACTCAAGGTGTAAACTCCACTAGATTTTCCACAACCAGTGTAAAGGAGCCCCCAATTTGTGGGGAGTCTACCTCTCCTTTGCATTTTTTTTCCATCCATCTCCGACATCCACGACTTCTTCCTCCACATCTGAAGATTTTTCCTCACTCACACCCTATTCACACATTTAGCCTCTAAATTGGATAGGAGAATTTTCAAGATTAGCTTATCGAGTCGACATAACTATTCCTGATGCCTCCTCATCATATTGGTTAAATTATTTTTTAACTCTTATCATGTTGGTTAGATATGGCTTAGCAACATTAGATGATATGCCATTAAGCCTCATCACTTAGAGATACTTTTGTATAAAGGCTTAAAGTCTCTTCTACAAACACACATACAATGCAATCAATTTTTCTTCCTCCATTTTTGCTCGAGTACTCTTAAGGGAGCATCACAAGACCTAAGGTCCTAGAGAGTGGAAACTTTAAGATCCTTATTGTTTTCTCTCTCTTCAACAAGTCGTCGTGTCTTTCAATCTTTGACGACATAAGACACATCCCAATTACAAGTCTAATTTTTTGCGTTTACTTAATCCATGCACAGTTACATTCTTGCAACAATGCCAATTTATTGTGTTGGACATGACATTATACAAATACTATTATTCAATTCTCAAAGATGCATGTAGAATATGTTTTGCCTAAGGATCATTCAAAAATAAATGTTCGTGTAGATGATGTATTGCCTAAGGATCACAGAAGGTTGGACTAAAAAACCAAAAAGACCACTTAGGAAAAATTGTTAAACTCATTGATGCGATGTTTGATCCATTTAAAAAAAAATGATGGGATGTTTGATATACATGCAACTAGTTGAAAGCTCTTTGGCCTATAAAAGTATATATGATAAGTACATGTATTAGATGTCTAAAAGATGAAAGCATTATGCAACAACACACAAATTCTACCACCTCATAATCGTGATTGGAAAATGAACTTTGGTTGACTCTATCAAATGAAGAATGGTCACATGTAACCAAGCCAGGATCACTAAAAAGAATGCTGCCAAAAACAAAAAATGCTTAGTGAACATTATGTCTAGCTAAATAATTAGACCACCATTCACTTAGTTCAGATGAACCATATAGTCTTCACCCACTAGAAATATGTATAAAATGCGTACCCTTTGAGTTCATTTAAAAGCCACAAATCACTAAATATAACCAAAATGCCATTAAAACTTCCTCCAATACAGTCAAGGAAAGAAGCAAATCCACATCACTTACCCATGTAGTTGAAATATCATCAATAAGATCCGAATGTAGCACAAATTGTTGATCAACAAAAAAATGAAAAGAAAGTAGCATGAAGTTCTCCACTCTCATTCAAGAATGCAAGACAATAAAAGCCCCTTGGGAAATGAATTAACACAAATCATTGAAGATAAGATTAATAAAACAATGGAAATTAGAGAATAAAATAAAAATCATATTTTGTCCTTGTAACATGACAAGACAAGCATGAAAATGTGCCAGTCAAAAATGTAAACATGTGATCAAAAGATTAAACGAACTTCTCTGTGTTACTTTTTTTCATTTAAAAAAGCCAAAACATCAATAAAACTATAAAGAAAGGAGATGCAGATCATTTCTAGTAGCTTGTTAAGCTAAAACATCTCATAATAATCCCCTAACCAATACAAAGATCTCCTCCCATTCCGTAACTCATACTGACTAAATGAGAAGAAACAGGGACTCCTATTCAAAATTGAAATGGAGAAGGCTTATGACTTTGTGGACTAGTCCTTTGTGGGTTACCTCTTCGCTAGGATGGGATTTGGGCGCTTATGGTGCCGATGGATGAAAGCACATACAGAGGACACCTCTTACTCCATCTTGGTAAATGGATCTCCAACCTCTCCAATACAAGCCAATAGGGGTTTAAGGAAGGGAGACACACTATCTCCCTTTATTTTCACTCTAGTGGGGGAAAGCCTGAATAAGTCAGTAAAAAAAGCTAGAGAGTTGGGAGTGGTAAAAGGTTTCGAAACGGCACCAGATGAACCTATAGTCACTCATCTACAGTTTGTAGACGACACATTGTTTTTATATGAACCTGAGCGTCAGGAACTATTGGGATATAAGGCCATTAGGTGCTTTGAGTTAGTGTCGAGTCTCAGGATCAATATTGGCAAAAGCACCATCATTGGGATAGATGTGGCAAAGGATCACCTAAAGGACCTTGCAGAAGGAATGGGTTGTGGCATAGGAAACCTTCCCTTCATCTATCTGGGTCTACCCGTAGGTGGGAATCAAAGACACTAAAAATTTTGGACCCCAGTCATAGAAAAAGTGGAAAGAAGATTGGTTGGGTGGGGTAAGATAAACCAAGGTTGTTAAAAACGAATCGTATCGTGAATCGGTCTAGAGGTCTGAACCGTGAATCGTGAATCGTAAATCGTAGAATCATAAGATTCATAATATTTTTTTTATAATTATTATTTATATAATAATTACTTGTAACATAAGATAGAACAATAAAATGATTTTTCAATTCCTCATAAATTAATATTTATCATCCATCATAAATAACCATATTCAAAAAAGATACAAAAATATATTAATATAAGATTTAAATAAATATTAATTATTAAGAAATCAACAAATAAATCAACGGCATTTAAATAAACTTTAATAAGTAATAACATTCATCAAATATTTAAAAAAAAAATAGAACTATTTATTTTTTTAAATAAATACAAAAAACATGAAAATAAAAATAATAAAAAGATTTTTATTTTTTTAAAATGGAGACATAAAGATTAAAATGGAAAAATAAAAGAGATGTTTTTTTAATTAAAATAGATTTTTTTAATTAAAAATATAAGAACAATATCTCGAAAAGGGAAAGGAGGAAAAAAACCCCTCACGAAAACATGTTACAGTAAGATCCCTCCTTACGGACTCCACCTCATGAAACGCCACCTCACGGAAACTCAACTCCAAAATAAAAAGCTCTTCTTGTTTCGTACTAGTGTAACAGTAAGGCCGATGAAAGTTAGAAAGAGTAAAGTAGCGACACTGAAGAAACGAAGACGAAGAAGAGAAGAAGAAGAATTCCAGGTACTTTTTTTTTTCTCTTTTTCCTGCAGCTTACTTCCCCTTTTTTTCCCTTTTTTCCCCTTTTGTTTTCCTCTTCCACCTGAATCGCACAGCTTTCCCCCTTTTTTTCTCTCTTTTTCCTTTTCCACCTGAATCGAATAGCTTTTTTCCTTCTTTTTTTTTTTTTCTCTCATTTTCCTCTTCCACTTGAATCGAACGAGACAACGATTCTACCGATTCGAATCGTGTGATTTGCGAGTCAATGAAAAAACGTGAGATTTTAAAAGGATTTCGATATTGATGCGACTTGAGTCGGAAGACCCCTCGATTCGATTCGAATCGCACGATTCGATTCGAATCGCACGATTCGACTCGCGAATCGTGCGATTTCGACAACCTTGGGATAAACCACACGTTTATTTTCTGAAATGCATAGCATATTGCATTAATAACCTTAAAATTTGGTGCTATTAATCTAAGTGCAATGATGAGTTCCTAATGGACTTCTGACTAAAGTGAAAAAGACGTCAACAGGTCCAAAAGGCGAGACCAGATACTATTTACACGTAAGGGGATTAATAAACCGGTCCTAGACACCGAAGTAAGCATGAACAGGTATATGGTAGTTGAGGCCTAGCCGTCTAAACTCTAAATAGGGCCCAATCATGTCCATAGGAGATTAACAAGTCTTTGGATGAGCGTGTTGTGAACACTATTCTCCAACTTGGACTTGTGAACTGTTGAACTTGTAAACTTGTGAACTTGTGGGGATTGTTGGACATTTGTAGTATGAACGTACAAGACTTTTTGGACGTCGGATGAGAGTGTTATATACACTAGTCTCTGACATGGACTTTGAACGTATGGACATAGATAAACAAGATAAAAATGTTAAACTGTAAAAATGGAAATTTTACAGCTTTATGAACTTGTTATTTTCTTAGTGTAAATATTGTGATTTTATAGCTTTTGGAATTATTAGATAGCAATACTGTGTTCTCACAGCTTTATAGACTTAATAACGTTGTTGGCTATTTATTTGTGATATTTAGAGTGTTTATGTGTGATAGCTCTGCTAGACTGTTATTGTCTATATACTAACCATGTGGAGATGTGTTAATTTATTTATAATATCGTTGGACTGATATAACCTTATGTGAGGTTTATGATATTCATTAAATATCCTTGTTAAATGAATATGCTTGATGAGATGCATGATTCAATTTAATGTAGGATTCAAATGTTATTTGTGGAATAACTGTGTTACCTGAATATGCCAGGATGAGTTGCATGATTCAATCTGACGTAGAGTTTAAATTTATTTGCGAAACAACTATGCTAATATTCCGGGATGGGATGCATGGTTCAACATAGTTACATAACTGTGTGAGCATTGCATGAGAATTGTACGGTACGGGAGAACCCTCGTGGCAAAGCACGGCACGAGTAGGGTTGCAACTCGGGTCGGCGAGTCGGGTTCCTTAAAACCCAACCCGACCCGAGTTGATATATATGGAACTCAACCCAACCCGACCCGAATTTTACAACCCAACCCTACCCGAATCAATCCGAATTCTGAGCCGACCGGCATTCTGAACCCATTTTAGCCTAATTTTAGTCGGGTCGGGCCAGGTTAACTTGTAAAATCCTCAACCCGACCCAACCCGAATTTCATTCGGGTTTTTATCTTCTCAACCCGACCCGACCCTGCTGACCCAAAATTTTTGACCCGACGCACATGATTTCTCAGGTCGGGTCATGCGGGTCGGGCCAAAACCCGACCTGAGTTGCAGCCCTAGGCACGGGAGAACCCTCGTGTGTAAGCACAAAACACGATAACCTTTGTGGCAGAGCACAGTACGGGATAGCCCTTGTGTATGAGCGAAAAACAGGAAGAACCCTTGTGAAGGAGCACAGTTTGGGATAGCCCTTGTATATGAACGCGGTACGGGAGAAGCCTTATGGCGGAGCATAGCACGGGATAGCCCTCATGTACAACCATTGTGTGCTGTGAATAGGCACAAAATGGCAAAAACCTCGTGTTAGCAAAGTGGACACATTAGATGCATAACACGGAACGAGGAAACCCTCGTGTTAGCAAAGTGGACATATTAGATGAATGACATGGAACCGGGAAACCCTCGTGTATAGCCATGGCATAGCATTGGGTGTTATGATTAGACCGTGTGTCAATCGATAACCTATGTTGTATGTTGATATGTTGAATATGTATGCAAACGTGGGAGTAATATGCTTTATAATATCTGCAAGAGACTGTGATAATGTGATTGGATGTTGTTTTATAAACCCTATGTTATCTTTTGTAACTTTGGTATTCATGTGTTGGTCATGTGTTGGTTATTGTATATGCGTGGTTGATAGCATGTTATATATATGTATATATGTTGTTTCTTTTCACTGAGCATGTTTAGCTCACTCCTTATGGATTTCAGAAATGCAACTCAAGGTGGGGCCCGAAGGACCACAGAAGTATGACGTCGATGGGTTGGAGCCTTAACGGCCCAAGGCTGTTGGACCCCTTCTATTTTATGTTATTTGAGAAGAAATATATGTTTGTAACAATTATTGAGTAATTTTATGAACCTTTGATTCGGATGAATGTAAGGCCTATGGGGTATTATACTTAAATACGTATATAGACCCCCTTCTATGCTTCTACAATTGTGTGTTGTGTATGCGTGTTTGAGATCTCCGTGGTGTGTAAACTATATGGGAGATAAGCACTCATTGGGATCGGTTATCGGACTGACATGACTGTGGGAGGAATTGCCCTCAGTGTCCCATTTTGATAGAACCCAACTGAGTTAGGGTTACTATACCCAGTATTTTATGAACGTAATGATATGATAGGTCTTCCCCATGTGTGCGTGTGTGATAGAAGCATCAGGCCTCATGGACCATTGATAAAATTGACTTGGCTCTCGTGACCCAAATTGCCTAAGGCAAAGCTTGTCGTATCATCAAGTTATCTCCTGAATCATTGTACAAGATTTTTCCCTCATCGAAGGAATCTTCTTCACTTGGTTGATCAACTGACTCACTATCTGTGCATTCCATCAAACTGATGTTTCTTTTAGGACATTTAGATGCGAGATGCCCTATTTCTTGGCACTTGAAACATTTAGCTTTGGTCTTGCCCTTGGAATCAAAAGTGGACCACTTGCAGGGTTGTATCACTGGTGCCCCAGATGATAAGTCCCTCTTTCCAGTGAGTTTGTTGGGACATGTAGACTTGTTGGTAGTCGGTGGGTTGGCTCTACCTTTCCTTTTCTCAATCCTCTCAAATTGTACGGTCTTCATGTATGCGTCGACCAACTCAAAGAAGTTAAAAGGTTCCATGGCATCTGTTATGGAAGGCCGCAGGTCGTCAATAAACATGATAACACTCTGCTCCTCCGTTTCTACAATGTTGTTCCGAGCCAATAGGAGATTGAACTTGATGCTGGCATCCAACACCCATTTGATTCAAGTGAAGAAGATTTGGCCCAAATTGGAGAAATTGAAGACACAGCACTCCAATTTTATCATAGAATCGAGGGTGAAAAAAAGAACTCAAAACAAGTAAGAAATTGGATGCAAAATTTGCCTATGGCCTATAGATAGATTACGATGTAATTTTTTTATTTTTTGGATTTTCTTTGACGATGTAATAAAGCCACATGGCTGAATGGGATTGGGTGAGTTTCAATTTAGTAGATTAGGAGTATTAGAAAGGTTTGGGCGTGTAAAGAAATTCAGATTTGTTTTGGGCGCATGTCCAATTTGGGGGGCACTATTTTATTATTTTATTTCCACAATTCTTTCCAAACTAGACAAGGGGACAATGTCGAAGTACTCAACTGTTGAGTAGCTATGTCCACCATAGATTTGATCGAGTAAACCCCTGAGGAACCACATGTCCATACTATCTCATCTTCCTCCCCCAATGCCACCGGAAACTCACCTAACTATCCTAATAGCTCATCTAGACATTCCCTCTCAAAGGATCTTAACTCTCTCCTAAACTGGGCGTTCCAAAGAACGTTAGGACCTTCCACCCGATAGTTGTCCTGAACTAAGGCTTGCGGCCCTAAATAATCTTGGGAAACTATCACACAACGGTCTATCCCCCAATCATAGGTCATTCCAAAACGAAATTTGATCCCCTTTGCCCACTAGGAATCTAAGCTTTCCTATAAAAAGGTTCTCTACTAATGACATGCCCTGAGTGGTCCTCCATAAGGCCCTCAATGCAACTAAACCAGTCTTCTCTGTTTCCTCTCCAAGGTTCCACCCATTTCTAATTGTTAGTTCGTATTTGGTGCCCAGAACCCTAACCCATAAGGACCCCTCTCTCGTCCAAAATGCCAAACCCACTAGCAATTTTGCATAGCAAAGCTTCATTTCTGATTTGCAACGATATGATTCCAAGCAACAAAATGAATTTTCTTCTTTGTCTCCTAGTCTCCCCAAAGGAACCTCTTGAAAGTCATTTCCAATCTATTGGTAACCCCTCTCGGCATCTCGAACAAGGACATGAAATAGGTCGGAAGGTTGATTAAAACGGATGTAATAAGAGATAACCTACCACCCAAGGAAAGATATTTGTCATTCCACCCAACTAAACTTCTCTACACTCTTTCAATCACTGGTGTCCAAAATTGTATCCTTCTAGGATTCCCAATCCTCAGAATCCCTTTTCCATCTTTTCTGAATAACCTCTGTGTTTCAAGTTGTCTAGGTCTTCATGCCCGGAGTTCTGTGTGAATTCTTTTTTTCTGCTTCCCTTCTTTCTGAAGAGGCGATTCAGGGGCACTCCGAGATCACTGTCAACCTTTTTTCTTATTTCAACTGTGTCCTACAATTTCCCCTTCTCTGCTAATAGAGCATGCAGATTGATGGGTTTCCCATCGTTGCCCAAATGGACCAAAGACCTTGTCGCTGACATTCTGCAATCCACGCTAGTCCCCTTCCCACTTCCTGAAGGTTCATTTTCTTTGAGTATTCGTTTCATAGCCTTTCTAAGATCTTTGATATTTTATCTTTTTTCTCCTGCATCTTTCCTCCTTCTATCTTTCAAAGAAAAGGGGACTTGGGATTTCCATCGCTGCCTGTAAAGGTGACCAGGACTGCCTGAGAAGAGTCTACGTCCTTTCTTTTGTTGGAAAACCTTCAGAGACGAGTCTAGTTTCAAAATAGACTCCATCTTTCCTTGTTTTTCTAGTTTTCCCATTGTCATCACCATTGGAAGGAAGAGCAGCAGAAACCGAAGCTCTTCCGCCATCCCCATCGTTGTTAGAAGAAAAAAAAAAAAAACAGAGACGAGATACTGATGGCGGAAAAGGGGTTGCATCTCCTTCCTCAATTCAGTAGATTGAAGCAGTGGGCCACGAGAGATCATGGCCCAAGGACTAAGTTGGGTCCAAGATGGCTAGAAGGAAGCTAGGCCAAGAACTGAGGCCCATAGAAGAGGGTTGGTACATGGGCCAAACCAGGAACCTGGGCATGTTGATTCTTGGCCCAACAGGCTGCTCCTGACTCCTTCCGTATGCGTGGAGGGATTCCGACGTGTCTCGAGACTTTCGCTACCCTTAAGACCTAGGGCATCTCTCCCTTGATCCCCAGCGACAATTAACGCCACCACGCCTGTGAGACTTCTCTCCCTTCCATTGCTCGAAGGATTCGTCACTTCAACCTCGACTGTTGGGTTTCCTGCCGCTTCGAATTGTGAGTCCTTTGCATGGTGGACACGTGGCACGACACTTCTAGGTTCCTCCAATGGTCGAGAGGGATTGACATGCGAAGAGGAATCCAAATTTTCCAATGAGGAT
Source organism: Chimonanthus salicifolius (assembly GCA_013350335.1). Lineage (NCBI taxonomy): Eukaryota > Viridiplantae > Streptophyta > Magnoliopsida > Laurales > Calycanthaceae > Chimonanthus > Chimonanthus salicifolius. The sequence continues at coordinate 20,702,900 of CM023534.1, forward strand.
TCTACCATTTCCGCTGGTTTTTCAATCTCCTACAATGTGATCTTGAAATATTTACCATCGAGGATCAAGCTAACGAAAGAGGGAAGAGCCTCATGGTTTCCGATTTCCAGAAAGAAGTTCATGTTGGAACAATATTCCACGGTCTTATTCCGGTGGTGAATGTCAAGGATCCTTCCAAATCTCTGCCCGAATGACTGGAATATGCTCTCTATCCAGCCTTCCAATGGGAGCCCAAGCACCTCACCCATGTCCTTCTTGTGTGACGAAACATATTTGGTTTCCACTGGCCGAGAATCTGTAATTGTCTCAGGTATTCTGAGTTTTGTTTGAGCAAATCCTCCACTTCCCTTTCTTCATTCAAGGATACCAGGTACATCCCCCTCCGAGAAGGCTGATTTTCGAAGCTGTGAATCCAATTTCTTCCAGGAACTTGAGGAGTTGAGTGGGACTGAGGCCCTGAACTAGAAATCACCACAGAGTTAGACAACCATTTTTTATTTTTTTTCTCCTCCCCAATGGTTGTCATCAACTCGATAACCCTCTCAGATGAACCGGCCTTGAAAGAATCAAGATTGCCAGGCACAGGCCCTTGGACAACATCCGCCCATCGACGCCGAGCCCCATTCTCATGACTTGACTTCCGCAGATTCTCCGGAGGGTTTGATTTAGAATATTTGGTGTTGAGATCCATAGACGAAAGGGACGTTTGGTCTAAGACCTCTCTCCTCTTAAAGAGTGAGGTGATGACTTGTAACTGCCGCCCTGCACCACTTGCCCATTAAGAGCAGCCATAGCTTTCTCAACATGGCTTCCAGTCGCCATTCTTACGAAGCCGAAGATCCTTCCAGCCACATCTTTCTATTTCGAGACAAAAATATCTGTGATTGTTCCCCACCTCCTGAAGGTTGCCTGAAGTTGACTCCGAGTGGTGAAATCTGGTAAGTTAGCCACAAACAACGTGATCGTTGTGTTGTCCATGTTCTTGTTCCTCTACTTTCTCTACGGTAGCTGCCAACCTTCCACATCGTTGCTCCCCTGTCCCCCAGCACGGTGTCTTCGATCCCCTGCGTCGTCCAGGTTCAAATGAAAGCCCCTCTGCGCTCTCCTCTCCTCTCAGTAAGGAGCTCTCACACTCTCTCTCGCAAGGGAACTCTCTCACTCTCTAATCTCAATCTTTTCACAGTTCTTTGATTTCAATTTGACCTTATGTCACTAACAGCAGGTGAGAATCAATGAAGGTGACCTTGTGTGGGTCCATTTGAGAAAGATTCCCCATTAGTACATATAACAAGCTCAAAATGAAAAACATTGGGCCATGTGAAGTGCTACAGCGCCTCAATGACAACGCCTACAGGATCAAGCTATCGGAGGATCTCCATATCTTAGACACCTTCAACGTGGCAGACCAGAAGCCTGACATTGGTGAGGAACCCCTTCAACCACCGGAGAATGAAGTCAATACGGGGTCAAGTTCTTCTCGGGGGGGAGGAGATGATGATGATTTTGTCGAGTTGTATAGCTAAGGAAACAGTTTCATCAACGCATGGTGTCCGCATCAGATGACCATGTGAAGATGGCATTAGTCAATTGGTGAATATCATTCGAATAATAGCCATATTGATATGTAAGCTAGCTACAACTCCATAGGGAATGTATTGAATCTTGTCCAATGGTTAGAATGGTGATAAGTAGACTTCACAGTTAAGATATGCTTACCTGCATCATAACTTGTAGTACTGGTTCTGTACAAACATTTCTTTTATCAATTACATGAAAAATCTCAAATCTTTCAAGAACAACTAACAAAATTGATTCCAACAAAATTATAGTACTGCATATTAAATGTAAATCTTAAACCTCTCAAACAACAACAAATGAAACTGATTTAAAAAATGTAGACCAGCAACCAGTTTACCAATTCACAGATAGTTGTGAAAGGTGTCTATAAACGCCATCTGGTACCGTTATGAGTGAGGGATATAACATTCCTTAACAAAGAAAAGCAAGCCTCCAAGTACAACATAGAAAATATAGATGAATATTGCTCCATGTCATCAATTTCAGATCTAGAATAATAGGCACTATAAGGGGAAATGTAGATAAGATAAATCTAACCAGTAGAGACCAATCATGAGCAAAGTGAACTCTGTAGTGACTACTGCATCCTTTGCAGATGGAATGCCTGACAGAAGAAGAAATTCAGTATCAAGGTCCATATAAGGGAGCAGTTACAGCTCAAGTATTCCAATAACGTTTCAAGATATAAAGTGCAAAAATGTTTGCCCTAAATGAAAAGTGACTTGTGATCAACAAGAGAGGGAGTACAATTAGTAAGTTCTCATTCGTCCAACCAAAAGGTTGTGAGTTCAAGTCACATCATCATCTCAAAAAACAAAAATACGGTGACCTGACGTCAAACATCAATAACTAGTGTTGCAACGGAGAACCTTACTGCTTTCTAGTTAGTCTTGGAGGATAATGGGAACTGGAACCCACTTGATCTAGATGCCAGCACTTAAAGTAGGATGTGTTCTTTGCCATTTGACAGCAATAAGGTTTACCAATGGCTAATCAATGTCTGACAACACATCATTTTTTCAATCTCAAATTTATGCACCATTCTACCAATCAGTCTTCAGCCCCTAAGAATAAAGAAAAGACATTCCTTGAATCTATCACCATGCTGCCTAACATTTTTCAGCCCCTAAGAATATAGAAAATACATGACTCTAGGAGGCTGTTTGATAGCCTAAAATAACTAGGTGGCGAATTGCAATTTTGTGGAAGTTACAAAATTCCCCAAAGAATTCCATGTGTAGTGACCTAGAGTGGGAACTGTAAAATCCCACACAATTCCAACGTAAAATTTCTAGGTATTTACAAGTTTCCATCTGTAAGTGTTCTTTTGGAACTCTAGAGCACAAATCACTTAGATTATGGAAGTACTAGATTCTGGCTGACAATTCCAAGCCAAACCAAATAGAAAAAGGTTATTGCAAGAAATATCCAAATTCTAATATTGGTAGAAATTTGTGGATTTGTAATTTACGGGACTACAAATTATGCGGACCTTGTTACCAGAGAGAATCTAGGATTGGATTAAAAACTGGGAGCACACATAGGACCTGTCCAGCTCAGTCTCAAATCTAGACAGGATTAATGCCCGTCATAGACAATTTCCTTTGCAAAGACAACCCAGGTCAGACATAAACTGGAATCCCTATGCATCAGAAAGGCTTAGCTAATTTTCCTCATACGCAGCCAAAATAATACAAAAATTAAAATTAATGTCTCTTATTGAGAGAACATAGAAAATTCACAATTTCACTAGCAGTCAAAATTTTCATAAATTAAAAAAAAAAAAAATGATGAAATAGAAGCATACCTTCTCGAATCACCATAATATAAACTCCCCAAACAAACAAGATATTGAAGACTACAAAAGCGGGAGCCGATGCATAAATTCGTAGAAGCCGCCGGCTGCATCTGCCAAGAACCGAGCAAGCTACCAGAAGCAGAGCTACAAATCCATCCAGCACGAAGATATCAGAAACCGGAGACACAAAGAGAGAGAAAGAGAGAGAGAGTACCAGAGAGACACAGCATTGAGAGTAAAGAAAAGAACGAGAAGAAGCAGGGAATCATGGCAAGGGCGAGGTGAGAAAAGACGACGAAGAAACAAGAGACCAGAGCAGACTTCCACGCCATCTCTTTCCCGGCGTTTTTAGGTGTTTGGTCTTTCCTGGCTTTATTTGAAATGGGAAATTAGATTTTTGCACCCTGACTTTTCCCACATTATACTCCCACCAATTGCATATTTCTGGCTGGGCATGTGTACACACTCTTTATTTTGCCAGCAGACACACTCCATTTCGGTTTTATGATAAAAATTATGTTTTTGTCCTTCTGCATTGAATTGACCGAATGAATAGGCAGTTCATTTTTACTTCGATCGATCGATCTTAAGCGTATAGAATCGTGTGATTGAATGGACAGTTCATTTTACCTTCGTCTGATTGATCCTAAACCAATCAATCGGATGATCTAATGTGATCGTCTGATTGATTTTAACTGAAAGATCGAAATTCTGACAGTCGGCCTCTGTTGTGAAGATTGATCGCGCGATCACTTTTGTTCAATCGATCGATTGAATACCTATATAAGTTCAATTGCACGATCTCAGAGGAGTATCCGATTGATTTTAATTGAGAGGTCAAAATTTTGACAGTCGACCTCTGGTTTGAAGATCGATCACACGATCACTTATATTCAATCGAACGATTGTATATAAGTGTAAGATCGATCGGACGATCACAGAAATTGTGCATCGATCACAATCACAACTGCGAAACTCAAAATAAATTGGATCGCACCCCCTTTTCCCATTTCCATTTTTGTTCACATCTTCCATTTTTCCATACCCTACTCCCTCTGACACCCCCCCCCCCCCCCCCCCCCCCCCCCCTAAATTCGAAATCTTCTCCCTCAAACCCTTTCTACAACCCTCTCTCTTAAACTCCTTTCCAAACTATTCTCCCTCAAACATCAAACCTCCTTTCTAAAACGAACCACTCCATTCTTTAAAGATACTCTCTCAATCTCCTATATTGATTCGAATGTAGCTCTCTGAAGCTACTATCTCAATCTTCTATCCCGAATCAAAGGTAACTCTTTCTCAAACCCAAGATTCTCAAATTTTTTTGAAATTAGTACTATGGATTGTGAGTAAGTTTTATCCACATTTGTTGAAAATGATGAGATTGTTGCGAATGAGTTTGTTAAGAGGTGATTTTCAAGTCGCGACGATTGAGTGACGCATGTTAAGGAGGTTTCTATTGTACAAGGATTTGTATTTACCATTAAAAGGTCATGTAATAAGTGCAATATAGTTATTTATGTTGCGATAGAGGAGGTACATATCGTAGCATAGTTAATTTGAAAGATGATGGGAGGAAAAAGAAAGCATATTCTCGCCTTCTAAATTGTCCATTTGAAGTGAAATGGAAACAAATTGTTGATAGGTCATGAAAGTTGACCATAAAAAATGTGGGGTACAATCATGATCTCTCGAGCGTATTATTAGCTCATCCAAGTATAAGGTGTTTTTCAGATGAAGAGAAAAGAAGGATTATTGAAATGAGTAGCAGCAATATACCACCCCACCAAATTATGACGACCCTTCGAAACGAAAATCCAGATATTGGAGTATCATCGACTGATTTATATAATTTTTTATCTTCGATTATAAAAGAGCAACTTAGAGGTCGTGCTTCAATTGAAGCCTTATTAGAAGATCTTCAAGCAGGTGATTACCAATATTTTCTTAACTATGACAGTCAAGGTCGTTTATCTCATCTTTTCTTTACACATCCATTGTCAGTTGTACTTACTAAGAGCTACCATAATGTCTTTCTAATGGGTTGCACTTACAAAACCAACAGATATCATATGTCATTGCTTAATATCGTTGGTATCACAAGTTTTAATAAGAATTTCTACTCATGCTTTGCATTTATAAGAAATGAGAAATTTGAAAATTACGTTTGGGCGTTACAGATGTTCAAAAAGGTCTTAGGAGTCCATCATGATCGACAAGTTTTTTTTGACCGATAAAGATTTGGCGTTAAAGAATGTCATTGATTCAGAGTTCTCTAATGTTGTACATATATTGTGTATTTGGCATATCAATAAGAATATTCTTGCTAATTGTAAGCCTCTATTCAAGAAAGTGGAAGAATGAAATGCATTTATGACCCAATGGAATGACTTGGTTGAGTCTCCATCCGAAGCAACATTTAATGGAGCGTTTGAGGCATTCAAATAAGATTTTAGAGATAATTCGGGGCAGTAAACTATATAATAAGGACATGGATCCTACATAAAAAGCAATTCATCAAAGCATGGATAGGTTGGTGTTTACATTTTCAAAATTTAGCTACTTCAAAGGTTGAAGGTGCACATTCTGTGTTGAAACATTATATAACTATTGGAATAAGGAAGATATCCCATGCTATTGAAATCAGCTTCAAGACTTCAAGATTCACATCGAGGATGAAAAAATCTGATTTGCTCTTACTGTTTTGATTCATTTCTTTGATAAAATGAACGGCAAAGTATCACAATTTGCATTGTCTGAGGTTAACAAGCAATATGTTATGCTTAAAAATAGGTCATTTTCACCCAATTGTACAGAAGAGTTTACAGTTTCCATGGGCTTATCTTGTGCTCACAGAATATAATGGATGAACAAGTTACATTTGGATCAGATCCATCCACAATGGATAATCGATTTGATTTAATTTGACGAATTGAATATTGAAATGAATCGACCTGGGGATGAATTAGATGTACACTGAGAAGGCATTAAGAAAAAACATGGAAATCTGTCTACATTTGATCAAGAGGAGCTCCGAGATTGATCATTTTTGCTATATAGTGGCCCTCCATCAATTGGTTTAACTCCCAGAAAATTTTCTATCTTTCCCTCCCAGTTGCTCTGCGATCAAACCAGCTCTCCCTTGCCTCTGTTTTCCCTGTTTTTATCAACCGTAAGCTTAGAGAGAAGTTTTTCAAAAGATCAGATTTTCATCCTAGGAACTCAAGTGAAGGTAACTACTGTGTTCCTCTTTCAATTTCAGTCGGTTTAGAATCAAGAAAAACCAAATTTGGCCAACTTTTGAGTGTGTAAAACCAGTTTGAAGTTTAAGGAAAATCTTGTATTTTCTTGTACTAGTGTGTTTTCGGTGTTAAAATCGGGTGGCCTAGTTTGTGTTAAAGAATGTAATCACTCCCTATGGAAAGAGGACTCACTGAGGAGTCCATCTGACCGGTGGGATGTGAAAATCAAATCCGGGAAATCCACTGTTTCAGGATTCGTATTTCATGTTGTGACTGCCCGTCACTGTTTGCTGTTGCAGACAGTGGAGAAAGACGACTCGGACGGTCCAAGAGTCGAGCTTCAAACGGTCCGAGGGTCACACCCTTCGGACGATCAGAGAGGACCCCTTAAGACGTTCCGAGCTCCACCCGAAGCCCAAAGCGTCCAAGGCAAATTTAACTCACCCGGATATTCCGAGCCGAGTTCGGAAGGACCGAACCCCACTCGGACGATCCGAGCCTCACTCGGCATGTTCCGAGACACATAGACCCACTGAGACTTGTTTTTCGGATTTTTCGGTTGGAACGACCTTCGAATGATCCGAGACCTGATCTTCAGACGATCCGAAGTCAAACCCAAGGTCCGAAGTCAGTGACTAGTTTAGGCAGTGGTTCAGATGATTCGAAGCCACAGTTCCTGGTTCCGAGGCATGTTCTGAGGGACCCAGTTTTTTAATGTAAACTCTTGATTGTTTGATGTTGCATGTGATGTTATACCCCATTGATAAATTAAAAATGTGTACTAACTCTCTTCTTTTATTACTATAGTTTATATACTATTGTATTCACTTCCAGGCCGACTCTATTGGTCAGGTAATGAGTGACTTCACTTCTAGGCCGACGCTATATTTGTCGGGCACTGAGTGACCTCGAGGCCTTACTCAACATGTCAAGTCTGGTCCTATCCAGAAGACAACCGAGAAGTGACCTGAGTATTTAGATCTAACTCAATAAGTCAATCTGGTCATGCACAGAAGACAATATGAGTTTTGGACGAGCACCTTACTATTACTCTACTGTGGATTACTGTAACTTAAAATGGTTAAAAATCAAATAAGAGACTCAATTCCATTTACCTTGGAGATTTTTGGGAAAACAAGTATGATTTCGAAATACTACTTGTATGTATGGATTTGATGCTATGTATGTTAACTTATGATTGATTGTGCACTTGTTTGCTTGTTGTACAGAGACCGCGATACCACACATTTAAGGTGAGGGAATTTAACTTTACAGTGGGTATAATCAGGTTTAATGAGGTGAATCTTGAGCAATGAGTGGTTTCAAGTTTGATGAACGCACCCATGTGCCTAGATATGATGCACTGTTGTAAGAAGTGCTTATGGTGATTATAAATGCTTATGATGTTGATTATGAGTTATGTGATACTGCTTCCACGTACCTTTTACCATTGAACTATCTCTGAGCTGAATGTGTCGGTTACATCTACTGGACCAGGTGGGTCGACAGTGACTAAAAAGGTGTGTCAGTACCGTTTTTGAGGTGTATATCGGAGATGTACTTGAAAGGATGTATTTTGACCGTGTCGGGACTTAATACTATTGGTGTCAGTGTAGTATCTAGAGGTTAAGGTAGATGATAGCAGTAATGGAAAAAAATGATGAGAATGAAATGATGATGATAAGATTATAGTTGATATTGTGAATTTATTATCAAGCATGAGATATTATATTGCAACTGTTGATTATTTACTAACCTGATGTTTACTTAAACCGCATTGTTATATTTCCTTCACTGGGCTAGTTAGCTCACCCTACTCACCTTTCAGGAGATGAACCCGAGGAGGAGAACTCTTTGTTTGAAGCTTAGGGTGGATAAGCTGCGACGTTGCTTTGGGATTCCCACTGAGGGGAGTACCCTTATCTTTGCTTTTTGGTTCTTGGAACCATTTGTTTTTGTAAAGTACCCGGTGTGGTACTTGATTTATGTTAATGTGATGTATTAAACTACCATGTATCCGTAGTTACTCTGATGATGTTTCAATGATAATACGATGTTTGGAATTATGTGCGTTTATGTTGTGTTGTCTCTTTGAGATAAACTTATGGTATATGTTTGAGTCCATATGTTGGGATCATGTGTGACCTTTGGGCCCAACCGTTGATCCGGCCCAGTTAGAATGCTTGAGTTAGTTAAATTTCAAAAAAAAAAAAAATCAGTCTCGTTCCGGGCCCACCCTTGGGGTCGGGGCGTGACAGTTAGATCCATCAAAGCGGGCTTATCTACTTTGACAATATTAGTCCGCCCACACATTTGTTTCATGGCATCTAAGGGAATGAATCCAGCAACATCGGTGGGCCATGAATTTGTTTCATTCTTTACATTAGTGGCACTGGGAAACTTAAACATTTTTGTCCAGTGTGGTAGTTGAAAGAATAATTTATCTTCCTCTAACTTTGGATTTAATGAAATGTCTGGCCCTATCTTCTGACATGTTCGCATAAAATTCATTGACTAATTTAGGATAAAAATCCTCTTTCATTGCGAAGAAGTCGCCCCAACCAAGTTTTTCATTGTACTCATGGATTTTAATATCAAAGGGTGGAAAAAAATAAGGTCAATAATTTTACCAAAAATGTAGGGCCGATAGTACAAATCCTCTTTGTACAATGTTGCTGCTTCCAAAGAGGTGAAATGGTTGGGGACGAAGTCTCTGTCTCCGTCTCCACCACTCTCGATCTCTTCCCTCTCGATGTAGCCACGGTTTTCACTTTCTTCTTCGATGTAGAGCCTTGGATTTGATCTAATGCCATGTGAAAGAAGGGGGTGTAAAGGAGAATCGATTGAAAAAGAAATAGGAAGGAAAAGGGTTTGGAGGAGAAGGAAGGGTAGAGAGAAGGGTGTAGAATCAATTCGTGTGATTGAAGGTGGAACAGGGGAGAGGGCAAGATCGAACGAGTGTGACAGTCGTACGGTTGATTTGGAGAAGAGGAAATGGTAGATCAAACGATTTGGAAGAAGAGAAGAGAATGGGTTTTAGGGGTTTCGGTCTTCCAATCGCATGAATGAACGAAATGGGAGAAAATTTCGTTCGTTCGATTATATGTAAGTGTAAGATCGATCGCACGATTTCTGTGATCGTCCAATCGATGTTACACTTATATACAATCGTTCGATTGAATATAAGTGATCATGCGATCGATCTTCAAACCAGATGTCGACTGTCAAAATTTCGACCTCTCAGTTAAAATCAATCGGATGTTCCTTTGAGATCGAACCATCGAACTTATAGGGGTATTCAATCAATCGATTGAACAAAAGTGATCGTACGATCGATCTTCACAGCAGAGGCCGATTATCAAATTTCGACCTCACTGTTAAAATCAATCGGACGATCACATGGGTTCATCCGATCTATTGAATAGCATTTTAGGATCAATCGGACGAAGCTAAAATGAATTATCTGTTCAATCGTACGATTCTATATGTCTAAGATCGATCGATCGAAGTGAAAATGAACTGCCTATTAGTTCGGTCGAAAAAATGCGGAAGGGCAAAAACGTCATTTCCACCATAAAAACGAAATGTGGTGTCTGCCGGCAGAAAATGGGGGTGTTTATATGGCCAGCCTTTCTCAAAATATCAAAAAGAAATTATCCTAATCATAATTTCTTTTTTTACATCCATCTCGTCGATGCTTAGCTACCACTTGGTCCAGCCTCATCTTTTTTTCCTTGATTTGTATCTACATCTAAAGGGGAAAATTATGTACTTAGTCAATGCAACCAGTAGAGATTCCAATCAAAGATATATGCACCAAGTAGTATTATAATAGACAATACAAAACTCTCATTTTCATAGTTAGAAAGTTCACAACTTATAAACATAATATATTTCATCAAATCTATCTTCATATCATAATGGATATCTGACATTTAAATTGTAAAGCCTCGACTCGATTGTTGGCCCAGAACGCTACTAATTTTTTTTTTATATATAATAACCTCCCATCACTTAATATCATAGATGGCTCGGGTTCTCAAAATGGAAAAGAAAGAGAGAAAGAGAGAGAGTACAAGAGAGACACAACATTGAGAGTAAAGAAAAGAAAGGGAAGAAGCATGGAATCATGGGAAGGGTGACGTGAGAAGAGACGACAAAGAAACAAGAGACCAGAGCGGACTTCCACGCCGGTTGTTTGGTCTTTCCCAGCTTTATTTGAAATGGAAAATGATTTTTGCACCCCACTTTTACCCATTGTGCACCCCTCTATGTGAAATTTCAATTTTGCCCCCCCAAAAAAAAAAGGCGAGAGAAAAGAGGAAATTTAAGTTTGACAAAATCAAAATTTCACATGAAAGGGATGCACAGTGGGTAAAAGGTGGGGAGAAAAAATCACTTCCTATTTGAAATATTAAGTGGCGATTCAGATTTGTCAAATAAATGCATATTTTTTTTACACGTGCTCGCTTTTTTTTTGTCAACACTAATGAATGGTTTCATTAAATGATAAAGAGGGTAGGAGAGGTATGAATGGCTATGAGAAAAAATACAAACAAAAACATCTAAGAACTATATATGTAAAGAAAAATGTCTACAATATAGATACAATGTGGAGTCCCCCATCACCCCATACATCCAAAGAAACACGTGATTAGAATAGTGCCATTGCGGATCTATAGTTTAGAACTCCCACTTTTGTTAGAAAATCGGCAATGATGTTGGCCAACCGAGGAGCATTTGTGAAGGTGATATCCCTCGTCCTACACAACCTTCTAATGTCCCTAAAAATGGTAACCAGCTTCCGTAGGGGGATTTTCTATTACTAGTCTAGAGATAGTATTAGTCGAATCACCTTCAACAATGAGCTTACCACTCCCAAACTTAGACTAAATTTGAAGTGCCCTCCTAATTGTTCTCAACTCTGCCTTGTTCGACTCCACAATACCTAAGGGATAAGAAAAAACTAATAACATTCTACCCTTATCGTTGTACAACACCCTCCTATTCCTGTGGAACTCGATTTACACGTGCTCGTTATGATTAATGTGTACGATGCAAGGGATTTTGGCTGGAAATATCTCAAAAATTCTATAATTCGTTGGTTGACCGTGTAGAAACTGATTTTGGATAGTCGTGGTTTGGGTGCCATTTTGCCATTTTTTGGATCAAATTGCCTTCACCCAACAGAAGGCACTTGTCACCCTCTCAGAACTAGAGGTATTCGATCATAGGGGACATTTGAGATTAAGTTTTCAGGGTGTACAACCACGAATGCGGCGTCTCGTGTTATCGAAAGCCAATGCGTTATCCATGTGCTGGGTAGTCACAATGTGTCAACTCAACATGGACTTAGTCGTTCATCTAATCAGAAGTTTGACCATAGCATTTGACACCCTCAGAAACAGCCATCATACGACCGGTTAAGTTCCCAGGAAGATGGAGGGTCACAATGTCCCACTTAAAACCCAAATCCTTGACAGAACCCACCTAACACCGCAGTATGTGAACACACTATTGGTCACAATGCAGTCCAATACTTTGATCCCATTCCATTGAAGACTAAGTAATAAATGTCACACATGCTCTACCTAACATTCACCATCAACTAACATATATCCATCAACTGAACACAATAAAGGGTTTATTACATACATGAGTTCATGCAGACAATATGTAAAAACAACAGTAGAGAATTCCCAATAGCGTGGAAAAATAACATAGAAGCCTCCACCCCTGCTGCAGTTGTGGACCTTCAAGTATTTCTTCATCCGAGTTCCCTGTAACGTAAGGGATGTGAGCTAACACAGCCCAGTGAAAAGAAAACAATGGATAATAATGCATATTATCATGCAAGACTTTATACACTCAGAAATCATTTAGTTTTTCTATGAGAACAGCGTCTAATATAGTTAATCTACAATGCATGAACTTTCTTCCTCTAAAAACAATACCTCCGTCAATTGACATCTATGGTACACTAAGCCGCAAATACGTGTCTACACCGCCAGCAAGTTCATGGTCAGTGCTTCACCAAGGCCGTATATACATCTTACACTGTGGCTTTTCACAAACCAAGTGCTTGCACCAAGCTGTGTGAGGTAATTTGATATGCACAATACATTAGCCAAATGCACATCAATGTATGGATTAAATTCCCATTCAACCCACTGTATATATATCTCATATGATCATATTTAAATCCTCACTCAGTTAATATGAATTCATAAATCCTCCTGCATGGAATCATAAATCAGTAGTTTGTATTTAGCTATACTACACTGAAAATTAAACATAGTTCAAAAACCCACTAATGGGTATAAATCACAGTACATAATAACCGGAATTAAAAACTGATATAAGGGAATTATATTTGTTACCGTCATCTCTAGTTGGGTACGTCTACCCTCTACTCACCGTTTACCGTGTGAAGGTACTCATCCTGTAATATTGAAGTCACACAAAGTCCCACATCATTTGTGGACTTGGGTGGTGTGGACTTTATAAGAGGGAGGCAACCCTCATCCAATTATGAGGCTTTTTGGGCCTGGCCAAGTAGGCAAGGGCCCAAAGCAAAACCTTGGACAATATCGTGATGAGGTTGGGTCGGGTCGTCACAAGTGGTATCAAAACACGGTTCAACACTCAGATTGTGTGGGTTCTACTTGCGTGACGTTGCCTACCTGTGTGTGTGGACCCTTTGTCTATGTGACGTGACAAAGTCGGGGAAGGCTCTTGCCTTAAGGGGGTTGATTGTAATGCCCAAGCCACCCAAAGTCCCACATCGGTTGTGGAGTTGGGTGGTGGAGGCTTTCTAAAAGGGAGGTAACCCTCATCCCATCATGAGGCCTTTTGGATGTGGCCAGGTGGGCTGGGCCCAAAGCAAAACCATGTAGACCCGTGGGCCCAAAGCGGACAATATCGTGATGGGGTTGGGTCGAGTCGTCACACATCCTGGAACACACTGTTATATACACAAATAGGCGCGTTCCACCCGGAACTACGGTTGAAAATTGATCTGTCTCAAGATCTCCAACTAACAACCAGTCAACTTCTAGGCACATGAATGGATTCCGTACTTCGTTTCAAGATGGCTAGGCCTCGACATCCGTACACTCTCATGTTCACGTTTCATATACTGAAACATTTATCTCATCCCGTTACGTGTGAACAGTGTCGGTATCGCATTCTGGTCCCGTGCACATCTTTTCCGTCAGTATAATGACCATAGACATCCACTCATTGCCGTAGGACTGACGGTTTAAAAATTCAGAATTTTAAATGCAAAATGCAATGCATTTTAATAAACACAGTGTGGTTGAATCTCCTCACGAGTAAATTGGAGAGAGTTTAGGTTGAAACTGTCAAAGCGATTAAAACTGAATCAATACTTAGTAAAGTAAACATAGTGATTTAACAAATGAACCTGTCTCTTTATATTTTCTCATTTTAGTCTTTTATTTAAACGAGAAATCAAGACGTACATGTGATGGCCCAGTTCCGTTTAGTGGGTCAATCGAATCGAGTAGAGCTGGAATTAGTAAATTGGTTTTTGATTGTGTTTGTATGAAATTGTGTGTTATTCTCTTTCATTAAAAAAAAAAAAACACATAAAACATAGAATTTAATTAATTTAGGTTCCCCAATGCACACGCATCCCCTCAATTAGAAATTTACAAACTTATCCCTTCGAGTTGAAATTAAGTGGATGGAAAACTTAATTAGCAAATTAGATTTTAATTCCCAAGTTGGAATTTCAATTAGAATTATTTAATTAAAAATTAAAAATTTATAATTTTAGGTTGATCCATGGGACCCACATTCCTTGGTCAAACTAACCATAGGAATTAGTTTTATCAAAACTCTTTTACCTTGAAAAATTATTTAGTTGGATTCTTAAATGAAGATGTAATTATAAAATGATAATAATAATAACAATAATAATAAACATCCCAAACCCATGTAGGCCTCTTGGATACCCACACCTTAAATACCCCTCTCCACTCTTTCCCTTGTCACTCCACATGGTTCCTTTCTTTTACTTTCCATTTTCTTTTCTTTCCCAAATGGAAACAAACCTAAGTTCTCAATGGAAGTTCCTAAGAATTGCTCCCTTTTTATCCCATTTTCCTTTCGTATTACGATTACAAATCGATTAGGATAGACCCCTTCTGATCCCTTCGTGCTCGTAGGCCCACCTATAACTATCCTATTCCCTTTCAATTTTGGACACCTCTAATCACAAATCCCTCATTCTCGTTCGTGTCCTTCTTTGTTGTTGCACGAGTTTTTCCTACGACATCTCCACTAGATTCGCCCTTGCTGTTTGCTGCTCCAACCTACGCCAATTCGACATTGTGATTCCAGCCAACCTCATCTTTTGATTGCTCGGTGCTTCTCTTCTAATCGGTGTTGACACAGACCCTACTTTCATACGGTAAGCCTCCCTCTTTCTTTCTTTCTTCTCTTGTTATTCTACTTTTAGATCTCTCCCCTCTACATTAACATCACCGCCCAAGGCCATCGTCCCTTGGTCCGACCTTCCTGTTGCCCATTGCAAGACCTCTTAGATCTATTGTCCCAAGTGTGAGACCTTTTACCTTATTTTCTTCCTTGAATTCATTTAAAACTATATAGTTGTAAGATGTCTTTAGCAACAGTAATAACCTAGCCTCTTTTCAGTCGACCCACTCTTGAATTAGTCGGTCTTGGCCATTATTTAGATTGATTCTGGCAGGTTGGGTAACCGACCCCATTAGTTAAATATTTCAAATTATTTTCTCCTTTTGTTAATAATTTGGATCTTTGCAAAAATGTGTGCTCAGTATATCGATCAAATTAAATTACTGTTTTAAAATTTGCAATTTGTTTTAAGAACTTCATAGTTTTCTCTACCTTATGCTTTCCATTAAAATTTTACTCATGGCTTGTAGCACTCTATCTAATTGAATCAAATTCTCTTTCCAAGAGAAGTATTTTCTGTTGCCTCAACTACAAAACTAGTTTAAAAGATTCCTGTAGCTTGCTCACAAAGAACTGTTATGTGTTACAGAGACCCCTTTTTTGTGCCCACTTATGTTGATGAATTTATTTGAGTCCACCCTATGCGATTAAAATACTAAAGTGATTTTCTTCATTTAGTTAAATCTTATATGTAGTTTTGGGTCATATAGGTATTCAACGACTCAAATTAGCAGCTATTTGTTTTCCTTTCTTATTTACTCTGGTTTCAAAATTTAATTATTTACGTACTAAACTACTTACTTATTTACCTTATCTTCTTATTCATTGTCTTAATTAAAGACGAAATTTATTATTTTAACCCATCTTAAACCATGGTGCCAACCTTTTGATTTCAAACAAGAAGTTCTTGTTAGTCAATTTATTTGACCTCCCTTCTCTTGTTTTAAATTAGTTCATGTTCTTTTACTACCGTAGGTTATTTTTAACTCCCATCTACATTGCAACTTTTATGTATTTTTAGTTAAACTTGTTTTGAGAAAAGAAAGTAAACTTAAATATGATGAAATTATTTTAATATTATTATCTATATTATTCTTATTATTTTATAAAACCAAGTTGGGTTAAGTAGTGTTCGGCCATATAGTGTATGGACTTAACCTTCAACCTTAACCTTGGACCTTAGAAACCCCTCTTACACTTATTTAGTTCAAATTGGAGGTAGTGCTAAAGAATACCGAAAACTTCAAACGAATTCTATACAGCACTTTCCAGATGTTTTATTGATTAATTTCAAATTGAAATGCATTTGGATTCATTGCCTACAGTTCACAAACTTTTTAGGTGAGTAAAAACATTACATTACTTTCTTGTGCATGATATTCTTTATTTTGTTTAGGTGATTGAGCAATAGAAAAATATTGCATTATGTGATGTGTTTGAGAATATAATATTGGACCTATGAAATAGGACTGGGAATAATATGTTGAACATTGGCATAATCCGGTGCTTACTCATAGTAATGTAAGGGGATTGGCTACTTGTTCTAATGGCCGTGAGGAGACTCAGTCTGCCCGGATAGTTGGAAATTTGTCGCTGACATTGTTGAAAGGTCCAATGATTATATTCGACTTGGATGGATGTGTTGTTATTGTGTGAGATTGTTTGTGGAGAATAGAGATTTGTTTATGATATTGAATTGCTATGACAATACTTATGTGATGTGATTTGTTATTACGCATGTGTAATATTATTGAGATAAATGTTGATATCTTGGAATATGTATATGATACTTAGAATAATTTGAGATCGTATATCACTGTTTAGAGCATGTGGATAATGTTTAGATTCATGGCATGATGACACAATTCATAACATCTGGCATGATGATAGAGATAATGCATGGTAGACATAGCATTGAGCATGGCATCTTCATATTCATAGGGTGGGTATGGAGGTGTTGGCCGTGGTCTTTCATGATGACCACGACGGTGGTATTTTGAGGCCTCACTTTTAGTGAGAAGTAACACGCATGTGGTAGGTTTGGTTTGTTAGGCCACGAGAGATCACGAAGACTATTATTTGGTGGGTGATTGTGTTGTGTAGGCCCCATTGTATATGGGAAGTACCACGCAGTGGTAGATTGTAGGCCTCGCTTCGGCGAGAAGACCATCAAATGCAATGAGTAGTGTTGTGGAGGAATGATGCACTGAACATGTACATTGAGCATTTTTGCATCGACTAGCATAGAGCATGCACATTGAGGCATATTAATTTATAGAATATGTACGTTAAGTTTTGTAAATTAGGATATTTTAGGAAATCCTCTCATAAGATCTGACACCGCAGCTGCGTTGTGCACGCGGGGTTTACCTATGGTGGTAATGTCAGATTTTTGTTTTATTGCCAAAAATCCCTTTAATTTCACAGAACTAATGCTTATTAAAAATGGATGGTCTAAGTCTTCCGGATTTTGAAATTTAATTTCAATTGTTGTAATATATCAAAATGACATTCTAAAAATGCAAAAGTTTTGTTAAAACACAGATTGCTTCTGCTAAGCTTTTGCAATTTTTTAGATTACGAGGTATTTATCAAATCGGGGTTTTTAGTTAAAGCTTGCTAAAAATCCTGTTTCGGGAAATCATTGGAAAAATCCGAAAATACCATTGAGTAGAGTCTCAAAGACATAGAGTGTGCAATTTTCAAGGACTGACTAGGTCAGTAGAGTGGTCTCATGTGCTTTGGTAGTTTTCAATGCACTATTCATGAATTTTCAATTAAAACATGATTACATTGTGAAATGTCTATATTGCCCTCCAGGCTTCAACGAGCTGGATCACTGAGCAAACAAACTCAGATTTGGACAAACTTGAGCTTTTCGGCTCTCTTTAATGACCAGACCCAAACTAGTGGTCATGGTCGAGTTAGACTTTAATCGGGTAGATCCCATTCGCGTAATCGGTTATTTTTGCAAAATTGTTTGATATCGGTTAAAATTATTTGAATGTGTGCCAGAAAATAGAATTTTGAACTCTAGACCCTTAATATGTGTTTATCATAGTCTAAATTGAATACTGGAAATGAAAACAAAATTTTGAATTGGGGTGCCAAAATGGCAGGTGTCCAAAATTGAGAACTTTCTAAATTTAACATGCTTGAGGGGCCCATGTCTATTAAATTGGGCAACAAAGTGTGGATCTGTCGCAGGGTTTGAATTTTAAAAACCTACCTTGGTGTGTGAGTCAAATTTGGAAACTTTCTAATTTTAGCATCGGTAGGACCCACCTTGTTGAATTGTTCAAAAAGAATATATATGGATATAAAATAAACTTTTGTTTTAAAATAGAATTTAAATTACTTAGTTTTAAATGTTAAGAAACAATTTTGAGAATTTATTTGCAAATTTTGAAATTTGTGGTTCAAGTTTAAATGGGTTAAGGGGACCCACAACCTTGGACCCAAATTACGCCTTTTCTAATTATATTTCCCACTAAAATTTGGAATTTCTCATGACATACACCTTCACACAATTTTAATAAGAGGGAAATCCCAAAAAAATAGCCAAGTTACATTGGAAGTAGGAAGAGAAAGGGTTTACACGTTGGAGCCTATGGGGAAATTGGAAAATGATCAAGTAAGTATTTCAAACTCTTGTGATCCAAATAGTACCTCAAACTTTTCTCCGTAGAGGTAATGTCCCCAACTTTTGAGTACGAAGACCATTGCGGCCAATTCAAGATCATGGATCAGATAATTTTTTTCATGGATTTTTAACTCTCGGGATCCGTAGGCCACTACATGTGGACCTTGAGTAAGAGTGCACCCAAGTCCTTCCCCTAAAACATCATAGAGTACCTCGTATCCTTTGCTTCGCTTTGGTAGGGCTAAGATGAGAGCTGTTATGAGTCTCTCTTTTAGTTCTTCAAACCTTCGGTTGCATAGTTCTGACCATTCAAACTTGACTCTTTTTTTAGTCAACCGAGTAAGTGGGGCTGCAATTTTTGAGAAATCCATGATAAACTTACGATAATACCCAGCCAATACGAGGAAACACCGAATTTCTGTGACATTTTTTGGAGGCTTCCACTCTTTTACTGTCACTACCTTTGCTGGGTCTACTGTTATTCCTTCTACTGTCACCACATGACCAAAAAAATTCACTTTGGACAACCAAAATTCACACTTGCTAGCCTTTGCAAACAGCTTGTTCTTCTTCAGTGTGTCCAGAACAATTTGCAAGTGCTCGGTATGTTCTTCTTTGCTGGTGGAATAAATAAGAATGTCATCGATGAAGACGATTACAGATTTATCCGAGTATGGATGAAAGATTCTATTTATTAAATCCATAAGTACTGCCAGTGCATTTGTCAGTCCAAATGGCATCACCACATACTCATACAGCCCATACCGAGTTCTGAAAGTTGTTTTCTCTATATCCTCGTGCTTGACTCTAATCTGATGATAGCCTGACATGAGATATATCTTAAAGAAATGACTGGATCCTCTAAGTTGATCAAACAAGTCGTCAATTCAGGGGTAGATATTTATTCTTGATGGTGAACTGGTTCAGTTTTCTGTAATCCACGCACATACTGTAAAGAGCCATCTTTCTTCTTGACAAATAAAGCCGACGCTCCCCACGATGAAGTACTGTGCCAGATAAATCCCAATCTGAGTAACTCATCAATCTGTTTCTTCAACTCCGACATCTCTGTAGGTGCCATCCGATAATGTGGAGTGATACCGGTGCAGTGCCAGGGAGAAACTTGATTTCAAAATCAATGTCCCTCTCTGGAGGTAAACCCGAGAGTTCTGTCGGAAATACTTCTGTGTAGTCTTTCACTATTGCAGGTAATGTGGATATGGGTGACTTTTCCAACATGATATTGTTCATTTCATCATATATGTAACACCCCGCCCTTTTCACTCTAAATTTCAGAGTTTATTTTTTTTTTAATATAATAATCATGTGATCGGGGCGAAGTGTCACGACGCGAGTTAAGTTCGGATCTCTAAATCCGACCCTTAACTGGCCAAGCCCATGTGCGTATGAACTAAGTCCATAAAACTGATCCAGCACATGGTATATATATAACTTGCGGAATTAACTTAGTCTAAATCTAACTGAGATTATAATAGAACCTATGACTAATCCAATTTTCCATTCTTAGATAGCAAAGTACATAACTTATTTTCCAAAATTACTAATCAATCTTAAGTAATCGTTTAATCAAAACATCCAACATAAAACAAACCATAGCATCTATCTTAACTACTTATTACAAGCCAACATAACTAATTACCAAATTACATTGTTCAAATATATCAAATATCAAGTCCATAAAATAGTCCATTCATAATCTATTCCAATCATTCAAACCGCCCAAGTTTCCGTACTTGGTCCTCTTCTCGATCCACGTTCTTCCCTTTCCCTGCATCATCCACTAAGGATATAGATAGGGCGTTAGATCAACGCGCCCAGTAGTGTTTCCGAATAGGACTACCACATGGTTAGTCAACAACATGCAAATAATATAATAATAATACATGTGTGTCAAAATTCCATAAAATATGCTATGTATGAAATGAACATGTAATGAGTCCCACCCATCACCATTCAACATAGCCATCACTTGACGGGATTCTCATCGTCAAGGTAACCCACAGTGGTCTTTTCGGACGCCCCGACAGAGTGTGGCCTCCGGATTCCTCCTGATGGGATTCGCATCATCAGGGTACCCCACAGTGGTCTTTTGGACGCCCCGACGGAGTGTGGCCTCCGGTTACAACACCATCATCCCATGCCATGCATGAGATGTCTATGCAACTATGTCATTTAAAAACATACTTTACAATCATATAAGATATCAAAATCAACATAAAACAACATATTAAATAGTAGTTACAACAAAGGTAGGAAACCTACTATAATTTACTTTGTTCGACCCTTCCTTTGGACCGTCTTCCGATCACTGCTTGTTCACCGTCCTAAAAATCTGAATACCCTATGTACATGGCAGCAAGTTAATCATTTGACCATATAATTCTAATTTGATCTAAAACCCAAAAATCTACTTAAATTTCCATGTCCTATCTTAGCCATAAAGCCCCATAGTTTTGGTCCTTTTAAACATGTTTTTTGGTCTCATTTAGACATAGGATAACAGTATAATGTTACCATGTTTTTACCTTTTAAAACCATCCAATAAGCCCATCACTTTGTATGATTTCCATTTTACAAAACACCATCCAAATATCCACATAACAGTCCATGGGGTTCGGCCATACACATGGCCGAACCCTATGGTTCTCTTATTGGAAACCCACCAATATTTATCTATGAAATTAATCAGCAAATTAACATAAGATAAATATGGTTCAGTCATGTCATATCTACTACAAAACAGTAAGCTTAATTCCATATAAAAATCTTTTAAAAGCCCCACTCCAAAATATGCATTTTTGACTTTCAAACACCATAGAATCCACCAATTTTCTCATGGGGTTCAAATTAATAATAACCCATAACTTAAGCATTGGTGTTTCTTGAAACAAGAACATAAAATAAATCATATCTTCCCACATGATTTTAAACCCAAATCCATCCTCAAAACAGTCCATGGTTTTGGTTCAAAAAGACCATCCAACTTAACCCAATCTTTTCATGGAAATGTCATACCATTTCATGGGGTTCGGCCAACCCAATTGGCTGAACCTCATGGCCTATGGTTTAGATCTATTTATCCAATTATAAACTTATCTTATTCTTAAATCAAAGCACATAATGATTACTTAAAATCCATCCTACACTTAACCCAAATAACTATACAAAACAGTCCATGGGGTTAGGCCATACACATGGCCGAACCCCAAAGTTTCCTTGATGTAAATCTTCTTATCCTACTTACTGATTTTTGGCCACAAAATGACCCATTTGACATATAAAATTTATCATTTAGAGACATGATTTTTGTCCTTTAAAAACATCAAACTTAGTCCACTTTTATCATCTAAAGACAGTCCCATATTTGTATGGTTTTAACTTCCAAAAACATCCAAATAAATCAATTATTTCCATGGGGTTCGGCCATCCAATGGGGCCGAACCCTATGGTCCATCTTTTATCTCATTCATGTACCTCCATCCAATATCTAACCCTTGTTAGATTTGGCCATCCAATGACCGGATCATGATTTAAAAATTGTTTATCGAAAAACCCACCGTTTCCGCGACTCCTCCAATTGATCTTCCCTCCGGCTTGTTCCTTTCCCTTTCTTAGCCTCTCCTTCTTCTTGATTCCTTGATGGTCAGGGACTGATTTAAACAACCAGCTGCTGCTCTTGGTAGAAAACGGCAAAAAGAGAAAGAGATAGGATTTTTGACTTTGGATGGAACACCTTGATGCCAACTCTTTTGCTCAAAGTATGCTTTTGTCTTGGTGAAATAAATCAATCAAGGACTGATTTCATATCAATAACCAGCTGCTGTTCTTGATCTTAGAGAGATGATAACAATCCAAGGGAGATAGAGAGATAGAGAGAGTAAAATGAAAATCCTTTGTTCGACCAAAACCAGCCCAAGGTTAATCCTTGTGTAACTCCCTCTCCTCAATCAAAGTTCTTTATGTTACTTGGGGGTTTCATCTATGAAATGAAACACCCCAAGCAACCAACGTCCCTTGTGGTTGGACTAGTGTAACCTCCCCTTTCCTTAGGGTCTCACATGGGAGTTTCATTTTGAAATGTAACTCCCATGTGCTGCACCGTCCCTTGTTGGTTGCCTCTCAATTTTTGGCTTATGTAACAGCCACCACTCTCAAGTGTAACTCCACCCACAGCAGCTCCAATCAGCCCCATTTGGCCCTCATCAACGTCCCATGTGGGAGTTCTATCATTGGAATAAAAACTCCCCTCTTTCAAGTGTGAACACACTTTGTTACTCCCATTGATTTAATATGTAATTTGAATTTAAAATGCTGTAATCTTTTAGGTGTTACTCCTCCAATCAGTTACCCATTTGTTCTCCAAACTTGGAGTTACATGCATGAACCATCAATCTATGTATTGCTGTCTTTGAAGACCCAACCAATGTACTCTAACCATTTCCAACGTGTAAACACTTTGCATTTGAAATCACACTCCCACCTCCAACGTCTTCCATGTATATCTTTGTGATTATTTGCATTCTCTCCTTTATTCATCTCTCATTATCCTTGCATTTGTAACTCTCAAAACAGCCATCCCACTATCTCCATTGTAGCCGTTACATGCATGCAATGTTCTCATGCATCCAACTGTCCCTATGCATCCCATGTAACTTCAAAATGTAACTCCCATTCAAAATGTAACTCCCATTTTATTCATCACATAAATGGGAGTTACATGCATGGTAATGCCTCCCATGCACCAAAGTTTTCCTTGCTTAAAATTTGGAATTAAAACACTTCCCCTCTCATTCACAACTTCACTCACTTACAATAAATTTAACTCCCTCAACTCAACTTATTCATTTAATATAACTCAACTAATAAATTCCACTTAACTCAACTCCAACATTTATTTCAACTCAACCCACTTAAACATTCAACTCATCTTAACCCAATTGAGCTTTTGAGCTCACCAAATAGTCAAATATGTCAACTACGACCCATTGGGTCCAATTTAGCCATTTTGACCCATTTCACAAAATTTGACCCAATTATGATTTTTGACCCGTTTAAGTATATCTTAAACATTTATTTGTTTTGTAAACAAACTTCCATCCTTTGGGTCTTGATTGAGCCATTGACCCATTTAAATTCAAATCAATTTTATCACAATGGCAATTCCTGTAAATATGAATAATTTCATATAAAATGATAACTTTGAAATTCCAGGGTGTTACAATGTAACCTTCCATACACTGGAGTTTTCCGTTTGTTTGTATGAATTATAAATTGTCGTTCCTCTGGTGACCAAAATGTCACCCTTCTGAGGTAACAATCGATACCTACCTGGAGCATGGTCAGCCAATCCATGCCAAAAATGACATCAAATTCTATCATGTCCATAACTAGATAGTTGAACTAGAATTTGAAGTCGACTAGTTCAGTGTCCACAGGAGGTGCAAACTAACCCAAGTGAGGTGTCACCGATTGGTGATACTATGTTAAGTGCAGTTGCTAATTGTTGTACAAATAAACCAGTGTCAGCTACTAAAGATGCAGATAAAAAGGAGTGTGATGCTCCTGAATCAAACAATGCTATTGCATAAGAACTGCCAATAATTGTCACACCTTGGATCACAGAGTGATCCGCTGTCTCTGGAGGAGGAACGAGGGTATACAACCATCCTGAAGCTGTTGGGATGGGTGGTAATCCAGACTGATTTTGTGCTCTTGACACCTGAGACTGTACTGGCCTACCAGGGTGGACAGAAAGAGATCTGTGCTTGAGGTGACTTGTGAAGTTGTGGACAGTTCCGCTTTATGTGGCCTGCCTGGCCACACTAGAAACAAGTAATGCCATCCCCGGGATGTCTGTGCTGCGGGAACTGAGGCTGAAGGATGATTAGGACGATATCCACCAGTGGAGGCCGTAGAAGCTGAATATTTTATGGAGTTGGGATGAAATTTCTTGCGAGAACGAAAAGAGTTTCCCCTGCTCTGGCTTCTTCTATTTTCCATGTACTTAGCTGACTCCATCAGCTCTTGTTCAGCAATGGTGGCTCTACTCACAACTTCTACCAAAGTTCCTGATTTAAATATGGTGACCTTGGCTCTGATGATAGGACGTAGATCTCTTTCAAACTTCCGAGCTTTCTTATATTCAGTGTCCACCATGTATGGAGCATAACAAGAGAGTCAAATGAATTCTTGATGATATTCAGCAACTGTCATACATTCTTGAGCTAGGACTATGAATTCCTGAGTCTTATGTTCCTTCTCCTCTTTTGCAAAGTAGTGCTCTAAGAAAATTTCTGTAAAATTTTCCCATGTCATTGATGCCACTGTCTGGTCTTCCTCCACTGCCTTCCACCATTTGCCTGCATCATCTATCAGTTGAGATGTGGCCAACAAGATCCTATCCTGATCGCCCATTATCCTCAATAATTTCAAGATCATGGTGGTATTCTCGATCTAGTTTTTGGCTCCAATCGGTCCCTCATTTCCATGAAAATATGGGGGACGCTGTTGTTGAAAATCCTGAACCAAAGCTCTATCTTGAGCATCAATTGTTGCATTGGCACCACCGCCTGCTTGGTTCTGTTGCAGTACTGAATTTATTATTGTCTGTACAAAATTTTGGACCTCGGGAGTCACGGGTGGGATATTACCACTTGTCTCTTCTATGCGCTCCGCATTGCGTCGGGTGTTCCTTCTTCTTGGTGTTTCCTAAGTCACGAAACAGTCGCTTAGTAGTCTTATATAAATGCTTCTTCAAGCAAACATGATTCATACATAATCAATTAAATATGACTGAATTGACACAACCTCTTAGGTTTTGTTGACATTTTTTTTTGATGGGGATTTTTTTTCTATGTTTGTTGGATATGTTTAACTTATAGTGCTTTCCTTCTTTTGCTTTTCATTTTGTCCAGATACCAACTATAACGACCTGCCCTTTTTCCATTGATTAAATTAGAGTAATTTTTTTTTATTGTATGGAAAAAGAACGGATACGTCACGACGTGAGCTGAGTTCAAGTTCGAAGATCCAACCCTCGACTGACCCAATTCTAGCACATATGTGAGTCAACTCACTAAACATTTGTGTATGTGCCAGCACAACACTGCAGAAATAAAATATGCAGAACTAACATTTTGCGGAATTGTAATAGCAACTTTTCAATAGCAAGGAGGAAGACAGCTTAAACAAATAAGTCCAACATCAAACCATATCCAAAATAAGAGTTATCTAAATTATTACATCATTGGATCCTATGAAATTACATAGTTCTATCAAAACATCAAAATAAGAACTATGAGATTTTCAAACGTCTCCGGATCCATCTCTTCATTAAGCATGACTATCACTAGGTGCAGGTTCTTCTCCTTTGCCCTGATATGTGTTAATATTTAGGTGAAAAATGTACGAGCTTAGTAAACTTGCCCAGTAGGAAGCTTAAATTGTAAAATCTCATAATATCATATACTGCAAATAGTAATGAATAAAATCCCAAAGTGTGATTAACATATATTTCTCAAATATAAAATAGAAAATGTACCAAAATCTGATAAGTCATAAATCATAGAATGATATGCCATGGGTATCATGCATGAATGATATGCCCACCCATTCCCATTCATTTGATCATAACAAATACTTAGAACAATAGTTCTCAATATTGGCCACTTATGTCCACAACATTTGAGGCGGCAACCATTAGGGTGTTGTTACCCATCTACAAATCAATCGAAATTATCGATGGAGTGTGATCTCCTCCCTCTACGCAGGGTTTCGGGATCTACCTAGGAGCTTTTTGGCCCAATTAAGCCGTAACATTCATATCAAGGGACAGGGTCAAAGCCTAACATTTTAACTTATTATATACGAGACCAAGCAAGTCCGGACAATTCTTCTTGGCTCGCGAAGATCAACCCTTCCATGCAACCATGCATGAGGAAATGTGTGCAATTATGATGCCAAAATCATGCATCAAATAATTTCTTTTATCAAACATCATTTCTATATAAGATAATGAGTATAATAAAATCCATATCTCATAAATCAATATTTATCAAAACCATTCACATTGTTGTGTTTCAATAAAGTAGGGACTCCTACCTGATCAATAGTGATCAACCAAATAAGATTTACGCATTTGCTTGAACGGTGTCGAAATCTCCCTTAACTCCTTTTGTCCATGTACATGTTCAAATTACAGTCTATATGTCAATATCACATAAAATCCTTTGTCCAACCTGTATAGATCAAATTAGACCTAAAGATTCACTGTATAATTTCTCAATTCTAAAGGATTCCATTTTATATTTTATTTAACCAGTACATACATTAATTTTGATAATTTGTCTCTGTTTAAGGTCGACATATTGACACTGTTGACACCTTGACACTGGACACAGTCGACACATCGAACATCTCGATATGTTGATTGGTTTCTGTCTGTTCTATGGCATGCCTTCCAATTTCTTTTTTGGTCATCTATGTATATATCGATACTGTCGTCCAACAGTTCATATGCTCGATATGTCGAATTTGTCGACATGTACTCCTGTTTTGATTCCTCAATTTCTTAAGTTATTCTTTATTCCTTTGCCGATACATCGACATAGTTGATGCATCGGATTTGACTTAATTTATTTCTTTTAATCTCATTTTTAGTTTATTAAGGCCGATATGTTGGTCTGATCGACATATTTGCCAGAGACCATTTCCAGGCCGACATATCGACATGGTCGATGCATCATCCTAAGATTAATCTATCACTTTTATTTCATCTCGGTTCAACCATACTTTGGCCGACATATAGACTCTGTCGATGGGTCGTGCTGAGATCAATTCTTCATTTATTCGTACCATATTATGTTAATAGTACGTTATATCCACTTTATCATACCTAGGCCGACGGATCGATCTGGTAGATACATCGTCCTGGTGTAAGTTCATCATTTCCTTATTTCCTTTGTAGTTCAGTCTTGTCCCAACCGAGGTGTTGATCTGACCAAGTTATTTGTTAAAGATTCGTGGGCATATCGACATAGTCGATATATCCACCGATTCATTCTTCCTTCGCCCTTTTTCTTTTTTATGTTTATTTTGGATCATTCCGAGGCCGATCTATCGATCAGGTCGATACATCGTCCTGGATACATATATATATATATATATATATATATATATATATATATATATATATATATATAGATATATATATTGTCGACTGTGTCAACGGGTTGTTCGAAGGTCAAATCATCACTTATTGGTCCCTTTTTATTTCGGTCATACCCAGGCCGATACATCAACACTAACGATGTGTCGTCCTGGGTTTCAGTTCCATACTTGTCATTTTCGGTTTGTTGAACTCTTGCCCCAGACGACACATTGACGAAGTTGATATGTCGACTGGGTTGAGTCAGTAGTTGGACCCATTATCCATGGCTTCCCTTTACCCAAGTGTTCATGGTTCTTGGGTTCTTTCTTTCTGGATTTATGAACACATCTTTTCTAAACAACCTAGTATTATTGATTTACTAAAAAGATATCAGAAATTCACCAATCTCGAGTGATTTGTCGGTGTGCTTGAATTGGTGAAATCTGGTCCTCTCTAGTCTCCTTGATCGCCACCCTTCTTGCTAACCTGATCTCTCTTTTCCCTTGCCATCTCTCATTCCTTTACAGGAATAGATGAAGCCCGTGAGGAGATGAAAAGGTTTCCCGATCGAGTTGAGGGTTATGATGTAAGTGAGAGGGTGTACTCGGATGAGAAAGATGGGTGGTCAGTCATTCTGGTTTTTCTCAGTTTTCTTTACTATTTTTCTTCTCCTTTTCTTTCCTTTCCCTTTGTTTTCTTTTCTTTTTATCTTCAGTTTTTGATTGCCCTAGACTCTTTATTGAGTCCTTGAAAATTGAAAAGGCATTGTAAATGCCTATGCATGAAAAAAATGAACGGTTTGGACAGTGTATTCTTTGAACAACTTATACTTCAGGTTTAGATCTCAGTTTTCCCCGACACATCGATCCAATTGATGTATCATCAGGAAACGTGGAGATTTGCCGACACATCGACCAAGTCAATGTATCGTCCAAGGAAACTTTAGTTTTCCTTTATTTCTTGTAATTAACATTTACATTATTTGGACCAAAATCATATATTTCATTTATATGATAACTAAATTACATAAAATGAGGATTTAAATTTTCGGGTCCTTACAAGTTCCCAAAGTGCTCAGAACCAGAGTAACCCTAGAGGGGGTGAATAGGGTATGGTCATGTTAGTATCCCGGCGTTGCTGAGTTCCTATGTTTGTCAATTCCATGACTTAGGAAGAAGCACTTGCTAGAAGCTTGAAGACTCAAGGTGATCAAGAGTGAAGATCATGCTCCACTAGATTGAAGCTCATCGTTATGGCAATCAGAAAATAGGTATTTGGCCATAGATGACTTTAGATGGAACCCACACTTAGGAGGACCATCCCTAGGCTTAGTTGCATATGTTGGTAATGGACATAAGAAACCTAGAGAGGAAGCTTGAAAGTAAATTGGAACCCAACTTGGAAATATGTATTTGGTTTCACTATCAGCTCGACTAGTTGTTCTCATCGACCCCTCGGTGGAGACAAGATCGACCCATCGTGGTCAAAGACTGGTCGGCCATATTGACAAAGGTTCTGGATCATAGAACTGTTATTCTGGGTATGCGTCTGATCTAGAGTCTTGTATACACTGACCCCTCGGTGATGAACTTAACGACCCCTTGTGGTCAACGACTCGTCGACGAAACACTTGTGAGTTCTAGACTTTGAACACAAATGGGCTCTCGAGAAAACAAATATCTCGGTATTTCAAGACAGATCAAGAGTACCAGGACCGACCCCTCAGTATAGGGTGACAGGTCGTTATGGGTAGGACAAGTTTCAGGACATGAAACTCTGTCTGCATGGTGTTGCCCCAGATTGAGACTCTCGTATGGACCGGCCTCTTGGTGCCATGTCTATCGACCCACCGACGGCATCGACGTGTCGATCGAGAAATAATTATACCGTTGAAGGGTAATATTTTTAGTCACCTACCACTCCGTTCCTCTGACTAGTCTATCCTTCGACCTAGGTTTTAAAATTGAAGGATGATTGAGTGAGTGTGTGTGTGTGCTTGTGATGTTCATAGTTCATCAAGGTTTGTGAGAGTTCTCCCTTTGGTACTAGAACATGATTGACCTTAGGGGGAGGGGGTGAATAGGTCAATCCTAGTTTCCATGGTGTTCACAAATTTCTTGATGTTTTAAAGTTTAAGTGCAGTGGAATGACAATATTAATCAAGAGATTTGTTTAGTGTGATAATTTTTTTTAATTACTTAAATAATCACACTAAGTTTAGAACCCTTTGCATATTTCTTGATTACCAGATGCAAAGGATGTGTGTTGAGAAGATTACTTAAATACTAAAACACAAACACATAATGATCAAACACCATAAGACCAAATTTATAGTGGTTCGGTTAACCAACCTACATCCACTGTTAGGACTAGCTCAACCTTGAGCTGTCCCCAAATCCACTAAGTGGGTACTTACACACCCTCACATTTAGAGTAGGAATTTCACCTTACTCATTTGGTTGGGAATTTCACCCACCACATGTATAATAGGAATTCCACCTATTCATATGGTTGGGAATTCCACCCACCACATGTGCTAGAGATGACACTCTAGATTTTTTATAGACGTTCCGAAGCTAAGCCTCCTTAATCTACCTTCACAGGATAAATGTTTTAAATAAAATTAAAATCAAGAAGCACTTGCATTTGTAGCTCTATCTTGTTGATGTGTGCTTCTCTAAGATCCACCCAATGTGTGCCCGAGTTAATCCCGACGCTTCTCCTTATAGCCGTCGTTGAGCAATTACAATGTCAGGGTGACTAGAAAATTGGTTCTACCAACATCTTTCCTAGTTGATTATCATTTCCCCTTTCTCTCTCTCTCACAAACTCAATCCATATGATTGGTTGTATTAGATTTCCCAAGTGTAGGCACAAAAAAGAGAGTGATCCTTTTGTTGGCCCTTCTTTAAGCTCACTAATAATAATGAGGGTCCAACGGATTTTCCAAAGGATATGAAATAGTTGCACAAGGATCAGTATTTATAGACAAGGCAACCTGTTTCAGAAACTATCATGTACCGACAGGTCGGGGCACACTGAGGGGTTGGTGACTAAGAATATTACTGTTAAACCACACAACCGTTGGGCATGAAATGCACTCCCAACTGTATAATTATTTCCTGGTCGACAGGTTGGTGTCGCAGATGTGTTGACTGTCATGTCACCGAGAGGTCGATCCATACGAGGGTCTCAATTAGAGGCTTTCCCAGAATGACAGTTCTATGATCCAGAACCTATGTTAATCTGGTCGGCCAGTGTTTGAACACGATGGGTCGATCTAGTCTCCATTGAGGGGTCGGTGAGAACGACTGGTAGAGCTAACAGTGAAACCAAATATATATTTCCAAGTTGGGTTCCAATTCACTGCCAAGCTTCCTTTCTAGGCTTTTTATGATTTAACCATTTATTTCACGAAGCCTAGGGATAGCTCTCTCTAAAGTGTGGGTACCACCTAAAGTCATTTATAGCCACATTGGGTCTTCAAGCTTTTAGCAAGTGCTTTCTTTCCTGAGTCATGGAATTGACGAACATAGGGACTTGGCCAAGCCGAGACACTAACACACACATATGTTGTGCCTTTAGAAGATCTAATACATCATTCTGAAGGTAGGCACAAAAACATGGATTATGGATCACTTTACCCGTATCCAATCCAATCCAAGTACCTTAGGCACTTTTAATTTACCAATTCAAACATGTTGTCCAAGTGTGTGATGTCATGAGATGCAGCATCTCTAGGTTTTAACAGAGACAAGGTGTCTATGAACATAACTCATTCCACATAGTGTGTAAAATAACGGATATTAGAATGAGACACTAAGCACACAAATCATACATTCATTCACATTTTGAATACATTAATCATGCATATGGAAATGAAGTATGACGTTACCACACAGCTCTCATGCCTGTTATCATGTTATTACTCAAAACATGATAAATGGTTTTACCATTATTTCAAGCATACTCCAATGAGGTTCATTCCTTGGAAAGAGCTGGTACATAAGTGGATTACAGATAAGCATATTTGATCAACACTTTTGGTAATTCATACCAAACCAAAAATCCATTTAAAGACATAGAGCATGTTTCATTCCACAATGGATTCACTAGTTTAAGAACTTTGAATGAAACGATACTGTGTATGTGTACCATACACACCCTATACATGAGGTAATGCACAAACTACATTCATTTCCTAAAGATGCACAAATCACATGGTATATGAAATGAAATGAGATAAGTATATTCCAATACTAGAGTGCAAACCTACATGTACATACGAATATCTTACACTAGATCAATATAATAATCAAACAAGAACATGTATTGCAAGTAAAATACACATGTGATTCCAAAAGCATGTTTCAAATGTGATACTCACGGTGGTATCCTTTCACACATTTGAACATAACATTGTGAGACTTGGAATCTAAGTCCAAAATCAAGTGATGGCCTTTTATCAAATCTGGCAGTAATCTTGGGTGCCTTCCCATTTGACTTTTGTGAATCAAAACTTCAGATTTTGTACCATGATGTTTACTTAAGATAAGAAACAAACATTTTGGTACATGGCCTCATAGGATACTTGGAGGTTACTACCTTCATCAAGTTCCTTTACTCCATCCTCATCTTCTCTAGAGGATTTAGCTTGGGCTTTTTCAATGGATGAACTGTAGTCAGTCACCTATTTTCTCAGTACACAAATTGGTCGTGATAGGTGATGTCATCCATTGGGCTAGAAGAGGCATATTTTCGTGGATTCTTTCAGCCTCTTTTGCTGTTTCATATCTTTTTAAATATCTTACAAACATATTATAAAACAACACTGATGAACGCTACTAATGTTTGATTAAAGTGCATAGTCATTTCATCACTAGTCCAAGCTATTTGGTCTTTGGACTGAGTGGTCATGGAAGTTGAAGGTTCATCAAATACCTCTTCCATAGGCTTAGACTACTTTCTATTCACCTATTTCCAAACACATTTATTGATGAAAACATTTAAAGTTTTTCATGATTGCTTTACATTTTTAATCACAAATTTAGGTTTGGAAATATCATGGCTTTTCTCTCATAGCTATTGTTCTAGCATTGATCAACTCGGATGGTTAAATCCTTTATGTAGAACACGAGGCTCTGATACCAATTGAGAGTTCTCCCTTTGGTGCTAGAACATGATTGACAGAAGGGGCCCCGGGGGGGGGGGGGGGGGGGGGGGGGGGGGGGGGGTGTTTAAATAGATCAATCCCAGTTTCCATGATGTTCACAAATTTCTTGGTTGTTTAAAGTTTAAGTGCAGCGGAATGACAATATTAATCAAGAGATTTGTTTACTGTGATAAATTATTTTTAATTACTTAAATGATCACACTAAGTTTAGAACCCTTTGTACATTGCTTTATTACCATTACTTGTGCACAATTTATAAATAAAGATAATCAAATGCAAAATGATGTGTGTTGAGAAGAGTGCTTAAATACAAAAACACAAACATACAATGATCAAACACCATAAGACCAAATTTATAGTGGTTCGGTTAGCCAACTACATCCACTGTTAGGACTAGCTCAACCTTGAGATATCCCTAAATCCACTAAGTGGAGACTTACACCCTCATATTTAGAGTAGGAAATCCACCTCACTCATTTGGCTGGGATTTTACCCACCACATGTAGAATAGGAATTTGACCTATTCATTTGGCTAGGAATTCCACCCACCACATGTGCCAGAGATGACGTTCTAGATTTTTTATAGTGGTTCTGGAGTCAAACCTCCTTAATCCACTTTCACAGGATAAAGGTTTTAAATAAAACTAAAACCAAGAAGCACTTGCATTTGAAGCTCTATCTTGTTGCTGTGTGCTTCTCCAAGATCCACCAAATGTGTGCCCGAGTTAATCCCGACGTTCTACCTTATAGCCGTCGTTGTGCAATCACAATCTCAGGGTGACTAGGAAATTGGGTCTACCAACATCTTTCCTAGTTGGTTATCATTTCCCCTCTCTCTTTCACAAACTCAATCCATATGATTAGTTGTATTAAATTTCCCAAGTGTATACACTAGAGAGAGACTGATCCATTTGTTGGCCCTTGTTTAAGCTCACTGATAATGATGGGGTCCAACGGATTTGCCAAAGGATATGAAACGGTTGCACAAGGATTGGTATTTATAGAGAGGGCAACCTGTTTCAGAAACTATCATGTACCGACAGGTCGGGCGCACCAAGGGGTTGGTGACTAAGAATATTACCCTTCAACCACCCGACCGTTGCACATTAAATGCACTCCCAACGGTATAATTATTCCCCGATCGACAGGTCGGCGTCGCCGACGAGTCTACAAGTCATGGCACCGAGAGGTCGCTCCATACGAAGGTCGAGGGCAACACTATGCAGACAGAGTTTCATGTCCCGGAACTTGTCCTGCCCAAAACTACCTGTCGCCCTTTACCTAGGGGTCGGTCCTGGTACTCTCGATCGGTCTTGAAATATGGATATGTCTATTTTCTCGAGAGCCCACTTGAGTTCAAAGACCAGAACTCACAAGTTTTTCATCGACGAGTCGTTGAACACGAGGGGTGTTAAGTTCATCACCTAGGGGTCGGTGCATACGAGACTCTCGATTAGAGGCTTATCCAGAATGACAGTTCTATGATCCAGAACCTCTGTCAATCTGGCCGACCAGTCTATGACCACGATGGGTCAATCCTGTCTCCACCAAGGGGTTTGTGAGAATGACTGGACGAGATGACAATGAACTTAATTCATGTTTCCAAGTTTGCTTCCAATTCACTGTCAAGCTTTCTCTCTAGGCTTTTTATGATTTTACCATTTGCTCAACTAAGCCCAGGAATGGTCTTCCTAAGGTGTGGGTACCACCTAAAATCATCTATGGCCAAATACCTATTTTGTGATTGCCATAACGATGAGTTTTATTCCGCTGGAGCATGATCTTCACTCTTGATTACCTTGAGTCTTCAAGCTTCTAACAAGTGCTTCTTCCCGAGTCATGGAATTGACAAACATAGGAACTCGGCAAAGTCGGGCACTAACAACCTCCTCTTCAAGATTTCCATTTAGGGCACACAAGGATTCAACATCCATATAATGGATTTGAATTTCCTCTTGAAAAGTCTTCATATTTTCTTTTAACTTAATGTTTTCATCATTAGTGGCTTTTAATTGAGAAGTGACGTGTGTGTTGTCATTTTTTGCACTTTCAAGTTGGCTTGATAAATTTTGATTTTCACTTTTAACCTTATCAAGTTTATTAGTCAACTTTCACTCTCAAGGCACAAATCATTGAAAGAGGATTGCGATCATCATCTTCATCACTACTACTTTCAATATCTGCCATTGAATCAATTGTGGGAGCATTCTCATTTTGTACAATTGGGGCCACAAGGACTTTATGATTTTCTTCCTTGACTTGAGTTTCCTCTTCCGAATCACTTTCGGATTCCAAGGTATCTTCATATGTGGCATTCATAGCATTCTTAGGCTTTTCCGAAGGAAACACATTAAAGTAATGTCCTCTCACACCACAATTGAAACATTCTTGTTCCTTGGTCTTCTTTTTCTTCTCTCTCTCACCATGAGGTTCATGTCTTTTGGGGGCTCTATCAATTGGTTCTCTCTTTCTAAATTTTCTCATCATATTGGAACTTTTAAACTTTTTTAAAGATTTCTTAGCAATCATAGCCATTTCTTCACTTGGGTCCTCTTCCATTTTGGGTTCTTTTTCTTTAATTGATAGGGTTTTAATGGAAGACTTCAGGCAATTGGGTTTTCCTTTTGAGGTTCAAGGTTGAGTTCAAAGGTTCGCAATGATGCCACCAAATCATCAATTTTCATTTGGGCAACATTCCAGTATTCCTCAATTGCCACATTTTTAGAGTCAAACCTCTTGGCAAGATTTCTTAGGATTTTTGTGCACACTTTGGCATCGAGAACCTTCTCATCAAGAGCCCACATAGAGTTGTGTATGTCACTAACTCTAGAGTAGAAGACCATGAAGGTTTCTTCTTCCCTCATTTCCAAGGCATCCTATTAAGCTTCCAATAATTGGAGCCTTGATCTTTTCATAATGGATGTGCCTTCATGGGTTCTCTAGACAATTTCCCATTCCTCTTGTGCGGTCTCACACATCATTATCCTTTTGTGTTCATTAGATGAGAGTACACAATTCAAGGCATTTAGTGCTGTACCATTAGTTGTGCATGATTCCTTTTCATCTCTAGCCTATGAGGAGTATCCATCCAGTACACAAAATCCCTTACAAATACATCGATGGAGATGAAAAAACTTTTCATCTTTGCTTTCTACG
This sequence comes from Chimonanthus salicifolius, assembly GCA_013350335.1. Lineage (NCBI taxonomy): Eukaryota > Viridiplantae > Streptophyta > Magnoliopsida > Laurales > Calycanthaceae > Chimonanthus > Chimonanthus salicifolius. Next base: position 20,739,122 of record CM023534.1, read on the forward strand.
AAGCATAGTTTGAACCATCGAAGTAGGGTGGTTTAGATATGGCATAGCTCTCTCCCATAGACATGGTTCTTAGCACTTGATCACTCAGATGGTTAAGTCTTTACAAGGAGCACGAGGTACTAATACCAATTGAAAGTTTCCTGAGTGTTTAGGACCTGATTAACCCTAGAGGGGGGGTGAATTGGGTAATTACAAATTATGGGTCCTTTTTAAATTTTCTTGATTAATTATAACGCCCCGCCCTTTTCTCACTCGCCGAAAATCAGAGTCTATTTTTTTTTTTTTTGAAATAAAAGAGTGAGAGAGAGCAGGACGACACGACGCGAGCTAAGTCCGAGCTTCCAAAGCCCGGCCCTTAACTGGCCAACCATACGTGTGCATGGACTAAGTCTACGAGGACGGTTCACACGCGATAAAGTTAAGCTTGTCGAATAAATCGTAGATGCGGAACTATAATAGAGTTTTATCCTACCAATTTTAAATAGCAAGGAAGTCCATCACTTAATAATAATCAACTTAAGTTATAATGTCCAAAATTAAAATCCAAACCATAGCAAATAGTCTAAGTTATTACAGTCCCAAATACTAGCTACTTAAATTACATTGTCCATGAATAAACTTAAATAAAATGAAACTAGATTATCCAAGCTCCTAAGCTTGGCTCCGATCGCGTCCTTCATTCCATCCATTTCCTGTGTCATCATCTAAGGTAGAAGTAGGGCATTAGACAACGCGCCAGTAGGTACTCCGAGTAGGGTCAACACATGGATTAGTATACACAAAATCACATAGATATAAATAAGATCAAAACCATGCAAGTCAATGCCATGCCATGAGTGTCATATGCCATGAGTCCCACCCATAATCCATATCACAATCACATAGTATTCCTCTTGATGGATAATCCACATCAAGGTATCCCCACGAATGCCTTATCAGTCACCCCGAATGGAGCGTGGACTCTGGTTACATTTTAAACACAGTATATCTCTCCCCACGAATGCCTTATCGGTTGCCCCGAACGGAGTGTGGGCTCCGGTTACAATTCAATCATATATCCATTGGAATCAATGTGGATTTCTCCCCACGGTTGTTTATCAGAAATCCGAATGGAGCATGAACTCCCCTCATTTGATCCCTCCCATGCCATGCATGAGATGCAAGTGCAAACATGCTATGTAATAATAAGCATCATAGCATTAAAATCCCATAGTTGAAACATATCATTTGATCCCAAAATAAATTATCAAAACATGAAGTAGAATCATCACATATACATATTCCATGGTTTTCAATAAGGTAGGAATCCTACCGACGTCCAAATATCGGGTCCTTGTGTTTCCGTCCAAAAATCGATCATCGATCGCGTCAAGCCGATCGTACACCGTTTGTGAAATCCCATTACCTTATTACATTTAACACATATGCATACATCAATTTGTGATCCATTTAATTCCATCACCCCTACATCATCCTAGGTTCATCTCCCCTTACCATTCTAGTCTTTTACCCGGTTAAGTCCCCTAAGAGGTTTCCATCATACATTGGGGCTGAACCATGCTTTAAGTCCACAAAAATGCCTTAGTGGGGTTCGGCCATACAACATAGCCGAACCTCACTCTCTTGGTTTTGGGCCCCTCTTTTAGTCCTTGATCATTTTTAATCAATGTGGGTCCAAGATCATTCCATCTTTTGATTTATTGATCACATCACATAAGTTAATCATTTTACCTTAATAAAAATGACTTAAGTCCATAAGACATGCTCCATGGGGTTAGGCCATACAACATGGCCGAACCCATCGTCCTTTACTTTCACCACATTCCCATCTTAGCTATCACTCTTTCCATAGCTAAACATTTAATTTCTTAAACATGCATGGATCAACAAATGTCCATAAAATTGATTCATGGGGTTCGGCCATACAACATGGCCGAACCCATGATGTCTCATTTTCATCCTCTCCTTTAAATCATTTACAAACATTAGGTCCATAAACAAAGTCCCTCCATGGGGGTTTAATCATACACTTAGGTCCATCATTTTAAAACCCAAAATCCATCAACATTTCTCCATGGGGTTCGGCCATACAACATGGCCAAACCCATGGTACATTGTTCTTCATCATCTCCTCATTTTAAATCATCATCTACAACATTTAAAACCCATTTAAAATCACCATCATTCTTCCATCATTTTCATCCTTTAAAACCCTTTTAAAATCACTAACTTATTTCCATCATTTTCATCATTTAAAACCCATTAAAATCAATAACATACTTCCAACATGGCCAAACCCTATGGTTCATCATTTCCTCTTAAATCTACATATCTATGATTAGATCATTTGATGGGGTTCGACCATACATTATGGCCGAACCTCATCCAATCCCTTTTGAGATCTCATGTGGTCCATGCATAAAATCTAGGGTTTGGCCATGCAAGGGCCAAACCAATGTCTTTGATCATTCTCCCTTCTTTATATTGAACATGCATGAGGTCCTTATGCATGTCACGATTAGGGTTCGGCCATGCAAGGGCCGAACCATGATCCTTGATCATTGTTCATGCTTAATCATGCATGCATACATATTGTCCTTAATAATCTTATTCATAAAATTTATCTCACCCATTAGGGTTTTGTCCATCCAAATATTTTAACCATTACATTGATATTTCTTGGATGTATTTTAAATCCATGGCCCATAATATTTTGGCCAACTCTCCAATCCGAAATGGAACCCCATGGTTTCGGCCATTCCATAGCTGAAACCATGGTTCCTTTAACCTCCTTTTAATTTATAAACCTTATTAAGCAATACTTACCGATTTTGCGATTCCTCCGTTTTCTTTCATTCCGCCTTGCTCCTCTGATCTTCTCCTTCCTTAGTCTTTTCTTTCTTCCTCCTTGATCTTCAGTCAAAGTGTATTGCTTGAGAGGGAGAGGGTTTAAGATGAAAACCCCAAGAGATGGTTCGGCCAAGGAGAAGGTCTGAGAGAGGGAGAGGAGGAGAGAATGAGATGAAAACCCTAAGTTCTTTTTTGTCTTGGAGAGAGGTCGGCTCTAGGGTTTTTGTGAGAGGGAGAGGAGTTGAGATAGAAAACTGTAAGTCTTTCTTGTCTTAGTGAGAGAGTCGGCCAAGCTTGAGAGAGGGAGAGAGTGAATGAGATGAAGAGATCCCTTCCATCTTGTCTTAGAGTTCCTTGGGTAAGACTCCACCTCCAACCACCCTCATCAATGGGGAGTCTTCCCCATGAGTCCTTTGACTAGCCAAGAGGGTGCATGCCTTCCACATGGCACACACCACCCTCTCCAACGGTTTTGGTGGCTAGTGGCTTCCATTGAGATGGAACCCTCCACCTTCCCTTTGACTCACTCCATCTTTTCATCTCCCATGTGACTCACCCCCATTTAACTCACTCCATTTAAATGAAACTCAACTCCTAACTCAAGCATTTGAATTTATTTCCATCTAACTTAGGTGACTTGTTAAATAATTTAATTCAACTTACTTCACTTGATCCCCTTTAATTCACCCATGAACTCACCCATTCCTTACCCATTTACCCTAATCATCAATTCATCTTGACCCATTGGGTCCCAATTGGGCATTTGACCCAATTGACCACATTGACCCAATTAAATAGAATTAATCCTATCCATGGTCCATTGGACCATACTTGGGCCATTGCCCCAACTTTTATCCATCTAACATCCATTCCATCTATAAATATTAATTTTTAACAATTAAAATAACTAATAGCCAATATATTTATTGCATTGAAAATCCGGGCTATTACATTAACAGAGTGCGGAATTAAAAATAATTAATTAAGTGTGTGATTTCAAAGTGTGCAAGGTAATCAATCAATCATACAAGGAGACAAGGCACACAATTTATAGTGGTTCAGTTAAACAACCTACACCCATTGTAGAGACTTACCCAACCTTGGGTTATCTCCAATTCACTAAGCGTTGGAATTACACCAACACAATAGAATTAAACTTCCACCTATCCAATTGATTGAGACTTTTACCCAATTTCCATCACACCATTTTTTGTAGTGGTTCAATAAAAACTCAGTCTTTTTAATCTACTTCACAAAGAAAAGATTTTTAAGGAAAAATATAAAATTAAAAGCACTTGCCTTTGAAACCTTTTCAAATGAAGTTGTGCTTCTTGAATCACTCCACCCAATGTGAGCTCGTACAATCCCGACGTTGATGAAGACCCATCGTATAGAGCAACCACAATCCTTAGGAGGTCCTTTTAGAAAACTGGGTCCCAATTTCTATCCTAGAAGCTTTGGCTTAATCCTTCTCTCTTAATCCCAATCTTTACCGATTGGATAGTTGAATGATTTCACACTTGATTTTCCAAGAGAGAATAAACCTATGTGTTTTTCCTTTGGTGTTTGAGGGATTAACTCTAGTAGGTGAGGAATGTATGCTCTCAAATCATCAATCTCAAACGCCCCAATCAATGTGGTATTTATAGACAAACATGAAAATTTTCTTAACACAGACTGACACGATTGATCGTGTACAGGCGATCGATTGTCCATGTTGAAATTCCTTTCCACCAACCCGACCGGTTTGAATTAAATGCATAGTAACGGCTCTAAAACGGTAACCTCACGATGGATCGTGCCACAAGACACATCGCGGGTTGGCGAATGTAGCGGTGTGAAACTGACTGTAATTTTCAGTGCCAAGTCTCATCCAAGCCCAGGGAGATTGATCGTGATGCCTATCTGTTCCTGCCCAGTACTCACGATCGATCGCTTGCCCGATTGATCATAAGAATCCAAGTTTTCCGGGCTTTGCTTAAGTCCAGCCTATGTTTTGTCTCAGCAATACATCGCCCACACGATTGATTCGTAAAGGTTCCAAACGATCGATCGTGGGCTCCCGATTGTATCGTCCTGAGACCACATGGGTTTGACAGTCTTGTTCAACCAGAACCCCCGTCTTTCCACACTACATATCGCTAGACCACGATTGGTCGTGTGTTGTCCCTTGCGAATGATCGCCCAACACGATGTGTCGCTCGGACAATGAATTCATTTTTCCAAGTTGGGTTCCAATTCATTGTCAAATACATGTTAAGCTTATTTTATTATCCATATGTGATCTCTAAGCTTAGGCATGGTCTACCTAAGGTATGAGTACCACCTAAGGTCATCTATGGTCACTTACCATATGTGATTGCTATACACGTTGATCCATTGAGTCTTCACACTTCAACCAACGCTTGAGATCTTAAGTCTTGAGATCTTAAGTCTTAAGCTTCTTTATTCAAGGTAAGCCTTCATGTAAGTTACGAACTTGACAAACAGGTGACTTGGCAAGTTGGGGCACTAACAGTGTGTTATTTTGTTGATTAAATTCTGTGAAAAAAATTGGAAAACACTTAGTAAATTAGAAAATATCTTCCCTCTCTCCCCAGCTAGAAATTTGTATTTTACCCCCTTTGAATTAAATAAATTTCTGATTTATTGGGAATTTATTTTGAGAAGGATACAACTATTATATTGTAATTTTGGCAATTGATCCCCCAAAATTTGAAATTCCCCCTCTTAATTGAGTTTTATAAATCTGAAAGTAGAAAGTAGTAGGAGTAATTAAAATTAAAATAGTCAATTTGACAACAAGTTTTCAAATTTCGACGTAATTGGAAAATTTAATTAATTGGGGTTAAATTTAATTGATTGAGTGATGTTCGTGACATTAAATGTTTTAACACACTACAAAATTTTATTATTGATTCATGGGCCCTTTCTTGCACATTAAAAGTGATACTTAGAAAAAAAATAAGTTCTAAATAAAGGTGCAAAGTTCTAACTTTGTCAAAAGAATTGGATGCAATAAATAAATAAATTATTTGTGCCATGTTAATTCAAATTTGTGTAGACCTTGGAACCTACGTATGGTTGGGTCGAATTTATCTTTCTTACTTTTTTCTCTCCAACTTTTGTTGGAATTCTTACAAGTCCTTCCCTCACAAGATTTTTGCGTCTTGCAATTTTTAAGTTTGCAAGTCTAGAGGCTCCCACATGATTTGGAGGAAGCCTTCTCTCGATAAAATCCTATGTTTGGTTGAAATTCACACATCTTTTTCCTCGTGTCATGCGACCAACTCATCTCTTCTCTTCTCTATATCCTTGTGGTCGTGCAGCCCTCTCTCCCTCCATTGGCTGAAACTTGTGAACGTTTCAAGAGTATTCTTCTTCTTCTCTTCTAAAGGTATGTAGATTGTTATTCTTCTTTATGGTTTCTCCTTCTTCTCTTCCTCTTCCTCTTGTAAAATTTGTTTGTAGATGGCAAAATCAATTTTTAATTTTCTCAACTATCCCATCCCATTTGAGATATATTTACACCTTCAGAAATAAAATTCGAAATTTGTAGATTATGAATTTATTGGTGAAACACGTTGCAAAATAACTCTCAGATCTGCAACCCCATTTTCTGCGCGTTGTCGCAAAGAAATCCATATTGGGGATCCCGATAGAATTTTAGAACGAAATTTGTTTTTCTGGAAACTAGACTGATAGATCTAGTTGTTCTCCATATTTGAGTTCAAAATATGATGATTTGATACGCCAAATTATGTCTGTAACTCATACCAAATTTCTGCTCAGATATGCAAGGCAGTTTTGCTGTAGTTCGTTCAATAAATCATAACTTGGGTTGTACATATCAGATCAATGCAAAATTTATGTCCCAAAATTATCAGAATTGGGATATGTATATCCAAAAAAAAAATTAAAGGGACAATTTGATGATTTGATAGATCAAATAAGAACTGTAAGAGGATCCTATTATAGAATACAAAATTCATGACAATTTTACAGCATTCTAATGGATGATTTTTAATTCAGTCATTAGAGATCAAATCAGTGCCAAATTTGTGCTGAATTCATGCCCAGGAGAGACCTATATATAGAAAAATTTACAAACCCAATGAAGGTTAATTTATAGGTCAATTTTGGGTTGCAATTCAGATGCCTTCGTTTAAGACTGCAAACTGTTGGCAGTGTACAACTCTAGGTATTTTGATCATAACTCGGGCTAGGACTATCATTTTTCGAGAAAATGAGATATCATTGGAATCTTGAATCAGAGACCTATCTACTATAAGAATTTGGGACTCAGAGAAAATATACTGTTCCTAGAAAATTCAGAAAGTAGGATGAGTTTTTGGCACAGTTTTTGTTTCTAAGGGCTTAAATCAATTTGGAGAAATTGTGGGACTTTGGACCTCAATGTCATGGGACAGAACCCTAGTGATTGAATTAATGATTAATTATATATCAATAGATTAAATTGAGATTAATCTAATTAAAAGAAACTTGTTGATGTGCAAATTTTACATTTATAATCTCGCAAGTGAACAAACCATTTATAATATAGCAGTTAGAGTACGAGGTTGAACCCAATGGAAAATCACATAATATAGGCATTAAATCAGCATCCCCTTTTAAAAAGATATATTTCCAAGAAAATCAAATCAATTGTTTAAACAACATTAATCACATTTACATCTAACATGTAAAATTAATAAAATAAGATGTTTTAATGTCCATAATCAAATCTATTTCTTTTCTATTTAGTGAACCATAATGATAATCTTAATCTCCATTTAAAATCTCATGTTTTAAAGTTAAAATAACACATCTCCAGCCTTAGTTAATAGTTGAGAGAGAATTTTTGGATACAAAGATTTAAAGAATAGAGTACATGAACATACAAGATGTAAAATAAAAACATAAAAATATATTGGACATTAAACAAACAACAAACAGACAAAGGAACAAACAAAATAAAAGACTAAAAATAAAATTGGAAGTAAAGTAAATGACAGAATTTAAAAGTGCAAAATGTAAAGGTTGGTTGTTGGAATAGACCTCTCATCATCCAAAAAATATATAAACAAATACAAAATATAGATCTGAAATTCGCGTAAAAGTCCAAATATCAATTCATGTCCACCATCAAAGTTAAGAATTCATAGACTTTAATTTAACCATCGGGCCTTAGTAACTTAGATTCAACACTTACAACCTAAGTTCTAACTATTTCACGTCCAATTAATTAAATAAAGTATACAAACTTTAAAATCAAGTCTAAACAATCATAAAAGAGACTTGAAAATTGGATGTTTCAGGGTTCTAAAGGAACGTCTTGTATTTATTTCATGGAAGAATTCAATACAGACATACATAAAATTAGGTACAAGAAAAAAAGAATGAAAATTACAACTCTCACTTGTAAAATTCGTGTGGGGCTTCTATCTTCATGTATTTTCTCTCCAGCTGAACTCTTGGTCAAATTCGAGTTCCATTTTGTACCTAGTGCTCTATTTATAGGCTCTAGGGATAAATGGATGGTTGTGATTTAATTTGGTTTAGTTATGAATGGAGCACTATGATTGGATTTACTTTGAGGTGAATGACTGGGATTTGAAGTGAAAAATGTAGGGTTTATAGGGCATACATGAATTTGGATTGCTTGGACTTAGCTTGGATTGGTGGTTATGCAATGGATGAGAGAAATTTAGGATTTGGGAGAAAATGTAGGTTATGGTCGAATTTTGCATGTGTTAGGGTTTTGAATGCGATGCAACACATGAATAGTTGAGATCTAAAGTTAATATGAATGAATGGATGAGATGGAGTACATGACATGACCTAGAGTTGACTAATGATATGCGCATGAGGTGTTTTGGATTGTGCGAAATCGTGTATGGTGGCATGGATGAGATGGAGAGATCTAATGAGAAATTTTAGGTTGCTTGAAGAGAAAGTTGAAGAAAATAATGGACCTTGGGAGTGAATCTAGATGGGTTTTGTTCTAAGTACATGGAGGAATTTTAGTGAGAAAATCGAAAGGGATTGTGATTGGATTGGATTGGGAGAAAAGATAGGATCTAGGTGAGGTGTACATGAGGTGGATGGATTGGAGAGGAAACTTAGGGATTGCATCGCAAGGAAGCTTGTGGACGTTGAGATTTTCGTGTGATGCAATGGGATATGCGCTTGGTGTCATATATTCTAGGGTTTGGAATGATATGCACTATGTTAGTGCATCAGATTCGCCAAGACCCTATGTTTGTCAATTCCATGACTCGGAAAGAAACAATTGCCAGAACCTTGAAGACCCAAGATGATCAAGAGTAAAGATCATGCTCCACCGGATTAAAGCTCATTGCTATGGCAGTCATAACAGGTATGGTGGCCATATATGGCCTTAGGTGGAACCCACACCTAAGAGAGGACTATTCCTAGGCCTAGAAAAAAAAATTGGTTAAAATCATATGAAGCCTAGTGAGGAAGCTTGACAGTGAATTGTAAGCAAACTTGGAAATATGAATTATGATTCACTGTCAACTCGACCAGTCTATCTCACCGACCCCTCAGTCAGGACCAGCCCATCGTGGTTAAATTCCAGTCGGCCCGAATGACATTAGGCTTTGGAACATTAAACTGTCATTCTAGATTTGCCTCTGATTGAGAGTCTCGTATGTACTGACCCCTCGGTGAAAGGCTGAAACGACTCCTCGTGGTCAACGACTCGTCGATCAAGATCTTGAGTTCTGAAACCTTAAAATCATTTGGACTCTCGAAGAAATATACATATCGGCAATCAAAGACCGATCCACAATACAAGACCGACCCTCGGTAAAGGGCGACAGGTCATTCTTGGTAATAGGTTTTAAGAGTTGAAACTACTGTCAAGCATGTTTTGCACCAGAATGAGCCTCTCGTATGGACCGACATCTCGGTACCATAAGTGTTGACCCATCGGCGACAACGACATGTCGACCGAGAAAGAATATTACCGTTGGGAGTGCACTTAATGCACAACGGTCGGGTTTGTAAATGTAACATTTGTAGTCACTGATCCCTCGGTGCGACCGACCTGTCGGTAAAATACCGTTACTATAACTAGTTGCCTTCGCTATATAAACCAATCTTTATGCAACCAGTTCATATCCTTCGGAAGGATCAGTTGGACCCTCATCTTTATTAGTGGGCTTAACAAAGGCCAATAGAAGGATCACTCTCTCTCTCATGCTTACACTAGGAGGATCAAATACAACCAATCAGATGCATTAAGTTGTGAGAGAGAGAAAGGAAGGAAGAAAACTCATAAACAACCAATCTGATGATTGAGTTAGAAAATGAGAAGGAGAGAACCCTAAACTAGGAACCCTTTAGTAGAACCAATTTCCTTGACATCCTAGACTCTAATTGCTAAACGACGGCTACAAGGTGGAGTGTCGTCATACATGAGTGGGATCTCAAAGAAGCACACATCAGAAGAGAGAGATTCAAAGGACATGTGCTTCTTGGTTTCAATTTTCTTTAAAACCTTTGTTCCGAAGTGGATTAAGGGAGGTACCCCGGAACCACTATAAAAATTCTGGAGCGTTGTCTCTGGCATAGAGGTGGGTGGAACTTCTGGCCAAATGGATAGGTGGAATTCCTATTCGACAGTGGTGGGTGAAATTCCTAACCGATTGAGTGAGGTGGAATTCCTACTCTAATTGTGAGGGTGTAAGTACCCACTTAGTGAATTTTGGGGAGAACTCAAGGTTGAGCGAGTCCTAACAGTGGATGTAGGTTGGCTAACCGAACCACTTTAAAATAGTCTTGTGGTGTTTGATCTATGTGTGTTTGTCTTAGTATTTAAGTACTCTCCTTAACACGCATCACTTTGCGTATTGATTATCTCATTATACATAGTGCACACAAGCATCAATAGTCAAAGTTTATGTAAAGGGTCATAATCTTAGTGTGATCGCTTAATGAAATTATTACATTAAACAAATCTCTTGATAAACATTCGCTGCACTTTAAATCAAGAAATTTGTAAACACCATTAAAAATGAGATTGACCTATTCACCCACCCAAAAGCCCACGCCCCCCCCGCCCCCCTCTCTCTAGGGTCAATCAGATTGTTCCAGCACCCGTGTAAAAGGTACTTTCACACTAGAAATAGGGTTTATGAGTGAATGGCTTTATTGAGTGACGAGTGATCTAAATGGATGGATGACGAGATGATGTATGGATGGTTATGATCCTATGGTTAATCTAGGTGATGGATAGATTGGATGATCTAGATCTAATGTGATGTGAATGTATGGTTTGGATTTAATAGGTGACTCTAGCTTTTCACCAAATTTTGATGCATGAAATGAATGGTTAAGATTTAAGATGGAGGTTGGATGGTGTGCATTGGGAGAAAAGATAGGATCTAGGTGAGGTGTACATGAAGTGGATGGATCGAAGAGGAAACTTAGGGATTGCATGCGCATGGAAGATTGTAGACTTTGAGATTTTCGTGTGATGCAATGGATATGCGCATGGTGTCCTATATTCTAGGGTTTGGAATGATATCACTAGATCTAGGGTTTATGAATGAATGGCTATGATGAAATGTCCAAAATCTAATGGTTTTATTGATTGATGGATGATCTAAATGGATGGATGACGAGATGATGTATGGATGGTTATGATCTTAAGGTTAATCTAGGTGATGGATAGGTTGGATGTCCTAGATCTAATGTCATGAATGTATGGGTTGGATTTAATAGGTCACTCTAGGTTTTCACCTAATTTTGATGCATGAAATGAATGGTTAAGATTTAAGATGGAGATTGGATGGTGTGGATTGGATAAGGAAATGGACAAGGCTTGGTCGTGTGACTGGGTAGTGGACTTGGGTTTTGGATCTATAAATGAGCACATGGGCCTTTAGTGGACCTTGGTGAGCTTGATGACTTGGGCCTTTGGACTTTGAAGTGCACATTGGCCTGGCCTAATTGTGATATGCGCATGGACTGCCTGTGACCTTGGCGTAATGATAGCTTGTGGAGCTTAGCTTGGCCCAATTGAAGTGGATCTCTGGCCCATTAATCTTGAATTTCAGTCTTTACCTCTTGAATTGCATGTTTTCTCTTCTAAAATTAAATAATTAACTTCACCAGTTTAAGATTTAAAATATTGATTTAATACAGACCCTCATAACTAGATCTAGACTAACCAATTTACATGAAAACCCTAAAAGTGGAGTGAAATTAATCATTATAATTCTAGGTCTTCTGAATTAAACACCAAACTTGCAATTATCCACTGTTTTAAGATAGTTTTCCTGAACTTTCCATTTTTATCTACAAAATTAGAAAATGACATTAAATACATGTGATATATACAAAATCAGGGCCAACTGGTCCAATAATCTGGGGTAAAAAATGTAACATTTCTGTGCTCAACACAAACCTCCAAACTCAGATTTTACTAGTCCTCGAGCAAAACTTCCTAAAAAGACTAACAACAAATGAAAGCACACATATCTTAAACAAAACCTAATCTAAACCTAGACTATACCACTTTCATTGGTACTCTCGATTGCATTTAGCATATGCAACAAGCCTTTAAACCGCTAGCTCACCAGTAGTGGACGAGTTATAGTCTCGTGAGGGCTTTCAGTGATAATACCACAAATATCAACATCTTTAATAAAAACACATAGAATAGGGGTCTACACATCATACAACTCTAAAATTCATTTTACAAGGCTTATACCCAGAGTGTAGTATGTACTTAGCCAATATTAAGATAGACTTCATTTTCCAAATAAACCTAAGCTTTGTTCACACCATTTGATAAGTTGACGACCAGAGGGGGCACCTCTATGACCATCAACTTAAGCTTTCGGCAGATGAGGGTTGCACTACAGGTCATGCCTATGCTGGTGACTGAGAGGCAGTCACGTCGTTTGACAAGCCGGTATTTGGGTGTTACATTGTAGCAAGCAGCTTAGCAGGTGGCTGACGAGCTAGGTTTGTGGATCATTATGTGCTATGGTGTTTGGTGATTTGGTTGGGTGCATGGGTTTTTGGAATTCATACATCGCCATTGGCACTTGCATTTTGCATTATTTTATCAAATAATTGCATGTGGTTTATCGATTTCTTTATTTGAATATTTGGAATTCCTATTGATTTAGACTACATGTTTGTTTGTATCTTTCATTGGACATAGAGCTCACATCCCTTACATGTCAGGCTTTCCTAAAGGATTAGGCCAAGGTAACGCTTCGATGTAGAATTAGGATAATTCTTGGAGCTGTTAGGACGGAGGAGTCTTAGTTATTTGATTTATTATACTTATAGACCTTTTATTGGTTTAAGTTTTTTTTAGACACATGGAGTGTCACTTTCAGTTTGTAATAGACTTAGACTTATAGATTGTATATTTTTCTTGGGATGTGAGATTGGATATTTAACTAATTCTAGTTAATTTGGAGATGGTTTGATATTCAATGCTTGTTAAATGATATAGTCGATTTAAGATAGAGTTCATGGGTAATTAGATTAATTATTCTGCACTCTGAATGTTTTTGGGAAACCATGCTTATTATTATATTGAAAAAAAATTAGCCATGAATGTGTGTCCCATGTGGGCCGGGTCCTTTTAATTTAAGTAGCGCCCCGTTTGTTGGTTAAACGGGTGGGGTGTTACAATGCCGGACTGCTTTTTTGGAGTATGCTTATGAAATTTGTTCTATAATTTTACTTAAATGAAAGCATTAGTACCATACGACAATCCTTTGTTATTATCAAAATTACCTTTAGGTAAATATCTTTGATCCATGCTGGTTAAGATGTTCTCGCCATCTTCTTATAATTTATTTATTTCCATTTATCATGCTTCAGTGGTTATGTTATCAAAGAAATCCTTTTTTTTTTTTAACCAAGAAGCATAGCTTTTTTACCATAAATTCAACATTGAAATTCCATAAAGTCGCAATGGTTGCCAATCTCAACATTGAAATAGGATTATCTCTTTCAGCCCATCTATTCATTAACATTATCCATGTGATTTAATCGAATTTTTTGGTTAGATTTGCTCTGTATATGTTATCTTATTATGATAAATTATTTATATAGATTATTTGTACAAAACAATTTATATATATACATAGGAATCATCCAAATACAAGATTATGACATTTGTAGTCTAAATCCCTGATCCATGTAGAATCATAACCTGAACGCATCATCAATCAATGAGTGATATACATCACAAACATCGATGACTATGGTGCACATGCAACGTCGTCTATGACCCACTATGCCCCAATTACACACTATATTCCTTCACACTTATTTTGTTTTGTGAATTGATTTCTACTCATTTTGAATTCATTATGAGTTGATCTCACTGTTGGATTGAGATTTACAAAATTATCCCTATTTTTGCCATTAGTTTTTGGATCCTTGAAAATTATTGACTTTAAAATTGAATAGAGTAATTTTTTTATTTGAAGCATCATCCTTAAAATACGTTTCAATTGAATCCAACTCTATCCCTTGAATACTACCCAGGTCAGCCTCACAGGCCTACTCATACAATCTCGCACATGAACGACGTCACGTTGGAGAACTTGAGGACTTATATCTCATAGTCAAAATAAAAAACAAATAATCTTGAAGAGTTTTGGAACTTGACAGTTTTCCATTCTATTGATGTGAGTATAAATAAAGTATACAAGCCCCGCAAAGGAGGAAAGAATCAATCAAAAAATAATTTACAATCCCTTAATTAGGGAAGAGAATAATTACAGGAAGGGACACATTAGAAAGTCAATCGGGTGAAGACTCTCCCTTAATACTCCCCCGCAAACTCGGGGGTGGAAGGGTGACGAGTTTGGAGTAAATGTAGAGAAGTGTTGCTTCGGTAAACCCTTTGTGTAGATATCGAGGATTTGATCAATGGAAGAGACAAACCGAATGTGATGAGTGCCAACGGTGACCCGTTCTCGGATGAAGTGATAGTCAAGCTCAATGTGTTTAGTCCGTGCATGAAAGACATGATTGGCAGCTATATATGTTGCACTGAGATTATCACAAAGGAGGACCATTGGAGACGATAGAGGGAAACCATGCTCACGCAAGAGATGTTGTATCCAAATAGTATCCGCACAGGTATAGGCAAGTGCCCTGTATTTTTCTTCTGTCACGCCTTGACCCAAAACATAGGACGTGAGATGGAATAAATTTACTTTTTCGAATATCACATGTGGGAAACACGCGTGTACTCACAAGTCAATCATCGAGATCATAAATGAACTCAAATACTATTATTATCTCAAAGGGGATATAAATTCTCGATCATAAATGTTATCAAACATTCTAGAATTTATTACAACCAAATCCACAATGAATAAAATAGTATAAACAACATCACCAACTCAAATCAAATAAATAAAACAATTAACTCAATATGTAGGGCGTATCAAGCAGTATGATAAACTAAGCACTTCCTCGAGGTACCTCGGACCCAGCCAGTGCAACATTACCTAAAATGGCAAGGACGTGAGTACAAACAATACTCAGTGAGGAAATATGCATGCTACACACTCACGCACCCGCATAATAATAATGTATGAAATGGAATATAAATAAGGCTATGCTATCATGTCATGCTATCAATCTCATCAATATAAACACAATATCCACCGAAGGACACCAATCTCATCGTGGACACAATGTCCACCCGAGGATACCTCTATGGAACGGGCTGTCAAACATTATGATCTCTTGAGGGACATAGGCCACGACTTAAAAGTGGGAGATCTCCATAGAACATAGATAATCTACCTCACCCTACGTCCCTTCACCACTGGTGATTAAGTCAGCTCTAAGGTGATCAATATACGACTTACAAGTTAGTACTGCCCAAGTAGGGCTCTCGATTATCTAACCCTTTGCAATCCGTCTTACTAAGTCAGTACCGCTTGCATAGGCTCACAAGTATTTAACCTTGCGTAATGCGTTTTACTAAGTTAGTACCGCCCGCTTAGGCTCACGAGTATTTGACCATGCGCAATCCATCTTACTAAGTCAGTACCGCCCGTATAGGCTCATGAGTATCTAACCCTGCGCAATGCGTCTTACGAAGTTAGTACCGTCCACTTAGGCTTACAAGTATTTGACACTGTGTGAACTGTACACCAAGTGTACAAAATAGTCGTGAGAACGGCCTACAACGCGAAGCATGTGAGGGGCTATACTCCTCAATGACAACCACAAACAGCCGTGAGAGCGACCTACAGTGCAAATCATGATAGGAACTATACTCCTCGACGGAAACCCTAAAGGACCAAGTCCCATAACTGACGCCACCGTTCCAATAGGGTTCCTTAATCAAAACCATTATTTTGTCACACCAACCTTCTCTAGGGAGTGGGGACTCATACTAGTGGGGCCCAAACAAGAGAAATGTACATCATCAAGTCCTATAAACTCTTTGGGCCTCATCCCAACACTAGTAATTCTCAATATCATCATGCCTATTAACACGATAGCCCATACTCACGTCCTCGATAACCTCCCAGGCATATATCAATGAGTAATACAAAAATGATCATATTCACAATTACATAGGCAACATATATTGTAAGGCCATGACCGATGGTGGGCCCGGAACACTACTAATTTTTTTCAAATATATATTCTTCACTCAGAATAACTCCTAACTGGGCTGGATCAATAATTAGGCCTAGAAATAAATATCACGCATGCTCTTTATATGTAGACTTAAACATATACCATATGTCTACCCATTTACAAGTGCATATCATACAAACAAATATTTCCATCACAAAAGATATTCTTATTCATATCAGAGTTACTAGTAGTAACATGGTGGTTCATAAATGATTAAAACATAATAAGTACCACATGAGGTACTTTATACAAAACATGGTTCAAAAGAACCAACAGTCAAAATAGAATGTAATTCCCGTCTGTGGGAATCGTAAGTAACTGCAACAGCTTTTATCATCCTAAGCTTGAAATAGAGGTTCCTCCTCCTCGAGTACATCTCCTGAAATGTGAGTGGTGTGAGCTAACCAGCCCAGTGAAGAGAACATAACAATACAGTGTAATAAATACCAGGTTAGATAAATCAACATCATCATCATAATTGGTCTATCATGCCAATATATTAAGTCATCCGTGTTACTGCCGATATCCACCATAACACCTAAGCACTATACTGGCTATAAAAGCATTAAGTCCCGACATGGTCAAAATACAACATCTTGTAAAAGCATCTCCGACACACCTAGGCCAGTAGACGTAAACCAACACACTTGGCCCAGTAATTGACACACTTGGGCAGATAATAGTTTAGTAGTTGAGGGCACGTGGAGGCAGAATCATTATCATCATAACGCTCAAATTCATAAATATTTCATCATCAATAAATCACAATAGACGATAAACATCATAAGTAAATTTCATAGTATTGCATCATGTCTAGGCATATAATGTAACGCCCCACCCTTTTTCACTCGCCAAAAATCAGAGTATATTTTTTTTTTATAAAAGAGTGAAAGAGAGCGGGAACGTCACAACGCGAGCTAAGTCCGACAAGGTCCACTTGAACATTTCACATGCTTTATGAATACTTGCGGAATTATTATATGAATAAGGTACCCTTCATATACATGTCATCATTATTAAGCAAGGAAGCCAATCACCATATAATTAACTGATACTTAATTATCATTAAACCATAGCAAACTAATTCTAAGTTATTACAATCCAAAATATCAGTCTTCCCAATACATCTTTCAAAATTAAACTAAGTAATATAACATAAAACTGTCCAAGCTCCTACGCTTGATTCCCTTCATGTCCCATGTCCTTGTCATTTCCTGTTCCATCATCTATAGGGTAGAAGTAGGGCGTTAGTCAACATGCCCAGTAGGAATTCCAAGTAGGGTTATGTACACATAAGATCAATATAAAATCAATATAGAAACATTTCATCATATTTGTAAAAATATTTCATAAGCAGTAAATGCAATGCATGATATCCAAA
This sequence comes from Chimonanthus salicifolius, assembly GCA_013350335.1. NCBI lineage: Eukaryota > Viridiplantae > Streptophyta > Magnoliopsida > Laurales > Calycanthaceae > Chimonanthus > Chimonanthus salicifolius. The sequence goes on from CM023534.1 coordinate 20,757,024, forward strand.
ACATAATCATGCTTACTTATGCGTCATGCCATGGGTGTCAATGCCAAATGATCACTCACCCAAATCCATATCCAATTACATCATATATAGATAGTTTCCTTGATAAATCATCTTATCAAGGTGTTCCCTTGGCCAATTACGTCCGCAGTGTTTTGTGACCGCACCACCAGGTCACTGTTATACCTCCCCACATATGTTAATCGGAATTACTGATGGAGTGTGGACTCCTCCCTCTGCGCAGGGTTTCGGGACTATATACTCAGGAGCTCTTTGGCCCAGACTACACCGTACCCATTCCTAGCAATCCCGGACAAGGCCAAAATATCAATAGTTCACATGGCTTCATACAAGCTAGTCTCAAGCCTCAAGTCATGTCCGGATAGCTCATAACTTGGCTTGCTATCCCATGTATTTTCTCCCATGCCATGCATGAGATAATGAATGCAAGAATGCCATTTCATATCAAAGTATATAGTACTATTGAAAATCAATTCATAAACATATACCATTTGATTAACCAAAGTAAATCATCATGTTTGGAAATAAAAACCAGTAATATATATAAAATCCACAGTGTCTCAATAAGATAGGAATCCTACCAACGTCCAATTTACTGTCCTTTTCTTGCTTCGCACAACCAACTCTAACAGTCGTGTGAAAACGAATTGAACCTTGTTACCTTAGCAAGTTCAACCACACGCACACACACGCACACACACACACACACACATATACATACACACACACACACACACACACACACATATATATATATATATATATATATATATATATATATATATATATATCAATTGATTATCCATTTAATTTCCATCATCCCTTACATCCTTCCAGATAAACTGAAACATCTGGTAAATTATTTAAAATTAAAACTTTCCAATTCAGTAGAGTGAATAATGCCCAGTTACTGTTCTCTGCCTTACCGTAGACTTTCTGTCAACTAAAATACATATCCAATCGGCTGGAATACGACTCGGCACTGTATAACCTTGACTCGTAACTTTTCAGTCTGCTGAATCATAGATTCAGTCGGCTGACTCTGAGTCAAACCCTCTGTATTGTCGGTCAATCCCATTTCAGTCGACTGAATCACAGATCCAATCTGCTGACTTTGGATCAGATCATCTGTGTATTCGGCAAATATATATTTAGTCGACTGAATCATCAACCAACTGTTCACATGTTTGACAAGTACACATTCAGTCAACTGAATCATCGGCTGAAACACACCAGATCCCTTACTTATTTGTTACGTCTATGTTCAGACGACTGAATCATCATAGATTCAGTCTAATGAAACACACCAGATCCTTTACTTATTCGTTACGTCTATGTTCAGCTAACTGAATCCTAGATTAAGTCGGTTGAAACACCAATAAACCTTATATATTTTAATCCCGTCCATGTTCAGTCGACTGAATCACAAGATTCAGTCAGCTGAAACTTCCAGAAACTCTTTTCTGTTCCGGCCAACACCAGCTGTTTGTCAGTCTCTTTTGTTTGTTTATTTGGCTAAACCCTTCCTCATGGAATCAATTCCTTATCATTTTAAAACATAGTTATCATCATCCATATAACTCTTAATGAATTTACTCTAGTCACTAGCCAAGGCTAGGATCTTTTCATAATCATCCCAACATTTGTACCATTACAACATGGTTTTGGATCCAATCCTTGGATTGTTTGTTTCAATCCCATTACCAATCCTTGAATGGATTTCTAACTCTATGGCCTTATAACAGTTTGGCCAGCCCTTTCAACCAAATATGGAACTCATAAGTTCGGCCATACCATGGCCAAAACTATGGTTTCCCCTTAGTCTTAATCCTATATTGTTAAACTGAAAACCATACCTTCTTTCCCGTCTCCTTCTTTTTCTTTTGGTTTGTTCTTTTTTTCCTTAAGCCTTCTTCTTCCTTTGCTGTTCACAAATTCTCTAAGTATAGAGATGGAAAAGGGAGAGGGAGAGGAGAGAAATTTCTTGTGTGCAAGAGATGGGTTCGGCCAAGGGGTGTGGTGTGCCTCTTGGTTGGTGTCTCTTTGTATGACATCCCAAACCTTTTCACTCCCCTCTTTATGATTTGTCCAACCAAGGAGTCCTTTGGCGTAACCAAGGAGACCTTTGGCCTTCCATCGAGTTCCTTGGGTTTCATCCCCCATGAGATGGAAACTCTCCATCTTCCCACTCAACTCAACTCAACTACTTAATTCCATTTGAACTCATTTGTGGTTGACCAAGTCAACCATGACTTAGCCGACCATGCACCACGTGGCATTTAGGTCCCACCTTGGCCATATCACTCGATGATGTGGCACCCTGCCTAGTTGGCTTCAATGCATGCCACATGGCAATGCCACCTCACCCACTTGCCACACTTGATGAGGTGGATTTAATGTATTGGATCTTAATTGGGTAGCTGACCCAATTAATTTAACCTTACCCATTTACTTTTAAAATCAACTCATCTATGACCCATTGGGTCCCAATTGGATAATTGACCCATTTCTTTGCATTTACCCAATTACTTTAAAATCAAACTTACCCATGATCCTTTGGGTCTTAATTGGGTAATTGACTCAACGCCTTACCCATCTAAGGTCCATTTCAACTATTTATTCTTAAATTCCATTAAATCACAATTTAAATGAGCCATTCCAATATATATATATATATATATATATATATATATATATATATATATATATAAGTGATGAAAATCCGAAGTGTTACATATAAGTGGGTTCATTAAGTCTGACCAGTGACACCACTCATTGCTCTAGATCCTCTTAACATGATTTACTCCTACTGCAATGTTAAGTCTCCTCACCGAAAATGTGGGGTATCGTAATATCTGTCAAATACACAAATAAAAATACAATGAATCATATAGTCAAACAAAATACAGAACTATATACAATACAACATACATTCATAGTATTTCAAATCCTTCTGTCATATTTTCCAGAAAAACTCCAGTCTCCTAAATGGGTTACTATCCATTTTTAATTACAATAATCCATCAATATAATAAGATGCTTAGGCCACTACACATATTGTCTTCTGGAAACAACCATGGAGACATAATGAGTTAGTCTTAGAGATATAATATGCTCAGGCCACTTCTCGTATATTAAATTAGGCCTAGAGATATAAGATACTCAGGCCACTACTCATATAATGAGTTAGGCTTAGAGATCACTTAGTGCCCAAACCCTTCTTTTCTACTGAGCGGCGAAGTTAATCGCTCAGCTGCTGATAGCCATTGGGCTGCATTTCCGATGCGTCATAGATAGAGAATATCGGCCTGGAAGTGATTACATAATATATGTATACATAATAATACAAACAAAATGGTTAGTATCATTTTTAATTAACAATCTGGTATAAAACATCACATAAAAAATCTAGGGTCTAAATGTAACACGAAATCCTTAACTTAGTCTAAATTTCAAAAACCAGTTTTGGGTTCCTCGGAACATGCCTCGGAACCGGGTTTTGTGGCTTCAGAACTTCCAAGCCGCAGCCTAACTTTGGGTTTTTACAAAACCTTCGGAACTTGGGTTCAATTCTTCAAAACTTAGGTTCAGTCCTTCGAAACCTGGGGTTCAGTCCTTTGGAACTTTCAAAGTTCAGGTCTCGGAACGTCAGAGCCATCCGAATAGAAAAATACAAAAATTAGAAATCATGAGTCGCGATCTGTCTCGGAACCTACCGAGGTCTGCTCGGAACTTCCAAGACGTTCGGAACATCCGAAAGGGTCTCGGAACGTCCTGTCTGTCCAGTTTAGGCAAAGGATACAACATTTTGCCTCTGCTCGCTTCGGAGCCCCGAACTGAAGTTCGGAACTTCCGAAGACCGATTCTCGGATCTTCTGAGAGTCGTCTTCTTCCTCTGTCACCTGCAACAGTGCAGTGACGGAAGGGACAGAGTGAAAAATGAATCCAGAAACAGTGGAATTTTTTAATTCATTTTTCACATCCTTTTGGTCAGATGAGTTCTACATTAAGTCCTCTTCACTTTAAGTATGAATTGGACAGTTAATAAAGACTGAAAAGATCAGATCTTAAGAGGAAAACCAGTAAAACATATGAAAATCCGTGTTTTCCACTAAACTTCAAATCTGATTTTAGGACTCAAATCTTAACCAAATTAACTTTTGTTTGATCCTATACAGGTTAGAATTTGAAAATAAATCTAAATGTTACCTTCGCTTTGTAAATTGGGCAAAGTTTCAGAAGCTGGAAAAATTTCCACTTCAAAGCAACGGTGAAAACTAAGTGAAGAAGAAGTAGGAAGAACAGAGAAAAAAACCGAGAAACAATGGTGATTTCCACTGAGATCTGCTGGGTTTAAATAGGCTCTGGGAGGGTAGACTAGTAGCTTGGCCACTAGTGTGAGAGATGAACACGATCTCATGTAAGCTATGGGCGTAGGCTGCTGCTTTTGGGCGTCATCTCCTACGTAGGTGATTTGAAAATTTTGGGTATTTGCAATTTAGCCCTCCAAACTTATTTGCATTTAAGCCCATATTTTAATATTTAACTATTAAACGATTTAGTTAATTTAATACATTTGATCCAAAATGTTGGGTTTTAAAATTTAGCACTACTATAAAATTTTGGAGATTTATATTTTATCAAAATTACTTGATTTAAACAAAAATCACATTTTATCACTATTCCCTTAATTTAAATTCTATTTGTTTAAAGGGTTTAAAACTTTTATTTTCAAAATCTCAAAACATAAAACAATGAATTAAAATATAATTTAATAACACATATTTTCTTAGAATTTTTTCAATTCTAAAATTGCTTAAAATAATTATTTCCTAGCTTCGAGATATTTCCTAAAATTAAAAAATAATAAAAATACTTATAAGTTTCAGAATTTAAATCCTTAATGAAGAAATCAACATCACTCAATCCATAATCAAATAATTATTTAATAATAAAATAAGACTCTTTATGGTAAATTACCATTTTGTCTTTTCAATTTAAATGAGTTGTATCAATGAGTTACCGAGCTCTAATTGAGTCAATCTTGGACTTTTCACAAAACCCTAACTGTAATATTCATGATTAACAGGTCAAAAAATGATTTATTAAAATAAACCATATTAATTAAGCTTAATTCGGGTCAGGATATTACATCCTACATTCCTTAAAGAAATTCGTTCCGAATTTTAAAATAAACCTTGTACCATTTACTCTATGAATAGACTAGGGTACAACCACCGCATTGTTGACTCCAATTCCCACATCACGATGTTGCCATAGCCCTTGCGCCAGTGGGATAGACTGGCTTCTGAGTACTTGAGCCCGAGCTCCTTATATCTCTACTGGTACTTCTTCAAAGGTCAGATCTTCTGATACTTCAATGTCCTCATAACTCAACACATGGGATGGATCATGCTTGTAGTTTTTCAACATAGATACATGGAATGTACTATGTACTCTCGCCATAGTATGAGGGAGCTCTAGTTGGTAGGCTACTTCTCCTATTCTCCTCAGAATTTCAAAGGGTCCAACATATTGAGGTGATAGTTTCCCCTTTGCGACCAAACCGTTGTGCTCCATGACGTGGTGCCACACGTAGGAATATTAGGTCACTGACTGTAAACTCCAAAGGTCTCCGCCTTTTTTTAGTATAACTCTTCTGCCTGCTTTGGGCTATCTTGAGACGTTGTCTTATCATTTCAACTTGTTCAGACGTCTCGCGTACCAAGTCTGGACCCAACAGTGACTTGTCTCCTACTTCTGTCCAATATAGAGGTGACCTGCAGGGTCTTCTATACAGGGCTTCATAGGGTGTCATTTATATACTAGAATGATAACTGTTGTTTTATACAAATTCAATGAAAGCTAAATGATCTTCCCAACTTGTAACGCCCCGCCCTTTCCGAGAATTTCAGAGTCTAATTTTTTTTTTTTAAATAAACATCGGAAGAGAGCGGGCGGCGTCACGACGCGAGTTAAGTTCAGACTACCCAAGTCTGAACCTTAACTGGCCACCCATGTGTACATGGAATAGACCATGATAGTGAATCACACATGGAACTAACATCAACATGCGGAATAATCTAGATAATTGCGGAATAGAAAGACGAGATAGCAAGTAACAGTCTTAAATATTAAATAACATAGATCAACCATCCACAGGTTATTATCCTAATCAAACCATAGCAAATAACGAATTATTACATGTCCAACAATAGTATTCAAATGACAGTAATATAACGTAATCCAAATCCATCATTAAAGCACTTAGGCTCAGCTCCCCTCCTGGTCAATGACCTTTCCTTTCCCCTTGCTTGTACCTGCAATCTCATCTGAGGATAGAATTAGGGCGTTAGATCAACGGGCCCAGTAGGTTCCCGAATCAGGGCTACCACATGTTAGCATATAAAACATGCATATACATACTAATAATACATGTGAGACAAAATTCCATAAAAACATGCTATGCATGAAATGAACATGTAATGAGTCCCACCCATCACCATTCAACATAGCCATCACTTGACGGGATTCTCATCGTCAAGGTAACCCACAGTGGTCTTTCGGACGCCCCGACGGAGTGTGGCCTCCGGATTCCTCTGATGGGATATTCATCATCAGGGTACCCCACAGTGGTCTTTCGGACGCCCCGACGGAGTGTGGCCTCCGGTTACAACACCATCATCCCATGCCATGCATGAGATGTCTATGCAAACATGTCATTTAGAAACATAACTTTACAATCATATAAGTTATCGAAATCAACATAAAACAGCATATGAAATAGTGGTTACAATAAAGGTAGGAAACCTACTAAAGATTCACTTCAGTACTTGATCTTTCTTTCGCGTCACCCGGTCACGACTCGCACGTCGTTCAACTTCCGGTACCTTATCCATATAACAATCAATAAATCATACTATCACTTACTTGTTCATTCATATCTAAGACCCAACTACATCATGTGAGTCCTTTGATCAATCCCTTCGTTTGACTTGTATTCACAGATTTGCCATTGGTATAACCAATGTCTAATCTTGCTCATAATCAAAGTTCATAAAAGTAATCTACCTTAGTGGCTGGTTATTTACTTATCACTAAGTCCAAAGATAAATCCATATGTTTACTTAATCCAACTCATACAACCAAGTCATAATCTCCAACAAAACAATTATGGCCGAACCCTATGATCCTCCTACACAATGATCCCATCATTTGTTTACAAGTTAGGCTCTACCATTTAGCCATATTAACTACAAGGTTCAGCTATCCCATGACCAACCCAAAACAGCAAGCTTATTTCATTTAACATACATAGGAAAACCCATAAATCTTGGTCCATTCATCCCAAAGCTAGCCCCATGGGGTTTGGCCATGCACATGGCCGAACCCAATGGTTCTCTTGATCTGATTATCACCATGATCACTCATGGTTTAATCATGCTAATTCAACCATGATCAATACATGGTTCAGCCATCCAAAGGCTGACCCAAATCAGTAACCATAACCCTAAGTAAACAAAATAAAAACCATAAAGCAACCCATGGGGTTCGGCCATTCACATGGCCGAACCTCATGGCTCTTTGGGATTCAATTCTTCTAATAATCTTTCATCATTTATCCTGTATCTTAGGCATAAAAACAGCAAACCTAATTCTATTTAAACTCCTATAGAAACCCCATGGTATTGCATGGTTTCTAACTCTTTGATTTCACAACAATCATCAATCTCTTTCATGGGGTTCGGCCATTCAAGTTGGCCGAACCCTATGTCCATGAATTGATCCTTCAAACATGCATTAGGTGTTATTTAAATCATGCAATATCAGTACCCTTTTGCTGCCCTTATATCTCTTAGAAACCCTCTAATTAAATTCATCCAAACAGTCCATAAAAGTCCATGGTTTCCATGTTTCCCAACATGAAAACCAAGATTCTTTTACATGGGGTTCGGCCCTCCATGGTGGCCGAACCCAATGGTTATGTTTACTGTTTTTAAACCTCAGATAATCATGTAATAACAGTAAATAAAAATCAGGTTTTACCTTTCAAACAAACATCCAAAATCAACACAACTCCATGGGATTCGGCCATCCAAGATGGCCGATCCCCATGGTCCATTTTTTCCAATTTTAATCCACTGATTTAGACCACATAACTTCCACCTTTTCTGATATGCAAACCCATGTTTTAACCCTCTTTAAAACATGTATTTTAAATCTATTACAAACATCTAACATCAGTCCCAACTTATATGGTTTTAACTTCTAAAAACCATCAAAACTAGCCACTTGTTTTCATGGGGTTCGGCCATGCTAAGTGGCCGAACCCAATGGTCCATTTCCATCTTTTAATCCACTGATTTTAGACCAGATAAACTTCAGTCCCTATGTCAATCAGATCCATGTTTTTTAACCATTCTAAAACGTGTATTTAAATCTTAAATCAAAACCCAAAAACAGTCCACAAAATCCATGGTTTTCATGTTTCAAAACATGAAAACCAAGCCATCTCTTACATGGGGTTCAGCCCTCCATGGTGGCCGAACCCAATGGTTTTTTTACCATTTTAAATCCTTCATAATCAAGGTTAAACACTGGTGTATTCGGCCATGACCATGGCCCAATACATACCCCACTTTATTAATCCAAAAGTCCATGAAACACTTACCAAATTCCAAGCTCTTGTCTTGCCTTTTGATCCTTGCTTCCTTTCCTTCTTATTTCCTTCCTTCTTTCTTAATTCCTTGCTGGTTTAAGCTTGAATAATTGATGCTAAAAACCTCTGCTGTTCCACTTAAGCAAATGAATTGGAGAGAGGGAGAGAGAGATGGAGAATCTTGGCTTTTCAATGGTGAAAAATGGCTAAGATGGTGTTTGTTTCCTTTAATAATTCAGCCCTCAAAACCCCTCCACTTCCTCATCAATTCTTGCCTAAACCAATGGGACACTTGCTGCCAACAAATGCACCCATTGGCATTCCAACATTGAAGGCTTGGGGTTTCCAAATGGAATAGAAACCCCCCATATTCCATTTAATGTTTTGCATGAAACTCTCCATAACAAGTCCCCAACGTGTGGGACTTGTTTTGGTTTGTTTGAGATCACCACATCTCCTCATATTCCACTTAACTCACTGAATTTTCAGCCCATTTGACTTCCATTTTTGACTCACTCAACTCAATGTCCAACTCACCATAATTAATGCATTTCATTCAATGCACATGAGTTAACTCAACCCTTGATTTAATTCCAACTCACTTCAGTCCCACTCAACTGATTTAACTCGTGTTTTAGCTCCCTAGAGGGTCCACACGGTCAACCATAGTCAACTCGACCCGTTGGGCCCACTTTTAGCTCCTTGACCCGTTTTTGACTCCATGACCCAATTATGGTATTTTGGTCATTTCTAATTGGTTTTTACATATGGATCAAGCCTACCCATTTTTTCTCCACTTGATTTCCAATCAAATAGGCTTAACCCCATTTAATTTAAAATCACAAAGCGGTCAAATAATCCAGTAAGACCCGATGGGTCCCATTTGGGCCCTTTGACCCATTTAGCCATTTTCGACCCAATTGATGTAAATTACCCATCCAATCAAACTTGACATTCATAATGTGCTCATATGATCTTAATTTGAGCAATGGGCCATACCATTTCCTTACTTAACATCACAAAATAATTAATTTAACACATCAGGGGCATTTTCGTAATTTATCCACTTCATTGAGAAATTACCCATCCAATCAAACTTGACATTCATAATGTGTTCATATGATCTTAATTTGAGCAATGGGCCCCACTATTTCCTTATTTACAATCACATTTATTGAATTCACCAATCCAGGGGCATTTTCGTAATTATTCCAACCGTTGAGAATTCTTTGACCCAATTAACCATTTTGACCTAATTTGATGTACATTACCCATCCATTATAATTTGACCCTTATAATATGTTCATAGGATCTTAATTTGAACAATGGGCCCCACTATTTTCTCATTTAACATCATAATTAATAAATTTACCAATCCAGGGGCATTTTCGTAAATATTCATCTTATTGAGAAATCGAGGTGTTACACAACTTTCCTGCATATCCATGACACATGCCCTTAGCATATGCTCCAAAGTTTGGATGGTTCTCTCTGATTGACCATCAATCTGAGGGTGGAAAGCAGTGCTAAAACATACCGTAGTCCCGATTTCTCCCTTTAGTCCTTGCCAAAATCTTGACACAAATCTAGGGTCTCTATCAGATACAATAGACACGAGTACCCTATGTAATCTAATTATATCCTTTAGATACATTCTACTCAGGGTAGTCAAAGAATCATTCTTTTTAATGGGCAGGAAATGGGCTGATTTTGTTAATCGATCAACTATTACCCAAATAGCATCATTCTTCTTGGAAGACTTTGGGAAGCTTGTCACAAAGTCCATAGTAATGTACTCCCATTTCCATTTAGCCATGTGAAGAGGTTGCGTCTTTCCACCGGGTCATTGATGTTCAGCTTTAACCTGTTGACAGGTAAGACATTTAGATACGAAATATTCAACTTCCCATTTCATTCCATTCCACCAGAATAGTCGTCGCAGATTGTGATACATCTTTGTACCACCAGGATGTACTGAAAATCAAGAACAATGAAAGTGATCAAGTACTTTTTCTTCGCATCCGTCCGATTTTCACAAATAGTCTGTCCTTGAAGGTCAAATCTCCATCAGTCCTAATCTTCCATTCTTCCAAAGTAGCTCCTCTTGAAAGCTGAGTCACCAAATCCTTTGCTTTTGGATCATTCTGATGTCCTTTCATCACTAATCTGACTATTTCGGGCTACAGAACCAAGTTCTGAATTCTTACTGGCCTGTTTCCTTTGATCAACTCCAAATCATTGTTAGATAAGATTTCCAAAATCTTCCATTGCAAGGATGCCATACATTTTATGTTGCCATGTGACTTCCTGCTTAAGGCAACTGCCACTACATTAGCCTTTCCTGGATGGTAGGAGAGACTGAAATTATAATCTCCTAGATATTCCATCCATCTCCGTTGTCTCATATTCAGATCATTCTGAGTAAATAAATATTTGAGACTATGGTGATCAGCAAGCACATTAAATTTCTCACCGTACAAGTATTGCCTCCAGAGTTTCAACAAGAAGATAACATCTGCCAGTTCCAAATCATGAGTTGGATAATTTTTCTCATGTCCCTTCAGTTTTCTGGAACCGTAGGCCACCACCTTCGCTTCCTGCATTAAGATACATCCCAACCCAAACTTAGAAGCATCACAATATACATCATAACCTCGTCATTGTTCAGGTACTATCAGTACCGGAGAGGTAGTGAATGTCTCCTTTAAATTCTAAAATGCTTTCTCACAAGCATCACCCCATTCGAACTTGATATTCTTTCTCGTCAATTGAGTCATTGGCGCAATTTAGGAAAAGTGTGGGATAAATTTCCTATAGTATCTGGCTAATCCCAAAAAGCTTTGGATTTCAAACACATTCTTGGGTCTTTCCCAATTCTTCACTGTTTCTACCTTTACTGGATCTACTGAGATTCCCTATATAGACACTACGTGTCCAAGAATTGTACTTGAGTTAACCAAAACTCGCACTTACTTAGTTTAGTGTACAGTTGGTGATCTATAAGGCCTGAAAAATAATGCATAGATGACGCTCATGTTCTTCCTCCAATGATTAATATATCAAAATATCATCTATAAAGACTATTACAAATTCCCTTAGGTATGGTCGGAAGACTCGATTCATCAAATCCATAAACATGGTTGGTGCATTGGTCAACTCAAATGACATCACCAGAAACTCATACAACCCATACTGCATTCTAAAAGAAATCTTAGGAATGTCTTCTTCCTGAATTCGCAACTAACAATATCTGAAATTTCGTTATTAGAAGTATGCACGACTTAGAAGAGGGTGAATAGGTCGGTTTCAATTTTAGTTCCCTTTTAAAAAATAAATCAAATTTAACAATATTTGCAGCGGAATAAATGTGTGTGCAAGTAATAAACAAATGAATCAAACCATTAATGCAAACCACACATGCACAACGATATATAGTGGTTCGGTTCACCTGAACCTACATCCACTGCTGGACTCACCCTTTCTAGGGCTATCCCAAATATACAATGTAAGGGTCTCACACCCAAATAGTACAACCTAGTTTTTTATAGAGGTTCAACCCAATCGGTCTAATCCTCTACACCTATTTTTTAGAGTGGTTCGAATACACTGTTCTAATCTACTTTACAATGTTTAAAATAAAACAAAAAAGAAAACTTGCCTTGGACCTTAACTGTTTTCCTTTAAGCTCTTTCTTCTTTACTGAATCTGCATGCTCCTTTCCATCCGATCAGCATCATCAACGTATTTATCGGTACAGCAATAGGACTTGGGTATGACTAGTTTTAGTCCTATATGAACACCTTACTCTTCATCAGGATTGGGGTATTGATTACCCGAACATTCACTAAGAAGGATGATGAAGAATGATGTCTAGAGGGAAGGCCGAATGATCACACACTCTGTAATCTTATTCCTTGTTTTCTCTGTGTATTCGATCCTCTAAACAAAAGGTTTACTGTTATTTTATAAGACAGATTAAGTTCTGCAGTAAGTCACGCTCGCGAGGCCTCGCCAGCGGTAAGTTTAGCAAAGACAGCACATATGTGCAGTTTAATCCAATCAGACAGAATCCAGCCAGATACCAGCCAACTCATATCCACCGTGCATGATTTGCAATTTATTTATCTTAGCCATCAATCAAGGATTAGATGGAAGATTTGCCAGATGGATTACAACTCATGGAGGAGCCTTTCCATACTTGTCATGGACAGCTCCCCAAGGGTATTCAAATTCAAATTTAAGTGAGGTGGCAGCATCTCACCAAATGGATAAATTTATTTACCATAATGAGCTTCCAAACAATTTACCATAATTACCCATCTCACCATATGGATAAGTTTATTTACCATAATAAACTTCCAATCAATTTACCATAATTTCCTCTCAATTAAATAGACACAGATTTTAACTTTCTAAATCTGTAAGAGATTGAGTCAGCTCGACACAGGGTTAGCTAGACTCAGATCAGCTCAGCTCAGCATAACTGGCTGCGAGGCCTCGGTGGATTGCATGAGGCCTCGAGGCTGAAAGTCACTTATTATCTTATTTTTCCAATTGACTTCTAAAGTATTTGACTTAGCCTAAGGTCTCCTACGGTTCACTTACCTGTGTGCCAATACCGTATTTGATGTAGACGCTTCAACTTTATAGTAGATCTTCTTATACATCCAAGGCAAGTCCAACTGAGTCACGTAATTGACAATAAGGGTAACTCGAACGAACCGGGCCACTTACAATATCCCGACCTCAAATCGATCTTAGAGAAACATTTTGATCCTCTTAATAAATCAAATAGATAATCTATCCTAGGCAATGGATATTTGTTCTTTATAGTTACCTTATTGAGTCGTCGATAATCTATACATATTCTCATCGATCTATATATTTTTTCCACAAAAAGAGCGGGTGCGCCCCAAGGTGAATTACTTTGTCAAATAAAACTAAGTTTGAGGAGCTCATCTACCTGTGTTGCTTGCTCTCTCTGTTCAGCTGGCGTCATCCAGTAGGGTGCCATGGAAATAAGAGATGTTCCTGGCTGTAAATGAATAACAAATTCTATCTCTCGACGTAGAGGTAGCCCAGCTAACTGGTCAGGAAACACATCCATAAGCTCACACACCACTCGAGGTACATCAGATTATACCCATACTAGCCACCATACTACCAGGATACGCCCTAAGGCCAGAAAATTACTTTTCATCCTCTCATAAGGTATTAACTTCTCTATGAACTCTTCATTGGTCGAAGAGACCCCAAAAATTCTCCTCTGAGAACAATCATTCAAATTTGGATAAATTTTCAATCAATCCATGTCTAAGATGATGTCAAAGTTCGTCATTTCTAAGACTAGAAAATCATAGGACAAATCTACACTGCAAATTCACAAAATGCGTCACTTACATTTTTTGTTTAGGTTACTGCTCTGGCTTTTCCGAGTCCATATGTTTGACAATTCCATGACTCGGGAAGAATTGTCATGGATGGCCAGATTGACAAAATTTATGGATCATAGAACTGTCATTTGAGTAAGCCTCTAATTGAGAGTCTCGTATGCACCGACCATCGGTGATGAACTTAACGACCCCTCGTGATCAACGACTAGTCGATGAAGACATGTGAGTTCTAGACTTTGAACTCAAGTGGGCTCTCAAGAAAATAGACATCTCGGTATTTCATGACCGATCGAGAGCACCAGGACCGACCCTCGGTAAATGGCGACAGGTCGTTCTAGGCAGAACAAGTTTCGGGACATGAAACTCTGTTTGCATGTTGTTGCCCCAGATCGAGACCCTCGTATGGACCTACCTCTCGGTTCCATGATTGTTGACCCATCGCTGACATTGACTTGTCAATAGGAAATTAATTATACCGTTGGGAGTACATTTAATGTGCAACAATTGGGTGGTTGAACGGTAATAAATATGAACATCGACCCATTGGTGCCACTGACCTATCGGTACTGGACAGATTGAAAAACTGTGTTACCTCCTCTATATATATGAGAGTTGTGTGATCATTTAATTATCTTCCTTAAACTGAGAAAATTCACACACTCTAAGGAACGATCAACTCTCTTATGCCTACACTTAAGAATCAAATACAACCAATCTATTGATTGATTTAGTGAAAGAGAGAAAGAAAGGAAAAAAGAAAAGATACAACTAGGATAGATATTGGTAGAACCAATTTCCTAGTCACCTTGAAATTGTGATAGCTCAATGACAGCTATAAGGCGGAGCGTCAAGATTAACTCAGGCACATATTGGGTGGATCTTTGAGAAGCATAAATCTTCGAGAAAGAGCAACAAGGCAAGTGCTTATTGGTTTTAGCTTCCTTTTTATCCTGTGAAAGTGGATCAAGGAGGCTTGACTCTGGAACCATTATAAAAAATCTAGAGCGTCGTCTCTGGCATACGTGATGGGTTGAATTCCCAACCAAATCAAATAGGTGGAATTCCTATTTTACAAGTGGAGGGTGAAATTCTCAGCCGATTTAGTGAGGTAGAATCCTACTCTAATTGTGTGGGTGTAAGTCCGTACTTAGTGAATTTGGAGATAACTCAAAGTTGAGCTAGTCCTAACAATAGATGTAGATTGGCTAACCGAGCCACTCTATATCGTGTGTCCTTTGTTTATGGTGTTAGAGTCAATTTCTTGTGTTGATTATATAATCACATTTGCTAACACACACACACACTTGATTGAAGTATCCGTTGCACTCTAATTAATCAATCAAAGAATTTTTAAAAGGACCAACGTTTTTAAGATTGACCTATTCACCAATCCCACCCCCCCCCCCCCCCCCTTCCCTTCTTCCCCCTTTCCTAGGGTCAATCGTGTTCTAGCACCAAAGGGAGTACTCTCAATTGGTATCAGAGACTCGTGCTCTTCATAAAGGACCTAACCATCCGAGTCGATCCGTGCTAGAATGGGAACTCAAAAATATATCAAGTTTTGTCTATTGTTTGTTTACTCCTATTTGAAAACAAAGATGGAGAATAAACGTGTCTATCATAAGGAGGACGATTGAACCACTATACAAGATGAGTTCATTGAAAAATTTTGCACACCTCTAGATAATTCAATAAAAGGTCTCACCTCTCATAACAATTTGAAAATTTGAGATGAGTGTGAAAATTTCAATTGTCTTGTTGGCCTCTATTGGTAATGATTAAGAGGGATTCTCAAATGAAGATAAGGAGAGTACAAAGGATCTTGATAAAGATAGTGATCTCAGAGAATCCTACAATGTCCTGTGTCTAGAAAATAAGAAGTTGGCTAAAAAGATAAATAAGGTTAAATCTGAAAAACTAAACCTTACAAATCAATTGGAAACCTTGAAGGGTGACTATGAGACTCTCACCATAGAATTGAATTCTTTAAATGAGAAGTTTTGATAATCAAAGAAATTGAAGTATACCTTCAAGAGACATTAAAAAGACAAAGGAATGACATCCAGATGTTGAATAATGTCAAAGAAGATTTTGAAGATCATGTGGTGAAACTGACTCTAGAGTTACAAGACTTAAGAAACCATAAAGAAAAGTTTCAAGATAAATTTACCCATGGCGAAGAAAAATTGGAAAAACTCTTAAAAATTGGTAAAAGTTTTGGCGACAGGTCAGGTCTTGGTTCCTCATTGGAAACCAATGAACCTATTGGCCAAATGGTGTTTGTTAAGGGAGATGTACCTAATATCCCCAAGGGTAAGTGTTTTTATTGTCATAAGGTTTGACATTAAAAGATGGAAATCTTAGAAGGAGGCACATGGATGATAAAGCCCAAAACGAAGCTCCAAATCTTAAAGCTAAAAGACATCCACAGAATCCTAAAGTAAAGACTAAAACATATTCACCTCCGCCATCATGGTGTATGGGGGAGCATGAATACAAATCTAGTTTAGTCCATGTATACATATTTATGTTTTGGACTAACCCCAATAATGGTTTTTTTAGTGTTACTTGTTTATGTGCTTAATAGAAAATCATGACTTGAAGCAAGCTGAACAAGAATATGTGAAATCATCATCTTGTTTTCCATTTGAATATGTACATGAAATTAGTGTAACATTTTTTTATTCAAATGAGATGTAATAAGGGTGGGCTTGTAATTGGGTTAACTTCTAGATTTTTGTCATGAAATTGGCAAATGGGAAGATTGTTAGTGCCCCGGCTTTGTTGAGTTCCTATTTTTGTCAATTCCATGACTCGGGACGAAGCACTTGCTAGAAGCTTGAAGACTCAAGGTGACCAAGATTGAAGATCATACCCCCATCAGATGGAAGCTCATCGTTATGGCAATCACAAAACATGTATTTAGCCATAAATGACTTTAGGTAGTACCCACACCTTAAGAGAACCATTCCTACGCTTAGTTGAACAAATGGTAAAATCATAAAAAGCCTAGAGAGGAAGCTTGATAGTGAATTAGAAGCGAACTTGGAGATATGAATACAAGTTCACTGTCAACTCAACGAGTCGTTCTCACCGACCCCTCGGCGGAGACAGGATCGACCCATCGTGGTCATAGACTGGTCAGCTGGATTAACAAAATTTTTGAATCATAGAACTATTATTTTGGGTAAGCCTCTGAAAGAGAGTCTCGTATGCACCGACCCTTTGGTGATGAACTTAGCGACCCCTCGTCGTCAACGACTCGTCGATGAAAAACTTTTGAGTTCTGAACTTTGAACTCAAGTGGACTCTCGATAAAACAAATATCTCGGTAGTTCAAAACCGATCGAGAGCACCAGGACCTACCCCTTGGTAAAGGGCGACAGGTCGTTCTGGGCAGGACAAGTTTAGGGACATGAAACTCTGTTTTCATAGTGTTGCCCCAGATCGAGACCCTCATATAGACTGACCTCTCGGTGCCATGACTGTCGACCCATCGATGACACCGACCTGTCGACCGGAAAATAATTATACTGTTGGGAGTACATTTAATGTGCAATAGTCAAGTGGTTGAACAGTAATAAATATGAACACCGACCCATCGGTGCCAACTGGACAAATTGAAAAATTGTGTTACCTCCTCTATAAATATAAGAGTTATGTGATCATTTAATTATCTTCCTTAAACTAAGAAAATTCACACACTCTAAAGAATGATAAACTCTCTTGTGCCTACACCTGTACAATCAATCTATTGATTGAGTTAGTGAAAGAGAGAAAGAGGGGAGAAAATAAAATATACAAGTAAGATAGATATTGGTAGAACCAATTTCCTAGTCACCCTGAAATTGTGATTTCTCAACGACGGCAATAAGGTGGAGCGTCGGGATTAATTCGGGCACATATTGGGTGGATCTTTGAGAAGCACACATCTTCGAGAAAGAGCTAAAAGGCAAATTCTTCTTGGTTTTAATTTTGTTTTAACACCTTTATCCTGTGAAAGTAGATTAAGAAGGCTTGGCTCCGGAACCACTATAAAAAATTTAGAGCGTTGTTTCTGGCACACGTGGTAGGTGGAATTCCTATTTTACATGTGGAGGTTGAAATTCCCAACTGATTGAGTGAGGTGGAATTCCTACCCTAATTGTGAGGGTATAAGTCCCCACGTAGTGAATTTGGAGATAGCTCAAGGTTGAGGTAGTCCTAATAGTAGATGTAGATTGGCTAACCGAAGCATTCTATATCGTGTGTCCTTTGTTTATGGTGTTAGAGTTAATTTCTTGTGTTAATTACATAATCACATTTGTTAACACACACACACACACATGATTGAAATATCCGCTGCACTCTAATTAATCAATAAGGAATTTTTAAAAGGACCGACATTTTTAGCATTGACCTATTCACGTCCCCCCTCTTAAAGGTCAATCGTATTCTAGCACCAAAGGGAGAACTCTCAGTTTACTAATGCCTTTTTACCCAAAGCTGACACTACCATCAAAGGATTACTTATTTCTATTGGTTACAAATCCAATTTATCACAGTAAGATCTAGAAATAAAGGAATGAGATGCACCGATATAAAAAATTACCCGTTCCAAATAACTAAAAAGGGTTAATGTACCTTCCATGACTGTATTCTCCATCGGCATTTCCATATGAGTCCCAATTGTGTAGACTCTCCCCTGAGTGGTCTGAGGACGTCCTTGTCCCCTTCCCTGTCTGTTCCGTGGTGGTCCAATCCTAGGTGCCACCTAGCCTCTGGAAGTTTGCTGAGATCCTCTAGCATAGGATGATTGTGCAACAATTGAGATGGCCCCACATTTTGTGAAGGTACAGCTTTGCCAAGATAGGGGCAATCCCTAAGTACATGTCCTGTCTGCTTGGAGTGATAGCATGTCCTTTCCTTTGTCGTTGGGCAAGTCCTGGTTGTATGCCCCGGCTGGTTACAAAAATAACACACCAGTTGTGCTATGTCTGTTTGGCTTGTCTGTCCTGCTGCAGATTGGCTCTTCTTAAATAATGGCCTATTTTGGGTGAACTTGGCCTTCTTATGGGAGAAGGGTTTCTGAAAACTTTCGGTACTCCTATTGGTGGAGTCTACGACTTCCATCTTTGAAACTCGCTCGATGATCTCTTCCAATATGTTGAAAGTCAGCCCAGCCACCTGCCGTTGTAAAAATGGACGAAGTTCATTTTCAAAGTATTGGATCTTCTCTACTTCATTTGCCGCTGTCCAAGGCACATACTGCATTAGATCAATGAATCTTATGGCGTATTGTGCCACATTATTGAATCCTTGTTGGATGTTGAGAAATTGCCTCTTCTTTGCTTCCTACTCCGTTTTAGGATAGTAACGGGCGAAGAAAGCAGTTGAAAATTCTTCCCAGGTCATAGGCTCATGATTACGAACCAGACTCTTTGTTTCCCACCATTCATAGGCATTTCCCTCCAACTGATAGGCTGCCAATGTTACTCGCAGATCATCTGCAATGGCCAGAGTATTGAGGATCCGGCCAATCTGAGCGATCTAATTCTTTGCTGCACTTGGATCTTAATTCCTAAAAGCTCATTGGGTTCAACCGTTTGAATCCCTTCAGAGCTTAGTGGCTCTCTTCTGGGGTCCTAGCGGGAGGATTTCGCATATCCTCGACAATCCTCTGGAATACCTCCATTGCTAAGTGCACAACCTCATAGGGTACATCTTTATTGGCGATAGGGTTGAGGACCTATCCTCCTTCCTCGGCCACTGGTATTTCTGAATGGTCCTGACAGTTTCCTGTCATTCACATTCGTAAATATCACAAATAATTCGAAAAAAAAATTCAAGACACACCATATGAGTTGTGTAAAAATATAAACATGCGTCCAACACACGAATATACATAACTCAAAATTAATTCATACACATGAGTTGGCAGGATTTGTAAACCCTTAGTACAACACACACATATATACATATTCATATTTTCACAATGAACTCTTCTATCCCTTCCCCTACATTCCCCTGTCTAATCATCTGTAGAGGACTCCACATCAACATCATAATTGCAGAAGATGTTGTCAGGACATGCTGCTGACATATGTCCCAACACTCCACATGTTAGGCATGGTAGTGTCCCTAGACATCTAATGTAAGGAAAGTTGGTCATGTCCTTTCCATGTCCACTAAATCCACATACTGGGCATATCATGTCGATGGGGTAAGGACAATATGTTTCATAATGCCACTCTTGATTGTATAGCCCGCAAGCGTATGCTACCATGTCGTCAGCATTGGGTGTGGATGGTGTATACTTGGGCGAAGCTGATTGCCCTACTGATGATGACACTTCTAAAACTGACTGTGCTCCTAAATCCCATATTGAACACTGAAGTTGTCAGTAGTGGTATCCACTGCTATCGGGCAACTAGGTGTTCTCTTATCCCAAATTTCAGTATATTCCTCGTTACTTGACATATCTGTATAACACAATTTACCAAAATTGTTAGACAATATCAATAACATATACAGTTCTAATCCAAAAATAGGTTTTAATAATGCATTATCCATGACAATACTAGAATTTGAGCCAATGCTCTGATACTAAGTTTTAACACCCTAAACCAATGGTGGGCCTGGAACGCTACTATTTTTTTATATATAATCTTCACTCAGAATAATTCTTAACAGGTCTGGATCAATAGTTAGGCCCAGAAATAAATGTCACACATGCTCTTTACATGTGAACTCAAACTATATACCATATATCTACTCGATTACAAGCACATATGATACAAACAAATATTTCCATCACATCGGAACTTAGGAAAATATATCCGTGAAAAATACACCATTTAATTATGTAATTTAGAAAAAATGGAGATAAATCATGAACATGGAATTATTTCTCTAATCTATGTATTTTAAATGTAATTTAGAAACATTCTAATAATAGACAACAAAATGGAAAATTAAAATTGGTAAACTTGAATTAAGATGGTGGATTTAATCTAAAAATATTAAATAATCTTAATCTAACTTAGAAAACAAAATTAAGATGCAATTAATTAATTTACCAACCTAGTTCACCAATTTCAAGGATTTGAATTTTTAAAAGAATAAAATAAAAATAAAACCAAAATTACCTATGTACGTATTTACAATGGAATTGGATCAAGTACTAAGATGGCATCATGTCCCATATCTCAAATCGAATGAAAACAAGACCTAAACCATGGAGCTCTCACAAATTGTCGAAAATTGATTCAAGTTTTTCATTTATAAACAATCTAATTAAAAACCACATGAATTTCATTAAACAAAATTAAATCAAACCAAACCTAGGGCCTAAATTGTAATAACCCGACCCTTTAAATTAGAAAAATAACAATTTTTTTTAGAATTATTAACTCGGCTTTGTGACCGGTTAATATGATAGGGTACGGAAAGAGCTTCCTGAAAAGGGATTATGTGACACGATCAGAGGTCATTTACTTAGTGATTTAGCCCGACGAAGTTCGGATGGCATTTTAGACATTATTTAAGTCTTTTGTTTCATATATAAAATCATGAATAGTATTTTATAGACCTCTTGAGTGTGAAAGATCACTCTTCTGATATATTCAGACCTTGAAATTCACACACATATTAAGCTTTTGAGTACGCTACTCAGTGGTATTTTCAGAATTTCACGAGTATTCCTCGAAACGTGTATTTTACATATGTTTTTATCTAAAAGCTCCGATTTTTAAGATACCCCGTATTCCGAAAATTAGCAAACTCAGATCACATTCGATCTGTATTTTATCAAACTCTTTGACATATTTAGAATGTCGAAAAGGGTATTTTAAACGCTAGTTTCGAAGTGTCAAAATCACGGTGATTATAAGCCGTCTATTTTATTAAAATGTTGACTTTGTGAAAAATACCCTATTTTTGGTGTCAAAACAAAAAGTGAACGTTCCACCGTAGGTAAACCCCGTGTTCTCAACACACCTGCGGTGTCGGATTTTCACAAGTTA
Source organism: Chimonanthus salicifolius (assembly GCA_013350335.1). Classification (NCBI taxonomy): domain Eukaryota; kingdom Viridiplantae; phylum Streptophyta; class Magnoliopsida; order Laurales; family Calycanthaceae; genus Chimonanthus; species Chimonanthus salicifolius. The sequence goes on from CM023534.1 coordinate 20,779,097, forward strand.
AGGTCTAATATATACGAACAGAAAAAGAGTAAGGTAACAGTAATTTTTACTGTTACCTGAGATAAGAATTTTTCATCTTATCTTTCTGCCGACAGTGTTAACCGCTGAGATTTTGCCGACAGTTTTAACGCTCAAGGTTGATCCAGCATATATCCAAATAGTGTTTTTAAACCCTTATAAATAGGTGCATTCGGTCTCAGTTAAAAATCACAAATTTACCAAGTTTTCTCAGTTTTTCCATTTTCCTCTCTGCTGCCAGACGTTTACTATTGCTCAAGTGGTTGTTTTAAATTCTTTAGAAGATTTTTGTAAGTGTTTATTTTAAGTTAATATTTTTAGTTTATAGACCTCATTAAGAGGAAGCTAGATATTTAATTTCATCAGAAAATGATTTACGATTTTCTCTATAAAAATCAGAGAAGAAAATACGAAAAAATAGAAAAATTTGTCCATGAATAGTAATTTGCAGCAGCACTGTGCAGGACCTAAAGGGCATTTTGGTAATTTTGGTAATTTACAGTGAACAGTATTTTCGGTAAACAGTAATTTACGGATGAATAGTGTCTGTGAACAGTAATTTTCGGTGAATAGTAATTTACAGGGTGAATAGTGTCCGTGAACAGTAATTTACGGGTGAATAGTGTCTGTGTATAGTAATTTTCGGTGAACAGTGATTTACGGATGAATAGTGCCCCCGTGAGCAGTAATTTTTGGTGAATAGTGCTCAGGGGCATTTTGGTAATTTTGGATATTTTCGGGGGGCAAAAACGTAATTTTTGAGAAAATTTCAAAAATGAAATTTATGTTATTTTAGCTTAAAAATACTTGTTTTAGACCACTTGGAGGTTTATTTTTAGCCCGTATTAGGCTCAGGGGCAAAATCATAATTTTTATAAAATTTCAAGAAAACTCTCTAAATGTGTTGTCATGATATTTCAAACGCTTAGGAGTATAAATTATGGCTATATAGTGTTATTATACGTTGTATATACACTGTTTTCCGTTTTAAACAGATTACTGAAACACTCGTCGACCGAAGGTGAGGAGATTCAACCACACTATGTGTTTACTAAAATGCATCTCATGTCTCGTCGACCGAAGGTGAGGAGATTCAACCACACTATGTGTTTACTAAAATGCATCTCATGTTGCATTCAATATAATGTTTCTTTCACCATTAGCCCTACGGCAATAAGTGGATATCCGTGGTCATTTTTATTGACGGAAAGGATGTAATGGGATTAGAATGCGATACCGACATTGTTCACATGTAAGGAGGTGATTATGAGTTTCTACATATGAAACGTGAACTTAAGAGTGTTTCGGGATGTCGAAATCTAGCCATCCTAAAATGGAGTACGGAACTCACTTATTCCTAGAGATTACTTGGTATTGTGATATAGGTGATATGATGATAGATCAGGTATCCAACAGTGATTCCGATAGGAATATGCATTTTGTGTATAACTGATGTATTGCAGGATAATTAATCTATGCAATAAATAATGAACATAGGGTAAATGTACCCAATTGGAGATAACGGTAACACTTTGTGTTACAATATAACCCGTTGGTGGGCTTTTAATTTGTATTTAGTTTTTCAGCATATTATATACTGATTTCTGATATTGGTATTATGATTCTATGTGGGAGGGCTTAGGAATCTATGTTAGCTGAGTGAGGTTATATGTGTGAGAGATATTATGTGGGTTGACAATTATGTTTAAATCCATGTATTGATATGCATATTGATTTGTGTACTGTGCATATCAAATTACCTCACACCAATGTATGAAGTACCTAACTCGTGGAGGGTACTAGTACGAGGTGTATTTAAAATACGGGCTGTGTGAAGCACTGAGCATGAATTTGCCGGCGGTGTAGGAAACGTATTAATCGTAGTTAGGGGAGAACCGTAGACGTCGTTTGATAGGGGTATCTTTTTGAAATAAAGGACATTTCATGGTAGATAACTGTGATAACATTATTCTCCATGATTTATAAGTGTATAAACTGTTATTTGATAACATGTCTATTATGTGGATAATATGCCTTGTTATCCAGAACTTGCTGTTGTTTTCTCTTCATTGAGTTTGTAAAACTCACACACCTTACGAAACAGGAAACCAGGAGGACGAAGGACAGGAGGATCATCAGCTGTAGTTTATGGTGGAAACCCTTTAGCTATCTACCCAAATGTTGGGATTTTATGTTTAACTTAGTAGACATTGTACGTATGAACATGTAATGTAATAAACCCTTTATGGTGTTCGTTTGAAACACTGTAGGATGTAATAAAGTCTACTTCGTTTCTGATATACAATTCTAATGTTGATAGGATCGATTGATGATAAATGTTAGGTAAACTATGTGTGACATTTTCTATTTGGACTTTCCTAAGAGGTTAAGTTACAGATTTCATGTTGGTTAGTAGTATATCCACATACTATGCGTCGACGTGAAATCTGTCGAGGTTTTGGGTTTTAAGCGGGCCCATGGTGGCCCCTCCATCTGCCTGAGATTTTTACCGGCTAGATATGGCTGGGTCCGAGGCTGCCAAATGTTAGATCCAAACTTAGTCATAAGAGATGTTAAAGTCCATAAGATGATTTCCGCAAAGGCTCAATATTGTGTCAAGAAAAAAAAAAAAAAAACTCACGTCAATGGGTCCGGAGGGTCGGGGCGTGACATAAATAGAATTTATACTTAAATTTTAATTCTAAAATAAATCTCACATTCTGATAGAGCGCCTTGGAATGGAAAATTAAGTTCCAACTATCCCAACAAATCTCATTCAATTTGAAAAACCTTGAATAAATCCCGACATGAATTTGTAAAAGTATTAAAAATAAAATCAAACTTTCATCACCAAATTTCAAGAATTGAAAAACCATAAATCTACAAGTTATCTTGATTTCATTAATTAAAAATATGACTTAAAAGTACAATATAATGGAATTTGGAAATAAGAAATAACAAGAGAATAAAAAGAAAAATTGAAAAAAACCAACCTCTAAAAATCAATGTGAAATTCAACCCTTCTCCTTGAATTCCTTTTCAAAATCCACTCCTCAGCCTCTCAGCTCCTTGATACCCGTTCGAATTGCACAAGGTGAGGGTAGTCTTATTTATTGGAAAGGATAATGGATGGATGAAATTTATTTTTACAAAGAAAGAAAGGAGATATGGATGGTTGGATCGAATGGGCTTAATGGAAAAGGAGGTAGACTTAATGGCCATGATCTCATGTGGCATTAAGGAAAAGACACAAGGACAGCTGAGGTTCCATTGTCTAAAACGAACAGGGACCAAAAAGGAAAGGGCAAAGAAGGGGTTATGCACTAGATTAGTCAGCCATGGGCCTGGGACGGTCCACAGGAATGGGCAACAACTCCCTGTTCTTTTTTTTTTTTTGATGTGGCCACGTCTTGCTCTTTCCTCAGATTTCTTTTTTAATTACTATCAGCTGCTTTCACCTTCTTATCTTTGTATTTGTTTTTCTAGATTCGAAGGAATTAGCAGCACATCACACGACAAAGTGCTGACTCTCTTTTTTTCTCCATCTTTTGTTCTTCAATTTCGCTGCCTCTTTCCTCCTGATTTTTTCGTTCTCACGTGTTGCTGCTATCTTTCTTTCTTAATTGCTTGTCGTCTTCAACTTGATGCAGCTGATCCACAACTCTGCTTCTTTTGTTCGGTAGTATTGTTTTTTGGTTAATGGGTAACATCACCCTCCGGTAGGATGTAGCTATCTTCATGGTTTAAGAAGACCTTCCCTCCATTAACTGCTACCTTAAATTCCACAAGAATGGCATCAGGCAAGCTGATCAGTACATTATCATGACAAATAAATGGTCTATGGGCACAACATATACATAAGAATATTCTAAGTACAAGATTATGACAAATACATAGTCTAAATACATGATCAATGTAGAACCATGATTTGAATGCATCATCAATCAATGATTCAAATACATGATTAAGATAGGTTGATGACTTAAATCTCATAGTCAAAATTAAAAATAAAAACCTTAATAAGTCATTGAAACAAATTCAACCAAAATCTAAAGGAAGCTAGGCGTGACGATGGATTGCATTGGGTCCAAATCTAGTCAACTCAATTGCATTTAAATAGACTTTTATCTAATCAACTTGATTCAAAAAAATTTAAGCTTAACCCTACCAACGTGACCCTAACTAGACCCAACTCAAATTTCATAAAAATAGATAAAATGAAAATATTTTTAACAAAAAAAAAATGAAATAGAGATGGGCTTTCCCTTTACTTTACGGGCATTGTGCTATGAGAAAAGGAAAAAAAATGGACAAGAATCTTTAGTGTTAAGGTTGTGATAAATGGCTACGAAGAAATTGGATTGAGGTTGGTACTTTAAGTCAAGTCAGATTTAGAACTTTACGACTCTACTTACCTCTACCTTTTGTTTGCATCAAATCAAATTAAACTTGGGAAATGCTTGAACCGTGTTAGGGTTTTCTTAGGTTAGGTAATTAGGTTCACAGGTCTTGTTTGAAATTGCCTTCTTCAACTAAAGCTGTTTGAACTTATTTATCCATTTAGTATTTTAAAAAATATACAAAAATGCAAACATATTGAAATGAAAATAAATAAAATGTGTTGTTTTTAATTTTTCATGCAAAAAATAAAATTATATACAGAACTAAAACTAACTATCAGTATTTGAATAACATCAATTTTCATAGTTGGCATGAGTAGAATCAATATCTAAGAAGTAAAAGTCATTGATTTTAAAAACATCGAAATAATAATCAAAATGATTTTGCATATTTCTTTAAAAAAATATGGCAAAAAATTGATAGAAAATAAAACTGATGGAAAGCCAATTGAAAAAAGAAAACCAATGAGGCAAGTTGGCAAGGCAACAGAGAAACGGGTGACTGAGGAGGTCACACCGACATCAGGAATTAGAGGAACAAAATGGAGGTGAGTGAGTGAGAGAGTGAGAAAAGAGAGATAAAAAGGATTGGACGCAAGAAACGGGAGGGGAGCTAGAGACAGAAGGAATAAATTGAAGGGGTAAGGAGGTGATGATAAAAGAGAGAGTGAGAACTAAAACTGAAGCCAGTGTTAGGATTTAACGTTGGGGTAAATACATAAAAACCTAGAAAATGTTTTACAAAGTTAGTTAAATGGATTTAGTTGAATGATGAGTTGCATTGAGTCATCTTAAGTCAACTATTAATCCCTCATCACCCTTGAGTAAATGAGTTTTCATCTTTATCTTGCCAGTAAACAACAAACAAGTCATCTAATCTCGAGAGATTGGGCTGACAATTAAGAACACGTCTTAGGAAATGAGGCTCTTATTTTTTATTTATATTCAACCTCAAAGAATCACTCTCTGTAAAGTTTATTCAGTGTGTGAATTGAGAAGTTTACTAACGTACCGAGATTTAATCGGATGAAACGCCTAAACACCTTGATTACAATAATAAAAAAAAAAGAGTTCTCTCCATCTTCTAGCCATTCATATGAAGTGAACATTCATATTTAAAACTCATACTTCTTTAAAGGGATGAGTAAGGAGCAATGTAACAAATACCGCCGGTATTTTCGTTTATACCGCGATAATACCGGCAAAATAACGTTACCGCGTTAAAATCGCGTTTTTAACGGTGGTGCCGTTATTATCGGAAATATATTGGTAAAAACGTGTTTTTAACGCGAGAAACGGTAAAATCGCCTTAAAAACGCGTTTTTACTTGTGGCCCTTTTTCTCTTCTCACACGGCTCACCCGCACGCCTCACACGGCTCACTCACACGGAAAAACAAACTGACTTAAAAAAACCCCTCTTTTCTAGGGTTTTCGTTCCATTCCACGGTGCTTAGCTTCAATTTCCACTGAAAATCAACTCCTCTTACTGTCTTACCTCTCCTTGCTCCTCCGAATTTTCCCCCTTTACTCCTCTGCTCCTCCTCTGCTCGTCTGATGGTCTGACCTCTCACGCTCTCTGTTATCTTCTCTCTCGCCGGCAATTGCTCTCTCTCGTCGGTGGCTCTCTATCGTCTCGTCGGCGGTTGCTCTCTCGATCATCTCTCGTCGGCTGCTCTCTTGATCCTCTCTTGCTGCTCTTTCTCTCTATATCCTCTCTCTCTGGCTACTCTCTTCATCGTCTTTCTCAAGCTTTACCAACTCTCCAACTCTCGTACGAATTGAAATCCTGTAAAATGCTTTACCTGGGTGGGGAAGAAACCCAACTCAAAAGTCAAAAGTGACAGCTTTTTACATAAAACTTTATTATTTATTCTTTATACTTGTCTTACATGAAGGCTAGGGACAAGTTGGCAACCGGGTTTATTCCTTATACTTACAGTATATTGTAAAATTGGGTCCAATGTGATAAAATTCAAAAATTGAGATTGTTTGCACTATTAAATTGAAATTATTATTATTCTTGAAGGAGCCTACTTAGAAACTGTACCTTTTTTTTTTGTATGATTTGTAATGTAACCGATGAGTCTGCATACTGTGTGGCTTTGAAATCATTTATATGATTTGGCATGAGTAATCTATTAAGCATCATTAGACAGTCAATTTGTAGTTAAACGCAAGCACTGTAAAGTTATTCTTTCACTTTCAATTATTTTAATGATCATTATATCAATTGTTTGTTTATTATTTTCTAAACTTTATGTTCATATTTTTTCTAGATCTTTGTGTCCACTTTTCATAAAAAATGCCTCGACAAAAAGATCCATTATGGCAATATGGAGAGGAATTATTTATTATATTTATTTTTATTATTTTTTAAATATTTATATTTTCTGCGAGATTTTCCCGTTAAAAACCCGATAAATTGAAAATATCCCGTTAGTAACAGTTGCCGTTATTATCCCGAGAACGGTATTTGTTACTATGGTAAGGAGCACAAGGACACTTTTGGTCCAGAGGACAAAATATGTTTTCAAGAATACACTAAAAAACAATATGGCTCATTCCTGTAAACTTCATTTGTTTTATTATTTTTACTATGGGATGTAAATGGATCCAAATCTGACCCGTGGACTGTCCTATGGGGGTGTAAATGGATCCAAATCTAGCCCGTGGACCGTCCAGCCCGGATCTTGGACTCCATTTACGATCCGGATCCATGAGTCTTATAAGAACTGGTGGACCGGATCCTTGCAGTCCATTAACACAGTCGGACAGTCCATGGACGGTCATGCACTGTCCGTGGACCCAAATATAAAGTTTATACGTTAGTTAGGGCACAGAAAGAGGATACGGTACCTCTCTCACGCAACTTCTCGCCTCTTTCGCCTCTTCTTGCCAATCTCTCTCTGCACTTTGCTCTCTCGATCTCTATCGCTGCTCTCTCAATCTACCTTGCTGCTCTCGAGATCTCTCTCCTTCCCTCTCGATCTGCCTCTCAGCTCTCTGTCTACAACAGCGGTAAGTTCTCCAGATCTCTCTCTTTTCTCTCTCTCTCTATGGGTTTCTCTCTCTCTCTATGGGTTTCTCTCTCAAGTCTCTATCTCCTACTGAAAATCTGCAACTATACGCCCAAAGCTCACGTGGATCTCTCAACTCAACTCCATTCCCTTCTTACCTTTGTCTGCTCTTTTTTATAGCTAATATATGTGAACAATAAATACTGCAACTCTCCTTCCCATATTCCCAAAGGAAGAAGAGGGAGAGAAAGAGGCCCCCTTTTTGGTTGGGTGATTTTTTTTTTTCAGTTTCCTGAGATGGGTTGGTGGTTTTTTGGGATCTTCTTGGGCTTGGTGGCTTTGGGTGTTGAAGGGTACCCTGCAAAGGATCTTGTTTTGAGATTGCCTGGGCAGCCAAAGGTGGATTTCAAGCAGTTTGTTGGGTATGTCGATGTGGATGAGAAGGCAGGGAGAAGTCTCTTTTACTACCTTGTTGAGCAGCTGGGCATGCTGATAAGAACCCCTTACGGCCTTACTCTATGGTTGAATGGAGGTTGGTTTTTTCTGCCACTGTTCCAATGCTTGTCTTTTTTTTTTTTCCTCATTTTCACATTTGAGTTGTCAAGAATGATATTTTGGAATAATTTTAAGTTATAGAAAATATTTACATAGGCAACGACAGGAGAATATCTACACACTATAAAAAAGGACAGATCTCAGAAAGATGGATGTATCGTGTGAAGTTTCAAAGAGAAAAAGGCTGAAAGGAGTATATTCAGCCAACATTAGTACAGTGAAGGTTCAAGCAGTGTTGACCGAGAACAGAGTGGTTTGTTCTCTCCGGCAATGACAGAGTAGTATCCGTCACGGGAATACCAAGAAACAAGATTGAACTGACTGCACAACGTGTTCGAAAGCGGAGTGTGTCTAGAGGAGTATCCATCTAGTGGTTTTGATTATAGAATTTGATGGAAAAAACTTTGATGTTTTAATGTTACAGGTGATTTTGCAGCTCTCTATTCTTCGCACTGCAAGGCCTACAAACAGTACAAGTATTGAACATTTTGGATCTTGGATTATTTTAATACAAGATCCTTGTAACGATGAATTGTCTAAATGTTGGAGAGTAATTTCTTGTGACATTGGCCTCATAAAAGATATTGGGCTTGTACTTATGTTTAAGTTAATGGACATTGGGCTTTTAAGTGTAGTTAAAAAATGCTATTAGGCTCATTAGGCATAAAATTTTCGATTAAAAAATAGATATTTTCAATTAAAAAATGGATATTGGGCATGTGAACAAAAAAAAAGGGCTAAATGATTATTTGGACCTTTAATGGGCCGCGGAATTGGACTGTCCAGATCCAAGTCTTGTTGGAGCCTGTGTTAGTGGGCTGGATCCGGACGGTTCATAAGACTAATGGGCCGGATCCGGATCCTGACGATTTGGGACGGATCCAGATCCATTTACAGGCCTCTTTTTACCATCCGACATTAATTTTTCCAACAAGCAGAAGGAAAATATTTATGTCAATTATACCGGATAATGGATGATTGAAGATATTAAATCTCAAGGGTTTTGGAAAAACTTCTTTAAGCTGAAACTTCATTGTAAAAAGTCTATAATAATAGGAAATAAATATTTAGTAGCCAAGACTCATCCAACGAGCATACTTCACAAATGATTCTTCATTACATTATGTTGGTCTCCAAATCATCTCCAATTTCCTTGTCTATAGTTAGTTTTGTGATCATAGAAATGTAGGTTTATGGTATTAAATTTTTTATTTGGGATAATGGAAGTGTTTGTGGGCTGTAATGTTGCAATAAACATTTGCAGTAGGCATGTGGTCAACCAAGTTTGAATTTCAAATGTTTGAGGAATATTAAAGCTAATTTTTTTTAAGATTTGACAAAGATGGAACTAAAAAAATGAGCACCCTTCATCTGACGTTGTTCACTATCACAGCTCACAAGCATGTAAACAGCACATACATGTCTACACGTATTGTTGACCGAAAAAGAAAATGGTTATGATTTATCTCCCTTAGTATTAAAATGCTACGGTCCGTACCCCACTGGTAGCGTGCATGCCCATGTGTTAGTTTATTCATCAAGATCAGAAGATGTTTGTCTTAACCACTTTGTGCATCGGTTTCAACACATACTAGTCGGGGTTTTCTCTTGCTGACATACGACCTTTACCATTGAGATATGATTAACCTATCCTGACCTTCCTTTTGTTAATTGTTATCAACTAGAGATGTTAGATACACGTCGTGGGATTCTTGTCGGCAGCAAAACAAAATATTTTATTAATATACCATTTAAAACACGGCCCAAGTTCCTGCTTTTTGGTCTTTGTCACGTTTCTCCTCATCTAAGAAAGCTACATCTTTCGTAAATTGTCTAACCTAGCCAGTAGATCGTTATCCATTCCACCATCTTCACTCCCTGTTGCTTCAGCTTGGGCAACCTTGGTTGTCGCAGCAGGTGCAGTCACTGCAGACGAGGGTGCCTTCACAAGCTGCATAATGACTCATTTTCAGTATAAAAAACAAATAATAAAATCTCACAGGATCATTGTTATACTCACCCTACAGTAATTTGGACCAAGACAATCCATGACCAGGCCCATATAACCCCCCCCACAATCCGTTGGACGGTTCCCAGTGTAAGTGGTAAAGACAATACCCACCATTAAAAACTGAAATTTGGACTCTACCAGCATGTTGCACATTTTTTTAAAATGACCAAACATATAAATTTGTTGTGTACATCTCCATATCTATTCATCATTATATTTTGTATATATAAATATTATAAGTATCCCCACTCACATTGGAAGTGAGATTAATTCTATAAATACATGAAACCATCCGCAAACCTCATGTATCTAATAATTATGGAGAAAGTTGAACTCCAAACTTCTAGCATATTTCTAAAAGCTCAAGCCAACTGAACTATACTAATTTTTCATAAGATTTTTTAATACTATCTTACCCACCTAAGAGTAGGACCACCTGACCTCTAGGCCATGTGAAATTATACATGTGAACCAATTGTGGGCCATGAAACCCTCTGATATTATTAATGCTTTTAAAGGTAACTGCTGGTATTAAAAAATAAAATAAAATGATAGGAAATAAAAAAATAACCTGTGCATTAATGTCGATTCCTATCTCATCGAGCACCTGGTTCACAAGTTCTTCTGTTTCTTCCTCTTCCTCATCACCTTCCAATGCATCATCAATGGCATCCCCCATTACCTCTGTTACCATTTCCATCCTTTCATTTTGCCTCTCAAATTCTTGCATAATCTTCTGCAGTTGTGGCAAGTTCATTTGCCTATTCATCTGTCTCATTGCCTTGGTAACCCCTTTCATGGCCTCACCCATTACTTGTGTCGATTTCAGTGTCTACAGATATCAAATAAACATTTCTCGTATCAAGGGTAAGTTGTTATTTTCATATCTAAATGGGATGTCAAACAGCTTGTGTGCTTGTAGAGTGCATATTGAATATTTTTGCACCATTACTGATAAGGGGGAAAAATCAAAAAAAAAAGACATTCATCTTTGTTTATTTCTTTCTTCTTATTTATTTAGTTATTTTTTTTGGGCGGGTGGTACGGTATAAAGTTATATCAGTTTCAACTCAAAACAAATTTGGAAGGAAATCAACGACACCCACAAACACGGAAATCCAAATGTCACATGAAGCACATGATATTTTTTAAGATAATAAAAACAAAAATAACAATCCATAGTTTTAAACATCTTGGAGTAGAGAGGAATGATACAATGCATTTTGCCCATACATTAACGTCACGATGAAATGCATGGTCCACCTGAGGTGACCTTGAATGTTTGGTAGAAGACTGGGGAAATGGAAGAGCTTAACAGAGGAATGCTTTGCTCTAACATCTGTTGATGAACACTTTGGTCAATCAAAAATGACTTTTGATGGGCACTCTGTTTAAGAAAAAATCTTTCCAAAACAACCTAACTACATGAGCAATGGTGGATCCCACAATGGAGGGTTAGCAAATAGAGTGCTTATTGTTGAGAATGGTGTGTTTGATAATAAACTATAAAAAGAAATACTAGGCTTTTTCTCCATTGACATCTAACTTGCCACATGTCAAATGATCGTACAAGACTTCTCCTTTATTGACACCTACCTTGCCATATGTCAAATGGTGGCCTAAGACCCTTTCTCCATTAAATTACCTAGTTTGCAACATGTCAAGTGGTAGCACAAGACCTTACTCCATTGACACTGAACCTGACATGTGTCAGTCGAGTGGTGGCACAAGACTTCTATTGACATCGAGCTTATCAAGTGTTGAAGGTAGCAGAAGACCTCCTTCATTGACACTCAGTCTGCCATGTGTCAAAAGGTGGCACAAGGCCTTCTCATCCACTGAGACCCAGCCTACCACATGTCAAAAGGTGACATACTTAACCACTTCTCTGTAAATTATAAACCCATGAATCCAACAATAAGGTGCAAGTTTTGGGAGTTTCATTCTCTCATACAGCTCATTAGCATCAAATACTCAATTGTGGCAATACTTTGTTGAGTCAAAAAAATTCCTCTTTTGTTAAAAAAACAAAAAGCCAACCTCTCAGTCTCTACATTTGAAGTTTGAAGTGTGGGCACTTAGTATCACTGGATATCGTGAGAATGGCCAAAGGGCGAAACCTAGACCCACATAGATAGGGGGTTTAAAAGGTCATAGCTTCTATATGATGTTTATAAAATTTCATCTTGATTGGACAAGAGATGTCATTTTAAAACCTTAAAAGTTTCACATTTATCTAACAGTAGAAATTCATCAGGTTAGAACAATAGACTTTAAAAGTTAAATTTGGAAGGAAATCAACGACACCCACAAACACGGAAATCCAAATGTCACATGAAGCACATGATATTTTTTAAGATAATAAAAACAAAAATAACAATCCATAGTTTTAAACATCTTGGAGTAGAGAGGAATGATACAATGCATTTTGCCCATACATTAACGTCACGATGAAATGCATGGTCCACCTGAGGTGACCTTGAATGTTTGGTAGAAGACTGGGGAAATGGAAGAGCTTAACAGAGAAATGCTTTGCTCTAACATCTGTTGATGAACACTTTGGTCAATCAAAAATGACTTTTGATGGGCACTCTGTTTAAGAAAAAATCTTTCCAAAACAACCTAACTACATGAGCAATGGTGGATCTCACAATGGAGGGTTAGCAAATAGAGTGCTTATTGTTGAGAATGGTGTGTTTGATAATAAACTATAAAAAGAAATACTAGGCTTTTTCTCCATTGACATCTAACTTGCCACATGTCAAATGATCGTACAAGACTTCTCCTTTATTGACACCTACCTTGCCATATGTCAAATGGTGGCCTAAGACCCTTTCTCCATTAAATTACCTAGTTTGCAACATGTCAAGTGGTAGCACAAGACCTTACTCCATTGACACTGAACCTGACATGTGTCAGTCGAGTGGTGGCACAAGACTTCTATTGACATCGAGCTTATCAAGTGTTGAAGGTAGCAGAAGACCTCCTTCATTGACACTCAGTCTGCCATGTGTCAAAAGGTGGCACAAGGCCTTCTCATCCACTGAGACCCAGCCTACCACATGTCAAAAGGTGACATACTTAACCACTTCTCTGTAAATTATAAACCCATGAATCCAACAATAAGGTGCAAGTTTTGGGAGTTTCATTCTCTCATACAGCTCATTAGCATCAAATACTCAATTGTGGCAATACTTTGTTGAGTCAAAAAAATTCCTCTTTTGCTAAAAAAACAAAAAGCCAACCTCTCAGTCTCTACATTTGAAGTTTGAAGTGTGGGCACTTAGTATCACTGGATATCGTGAGAATGGCCAAAGGGCGAAACCTAGACCCACATAGATAGGGGGTTTAAAAGATCATAGCTTCTATATGATGTTTATAAAATTTCATCTTGATTGGAAAAGAGATGTCATTTTAAAACCTTAAAAGTTTCACATTTATCTAACAGTAGAAATTCATCAGGTTAGAACAATAGGCTTTAAAAGTCAAATTTGAGTTAAATTGGATAAGGGTGCAATTCACAAGGGGTAAGTGTGTGAGAAAAAATTGGATCCATTAGGTCCTAGTGTAGGCCCACAAACCAAAGCTCACATGAAGTTCTCAATGAGAGTTGTTCTTAGGGGATTATTGTTATATATACATGTGTGTGCGTGCATGCCTGTTTGTGTAAACAACGATCCCTAAGAACTGTTCTCATGAGAACTTTGATTTGTGGGACCCACAATATACTTAATGGATCCAATTCCCCTCACAACCCATCAACCCCCGTGAACAGTAATCAATTTGATAACAATTTGACTTTTAAAGTCCATTCATTTGACCTGATCAATATCATCAATATCCACCATTAGATAACTAGTGAAATATTGAATGCCTTAAAAAATGAGGGTTTCTTAGACAATGAAGATGAAATTTTAGAGACCCCAAAAACAAGCCAAGTATTGCAAATCAACCCATCATTATGGGCCCAAGTGGTGCCCACTTTCATGAGAACTATTCTTAGGAGATCCTTGTTACCTATAAATGTACACATATACATACATAAATACATAGATATATGTATAAATCACTGCACAATGTAGTGCATGCATGGCACTATGCAGCCCCATGAGGCCCATATGGGTGGGGGCTAAGGATATGGTGGGGTCCATTTGAAAGGTATTTTCCAGGTGATGCTACTCACAAAAAACCAGGCCCAGCCATGATTTTAAAGGACCCAAAATCTACAGTGAAAATGTGTTCAAATTTCAATCCAATTGTGAGATCAATCAACATGAGTTCAAATTGGGTAAGGATCTAGTTCACGAGGTAGGGCACGGTGTGGGGAGGGTGGGGTGGGAGGTATGGGGTGTTAGTATGGCCCAAGGTAGGCCATTTGGACAAAAGACAATTTTGCCTTTCGTGAGGGACGTTCCTCATGTGGACCCAAGTGAGTCTATCATGAAGTTTGTACCAAACTTGATGCAAACTAGCTTGCAGGATACATATTGTAGCCTTCAACAACACACCCTTTAAGTGGTCTCGTGGTGAGAACTCCATGTCTAGCTCACCTATGATCATTGGGTTAAGTGGATTTGAAAGATGATGCGGAGCATTGGACCAATTAGAGGATTGATTTATTTATTTATTATTTATCTCTTAATGTAATTTTTTTTTATTTGAGGGTATTCTAGTCATTATTGTATTAGGGGTATTTTTGGTCATTTGCATGGTGTGTTTATTATAAATACATTGTAAGCTTCATTAGGTGTGTGAACTTAAAAATTGAACCCCTTGGGGGCCCTAGGCGGTGGCCTAGTTCGCCTAAGGCCAGGGCCGGGCTTGCCCCTATAACCCATTCCTTCCCCCTTTTTGCATTTAACCCCCACCCTCTCCATATTTTATCATGTTACCACCCAACGTCTCTCTCAATTTACTTATAAAATTTTGTGAGCATTTTTACCCATCTCAATTTTCTGACTCTATGTGTGTATTTGCTTGTTTAAGATTATTGCTGCAACCACGATTTAAGTGGAGCCTTATCTCCATGCCACTAATAGGGCATTACCACTTTGACTTGAACATCACCCTTGAGTCTGTCCTCTCTCCATTGACTTCAATGTATCATTTTTCGAATAGAAGGCTACCACCAACCATTATTGTCATTGTCATTTGCAACCTTCCACTTTTGGGAATCATTATTCTCAAAGACCTTGTTGAGGCCTTGTGGGGCCCACCATTGGTTGTGGACATTCAGCTTACCACTTGTTTGGTGGCAACTTAGAGTTCTTTTTTTGTTGTGTTACGCGCCTCAGATGGGGTCCCCCCACCATTTTGACCAACAATCCTAACATGGTGCACACTCCTCTCTTTGGTGTATAATTACCTCACAACTAGGATCTTTGTTCATACCTATAATAATCACCTAAGAAGCACTGATACGGATACGCGTACGTATTCGATATGGAGATACGACAAATTTTGAAAAACTAAGATATGGGTGCGGCGGGATATGCCAAATTAAAAAATTATTATCTATATATATATTAACAAAATAAATTCAGACATTTACAAAAAATATTATAAATTTTACTATGAGATAAAAATTATTAGAAAATTATATTTTTATATTTATAATGAATACAGATATAATATGTGAATGATTATTGAGGTTAAAAAAAAAATACTGAAAAGATATATATACTTTTTTCCCCTTTTCTCCCTTGCTGCTGTATCTCGTGCCGTGTCCCGCCTCCAGTGTCCCATGTCTGCTACCGTATCCGTATTTAAAAAATGTTTTATTTAATTGGGGTTATATCCGTGTCGGAAACGTACCCAACACAGATACTCGAATGGTTTCGGAGTATCAGTGCTTCATAGGGGACCATATATTTTAAAATTTTAAAATATTTGACTAGACAATGGAAAATATGTTAAAATAGTGAGTGTATTATTCTAAATAATAATTGTTTAATTGAGATGTGTATTATTTTAAATAATAATTATGTTAAAATAGTTAGTGTACTAATTTAAATAATAATTGTTTAAATAAAATCTGATTAGTGTACTAGATAATGGAATTATGGGGTCAGTTACAGCTGATATGTTGCATTAATCTAATAATTAGTATGGGTTTAATAATAATAACATGAAAATTATTATACAGTGACAATTATAATGAAATCAATAATTATTAATTAAGTGGGCTGATTACAAAATGGTGAAAACACTGTTTGGCAACAATAAAAATCCAAAAATAGTCCTCGTCCGAGGACTGTTAACGGCAAAATGAAAGAAATATTCTTCCAAGTACAAGCATGAGGGCATGCAAGCATATATTTCCCTTAAATATCGCAGCGTAACTTAAAGGAAGAAAAAGCAAAGAAAAACGAAAAGCAGAGCATGGAGGCAAAAGAGAAAAGGAAGGAACAAAGAAGAAACATGAAGAAGAGAAGGAAGAAGAGAGAATGAAGATCATCAGACGAAAAAGAAGAAGAAAAATATCTTGCATCGAGCGAAGGGTGTTGGTTTCGAAGAGGTATTATCGCATTCCCTCTTCTTTCCCTCTTTTTTTCCCTCTTCTTCCTTCTTCTGTCCTTCTTCTTTCCTTCTTCTTTCCTTCCTTTTTTCCCTATTTTTCTCCCGTGTTTTCGCCGTATCCCTGTGTTTTCGACGTGTCCCGTGTGCCGTATCCCGTGTTTCCCCGTATCCCGCCGTATCTGTATGTGTCTGACGCCGTATCCGATCCGCGTCTGTATTTAAAATATATTTTATTTAATTGGATACGTATCCGACACGTATTCGAGCCGTATCCGTGTCGGAAACGTACCCGACACGGATACTCGAATGGTTTCGGAGTATCTGTGCTTCATAGATAATGACAATGTGCATCACCCCCATCGCACCCGCCATTTCTTCGGCCATGTCAAACATCACCCATCAGCCACTTAGGTCGTTACTACTCGCTCGTCGATCTCCTCCACATCATTTTTGTGAACATGGATCACTTAAAGACAAACAAATCAATGAAGCATGGCTTCATTCCCTTTATACTTCTTTTTTTTTAGCGGTAACCAAGAGAAATATATTGAAAAAAGAAGGAATCTAAGGGGAATAGACCCAAGCAAAAAGAAAAAGAAGATACAATGAGAACAAAGAAAAACTCCTTTAAGCAGGGAGGAGAAAGACTCCAAAAAAAATATTTGAAACTTCAAGCTTGGCAAAAAAATCTGCCACTCCATTCGTTGCTCTGCCGATCTTATTGAAAGAGACCTCCATCCCCTCGGCTAGCATCCTTATCTCCCTAACCACAATGATCAATTTTCAGGGTGGTTTTCTTTGACCCATTACCCATTTGATTGAGTTTGCCGAATCTCCTTCAATAATAAGTTTTCCTTGATCATACGACTTCCATATGTGCAGAGCCTTCCTAATGCTAAGAATTTTCGCCTCTTTGGAATCTTTAGTTCCCACCGACTCGCTGAAAACAATAGACGTGATGCCTTCACAATTCCCAAGTACCCCTCCAATCCCTGCCGGCTCAGGCTTCCCCTAGCAGCCCCGTCAACATTGAACTTCCAAACATTCGGATTAGGCGGGTGCCAATTTTCATTGAGTTTCATCGTTCTATTAACACCTTCCATACATTCATCCCAAGATGAGATAAGATCTGATATTTTAAGACCACTGAAACTTTGTGCGAAAGAAGCCAAACACAGAGCCTCCACATCGTTGTTTGGATGAGATCATTGATATATGCAGATTTCCCTTCAAAGACCCTTGAGTTTCTTCTCTTTCCAAATGGTCCATAAGATGACAGCTGGGAGAGTATTCCAAGCAACATTCAACTTAGGTGTAAGCTTTAAAATGAACCACGATTCCAGAGATCCGGCACAAGTACGATAAAAAACCCATGATACCTTGAAAAGCTTGGTAAAGTGATTCCAAAGACGACAAGCAAGTGGGCAGCTAAGAAACAAATGATCAACTTCTTCATCATCCGTCTCACAAATAGGACAAATGGGATCCTCCTCCCCATAGAATAAACCTCTCCTTTTGAGTTCCAATCTTGTTAAAGTTCTCCCTTTAAGGACACACCTAAACGAAAATTTGGACCCTAGGGGGAGCAACACCTTTCTAGGCCAAATTGGTATTTGATACAACAATAGAATTCCGATGTAGAACCAAGCCAACCAAGGCTTTGACCAAAAAGATACCCGAAGAGTCCCCAGTCCAAACCAGTTCATCATCCTCCATTGGTGAGACAGAAAATGCCACTAAATGATTTAGGAGATCTCTTCTGCTTTCTAAAGGGAGAGGTGCTCATATATATACTTGGCCGTGACCAACCCATCCACATGGGCCCTAGTGGCCCCATACGAAGGATGCAATGAAGGATGCAAATGAAGGTGCTCAGAGGAAATGAATTTTGTTTCTTTGTTAAGCATCCTTATTAGAAATGAGTTATCTTAGAAGATTTTATAGAGTTGGCAATAGATTAGATAGAGGCATGATTACTTAGGTTTTTTCATTTTCTTGGAGTCTCTATAAAGAGGTGTAGCACTATGAGATAATGGACTTTCGCATTTGGAGTTTCTTTTTTGAGAGATTTAGGGAAAGAGTGAGGTGAGTAGCCATCTTGCCTTTTCTTTTGGCATAAAATCCCGCGTGTGTTATCCCCCATACACTATCAATTCCTTAGATCAAATTCATCAGTTGCGGCCTAACCCTATACTGATGACTGTGATCCAGCTAGTGCCAGAATCATAGATCTACACCATACATCACTTGAGTATCACTGTCTTGATGGAAAACCAAACCGAGGTTCAGCCCTTGGGAGAGAGATTGTGTTGAATAACATTGACTGGTTTTATTTATTTTTGAGGAATTATGTAATGGATTTTCAATTTTCCAATCCAATACATTTGAGATATGTTGCTAGAATGCTACTGAGCTATTTAAAAACATGTAGAAATTGTTGATAACTTCATTTGGTAATCATGGCCACTTGTGAGGGCCAGAGAAAATGCTCTATTTTATCTCAAAATGCAAACATGATTCCAATCCACAACTTTTAAGGTCATACAATAAGCTCTAACCAATCATAGTATTAGCTCTTACCAAAATTTGTTGTTGATGACAAAGAAATGTTCGATTCAGTAGGAAGAAAAGATAGAAAACTCATGCTTATTATGAGAAGCAAATGGATCTAAGTGATCAATAAGCTCTAACCAATCGTGGTATTAGCTCTTACCAAAATTTGTTGTTGATGACAAAGAAATGTCACTTCAGTAGGAAGATAAGATACAAAACTCATACTTATTATGAGAAGCAAATGGATCTAAAATGATTGAACAGACTAAGAACAAGAAATTTAAAAGAAACTAATTCCATGTTGACTTTTTGTGCTATCAAACAAACGCAAAAATGAAAGTAGAATTGCATAAATTACCTGAATTCGAAGAGATACACCTTGAAGCTGTGATTTCAAAGCATAGAATTTTGTAATCTGATGTCGTGTTCTAATGAGGTCTTTGGCCATAATTTTAACGGCACCCTGAGCATATGTATAATACAAGAATTAATAAGAGTCGTTGTCAGTGTGAATCTGTGCTTCTCACATTATACGTTATATGCTCAACATATATTGTCAAATAGTGTTACAACTCCCAACAGCTAGGAAATGTCGAGACTAATAAGAAAATTAATAAATAATATAATGCAAAAGAATAAATCATAGAGTATGCTTCTAAAATAACTGCAGACCTTGACATGGATAGATATTAGAAAACCCAAGTAACCCTATGATGTATATGGCACTGGATATGGCAGATACATGACAATAACCATTTCCTACCATTTCCAAAGATATTTTATATAACCTGTAATTTTTTTCCTGAATAGTAATGGATAAAATTCATTAAAAAAGAAAAAGATACAAGAGGAGCAGATAAAATCAAATGGAGGACCTGTAGTGGATAGAAAAGAAGCGGCTTTGCGGGATCTTGAAGGTTGGAACAGAATTGAGGAGAAGAGAGATTTGGAAGATGAGTTAGTGTTATTGAGGCGGAACTGCAAAGCAATTCTATGGAAATGTATCAGAATGGAGGAAGTAGAGTGGAGGCAAAGATCGAGAGCCTTATGGCTCAAGGATGGGGACAAGAACGCGTCTTTCTTTCATAAGATGGCAAATGCTCGACAAGCGCACAATGGGATAAAATCTATAGTGGTGGATGGAAAGAGAGTGACGGATAAGGATAGTATTCGGGAGGTGGTGAGGAGACACTTCGAGGCCATTTTCCAGCCTACTTTGAGTCAGCAATCGGCGGCTATCCATCCTGATCCGGCCCCTCCGCCTTCCCTCCCCCTCCCCTCGGGTTCGCCTGCGTCTCTATCTCTGTCAAGTACTCTCTCTCCAGCTCATCTCTTCCCTTCTTCTTGGCCTATATTTCCTTTGTGTAGACGCAGTGCTTTGCTTTTTGATGCAATGTTTCAGGTGTCAGGTGTTAGTTCCAACTTGGTAGTTGCAGAATCTTCAGCTTATTCCCCTTTGTTTGGTCGATTTGCTCGAGTCAAGAGCTGGTCTCTTCCTTGGCATAGCAGCAGTTGCTTCGAATTTCCGACCCTTCTTTGTCGAGCCCATCCAAAGTATGGGAGTTGCACATAGGTCCCCTTTCGGCATTGCTCGAGTCACCCTGGGTGCGCAGGAGGATGAGTGGAGCTCTTTCGTCTTCGACATCAGGACTCATCTCTTTGTTACCACAGTTGTTCTTCCGAGCAATCCTACGGCAGCGGTTTTGGCACTTTCATCCACTTGGTCTACATCGGCTTCGTTGTTGGCTCCTCAAGCGCTTCGTCTCTTTGCTCGGTACTATCTTTCCTAGACTCTCACTTGGTTTCTCTTCCTTGTGATGCTTCTTTTGGGCGTGTCTTTTCCCCTCCCCCCTCTTTTGAATTTTTGTCGGGGCACCTGGGTTGGTTTCCTTCTTTATCCTTGACCCTAGGCCAATCTTCTCCTTTTACTAGTTTAAGTTCTACCTCGTTGGGGGAGGGAGGGGCATCCCGACCAATTTTGAAAGGGATCGATTTTAAAAGGATTAGTAAGGATAGAACACAGTGGTTGGAAAGGGAATGCAAAGTGGAGATTTTGGCGGCACTTAACAGCATGGAGGGGGATAAAGCCCTAGGCCCAGATGGCTTTAATTTTAGATTCATCAAAACTTGTTGGGACACTGGTGGCCCGGATTTCCTCAAAGTCTTTCAGGATCTTCATAACACTGGAGTGATTAACAAGGGGATGAAGAATTTCTTTGTCACTCTCATACCAAAAAGAGAAGGACCATCTGACTTGTCACACTTTAGACCTATTAGCCTCATTGGATGCGTATACAAGTTAATGGCCAAGGTCCTAGCTGAAAGACTGAAGGAAGCCCTCCCAGAGGTTGTTAGCGAATCACAAGGGGCATTTGTAGCGGATCGTCAAATTTTGGATGGGGTTTTAATTGCAAACGAATTAGGCCATATGCGACAAAAGGAAAGAAAACAAGGGATTTTGTTCAAAATAGATATGGAGAAAGCATGTGATTTTGTGGAGTGGCCTTTTGTTGGTTACATGTTCGACATGATGGGTTTTGGCCCAAGATGGAGAAGATGGATGAAAGCCTGCATCGAGGGTACCTCCTATTCTATCCTTGTCAATGGCTCTCCAACCCCAACAATAACAGCAACTAAAGGCCTTAGACAAGGAGACCCTTTGTCTCCCTTCATATTCACATTAGTAGGGGAAGCTCTGAACAAATTGGTGGAAAAGGCTAGAGAGTTAGAGATCATTAACGGCTTTAAAGTGTCTAGTCTTGGCCCTACAATTACGCCTTCAATTCACAGAAGACACTTTGTTTTTCTGGGAACCAAACAGGAGCGAGATTTTAGGCTTTAAAGCGATTTTTAGATGCTTTGAATTGATGTCAGGGCTAAGAGTGAACCTAGGAAAAAGTACCCTTATTGGTGTGGGCTTGGAGGAGCCCATCTTGAGATCTTTAGCAGCAGAAATTGGATGCACAACAGGGAAACTACCTTTTACTTATCTCAGCCTACCTGGTAGGTGGGAACCCGAGATCAAAGAAATTCTGGGCCCCGATGGTGGAACGAATTGAAAGAAGACTGAACGAATGGGGGAAAAGATACATGTCAATTCGAGGAAGGCTCACCCTCATTAGGGCGGTTCTGTCCAAGCTCCCCACTTATTACATGTCCATTTTCCAAATTCCCAAAGGGGTAAAGGACCAAATGGAAAAGTTGTTTAGGAGATTCTTGTGGGGGATAAAGTGGACAGAAGGGTTCGGAAGTGGCGAAACCGAAAGATAAGGGAGGATTAGGCATAGTACCGCTAAACATTAAAAATCAACTTTGTTATGTAAATGGAGTTGGAGATTCGGAAGAGAGAAGGAAGCACTCTGGGTTAGAGTTTTAGCAGTTAGATATGGATACCAAGACGTCGGAGGATGGAAATTGAGGGAGAAGGTGGAAAGGATTGGTTCTCCGATAGTAAGAGCATGGTGGAATGTGGGAAGAGGACGTAGTCAATTGGGGCATGTCTTTCAAGACAACTTTAGACTGATGGTGGGAAATGGGAATAGAACTCGATTCTGGTTGGATTTATGGATGGAGGATAGGTGTTTGAAGGACGTTTATCCCAGACTTTTCAAGATAGCTAGGGATAGACAAGCCTTAGTCAAGATTGTTATAGACTAGCACATAACGTGATCTCTTGGCAACTGAACTTTAGACGAAGTTTGAGAGCTTTAGACCAAGAGAGTTTTGAGGAATTAAATCAAAGGCTGAAAGCATTTCCCCTAGCAGTTGAAGAAGAGGACGATTTGCTTTGGGTGAGTGACTCCTCAGGTGTGTTCTCTGTAAGGCATTAGTCCACTCAACACTACGTCAACACAACGAGGAGGAGCCTACTGCGGACTTAGCCTACAGATTGTAAATTCAGTCTGTTCTCTGATAATCGAGTTTGACCTGTCGGAGAGCTCTACATGTCAATCTGAGTCAAGTATGAGTTCTGGACTTTGGACTCTGGAGAACTCTTGGAACCGACACATCGATGTAACAGACCCATCGAGAGTACCAGGATTGATCCATCAATGGATAGACATATCGATCAGTATTTTCAAGGTTCTAGATGAACAGGCTCTGTATTTTTATGTTTCTCCCTGATAATCTATACTGACCCATCGACAAGATCGACATGTCGAACATAAGGATTGTCGACCCATCGATGACATCGACCCATCGGTTGTTCCCATTACAGTACCATTGGAATGCATTTAATGCACAACAGTCGAGTGGTTGAACGGACACATTTGAGTTCACCAACCCATCAGTATACTCAACCTGTTGGTACAGTTCAGAGCCGAACTTATCTGGTTGGCTTATTTAAGCTCTGGAATTTTCCTTTAAGGATGAGGCTTTTCAAAATCAAAACACCTGAAATATTATTTGAATCTTCTACTCTCTCACCCTCATTCTCTGTAAAAAAAAAAAAAACTACATCTTGAAAAATCAACTCTTGAGTGAATTTAGAGAGAAAGGAAGAATCATCTCTAGGATAACATTGGTGAACCTTAGATCCTAGAACCTCCCAAGCTTTTGATTGTGCATACATTGGTATATCATCTACATCAAGAAGGTCAAGCAAGGGAGAATCTTTGAAGCACATCTACATTCAAAGAGCTATAAAGGCAAGTGTTTCATTTAGTTTTACTTTTTACTTATCATCTTGTGAAGCGGATTAGAGAGGGTTTACTCTTGAACCACTATAAAAAAATAGATTGGGCGAGTCCAACAGTGGATGTCGGAGGGTTTACTCCGAACCACTATACATCCTGTGTCATTTGTGATTGGTGGATTGTGTACTCTTTCAACTTGATTATTTGCATTACATTGTTACATTAATTTTTTATTAATCAAGTCATTCGTCAAAGATCAGAAAAATTGGGGATAGTCCTATTCATCCCCCCCACCCCCCCTCAACAATCCATTGTAGCACTCTGGGACTTTCAGTAGGTAAAATTAAAACATCTTGAACAACCTAATAATTAATAGTTTCTAGGTGTTTTTTTCTTTTTTATTTGCCACAACCAATAAAAAGAGTGGTCGGAACCAAGAGAGGTGAATGGGAACGAACCCATCTTCGTGGACAGAGGCAATTTTAGGACCCATGCCCTTGAAAATCTACACTTATGCAAGCTTTGGAGCCCATTCACTAATTTTTGACAGCTTATGTTGCAAAATTTGTAGGACTGACAACTGAAAATATGGGATTCCCCTTCCATCAAAAACTTTGAGCAAGTAAAGCAAGTACATGTTCCATAAAGCAATTGGGAGTTTTTTGTGAGCAGCTCAACCCAAGTTATCCTGGGATATGAGCCACTACTCTTGTATTTGTTCATGCAATATCAAAGCAATTCTAGATCCATTCAACTTAGAGCAACTTTTGTGAGTCTATCATCATCACAATTATTCTCCCATTACATGCCCTTCAGGGTAGTTTTATTGAAGGGGTGTTTTTTTTTGGTTTTCTTGGTGGGAAGGGAAATAAAAGGTTAAACCAAAGGACTTCCTAAGAGGTCACTGATGAACACATCAAAATGACCATTTTACCCCTGGATATTGGACTAGTTAGCCCTTATTTTGTGTATATTAGATATGTTTGATGGTATTTTTGAGTTTTGCAGATAATTTAGAGAAAATCAGAAAACAAAAAAGACTTAAAAGTGAAGAAAAATGCAGAAAGTGGGCCACAGTTACTAATTTTGGAAGTGTGTGATTTTTTTTACCACTTAACTTTGGAAATTATTGTAAAATTGTCACAATTCAAATCCAACTATGAGAATTTGGATTATGATAATTAATTTTGGGATCTTTAATTGTCAAGTGGTAAATTCACAACACTAGATACAACAAGTGGGACCAGCCTGAAGCCCAAGCCCACCAAGAAGCCAGGCCAGATTAAAGTCCAATTGAAGCCCAGTTTTAGAATTTGAATTATGCAATTCCAAAAATGATGATGTGGAAGATGAAGTTCAAATGGATTATGGAAGTGCCATGTGTCATGTGATACAAAAAATTAGCACAATGCTAAATGTACATGGAGGAGAAGTTTTTGAAGATAATCTCTCAATAACCCATTCGAATGAAGCAAAATGGGATTTGGAATTTTCACTCCAAGCGAAAGAATAGCACAATAAGATTTGTATGAGGAGGATTAGGAAAAGAGAGAAAAAAAATGGAGGAGAGCACATAATACCGAGTTTCCAAGGCTATGATCTAATCCCATGAATTTCCACTATTGGGTAAAAATGAAACTTAGCGACTTCCAAACACATGGTTTCACTTATCCAAACAAGATACATACATAAAGTGTTTGTGTGCGTGTGAATGTGTGTGTGCATGTGTAATATGTTCCATCTGGGCCCACTTAGACCAACGTGGACGGGTTGGTTGAAAAAGTCTTTCCTTGAATGGGATGCATATAAAAGAATCACCTCGATTGGATGAGTGAAGCCATGTCTTTATGGTTCCAAAGATTTAATTTTATCCAATGGTGGAAATTCATGGGTTAAACCAATGGGTTGTGTAATACAGATTAGGTTACAATTGGGTAATGATCCAATTCACAAGAGGTAGGATGGTGTGAAGGAAGAAGGGATATGATTAGGCCATGGTGGGCCCATCTTCATGAGGTCCTTAAATTGTTATCTGAGCATTGAAGCCTAGGTGATCCTAGTTATGTCCATATATATACATATACATACACATACATGTATAATACATATAGGTTAGTGATCACCTATGAGCCTCATAGATTATGGCTAAATGCATAACAAATCTTGGACATTGAATTACCCAACAATTCAACAAGGCAGCATTCCCTTACCCACATAGCTATGTACAAACAAAGTACTCTAGTTCACTACAATCATCAAGAGGTAGCAAGGCCTATTTTTCAAGACCCTAAGTACATCCTAATCAAGTGATCTTGTTCACATTCCAATTTCCAACTAGGAGAAAGAAACCACATGACTAATTAGATCAACCATTTGGACACTATCATGTCTACTAACCAAATTTGGATACTCCTGATGTAACGACCAAACACATTAAACATTGAGGATAAATAACCCTAGCAGATCAATTTGATGTAATCGATATTTTTTTTTCCAAAAATTCAGCTTCATTGGCTACTTGCGATCTATCAATCCATGCAAACAATTTGTAACTGTTCCTTTAATCTGTAACCACTCATTTCTTGTACAAATTTTTATTTGCCAATCAAGCAACATCCATTTGATGCATGAAGAAAGTAACTGCAGTGCTAGGCATGCGGTTTGATACAGATGATGTTGAAACTCAAGCTACATGCATGCTCTTCTAATAATGATCAGTGACAGGCCCTGTGCATCAAGATACAACCCTATCCATCAACAGCTATTTCTGTACTTGAGAAGATAATCATGCGAGCCACAGTCTTTTGGTTTTTCATCATTTTCCCCGACAAACAAAGGCACAGTAAATTCATTGCTCTTCTACTGTTGCATGAAATTCAATGTACCAGGATACCAGTGTAAAGTTTAGGCTTAATGCTCGAGGTTCACAGGTGATCTCTATCCTATATATACATACATATTTTATACGATGAAGAGTACATATATATACTTCATATACAGTTGCAGGGATTGAGGAATCATACCATTTGGCCTTGCTTTGCAGACTTCTTTATCTCTAGGATAAGCTTCTTTTCTTGTGTTTGTAGAGACTGCCTCTCCCTTTCTATTTCTCTAATAGATTTGTCTAGCATTCGCTTATTTTCCCGCAGAAGCTCTGCAGAACATCAACATCAGATAACCACAATACATAAAATCACAAGCTATATCAAAGATCATAGACATGGAACACGTGGGATGATCTGAACCACGCCATTTCGACAATTACTACTAAAGTCATGTTATTGTCAGAATGAAAAATACCATTTTTAAAGAGTCTCCTGGAATGGAGCCATTCCGCATGAGTTCATGCCTAAGTCTACCCTACAAAACCTTTTTGGAATGAGTGTCATGTCAGCCTCATTGCCATTATATTCTTCCCATACTAGCTCCCAAACAGTTTCATGGTTGGGATAATTTGTGAATCATCTATATTGTAAGCAACCATTTTCATGGTTAGGGTTATTCTGATCGCTACAATTTCAACCTACAGCCATTTTAGTTAATAAATAAATAAACACTCAGACTCTAGTTAACATTTGCATCTAAGCAGATAAAAGTTTCAAAGAAATTACAAGACCCCTCATATGCCAATTTAATTGCTTGCAGTAAAAATTAGATTATGTTTGATAGCATAGTTTTAATTCAAGAAGCTATAGCTTTTATTATCGTTATTAATTATCAATTGGTATTATTATTATTATTATTTGGAAATGATAACATTGCTCAAATTTACAACCTCTAAAACTGCACAACAGAAAGAAATTTTACTTATAAAGGCGCACTTCATATTCAAATTTCATCAGGTCAATCTAACAGAAATCAAAACATATCTATTTACGCCATTCCTTTGCTTTCGAGATTTCTATTGCAAATTTAAAAAGGGAAAAAGAAAAAAATTAAACATAAAGCCATAATAGTAACCACAATAATTGTAATTTTGGACACACCCAAAAGCAGACCTCATAGAAGAAATTTGAATGAAAATGGAATAAATAGATACCTGCTGGGGTCTTTTTCTTGCCGAAGAGAAAACTCATGTTCCAAATCCGATGGTTAGGATCGACGCAGCAAGACGCTGAGAGAGAAAAGAAGTTGAAGACAAGAATACGGCCGGATTTTGATTTGAAACTGGGATTGAATAGAGAGATGTTTGATCTTCACTTTTCTATTCTCGGGAGGAGGAAGCGTTGCTTCGAATCTTCAATCGATACAAGTCAGACTAGTCAATTACGCGGTAATGGAAACAGGCATTTACGATAATGCCTTTGTACGGTGTTTTCTTCTTTGATCGGATCGGTTCCCGTGGATACCCACTAATTTTGTACGTGGTGAATTTTCCACGTCGAGGCTGCAGAGTGGTTATAGTTTTTTCAATAATGGATATAATTAATTCATTCAAATGAAGGAGAACTCTCAAAAAAATACAAATAGAACTAGGGCCAAACACCCTAACAAAATGGAAAAAAACCACACCCAGATCAAACAAGCAGAAGAGCCCAGGGTAGAAAAATCGACCGAATTGAGATTTTGATCGATTTTTTATATCGGGTGAGATCTTGGTTCGGGCGAGATTTTTCTCTTTCTTCAATTTTTTTTTGAAATCTTGGTATTTTTTAAAAAAAATTGAAAGAAGACTTTTTTTTCTGAAAAATATAAATATCGACCGATAAAAAGAAAAAAATCGGCGAAGATTTAAACCATGGAAGAGCCCCACAGACAGGCCCAGCAATGGATAGCCCACATACAAGCCCAACAGTGGAAAACCCACAGCTTGAAACATCAAAAAGGAAGCCCAAAATAAGAAAGGCCCACAAACACAACATTAGGCCCAGCAACAACAAAGTAAAAGACTACCAATCCCAAAAAAATACAGGGGAACAATGCACAGAGGAACCTCGCCAGAAAACCCAGTGCAAGAACAGACACGAAGCTTCTGCATAATGAAAAATAGAAGGGCAAAATCAGGTGCCAAGCCCCACTCAAACATGAAGAGCAACAAATGAAAATGCAAAGCGGGGAGTGAATGCAACAAGAATAGTTCAACAAGCAAGAACCTAGAAATTAGCAGGAAGCACCAACTGTTGGCATAATTCTTGATTTGGATTGAAACTTGGGCGATAAGAAACGGTTCTTGATGTACCCGATTAAACGTCTTTCAATTCATTAATCATCAGCCCTCAAGATTGTGAATCAATGATGCTTACAATTAACCATACAATCATTATGCGGAAAATCATCATAATATGAAACATACCCGAATCCATGCGTTCCAATAAACGTGTGTCGATCCCTTGCTCTGTTCTCGTCGTGTTCCTACAAAACTCGTGTGCACCAAGAGTTTCTCTGATCTTCCCACTTAATTCCTTTCTTGATTTCGTTCGGTGATAGGTTTAGACAGAGAGGATCGAACATGGGCAATCAGGAGGACTCTATGGGCTGTGTTTCTTCTTATATTCCACTTTCCATCAAAGTAGGAAGGTAAGTCCCAAAAGGACTCCTGATGAAAACATGTTATAATTCTTCATTTCATTTTTCATCAATAGTAGAGTCTTAGAAATATCATGGCTTTCTCTTATAGCCATTGTTCTAGCACAGATCAACTCGGACGGTTAGATCCTTTCTCAAAGCACCAGGCTCTGATACCAATTGAAAGTTCTCATTTTCAATGTCCTGGTACTCTCAATCAGTCTTGAATTACCGAGATGTCTGTTTTCTCGAGAGTCAACTTGAGTTCTAAGTTCCAGAACTCATAAGCTATCATCGACGAGTCGTTGACATTGAGGGGTCGTTAAGTTCATCACCGAGGGGTCGGTGCATACAAGACTCTTGATCAGAGGCATACTTAGAATGAAAGTTCTATGATCCAAAACCTTTGTTAATCTGGCCGACTAGTCTATGACCACTATGGGTCGATCCTGTCTCCATCGAGGGGTCGGTGAAAACGACTGGTTGAGCTGAGAGTTAACATGTATTCATTCCAAGTTCGCTTCCAATTTACTATCAAGCTCCCTTTCTAGGGTTTTTGTGATTTTATCATTTGTTCAATTAAGCCTAAAAATGGTCTTCCTAAGGTCTGGATACCACCTAAAGATTCGGGTAATCGCTTATTTTAGCAAAATTATTTGATATTTCTTGAAATTGTTTGATTGTGTGTCAAATAATAGAATTTTGAACTCTATACCCCCAATATGTGTTTATCACAGACTAAATTCAAGTTTGGAGATGGAAATAAAATTTTGAAATGGGGTTCCAAAAATAGTAGGTGTCTATTTTTGGAAACTTTCCAAATTAAGAAAATCTCAAAATTTGAGTGATTTCGAGGTCCGCAATGGTTAAGAAATTTATTTGAATTTTTTTATCCAAATTTTTAATTTTGGATTCACTTTTGGAAACTTTCTAAATTTGGAAATTGTTAATTTTGGAAACTCTCCAAATTTAGAAATTTCTAAATTGGTATGTTATCAGGGACCACAACTCTCAAGGAAAATTATTGGAATAATATTATTCAAATTTTAAATTTTGGAAACAAATTTGGGGATTTTATAAAATTAGCTTTTTGTGCGGCCCAAATTATTTTATATCTACAAGGATAGATTTGAAAAAATATTTTGAGAAAATAAAAAAATATTTTTGGAAACAAGATTTAGTTTTTGTAAAATCCAATTATTTTGGAAATTCAAGTTGGAGTTTTGGTGGGCCATGGTCCCACATGATTTATTTGGAAAAGAGTTTCAATATATATATATATATATATATATATATATATATATATATATATATATATATATATATATATATATAAACCAAGAAGTTCAAAATTCGTTGGAGACAGAATCTAGTAAAATTGTTGGTGGCACAAATCCGTTTTAGTAAGGAGTTTTTTTAAGAGAAGAGTCAAAAAAAAAAAAAATAGAAAATAAAGGAGGCCAAATGCAATTAGGATTTCCCCCCATGGCCAACCATACCCAAATATAAAATAAGGATTCGTGTATTGCATAGTGCGGCAAGACACGACCTAAGAGATTTTCTTTACCCTTTCTCCATCGTTTCCTCTCTCTCCTTGTTTGATTGTGTGTCAGACAATAGAATTTTGAACTCTAGACCCCCAATATGTATTTATCGTAGTCTAAATTGAAGTTTGGAGATGGAAACAAAATTTTGAAATGGGGTTCCAAAAATAGCAGTTGTCTATTTTTGGAAACTTTCCAAATTTAGAAAATCTCAAAATTTGTGTGATATCGGGGCCCGCAATGGTTAAGAATTTATTTGAATTTTTTATCCAAATTTTTAATTGTGGATTCACTTTTGGAAACTTTCTAAATTTGGAAGATGCTAACTTTGGAAAGTTTCCAAATTTAGAAATTTCTAAATTGGTGTGTTATCCGGGGTCCACAACTGTCAAGGAAAATTATTGAAATAATATTATTCAAATTTTAAATTTTGGATCCAAATTTGAGAAATTTCTAAAATTAGCATTTTGTGGGGCCCAAATTATTTTATATCTACAAGGATAGATTTGAAAACATATTTTGAGAAAATAAAAAAATTTATTTTTGGAAACAAGATTTAGTTTTTGTAAAATCCAATTATTTTGGAAATTCAAGTTGGAGTTTTTGTGGGCCATGGTCCCACATGATTTTATCTGGAAAAGAGTCTCAATATATATATAAACCCAAAAATCCAAAATTCGTTGGAGACAGAATCTATAAATTCGTTGGTGGCACAAATCTGTTTTAGTAAGGAGTTTTTTTAAAAGAAGAGTAAAAAAAAAAATAAAGGAGCCCAAATAAAATTAAGATTTCCCCCATGGCCGACCATACCCAAATATAAAATACAGATTCGTGTATTATATAATGTAATACACGACCTAAGAGATTTTCTCTCTCCTCTCCATCGTTTCCTCTCTCTCTCCTTTTTTGATTGTGTGTCAGACAATAGAATTTTGAACTCTAGACCTCTAATATGTATTTATCGTAGTCTAAAATGAAGTTTGGAGATGGAAACAAAATTTTGAAACGGGGCTCCAAAAATAGCAGATGTCTATTTTTGGAAACTATCCAAATTTAGAAAATCTCAAAATTTGTGTGATATCGGGGCTCGCAATGGTTAACAAATTTATTTGAATTTTTTTATCCAAATTTTTAATTTTGGATTCACTTTTGGAAACTATCTAAATTTGGAAGCTGTTAATTTTGGAATCTTTCCAAATTTAGAAATTTCTAAATTGGTGTGTTATCGGGGTCCACAATTGTCAAGGAAAATAATTTGAATAATATTATTCAAATTTTAAATTTTGGATCCAAATTTGGGACATTTCTAAAATTAGCATTTTGTGTGGCCCAAATTATTTTTTATCTACAAGGATAGATTTGAAAACATATTTTGAGAAAATAAAAAAAATATTTTTGGAAACAAGATTTAGTTTTTGTAAAATTATTTTGGAAATTCAAGTTGGAGTTTTGGTGGGCCATGGTCCCACATGATTTTATTTGGAAAAGAGTCTCAATATATATATAAACCCAGAAGTCCAAAATTCGTTGGAGACAGAATCTAGTAAATTCGTTGGTGGCACAAATCCGTTTTAGTAATGAGTTTTTTTAAGAGAAGAGTTAAAAAAAATAGAAAATAAAGGAGGCCAAATATAATTAGGATTTCCCCCATGGCCGACCATACCCAAATATAAAATAAGGATTCGTGTATTGCATAGTGCAATACACAACCCTAGGATATTTTCTCTCTCCTCTCTCCATTGTTTCCTCTCTCTCCTTGTTTGATTGTATGTCAGACAATAGAATTTTGAACTCTAAACCCCCAATATGTGTTTATCGTAGTCTAAATTGAAGTTTGGAGATGGAAACAAAATTTTGAAACGGGGTTCCAAAAATAGCAGGTGTCTATTTGTGGAAACTTTCTAAATTTAGAAAATTTCAACATTTGTGTGATATCAGGGCCCTCAATGGTTAACAAATTTATTTGGATTTTTTTATTCAAATTTTAAATTTTGGATTCACTTTTGGAAACTTTCTAAATTTGGAAGCTGTTAATTTTGGAAACTTTCCAAATTTAGAAATTTCTAAATTGGTGTGTTATCAGGGGTCCACAACTGTTAAGGAAAATAATTTCAATAATATTATTCAAATTTTAAATTTTGGATCCAAATTTGGGAGATTTCTAAAATTAGCATTTTGTGTGGCCCAAATTATTTTTTATCTCCAAGGATAGATTTGAAAACATATTTTGAGAAAATAAAAAAACTTATTTTTGTAAACAAGATTTAGTTTTTGTAAAATCCAATTATTTTGGAAATTCAAGTTGAAGTTTTGGTGGGCCATGGTCCCACATGATTTTATTTGGAAAAGAGTCTCAATATATATATAAACCCAGAAGTCCAAAATTCGTTGGAGATAGAATCTAGTAAATTCGTTGGTGGCACAAATCCGTTTTAGTAAGGAGTTTTTTTAAGAGAAGAGTTAAAAAAATAGAAAATAAAGGAGGCCAAATCTAATTAGGATTTCCCCCTAGGAGATTTTCTCTCTCCTCTTTCCATCATTTCCTCTCTCTCCTCTCTCTCTCCTTGTTTGATTGTGTGTCAGATAATAGAATTTTGAACTCTAGACCCCCAATATGTGTTTATTGTAGTCTAAATTGAAGTTTGGAGATGGAAACAAAATTTTGAAACGGGGTTCCAAAAATAGCAGGTGTTTATTTTTGGAAATTTTCCCAATTTAGAAAATCTCAAAATTTGTGTGATATCGGGGCCCGCAATGGTTAAGAAATTTATTTGAATTTTTTTATCCAAATTTTTAATTTTGGATTCACTTTTGGAAACTTTCTAAATTTGGAAGCTGTTAATTTTGGAAACTTTCCAAATTTAGAATTTCTAAATTAGTGTGTTATCGGGGTCGACAATTGTCAAGGAAAATAATTTGAATAATATTATTCAAATTTTAAATTTTGGATCCAAATTTGGGAAATTTCTAAAATTAGCATTTTGTGTGGCCCAAATTATTTTTTTATCTACAAGGATAGATTTGAAAACATATTTTGAGAAAATAAAAAAATTATTTTTGGAAACAAGATTTAGTTTTTGTAAAATCCGGTTATTTTGGAAATTCAAGTTGGAGTTTGGTGGGCCATGGTGCCACATGATTTTATTTGGAAAAGAGTCTCAATATATATATATATATAAACCTAGAAGTACAAAATTTGTTGGAGACAAAATCTAGTAAATTCATTGGTGGCACAAATCCATTTTAGTAAGGAGTTTTTTAAGAGAAGAGTTAAAAAAAAAAATAAAAAAATAAAGGAGGCCAAATCTAATTAGGATTTCCCCCATGGCCGACCATACCCAAATATAAAATAAGGATTCGTGTATTGCATAGTACGGCAATACACGACCTAAGAGATTTTCTTTACCCTTTCTCCATCGTTTCCTCTCTCTCCTTGTTTGATTGTGTGTCAGACAATAGAATTTTGAACTCTAGATCCCCAATATGTATTTATCGTAGTCTAAATTGAAGTTTGGAGATGGAAACAAAATTTTGAAACGGGGTTCCAAAAATAGCAGTTGTCTATTTTTGGAAACTTTCCAAATTTAGAAAATCTCAAAATTTGTGTGATAACGGGGCCCGCAATGGTTAACAAATTTATTTGAATTTTTTTATCCAAATTTTAAATTTTGGATTCACTTTTGGAAACATTCTAAATTTGGAAGCTGTTAATTTTGGAAACTTTCCAAATTTAGAAATTTCTAAATTGGTGTGTTATCGGGGTCCACAAGTGTCTCGGAAAATTATTTGAATAATATTATTCAAATTTTAAATTTTGGATCCAAATTTGGGAAATTTCTAAAATTAGCATTTTGTGGGGCCCAAATTATTTTGTATCTACAAGGATAGATTTGAAAACATATTTTGAGAAAATAAAAAAATTATTTTTGTAAACAAGATTTAGTTTTTGTAAAATCCAATTATTTTGGAAATTCAAGTTGGAGTTTTGGTGGGCCATGGTCCCACATAATTTTATTTGGAAAAGAGAGTCAATATATATATATATCCAGAAGTCCAAATTTCATTGGAGACAGAATCTAGTAAATTCGTTGGTGGCACAAATCCGTTTTAGTAAGGAGTTTTTTTAAGAGAAGAGTTAAAAAAATAGAAAATAAAGGAGGCCAAATCCAATTAGGATTTCCCCATGGACGACCATACCCAAATATAAAATAAGGATTTGTGTATTGCATAGTGCAATACACGACCTTGGAGATTTTTTCTCTCCTCTCTCCATCGTTTCCTCTCTCTCCTCTCTCTCTCCCCATGGCATACATTGAAAAACAATTGATTTTGGGGGTTTTCGTTGGCTTTTGTCTTGGATGTCCATCTTCTCCAAGAGGTAATGTACAAATTTTGAAGCAAAAGAGTTATTATATGCCCAGATCTGATCTAAAACACGGATCAAAATCTGGTTCAGATCTGAGATACAATTTCGCTGGGTTTTACTAAATAAAACATAACTTGTACTTCCGACATTGAAATGACTTAAAATTGGTTCCTATTCATATAATAACGACGATACCTATCTCCAGTTAAAATATGATGAATTTTAAATGAGTTTTGATACCAAAAACCAAGTCTGCAAGTCAGACCTAGTTGTAGATTGCTGAAAAACAGATAGTTTTACAGCGCTGGATTGTGGAATTTTTATCTCAGTGTTTGATCATTGACATGGTGAAAAATTTGTGCCTAAACTGATGCCCATGAAGAAATATACCTCCAGTAAAAATATAAGAGGGAAAATCATAGATTTGAAGGGTCGAATATGGTCGGTAGGATAGAAACCTCAGATGAGATTGCAAATTGTTGAGCAGTGTACATGCTTGAGTATTTTGATCATAACTCGGGATACGAATGTCCGTTTCAAACAAACCAGATATCGTTGTAATCCCCTCTCAGATATCTATCCACTGTACGAATATGATACCCTTGTTTCATTCGAAATAATACCAGAAAATTCTGCAAGATAGATCAAATTCTGTTCTGTCTAACTCTTTTAAACCTTAGACTAATTTTATTTTGTTTAGTATCCCTTAGATTTGATTTGTTTGGACATAATAAATTGCGTATATTTGTTGAATTCCTTGATTAAAAAAGGAGTTAAATAAAATAAAGTTACAATGGTCCATAACTTTTATTAATGACAGTAAATTCGGTGACCTGAAGCTTGTTGGAGCTTGGATTTGGTGGTGTCTGAACTTGATAAATTGAAAAGTTTAGGTGAGGGAAACTTAACCTTGTTTATTGAAATATTTTGATTATGATTTATTGTTCGGAAATCCTAGTTGAATGTTTAGATTATATGTTAAAATGTTAGTATGAGCCTTTTGTGAATGCCATGGTTGGATATCATGTGTATATTGAAATTGTTAACACATGTTATATTTATTATTCGTCGTGTGTTCATTAAATTGATTAACACATGTAATATTTGTTATTCATCGTGTGTTTATTGAAATTATTAACACATGTTATATTGTTAATCGTTTATTGTGATCATGTTGACGGCATACATGACATGGCATCTGAAAGTTCTCCCATAGTGCTAGAACACGATTGACCCTAGAGGAGGATGAGGAGGAGAGAGAAGGGGGGTGAATAGGTCAATCCCAATTTGTGGGTCCTTTTTAAAATTCCTTGATTGATTAGTATTGATGTAACTGATAATTGCAATCAAATGTTTGTGTGTTAGCAACAATGATTATCAATTAACATGATACATTAGCTCTAACACCATTAGATCAAGGACACAAGATTTGTAGTGGTTCGGTTAGCCAACCTACATCCACTGTTAGGACTAGCTCAACCTTGAGTTATCCCCAAATTCACTCAATTGGCTGGGAATTTCACCCACGATATATGCTAGAGACGACGCTCTAGATTTTTTCTAGTGGTTTCGGAGCCAAGCCTCCTTAATCCACTCTAATAGGATGAAGCTTGAAAGTTCTAATTTTGAATGTACTAGAACAACATGAATTGACCCTAGAGGAAGAAAAAAGGGGGGGGGGGGGGGGGGGGGGGGTGTGACTAGGTCAATCCCATTTTAATGGTGTTCACAAAATTTCTTGATTATTTTGAGTGCAGCGGAATATTTAATCAAGAAATTTGTTTAGTGTGATAATTTCATCAAGCAATCACACTAAGATTTATGACCTTTTATATGATTATTGATGATTGTGCGTAATGTGTAGAATGAGATAATCAACATGCAAAGTGATGTGTTAAGAATAGTACTTAAATATTAAATACAAACACACATAGATCAAACACCATAAGACCATTTTAAAGTGGTTTGGTTAGCCAACGTATATCCACTGTTAGGACTTCGCTCAACCTTGAGCTATCCCCACCATCCACTAAGTGGGGACTTACACCCTCACAATTAGAGTAGGAATTCCACCTCACTCAATCGGTTGAGAATTTCACCCTCCACTGTCAAATAGGAATTCCACCTATCCATTTGGCTAGGAGTTCCACCCACCTCTATGTCAGAAACAACGCTCTAGAGTTTTTTATAGTGGTTCCGGGGTACCTCCCTTTAATCCACTTTCGGAACAAAGGTTTTTAAAGAAAATTAAAACCAAGAAGCACTTACCTTTGAAGCTCTTTCTCCTGATATGTGCTTCTTCAAGATCCCACCTAATGTGTACCGACACTCCTCCTTGTAGCCGTCGTTTTATCAATCACAATCCAGGGTGTCAAGGAAACTAGTTTACCAAAAGTTTCCTAGTTTAGGGTTCTCTCCTTTTCACTTTTTAACTCAATCCTCAAATTGGTTGTTTATGAGTTTTCTTCATTCCTCTTTCTCATAACTCAATCCATTTAATTGGTTGTATTTAATTTCCTTAGTCTAACCACGAGAGAGAGTGATCCCTTTGTTGGCCCTTGTTAAACTCACTGATAAAGATGAGGGTCCAACTGATCCTTCCGAAGGATACCAACTGGTTGCATGAAGATTGGTTTATATAGTGAAGGCAACTAGTTGAACTAACGGTAATGTACCGACAGATCAGTTGCACTGAGGGGTCGGTGACTAGAAATGTTACCGTTCCAATTCTGACCGTTGTGCATTAAGTGCACTCCCAACGGTAATATTCTTTCTCCGTCGACATGTCGTTGTCGCCGATGGGTCGACAGTTATGGTACTGAGGGGTCGGTCTATACGAGAGGCTCGTTCTGGTGCAAAACATGCTTGACAGTAGTTTCATCTCTAGAAACCTGTTACCCAGAACGACCTGTCGCCCATTACCTAGGAGTCGGTCTTGGTAACTCTCGATCAATCTTTGATTGTCGATATGTCTGTTTCTTCAAGTGACCACATGAGTTAAAGGATTCTAGAACTCAAGATCTTGATCGAGGAGTCATTGACCACGAGGGGCCGTTTCAGTCTTTCACCGAGGTGTCGGTGCATACGAGACTCTCGATCAGAGGTATACCCAGAATGACAGTTCAATGTTTTAGAACCTATGTCAATCTGACCGACCAGTCCTTGACCATGATGGGTTGATCCTGACTACACCAAGAGGTTGGTGAGATAGACTAGTTGTACTGACAGTGAAGCCAAATACATATTTCTAAGTTGGGTTCAAATTCACCGTCAAGCATCCTCTCTAGGCTTTTTATGATTTAACAATTTGTTTCTCTATGCGTAGGGATAGTCCTCTCTGAGATGTGAGTACCACCTAAACTCATTTATGACCATATTATATGTTTTGTGATTGCCATAACGATGAGCTTCAATCCGGTGGAGCTTGATCTTCATTATTGATCACATTGGGTCTTCAAGCTTCCATCAAGTGCCTCTTTTCGAGTCATGTAATTGACAAACATACGGACTTAGCCAAGCCGAGGCACTAACAATCTCCCCCTTTGTCACTTTCATGACAAAACCTATAAGCTAACCCATTTACAAATCCACCCTTATTACAACACATTTGAATACAAAAATATTACATTGATTACATATACATATTCAAATGGAAAACATGACTGTGATCTTCGCATATTCTTGTTCAACTTGATTCATTTCATTTTCTTGTTCAAATACATAAGCAAGCAACACTAGAAAATCATTAGAGGGGTTAGTCCCAAAACATAGAAATGCATTCATGGAATAAATAAGATCTGTATTCTAGCACCCCCATACTCCTTGATTTCCTAGTGATCAACACTACTAGTTTCTCCAAGCTATCAGTGTTGAGAACATTTCTCCCCCAATCTTTTTAAAGTTTGATTTACCAAACTCTAAGCATAGGCATTCTCCCTATGTCCATTAACTTTGATGTCTTTTAGCTTCCACTAATTTCTCTCCCATTTTGTCATTCAATTTACAAATATTAGTAGGCCGTCATCGAGTTTTAAGCACTCCCCCATGCTTCTTGCATTTAGTGCTTCATGAGTTTCTCTTTTAACTCATTTTATTCTTCCTAACACTTCAATACATATCTCATGCATTACTATTTTTCTCTTTTCTTCGTGTGGGTTCAAGACATTTTCCATCTTTCTACATGGAGTTTCTTTCTCCCCCATTCTCCAAGGATGTGTGTACTATCTCATTCAGATTTCTATCTTCCTTAAAATGCCAATACAAAACCAACTCATCCAAACCTACATGTTAGTTTATTTAACAAAATACCATGTTAAATATAGGCAAGAGATATAAGGCATACCATATCATTTCATTCATGACAAGTTGGTACATATGGTTAAGAAGAGAGGCACATGGATATTTAGACAAAATATCTACATAGTTTTTTTTTTTCCTCAGAAACATAAAGCATAATCCATGAAAAACTATACTAAGTCGATCCATCCAGAGGAGGAGTTGCTGGAGGGGAAAAGGATTTTCGTCAGGTACTCTTTTTGAGTCCTTCCATGAATGTGGAGAGGTTTTGAATTGATTCATTCATGGAGGTTGCAAAGTCTCCAATCTTTCTTTCCAATTCCCGACATCTTTCAAGGAAGCGGTAGGTTCTCTTTATAAGAACTCTATCAGATTCGACTTTAGCATATTCCGTTTGCTCTTTTCTTTTCTCTTTTCTTTTCTTGCCAATAGCAGGTTTCCTGATAGGTGTATCCTTATCACTGCTTGTTTCTTCTGGAGGAGTGAGATCCTTTCTACCTTTCCCTTTTTTACTCACTTCTTCTACATTATCCCTAGCCGGAAGTGTAACACCCTGGATTTTTCAATGCATAAATATATTGGATTTTTGTCTATTTTAATTGTTAAATTTGTTGAATTTGAGATTTATGGATGGAATGGATTTCAGGTGGGTAAGAATTGGGTCAATAGCCCAATTATAATCCAATGGATCAAGGATGGAATTCGATTTGGAAATAATTGGGTAAGTGTGATTAAATGGGTCAGCTACCCAATTTGAAACCCAATGGGTCAAGGGGAATGGATTTTGAAAGTAAATGGGTAAAGGATTAATTTAATTGGGTCAAATACCCAATTAAGATCCAAGGCATGGGATCCACCTCAAAAAGTGAGGTGGCATGTGAGTGATATGGCCAAGTGGGACCCAAATCCACCTCATCAAGTGAGGTGGCAAGTGGTTAATGTAACATGCATAGCTGACTAACCATGGTTGACTTAGTCAACCATGGGTGAGTTCAATAGAGTTGAGTTGATGAATGAGTTCAAGTGGGATAAATAATGCTTGAGTTGGAATTTACATGAGTTGAGAATTTATAATGTTGAGTTCAAGTGCTTGAGTTGGAAAATGAGTTCATTTAAGTTGAGTTGAGTTGAATTGAAGTGAGTGGAGTGGGAAGATAGAGGGTTTCCATCTCAAAGGAGGAAGCCCAAAAGGCATATCCAAGGTGTACACGTTGGGGAGATGGAGGGTTTCCATCTCATGGTGGAAACCCAAGGGGCACAAGATTGGGGAGCTCAAAGGTTGTCTTGGTGTTAACCAAGGGGTGTCTTGGTTAAGCCAAGGGACACCTTGGTAAAAGGAAATCATTGAGGAAGGGAGGTGAGAAGGCTTGTGGCTGTTACAAGGACATCAGCCTAGGGACACACTTCGCCCCCTTTGGCCGATTGCACCTCTCTTTGAAACAACGAGATTTTCATCTCTCCCTCTCTCTCTCTCCCCCTCTCTCAACTACACTTGGCCGATTCTCTCTCTCTTGAGCAAGAGATTTGTATCTCCTCTTCTCATCCCTCTCTCTCCCATTTTCGGCTCTAGACTTGGAGATATCAGTAAAGAACAAGAAAGGAAGGAGAAGGACTGAGGAGCAAGTTCAGATTAGAGAGAAACGAAGGAGACGCGGAAAAAGGTATGTAGTATTTAACAAGATAGGATTGAATGAATGAAAGAAACTAAGGGAATCATGGTTTTGGCTATGGAATGGCTGAAACCATGAGGTTCATATTTGATTTAAATGGACGGTCAAAATGTTATGGGACCATGGACTTTGAAATCCATTCAAGGAATGGTTTAATGTTTGGAATAAAAAGGAAAAGACCCTAACCTTGTTTGGTGGGAAAGATAAACTTGTTAAAATGAGATATGATGATAATGACCATGTTTAGACAAGATTAAAGAATGAATTTCATGAAGAAAAGATTTATAAATAATCAAACAAGGAGGACAGAACACGGGTTACACTGTCTGCTGGACAGGTACTACCATCTGAGGGACGGGTTTCTACCGTCAGCAGGACGGGTAATGGACTGGATAGGGTTTTGTCTGCGGACGGGTTGCACTGTCTGTAGGACGGGTTTCTGCCGTCCGCGGGACGAGTTTCGACCGTCCGCAGGACGGGTAATGGACTGGACATGGTGTTGTTTGCTGATGGGGTTGCACTGTCTGTAGGACTGGTTTCGACCGTCGGCAGGACGGGTAATAGACTGGACAGGGTGTTGTCTGCGGACAGGTTGCACTGTCTGTAGGACAGGTTTTACCGTCCGCAGACGGGTGTGGACTGTCAGCGGGACGGGTAATGGATGTGAGTAGAGTGCTGTCTGCGGATGGGTGTGGACTGTCCACGGGACGGGTTTCGATCGTCCGCGAATGGGTTTCTATCGTCCGCAGGACGGGTAGTGGATAGTGATCTGCCGAGTTCAGTCGACTGAATTCTTTATTCAGTCGACTAAATTTTAAAGTGAAATTTTTTTATATAATTTTTCCAGATTGTTTAAGTTTATCTAGATGAGTAAAGGATGATGGGAATTGAATGGGTAATTAAATTAACATATGTGTAT
This sequence comes from Chimonanthus salicifolius, assembly GCA_013350335.1. Lineage (NCBI taxonomy): Eukaryota > Viridiplantae > Streptophyta > Magnoliopsida > Laurales > Calycanthaceae > Chimonanthus > Chimonanthus salicifolius. Next base: position 20,821,108 of record CM023534.1, read on the forward strand.
GATGAATTCATTAAGGTAACGGGATTTCACAAAAGGGTGTACGATCGGCTTTGACATGATCGGTGATCGATATATTCACGAAGCAGCAAGGATAGTATACTGAAATTTGGTAGGATTTCTACCTTGTTGACACACTGTGGGTTATATACATGTACTGATTTTATTTCCATATAAGATGATGTACTTTGGGTATCAAATGATTATGTTTTTAGGAACTAAGTTCCAATGCGACTATGTACTTTGATATGAAATGGCATCATTGCACTCATTACCTCATGCATGGCATGGGAGGGAACACAAGGGGGGAGTCCACGTTCCATTCGGTGTTTTCCGATAAACAAACGTGGGGAGGAATCCACACTGATTCCGATTGACATATGTGAAGAGATATATGATGTTTGAAATGTAAGAGTCCACGTTCCATTTGGTGGGACTGATTAACATACGTGGGGAGGCATAACAGTGAATACTTTGATGTGGCTTGTTCATCAAGAAGATTAACAATGTGATTTGCGATATGGTTGCAGGGTGGGAGATCACTGGCATATGACACCCATGGCATGACATTAAATTAGCATGATTTTGTTATGAGTATCATGCGCTGATTTTAGTACTACACGTTGTGTACAGTTTTGATATTATGTATTTATCGTGATTTTATACTAATCCCATGTGTATAACCCTACTTGGAATTCCTATTGGGCGCGACTTCTACCTTTAGATGATGGTAGAGGGAATGGAAAGGACGATGAACGTGAAGGAGGCCTAGCTTAGGAGCTTGGACAATTTATGATTATTAAACATTTATGATAATTTTGAACAATGTATTTTGAGATAATTGCATTTTGGGATTGTAATAATTTAGATTTATCTTGCTATGGTTTGATGTTACATTTGGATTTTAAACTCAGTTAATTAATGGTAATTGACTTCCTTTCTAATTAATGTTATGGATGGTAATTGTAATCATATAATAATTCTGTAAACATTAGTAATGCGTGTGAAATGTTTTAGTGGACTTGTCCACGCACACGTATTGGTGGCCAGTTAAAGGTCGGGCTTTGGAAGCTTGGACTTAACTCGCGTCGTGACGCCCATGCTCTCTCTCACTCTTTATTTTTTTAAATATATATATATATATATATATATATATATATATATATATATATAGACTCTGATTTTCGACTAGTGAAAAAGGGCGAGGTGTTACAGGAAGTGTAGGTTCATTAATAATCACTCCTATGTGATTCTGGTTAGGGTTGGAGGTGATTTCTTCTTATGAGAATTCCTCGTGAGACTTTTGACCCGACGTCCTATAGTATTCAATAGAGACGATGATTCTCCTTGAAGCCATTTAGATTTCAGTTTCTCAGACTAGGTGGTACGATCATTCTCAGAATTAGAGGACATGATAATGACTGTGGACTTGTCCCTTGTCATTTTCAACTACTATAGATGGAAAAGAGCACAAACCCTCTGTTTTTCCAACGAGATTTCGCTTCAGGGGTCCTAACGGCTAACCTAGGGTATGGGAGGAGAAGAGGAAAATAGCAGAGCTTCAGCGGGAGGAGAAATGACGATTTCTAAATATTTTGTCGTTTTCGCAGAAAGAGTCATTTTTAACTTACTCTTTCTGATACACCAACCAATGGTGACCGACGACCTGTCTGTGTCGATATATATCGACTTGTCTCCCTTTGCGATTTTTCCCCCTTTCAGACAGTGTTCTGAATTCCAACAGTAACGGCCTGTCTTTGCCTCTGACTAGTCTATCCTTCGACCTTAGTTTTGCAATGAAGGAAGACTGGGTATGTGTGTGTGTGCTTGTGATGTTCATAGTTCATCAAGCTTTGCTTATACACTTTTTATGTCAGTGATGATACATACATTCACACCGTATCCGTGCCATTTGAAGATTCAGTTCATTCTTCTGAAGATAGGCACAGACCATGGATTTCAGATCTCTTTTCCAGGATCCAAAACAATCCAAGATTCTTGGACACATTTAATTCACCAATTTGAGTATATTGTCCAAGTGTGTGATGTCATAAAATGCGGTATTTCAAGGCTTTAGCAAGGTAAGACATATATGAATATAATTCATTCCACATAATGTATATTTGAATGAAATTCAAAGCGCACTAGTCATACATTCATTTCTTGATTTGAGTACTGATCAAGCATACAAGAATGAAGTATGACCCTACACACACAGCTCTTATGCCAATTATCATGTTATTACCCAAAACATGATAAACTCTTTTACCATTCGTTCAAGGGAGCTTTGATTCCTTGAAAAGAGTTGGTACTTAAATGAATTATTCAATCATTACTTTTGGTAAGTCACACCGAACTAAATATCCATTTAACGACAAAGAGCATGTTTCATTCCACATGAGATTTACAAGTTGGAATGAAACGACAATGTGAATGTGTACCATGTCAGCTGTAAACACATACACAACCTATATATGAGGTAATGCACACACTACGAACATTTTCCTAAAGATGTACAAATCACATGGCACATGAAATGAGATAAGTATATTCCAATATAAGAGTGCATACCAACATGTATAACACATATCTTACAATGGATCAATCCAACAATCAAACAAGAACATGGATCGAATGTAAGATGCCGATTCCAAAAACATGTTTCAAATGTGGTACTAGCAGTGGTATCCTTTCACACATTTGAACATATCATTGTGAGACTTGAAATCTAAGTTCACAATCCAGTGATGGCCTTTTGTCAAATTTGGTTTTTAGCCATGGGTGCCTTCCCATTTGATCTTATGGTTCAACACTCCAGATTTTGTAACATGATGTTGGTCTTTAGACATCTCGGTACTAGTCCTTGTAGGACACTTGGAGGTCATTACCTTTTTCAAGTTCCTTTACTCCACCCCCTTCTTCTCTTAGAGGGTATAGCTTGGACTTTTACAATGGATGAATTTTAACTGATCACTTATGTTAGTGCCTTGGCTTGGTCAAGTCCCTATATTTGTCAATTCCATTACTCGGAAAGAAGCAATTGCTGGAAGCTTGAAGACCCAAGATGATCAAGAATAAAGATCATGCTCTACCGGATTGAAGTTCATCGTTATGACAATCACAAAACAGGTAGTATGGCCATAGATGACTTTAGGTGGTACCAACACCTTAGAAAGGACTATCCCTAGGCTTAGAAGAACAAATGGTTAAATCACAAAAAACCTAGTGAGAAAGCTTAACACTGAAATGGAAGCAAACTTGGAAATATGAATTATGTTCACTGTCAGCTCGACCAGTCTTATCTCAGCGACCCCTCGGTGCAGTCTGGATTGACCCATCGTGGTCAAAGACTGGTCGGCCCGAGTGAAATAGGTTCTGGAATGTTGAACTGTCAGTCTGGGCATGCCTCTGATTGAGAGTCTCGTATGCACCGACCCCTCGGTGAAAGGCTAAAATGAACCCTCGTGGTCAACAACTCCTCGATCAAGATTTATGAGTTTTGGACTTAGAAATCAGGTGGACTATTGAGAAAACAGACATATCGGTAGTTCAAGACCGATTGAGAGTAGCTAGGATCGACCTCTCGGTAATGGGCGACAGGTCATTCTGGATAACAGGTTTCTAAGTTGAAACTACTGTCAAGCATGTTTTGCATCATAACGACCCTCTAGTATGGACCGACCCCTCGGTACCATAAGTGTCGACCCATCGGAGACAACGACATATTGACCTGGGAAAGAATATTACCGTTGGGAGTGCACTTAATGCACAACGGTCGGAATTGTAATGATAACATTTCTAGTCACCGACCCCTTGGTGCGACCGACTTCTCGGTACATTATTGTTACTACCACTGGTTGCCTTCGCTATATAAACCAACCTTTATGCAACCAGTTGGTATCCTTCGGACGGATCAATTGGACCCTCATCTTTACCAGTGAGCTTAAACAAGGGCCAACAGAATGATCACTCTCTCTCTCATGCTTGCATTAGGGGAATCAAATACAACCAATCAAATGGATTGAGTTGTAAGAGAGAGAGGAAGGATGATGAAAACTCATTAACAACCAATTTGAGGATTGATTTTGAAAGTGAGAAGGAGAGAACCATAAATTAGGAAACCTTTGGTAGAACCAGTTTCCTTGTCACCCTTGATTGTGATTGCTAAACGACGGCTAAGGGGCGGAGTATCGGCATACATGGGTGGGATCTCGAAGAAGCACACATCAGAAGAGAGAGATTCAAAGGCAACTGCTTATTGGTTTCAATTTTCTTTTAAAACCTTTGTTCTGAAGTGGATTAAGGTGAGGTACCCCGGAACCACTATAAAAAAATTCTAGAGTGGTGTCTCCAGCACAGAGGCGGGTGGAACTCCCGCCCAAATGGATATGTAGAATTCCTATTCAACAGTGGTGGGTGAAATTTCCAGCCGATTGAGTGAGTTGAAATTCATACTCTAATTGTGAGGATGTAAGTCCCCACTTAGTGGATTTTGAGGATAGCTCAAGGTTGAGCGAGTCCTAACAGTGAATGTAGGTTGGCTAACCGAACCACTTCAAAATGGTCTTATGGTGTTTGATCTATGTGTGTTTGTATTTAGGTTTTAAGTACTCTTTTTAACACACATCGCTTTTTCATATTGATTATCTTACTCTACACATTGTGCACAATCAACGATAATCAAACTTTATGTAAAGGGACATTATCTTAGTGTGATCAATCAATGAAATTGTCACACTAAACAAATCTCTTGATTAAACAATCCGCTGCACTTCAAATAATCAAGAAATTTGTAAACACCATTAAAAATGGGATTGACCTATTCACCCCCCCCCCCCCCCCCCCCTTTCTCTTTCGGGTCAATCATGTTGTTCTAGCACATTGAAAATGGGAACTTTCAACTTATATTTTCAGCACACAAATTGATTGATAGGTGATGATATCCATTGGGCTAGAAGAGGTGATTTTTCAGTGGATTATTTCAGCCTCTTTCGTTGTTTCATGTCTTTTAAATATTTTGACAGTATATCATGAAACAACACTAATGAATGCTACATATGTTTGGTTTACGTGCATAGCCAATAAATCACTAGTCCAAGCAATTTTGGTCTTTGGATAAAGTAGTCACAGAAGTTGAAGGTTTATACAATACTTCTTCCATAGGCACAAAACACTTCCTATTCACCTATTTCCAACTTAAATTAATACTGAAACATATTATCATTCTTCATTTCATTTTTTATCAAGAGTGGAGTCTTGGAAATATCATGGCTTTCTCTTATAGCCATTGTTCTTGCACGGATCAACTCGAACGGTTAGATCCTTTCTCAAAAGCATCAGGCTCTGATATCAATTAAAAGTTCCCATTTTCAATGTGCTAGAACAACATGATTGACCCTAAAGGGGGGGTGAATAGGTCAATCCCATTTTTAATGGTGTTTACAAATTTCTTGATTATTTTGAGTTCTGCAGAATATTTAATCAAGAGATTTGTTTAGTGTGATAATTTAATTAAGCGATCACACTAAGATTTATGACCTTTTTCATAGTTTGATTATTGATGCTTGTGCGCAATGTGTAGAATGAGATAATCAACATGCAAAGTGATGTGTGTTAAGAAGAGTACTTAAATACTAAATACAAATACACATAGATCAAACGCTGTAAGACCATTTTAAAGTGGTTCGGTTAGCCAACCTATATCCACTGTTAAGACTCGCTCAACCTTGAGCTGTCCCCAAAATCCACTAAGTGGGGACTAACACCCTCACAACTAGAGTAGGAATTTCACCTCACTCAATCGAATAAGAATTTCACCCAGCACTATCGAATAGGAATTCCACCTATCCATTTGGTCGGGAATTCCACTCACCTCTGTGCCAGAGACAATGCTCTAAAGTTTTTTTATATTGGTTCTGGGGTACCTCCCCTTAATTCATTTTCAGATAAAAGGCTTTAAAGAAAATTAAAACCAAGAAACACTTGCCTTTGAAGCTCTTTCTACTGATGTGCGCTTCTTCAAGATCCCACCCAATGTGTGCCGATGCTCCTCCTTGTGGCCGCCATTTTAGCACAGTCTACGGTGTCAAGAAAATTGGTTCTACCAAACGTTTCCTAATTTAGGATTATTTCCTTCTCACTTTTTAACTCAATCCTCAGATTGGTTGTTTATGAGTTTTCTTCCTTCCCCTCTCTCGCACAACTCAATCCATTTGATTGGTTGTATTTGATTCCCCTAGTCTAAGCACGAGAGAGAGAGTGATCTTTTTGTTGGCCTTTGTTAAGCTCACTGATAAAGATGAGGGCCAAACTGATCCTTCCGAAGGATACCAACTAGTTGCATGAAGATTGATATCAACTAGGATACCACATTAAATGTACTCCCAACTGGCAGTGTCGACTCTAGGTTGTTCATCTGTGTCCTCTACTGCTTCAGTTTCTTCTGCAGGGGCTGTGGAGGAGTATAGGTCAGGAATAGAAGAGGGTACAGAGGCAATACCAATAAGTTGTTCATATAGAGTCTTACCTAGAGACTTACTGATTGCAGTGGCATCTAGAGGCCTAGTTGACTGGAGCTTATCCTCCGTGGATGGCTTTAGTCCAAAATGCACTGCTATCCTATACATGAGGTAGCAAAATGGAGGATGACTAATTATGGAAGAATTTATGTATTTGAGGATGGTCTGACACATAATAGTGCGTAAACAGAGTTCTTCCCAATCACAACTACGTACATGTGAGCCAACATGAATTGATTTAAATCACCCATGTTTCCATGCCTGGGATAAAGATTGGAACAGAAAAATAGGTGCAGCAACCTATATTCTGGGAGCATATCAGCTTTCATGGGCCAAATCCTTTTCCTCTAGATAACTGTCTTTCTCTTTTTCGCAGAACTTGTTTACATATTTTTGTTTGTTTCTCATCCTTGTCTCAAACTTGTTATGGATGATTGGGACGAAGGGATGCTTAGCCATGGGTATTCTAAGCAGTTGGGCCACCAATGGAGAACCAAATTCTATAGGCTCCTGATTTTGGAAGTAGAGCCAAAACCAATTTGTTTTCTCTTTATGAGCTTCGATTGAGCAACACATCCTCTTGGCCATCCTGGGGTACAATTTTCCAGCCCACTTCAGAAGGTTTTCCCTTCCAACCTTTCTAAGGTGTTTAAGAACACCAAGCTTGTAAAACAGCTCTACATTAGTTATTCTTTCCATGTTAAGTTCCCTGAATGAAAGATAAGGTTTGAGCGGCAGTAAGAGGGGGGCATGATAATCAGCTTTATCTTCATCTTCTCCACTTACATCTTCATATTCTGATCTAACACCCTGATCCCTTGAATCCACATCATCTCATTCTTCACTTTCATCTAAATCCTCATCTTAGTCTCCCATACTGACAGTTTCATCATCCCCAATGTTTTTCTTAGTCTAGTCTCCTTCTTCCACATGTACTTCTAGGGGTTAGTTTGGAAGGTTGGTTTTGTTGAGAGGAAGTTTTCTTGGCCTTATGCTTGAATCTAACCCTGGGGCTCTGTTGATTTCGAGGGGTGGTTGTGTCCTCAAAGGAAATTTTAGAGGGCTTGGGGTTCGAATTTACTCTCACCTTCCTAGGTTTAGCTCTTTTGGCTGGAGGAGAGGATTCAATGGGTTCAACCTCAATTTCTGGAGTCTTAAAGTTCTCTGGGTACTTGGTTCTTGCCATTTCCTCTCTATCATTTACGAATTTTGTATCAGAAACGAAATGGGCAGAGAATAGAGCTTACCCGAGTAAAAAATCCATTGAAATCATCGAGGGGAATGGTTTTCGGATGTGGGGCAACCTTTTTCTGGATAAAAAACACGAATCGTCGTTTGTACGATCTTCTCTGGAGATCTAGGCACGAACCAATCATTGGTTTTTTTTTTTTTTTTTGGAGAAAAGGGCGAAGGGTCGCAGAGATGAAGAGTGAAATAACCTAAAAAAATGCGATATGGTTTTAACTTAAACTAATTCGCCGACACGAATGATTAATCGTACTAACGATCGGTCGCATAGCCGATAGTTTATCATTCGGCGATTGATCGCCAAAGTCCAGACTGGATTTTCTTTCAACAATTTGAATTTTTGATTTTTCAAAACCCATTTGATTTCTTAACACCAGCATGATATACACACATCACATTTATCATAATAAACACAACATATATCGTAAAAACCTCTTGCAATTGATCAAAATGAAATCCATATACCAAGTTAAGTACACTTTGATCAAATCTATGCAAGAATAAGTTGTTGAGACACACCCCCTTTCAAACAAGCAAACACACAAATATGTTTAACTGTTTTAGACTGAAATTTTGCACTTTGAATCTGTGTTTTCACAGCAGATATAGTTTTCCAAGAAAAACTAGTGCAATAGCCAGTAAATGCATAGTCTAAGCTTGTAATCACCAAAATTTCTCTTTCATGTTATAGCACTTGGACTATTTGAACTCTACATATCACTAGAGTTCAGTGTGCTAAGGTTTTAAGATATGAACCATAACAACACATGATTAGATGATGGTCTATCTCCTAGGACTCCAAAAGGTTAATTAGGTCTCTCATACACATTCCTTTGGGCATACCTTGGAGGTCCAAGTATTGGATATCTTAACGCCTTCAAAACATAGTTTAGTTGTCTTAACAAGGAGTCATGCTTTGGGTTCACCCTCATTGTGATTATCCTATTATTAGGTCTTGGTGGATATCTTTTAGGCTTTACCTTAGGATTTTGTGAGTGTCTTCTATTATCAAGATTTGAGGCTTGTTTTTGGGATTTATCCTCCATGTGCCTCTTTCTACGGCTACATTCCATCTTGTAATGTTCAACCTCACGGCAATAAAAATACTTACCCGTGGGCGTTTTAGACATATTTCCCTTAACAAATTCCCTGGCCAATAGGTCCATTGGTGTCCAAAGAGGAACCAAGACCCGACATATCGCCCAATGTTTTACCCATACTTAAAGAGTTTTTCCAATCTTTTTTCCCCTTGGGTAAACTTATCTTGGAACTTTTCTTTATGATTTTTCAAATCATGTAATTCTAGAGATAGTTCCATAACATGATCTTCAAGAAATTTCCTGACATCACTCAGCATCTTGATGTCATCCCTTTCACTTTTTAATGTCTCTTGAAGATACACTTCATTTCTCTTAATCTTCAAAACTTCTTCATTTGAAGATTTCAACTCTAAAGTGAGGGACTCATTGGCTTTCCTCAAAACTTCCAGTTGGTTTGCAAGGTTTAATTTTTCAGATTTAAACCTGTCTACCTTCTTAGCCTAATTTCTCACTTTCTAGATACAGAGCATTGTATGAGTCTTGGAGATCGTCATCCTCATTAAGATCCTCATTCCCATCTTTTTTTTTTTCACTTGAGGATCCCTCTTGTACATCACTGATGGAGGTTATAAAGCATTTCAAATTTTCACCTCTCTTGTAATTCTCCATTTGGTTATGAGATGTGGAGCCTTCCATTGGACTATCCAAAGATTTACAAAAGTTTTCAATAAACTCTTCTTGGATAGAAGTCCAATCTTCTTCAACATGGGATGCACACTTTTTTTTTTCTATTTTTGTTTTCAAATAAGAGTAAACAAACAGAAAATATCTACAATCAATTTTTCGGGCATCCAAGATGACGTTCTAGCACGGATCAACTCGGATGGTTAGATCCTTTGATGTGAGCACGAGGCTCTGATACCAATTGAATTTCCCGTTGAGCTAGAAAGGATAGGAGAGAGGGGGGGGGGGGGGGGGGTGAATAGATCAATCCCAACATTAATTGTCTTTTCAAAATTTTCTTCATTAAAGAGCAACTGTGCATAATTAAATCTAAGTTAATCAAGTGTGTGATTTTGAAAGTGTACAAGTTAACAATCAATCAATCACACAAAGAGACAATGCACACGATGTATAGTGGTTTGGTTCGTCAACCTACATCCACTGTTAGGACTCCCTTAACCTTGAGCTATCTCCAAATTCACTATGTGAGGACTTACACCCTCACAATTAGAATAGAAATTCCACCTCACTCAATCGACTAGGAATTCCACCTACCACTGTGCCAGAGACGACGCTCTAGGCTTTTTATAGTGGTTCCGGAGCAAATCCCCCTTAATCCACTTTACACTGATATGGTATTAAAAATGAAATTAAAAACCAAGAAGCACTTTCGTTGGAACTCAAATATGATAAAGTGTGCTTCTTGAAGATCCACCCAATGTGTGCTCGTACAATCTCGACGTTCCTCCTTCTAGACTAGTCGTAATCACAGTACTTGGGTGACTAGGAAATTGGGTACACCAATATCTATCCTAGAATGATATGCTTAATCCTTATTTTTTAATCTCAATCACGAATGGATTGGATAATTAAATGATTTGTTCTGATTTGCCAAGAGAAAATAAGCCAGGATAATTTGCCTTTAATCCTTGGGAGTTTTACCTTGAGAATATAGTTATTTTTATGCTCTAAGGGTCTCTAATAAACTCACCAACAAATGAAGTATTTATAGGCAAGATAGAATTTCCAAAAAACAGAACCACACGATTGGTCGTGACCACACGATCGATCGTCCATGTTTGAATTCATGCTCACCAACCCGACCGTTGTGCATTAAATGCACTGCAACAGCACAATAACGGTAACAACGCGATCGATCGTGTCCACAACTGATTGTCCGTGTTCCAGATAACAGATCGTGGGTTGGCAATCAAATCGGCCTAAGGCTTCGAATCAGCCTAAGGCTATATGTTGATGTTTTAAATTTTTAAATCTCGCAAGTACACGAACCATTCGTAGTATAGTAATGTGAGAGCGAGGTCGAACCCAATGAAAAATCTCAAAGTATATCAATTTAAATTTATGTCATCTAAAAATGAATTGTTTTTAAGAAATTAAATCATTATATGAGTCATGTATCTAATTTGAAAAATTAGCAAATAAAATGTGTTGATTTCATATTCTCACATGGTGAATTAAATTTTGACCTAAATCATGATTAGAAATTCAAGTTGCAAAATTATTTAACATATCTTCCTAACTTTAATTGAATGAATTTTTGAGAGAGAGTGAGTGATTAAAAAGAAAATTAAAGAATTAAAGAATTAAAGATTAGATTATACAAGATTTGGGTTAAAATATCTATTACACAACAAACATGAAATTTAACATAATTAAAAGACAGAAAATTAAATTGCATGGAAATAAATGACTGAAATTAAATGTGCAGTAACGTAAAGGTTGGTTGTTTGGAATAGATCGTTCATCACCCAAGATGTGTAAACAAAGTAAAGGCCGAGATTTGAAATTGACGTAAAGATCTAAAATACAATTCATATTTATTAATAAAACAAGATTTACAACTTTTTAATTTAATTGATCAAAACCTTAGTAATCATGATTGAAATCTTACAATCAAGATCCTAACTATTACATACGCTCATGTTCAATTAAATAAATAAAAGTTGTATTCTTGAAATTAAAAATAAAATAATCATAAAAGTATTTTAGAAATTGGATGTTCCAAGGTTCTAAATGAATGCTTCACTTTATTAAATGGAAAAACTAAAGTACAAGGCTTTGGAAGAAATTACATAGAAGAAATAAAATTACAATGGAAAAATTAATTGCTCACTTGGAAATCGTGTCGTGCTCTATCTTCTAGTCTTTTCTCCAGCCTTTAGTCCTCTTGAACTCCAGGTCATATTCGAATTTTACCTCTTGGGTAATGGGGTATTTATAGGTTTTGAAAAGAGATGGATGGCTTGGATTAAATCAAGGTTTAAGGTGGGAAATCAAAGGACTGGATTGAATCTATATGGGAATGGATGATGGGGATTTAAGCTTGGCTTTTAGGGTTGCATAAGGAGAATCACACGAATTTGGTGTGGCTTTCCTTGGTGGCTAAGTCAAGGTGGAGAGAAGATAAGAGATTAGGGCTTGGATTGGCACTGGGAAATTCGAATTTGGCTATGTAGTTTTTAGGGTTTGTGCAATGAGATGATGAATGAATGGATGAGCTTAAGAGATGAATGAATGGATGGATGATAGAAAGATGAAATGGAGGGTTGACTAGGTGTGAAATTTGAATGGATTGGATTGGGATTGAGAAAATCGTGTGAGGTGTTGTGATTGGGATGATGAGGTGTGTTAAGATCCTAAGAATGTATCTAGATGCTTTTTAGTCTAAGTGCATGGAGAGGTTTTAGGTTGCAAAAATTATGGGATGATGATGTGTAAAATGCGCATGGAGGCTAGCTTGAACTACAAGTTGTTCATTTATGAATGGAGGGCTTAGATTAAATGGGTTTTGATCTAATGGCTCTAAGGTGTTTTGGGTGAAATAATTATAGGAATGGGTAGATGGTTGATGGAGGGTTTAGATGCACAGGTGGATCTAAATGGATGATGAAATGCATGACCTAATTTCAAGATGATGTATGTATGTGATGGATTCATGTGGAGGCTCTAGGGTTTCTAAGAGATGAATGAGTGAATGAGATTAGATTACCTAATATCTAATGGCTAAGATGATCAATGAATGAAATGAATGTAAGGATTAAGAGGTGATGCATGGATGAATACTAATCTAAGGTTAAGATGATCATGATGATGATGGATGACCTAGATCTAATGATAGGTGAATGGATGGGTAAGATTTGATAGAGATCTAAGGTTTTTCCTAATTGGGTATGTGAGATTGAAGGTTAAGATCTAAGATGGAAGTTGGATGGTGTTGATGTGAAGTTGGGTTATGGGTTTTGGACATAGGTAGTTGGGTGACTTAGGTAAATTCAAACATAGACCATGGAGTTCATTGGACTTGGGCTTTGGATTTGGATCTAGACCTCAACTCAGGCCCATTTGAATTAGATTTGGGAGCTTGGGCCTTAGTTGGACTAAACTTGTACATTGGCCTGGCCCAAAGTGTGAAATGTGCATGGGCTTGCATGTGGCTTGGCCCGTTGAAGCTTTGTGGAGCATAGCTTGGCCCAATTGAACTGAATCTTGGCCTAATGACTTGAAATTTAGGCTTTGGCACTTGAATTGTAGCTTTTAACCTCTAAAATTAAATAATTATTCAGCCACTTTAAATCAAAAAATTATTAATTAATCATAGACTCTCATAACTAGATCTAGATTAATTAATTTACATGAAAATCCTAGAAAGTGACCTAAAATAATTATAATAATTCTAGGTCTTCTTTTTAAAGCTGTAAACTTGCAATCTTCTGTTGTTTTAACTTGATTTTCCTGAACTTTCAATTTTTTACTACAAAACTGACAAACTACATTAAATGCACCATTATATACAAAATTGAGGATTAACTGGCCCAATAATCAGGGGTAAAAATGTAATATTTCAATGCTCAACAAATACCCCCAAACTCAAATTTTGCTAATCCTCGAGCAAAAGTAAAGCTAAAAAAATTCTAAAGACACACAGAAATCCTATTATAGACCAAATGAATAAATTGAAAATCCTAAACTAAACCACTTTTACTGGTACTCTCGATTGCATTTAGCGTATGCAACAAGATTTTAAACCACTAGCTCACCACTAGTGGACGAGTTATAGTATCGTGAGGGCTTTCAGTGGTAATACCCACAGATATTAACATACTTAACAGGAACACAAGGATGAGAGGTTTAGACATCATACAACTCTAATTTCATTTTACAAGGTTTATACTTAGAGTGTAATGTGTTCTTAGCCAACATTAAGATAGACCTCTTTTTCCAAATTGACCCAAGTTTTATTCAACTGTTGGAAAATGCGCTTTGACTGCAAAACCTCACTGGATATATCTCTCAGAAAAATTAACACTGAGAGGTTTGGGTTCATTTTTTCTCAAATATATATGAGCAGAATTTATGTATTTAAAATCAAAGTATCTCACATATGTATCAACAAAGACGGCTTAATTCAAAGAAAATGAGTGATCTCATGAATAGGTATCACTTTCCTGAGAACGTTGAGTCAAATACCATCATTTTTCTTCCTTTATTCTCCACTTAAACACCCAATGTGTGTCCGAGTTTAATCCCGACGCTTTGCCTTGTAGCTGTCGTTGAGCAATCACAATCTCAAGGTGACTAGGAAACTGATTCTATCCTAGTTGGTATCTTTTATTTCCTCCTATCTTTCTCTCTTTCACTAACTCAATCAATAGATTGGTTGTATATGATTTTTAGGTGTAGGCACAAGAGAGTCGATCATTCCTTAGAGTGTGTGAATTTTATCAGTTCAAGGAAGATCATTAAATGATTGCACAACTCTCATATTTATAGAAGAGGTAAGACATTTTTTTTTAATCTATCCAGTATCGACATGTAATGCCCCGCCTTTTTTCACTCGTTTTTTCGCATAAATTCAGAGTATATATTGTTTTTTATAACAGAGTAGAGTGATAGAGCACGGGACGTCACGACGTGAGCTAAGTCCAAACTTCCAAAGTCCGACCCTTAACTGGCCAACCCTATGTGTGCATGGACTAAGCCCACGAAAATGGTTCACACATAGCAATATCAATATGCGGAATAAAATCATAACATCAAAATTGCAGAATCATAATAGAACACAGTTCTATTCCAATCAGATAGCAAAGTACGTCAAGTCTATAATCATCATTATCATAACATAATGATTCAATAAAATATCCAACCATAGCAAATCCATCTAAGTTATTACAACCGAATTCTAGATACTCAAAATACAAGCCCCTGAGTATCTTAAACAAAATATAAAACTAAAAGCGTTCCAAGCTCCTATGCTTGTCCCTTTCCGCATTCAGTGTTTCCCTCGTTTCCTGCATCATCCACTAAAGGGTAAATGTAGGGCGTTAGTATAATGCGCAGTAGGTATTCCAATTAGGGTTAACACATGGGTTAGTACCAAAAATCTAGATATAATAAATATATCAAATCCAGTATAATAAATCATACCATACTTATAAAACATTGTATCCAAAACAGTGTATGATAATAGAGATCTAATCATACCGATAAAACAAAAAAACTTGCATGATAATTAAAGATCATAATCATGCCGATTCAATGCCATGCCATACTATTATATGCAATGAGTCCCACCCATCATAAAATATCCTCTTGATGGAAAGCTCCTCATCAAGGTATCCCCCACGATTATTTTACGAACACCCCGACGGAGTGGTGGATCTCCGGAATCTACTTGATGGCAATCACATCAAGGTATCCCCCACGATTGTTTTATGGTCGCCCCGACTGAGTGGTGGATCTCCGACTATATAGTATCCTTTTGATGGGATTCTCATCATCAATGTATCCCCTGATGGAATGCTCATCACCAGGGTCTTCATATATAGTATTCCTCTTGATGGGATTCTCATCACATCATCAAGGTATTATACATAATATCCTCTTGATGGAAATCACATCAAGGTATCCCCCACGAGTCTTTTACGGATGCCTCGACAGAGTGTGGGTCCCCGATTACCTGTCATCCCTCCCATGCCATGCATGAAATGCAAATACCACATGCTATGCAATTATACAAAATCATAGCATTTAAAAGCTCATATTTAAAACACATGCTATTTTATCAAATAAACATAGCATATAAAATCACCATTTGAAACATAACCTTTGCAATATAAAATCATTAAATCAAGATAAAAACAATGTACATAAACCCATGGTTTCAAAGAGGTGGAATCCTACCTAAGACTGTTCACAAGTCCTTGTGTTTCCGTCCAAGATTCGATCACCGATCGTTCACCGCTTACGAGATCCCGTTACCTTATAATATAATGATAAATCAACATCTAGTCCCTCTTAATTACAAGGTTCGAAGTCCATAACAAGACCCCATGGGGTTCGGCCATATACCATGGTCAAACCCATGGCTTACCATTTTTTTATACATAATTACAAAAATGCCATTGTTGATAACCCTAGCCCCTTTTCTTTGCTTAGATTCCAAGTCATCCATTCATGCTTCCAAAGCACATAATCTTATAAAATAATTCATGGGATTCGGCCATACACTATGGCCGAACCCAATGTCCAATATTCTCTCATATTTACGAAAATGCCATTGGTTTCCTCTTTCCTTTAAATCTTCTATAATTAGACCTTCTAAATTTCCCTAACCAAATAAGTCCATCAAACACAACTCATGGGGTTCGGCCATACATCATGGCCGAACCCATGGTTCTACACTTTGGTGTTTAATTACATTTTTTTTGCCATTCCTTTCTCCATCAATTCATATCATACATTGTATCCTTATTTAGAATGTGCTATGTGCCCTTACTCCATTCTTTAATTATCTCATGCCGTGTGCACTTGTTTACCTCTTATAAAACCTTCCCTAAATCAAGAATAAAAAGTGCCATGCACCCCATTCTTGTTGCCTCTTCCATTTTATTAAACCTTCCCTTTAATTACACTTCCCATTTTAATTTCCAACTTCTAAATTTAGAAACTTACTAACTTAATAACCATTCTCCATATTTAGACACTTTCCAAATTTAGCTTCAATGTTTCCATACTTAGGTACTTTCCAAATTTAGCATCTATGTTTCCATATTTAGGCATTTTCCAAATTTAGCATGCAACTTCCATACTTGGAAGCTTTCCATATCTTGCATGCACCTTTCTAACATGGGGTTTGGCCATGCATTGTGGCCGAACCCTATGGTTCATGCTTCCATTCTTTTGATCCAAACTTAACCATAATACAATCCTGGTTCGGCCATGCAATGGCCGACCCACACCTCTAACCATATCTCCATTTAGAATCCTCTTAAAACCATAAGTATAAATCCATTATCTTAAACCATTTAAACCCATAAATCAAGCCATGTCTTTCCATGATTCCTTTATTATATAAATTGAATTACTAATTAATTTCAGCCTCATTTAATTTTTATTGAAGTCACTTGGTCGTTAACCAAGTTAACCATGACCCATTGGGTCCCAATTAGGCATTTGACCCAAATAAACAACCTTGTCCCAAATAAACAACCTTGACCCAATTAAACACATCTTACCTAATTTATTTTAAATTGAACCAATGACATTTCCATTGGATCTTAATTGGTAATGACCCAACTCTTTACCCATCTAGGTCCATATCTACAATTCACCAATTAAATAAGCAATTATAATAACTTGAAAATTCGGGGTATTACACGACAAGTTGGTGACATCGATGGGTCGGTGTTCATATTTATTACCGTTCAACCACCTAATCGTTGCACATTAAATGCACTCCCAATAACTTAATTAATTCCTTGTCGACAGGTCAGTGTCACCGATGGGTCGACGGTCATGTCACCGAGAGGTCGGTCCATACGAGGGTCTCGATATGGGGCAACACCATGCAGGCAGAGTTTTATGTCCCGAAACTTGTCCTGCCAGAACGACATGTCACCTTTTACCGAGGGTTTGGTCCTAGTACTCTCAATCGGTCTTGAATTATAGAGATGTTTGTTTTCTCGATAGTCCACTTGAGTTCTAAGTTCCAGAACTCATAAGTTATCATTGATGAGTCGTTGACAATGAGGGGTCGTTAAGTTCATCACCGAGGGGTCGGTGCATACAAGACTTTCAATCAGAGGCATTCTATGATCCAGAACCTTTATCAATCTGGCCGACTAGTCTATGACCACGATGGGTAGATCGTGTCTCCACTAAGGGGTTGGTGAAAGCGACTGGTCGAGCTGATAGTTAACTTGTATTCATATCTCCAAGTTTGCTTCCAATTCACTATCAAGCTTCCTCTCTAGGCCTTTTATGATTTTACCGTTTGTTCAATTAAGTCTAAGAATGGTCCTCCTAAGGTGTGGGTACCACCTAAAATCATCTATGGCCAAATACCTGTTTTGTGATTGCCATCACGATGAGCTTCAATCCGGTGGGGCATGATCTTCAATCTTGATCACCTTGAGTCTTCAAGCTTCTATCAAGTGCTTCTTCCCGAGTCATACAATTGACAAA
This sequence comes from Chimonanthus salicifolius, assembly GCA_013350335.1. Taxonomy (NCBI): domain Eukaryota; kingdom Viridiplantae; phylum Streptophyta; class Magnoliopsida; order Laurales; family Calycanthaceae; genus Chimonanthus; species Chimonanthus salicifolius. Next base: position 20,839,118 of record CM023534.1, read on the forward strand.
CATAGGGACTCAGCAAAGCCGGGGCACTAACAACATCCATGCATGAAATATTGTTGATTCTTCATGCATGAACATCCATTTACGGTGGGTGATTTGTATTGTTGATTTGGGTCGTCAACCCTGCACTCCTTTGGGGACATTCGTTGGGCTATGACCAGATTTGCACATGTGCTATGCTTATCTAAGTTGAGCTTTGTATGATTCATTGATTGGTTTCGTTCATTGGGATGCATGAGTAGGGGACGCATGCATCATAATTACATTATAACATGACATGCATTTTTGTGTAAGATAATGTTTAAATTTGTTTGGATTAATTGTTGTACGCTTAGTTTGATATTGTTATATGCATATTTCTTGTATGATTATTTCCTTCACTGGGCATGGAGCTCATCCCCTACATTTCAGGAAATCCATTGGAGATAGACGCCACTTAGACTCAATAGTAGGATTGGATTCGCTTGGAGCATTTAGTTTTGACCAGAGCTTATTGATTTCCTTAGAACTTAGTAGGCTTAAATTTGAAGTTGTAAGACACAATAAGTGTCAATTTGATTTATTAGTTTTATCGCTAGACTATGGATGGTGCTTCTATTTCCAACTTCTAGTTGGGGAAGCTTTGATTTCATTTGTTATTGGCTTTATCGGTTGGATTTGAGATTGGACCTCCTATATGATAATGGATTTTTTTATTGGACTATTGGTTTGATTCCATGATAGATGAGGATTAATCCGATATGGGAATGTTAGTACTTGTCATGGCGATATTATTGAAATGATTCCGTAATCTAATCATTTTGAATTATGTTATCGGAGTTATATAAAAAAAATAAAATAAAGTGAGTCATGGTTTTGTCATTCCCGTATCTGGATCTTGCTCGATTCGTGTGAGGCTCCGTTTGTTGTGTTGGAACGGGCAGGTCATTACATGAACACCTAGACGGTAGTTTTAGTTATCCTCACTTCGGTCCATGGCCACAAAGAATAGAAGATAGAAGTCTGGAGATGGTTGTACCTTGCATTGAGCATGGAAAAGTATAATGAATATGATAAAATTTATTATGTTTATTGTAAAAGACTATGATATCATGTGAATACAAATATATATAAATATATGCTATTGTTTCATTCACTGGGCTTGGAGCTCATACCCTTTACATTGTAGGAAATCCAGTGGACTTAGGTCTTGATGGAAATCATAAGCAAAGTTAGAAGACAAGAAGCTATTAGAAGTAGAAATAGATTCATTTGCTTTTAATATTACGTTCACTTTGATTTGTGTTATGGTTTGTAACGACCCAAACCAAATTAGTGGGTCATTGTCACGCCCTGCCCCTCAGGCCCACTAACGTGAGATAATTTTTTTTTCTAACAATGAGCAATTGCGGAAATCATAATTATACATGGACTTAACATTTCATATGATCAAAGTTTGGACATGAAATTTGGCAACCTCGGATCCAGTCATACACAGCTGGTAAGAATCTCAGGCAGATGGAGGGGTCACCATGGACCTACTTAAGACCCAAAACCTAGGCAAATTTTACCTCGATGCATAATATGTGGATATAGTACTAACCAACATATAGTCTATAACTTGACCTCTTATAAAAGTCCAAGAAGAAAACTTCATACATGATCTACCTAACATTCACCATAAATCAATCTCATCTACAACGGAATCGTGCATAAGAAACGAAGTAGACTTTATTACATATCTACAGTGCCTCAACGGACACAATAAGGCGTTTATTACATAGCATGTTCATACAGAAAGCATGTAAAACATTAAGTAGATAAACGTAAAATCCCAATAGCAGGAATAATAGTTAGTGGCTTTCCACCCCTACTACACGTGCGGACCACTAAGTCTTTCATCTTCCGGGTTCCCTGAAACATAAGGGATGTGAACTCTACTAACCCACAAAGAAAAAACAACAGATAATATAATAGATTATCAACTCATAAACATGTTTAAACAAATAACAGTTTAATCACTCAGAAATCATGTAGTTTTCAATGAGAACGACGTCTACATAGAAAACCTAATTGCAAGTTCTTTCTTTCCTCCAAAATTATACCCCTGCCAAACGATGTCTACGACTCTTGCCTAGCCGCGATAGATAAGTTTCCTACACTGCCCGCAAATTCATACTTAGTGCTTCACATAGTCCGTACATACACCTCATACTTGTGCCCTCCTCGAGCTAGATACTTCATACAACAATGTGAGATATTTTGATATGCACAATACACAAATCCGATATGCACATCAAATGTATGAATTAAACATAGCTGTCAACCCAAATAAGCATCTCTCACAAATATGATCATGATAACCTCATTCAGCTAACATGAATTACTAATCCTTCCCGCATGGAATCATGTCACATATATCAGCAATCAGTATTTAGCTATACTATGCTGGGAAAGTAAACACAAATTAAAAAGCCCACCAACGGGTTATAAGTTACGACACATAAGTGTTATCGTCCTCTCCAGTCAGGTACGTCTACCCTATACTCATCTTTTACCTTATAGGATAATTATCATGCAATACACAGTTTTATACAAATATGCGTCTTCCCATCGGAATCGCAGTTGGATAATGATCTATCTCCAGTTCTCCAACGATACCAGTCAGTCTCTAGGAATAAGTGGGTTCCGTTCTCCATTTTAGAATTGCTAGACCTCCACCCACGTACACTCCATTGTTCATGTTTCATATGTAGAAACAATCATTCATTCCCTTACGTGTGAACAGTGTCGGTATCTCATTCTGGTCTGATCACACTCTTTCCATCAGTAAAATGACCAAGGATATCTACTAATTGCCGTAGGACTTAACGGTGTAAGAAATATTATATCGAATGCAAAATGTAATTCATTTTAATAAAATACATAATATGGTTGAATCTCATCACCTTCGGTCGGCGAGTGTTTTTTAGTAATCTGTTTGAAATGTAAAATAGGGTAAATACAACGTATAACAACACAACATAGCTATAACATATACTCCTAAGTGTTTAGAATATCATAACAACACCTTTCTAGAGTTTTTGACAATTTTATAAAAATTACAGTTTTGCCATTGTGGTCAAGATTGACCAAAAGTAAACTTAAAAGTGGTCAAAACTAGTTGTTTTCAATCAAAACAACATAAAATTCACTTTTGAAACTTTTCCAAAAATTTCGTTTACATCCCCAAAATTTTCAAAAATTTCCAAAATGCCCATCGGCCTTATTCATAAAATTTATGAAAATGCCATTCAGTTCACTGTTCGAGAAAATTACGAACATGTCATCAGTTCATCGTTTGAGAAAATTATGAAAATGCCATTCTGACAAATTTCCACTTGTAACAGTGCGCCGCAAAGTTACTGTACATAGCAGATATTTCGATCTTTTTTTATTTTCTTCTTTGATTTTTATAGAGCCAACCGTAAGGTATTTTTTGACGAAATTTAATCTCTAGCATTCTCTTAATGAGGTCTACAAACTAAAAATATTATCTCAGAAGAAATACTTACAAAAATTCGACTAAAATTTTCAGAAACCAAGCCCAAACGACAGTTACAGAAAGAAGTAGGAAGAAGAAGAAAATAGTAAAACTCTTAGTGAATTTGCGATTTTGGCCTTAACCCCAACAAATCTATTTATAGTTTTGGAAAAAACACTATTGATCAAGTGTTGGATGAATCCCATCCCTTAGATCTGTTGGCAGAGTGTTGACAACCTCTCTACAGATGAAAACTATCGGCAGAAAGATAAATACAGTTTTTATTTTCTAAAAAATCACTTTTAACAGTAATTCTTTTTCCTTTTTCTGTTCGCATATATTAGCCTATGATTTGTGAAAATCCGACTGTGATATGAGTTTGCCAATTTTCGGAATACAGGGCATCTTGAAAATCGGGGTTTTTATATAAATCATATGTAAATTACACGTTTCGAGGAATACTCGTGAAATTTTGTAAATATCATTGAGTAGCGTACTCAGAAGCTTAATATGTTTGTGAATTTCAAGGTCTGAATATATTAGAAGAGTGGTCTTTCAAACTCAAGAAATTTTCAAGACACTATTCATGATTTTTTATATAAAACAAAAGACATTTGTGAAATGTCCAAAATGCCCTCCGATCTTCGTTGGACTACTAAGCGAACGAGCTCCGATTGGGTTATATAATACCTTTTTGGGAAGCTCTCTCCGTACCCTATCATGTTAATCGGTTATAAAACCGAGTTAATGGTCCTAAAATTTTGTCATTTTTCTAATTAAGGGTTGGGTATTATATCCTACCCACCTTAAACAAAATTCGTCCCAAAATTTTAACCAAAAGTAGTACCTTTCTCTATGAAAAGATCGGAATACAGCTCCCGCATCGTTGATTTACGCTCCCATATCGTGTTGTCTGCCCCATGATGCCTCCATAGTACTTTCACTTGAGGTATTGTCTTTTTCCTGAGTTGTAGAGTTCCAGTGCCCTGAATTTCTACTGGCCTTTCATCGAAAATTACGTCCTCTGTTATGTCGATGTCGTTAAAATTCAACACATGTGATGGATCTGGTTCGTATTTCCTTAGCATTGACACATGAAATACATTATGTACTCTAGCCAAGCTTGGAGGTAAAGCAAAACGATAAGCCACTCTACCGATCTTATCCAAGATCTCGAAGGGTCCTATGTATCTTGGCGATAACTTCCCTTTACGACCAAACCGTTTAACGCCATGATGTAGTGCAACGCGTAGAAATACATGGTCACCCACTGAGAATTTCAGAGGTCTACACCTCCTGTTGGCATAACTCTTCTATCGACTTTGCGTTGTCTTGAGATGTTGTTTGATAACTTAACTTGTTCTGACGTCTCCCTAACCATATCTGACCCTAACAATGCCTTACCTCCCACTTCAGCCCAACACAACGATGATCTGCATGGTCTACCAAAGAGAGCTTCGTATGGTGCCATCTGAATACTGGATTGATAACTATTGTTGTAGACAAATCTACCAACGGAAGATGATCTTCCCAACTACCTTGCATATCTACTACACAGGCTCTCAACATATCTTCTAGAGTCTGAATAGACCTCTCAGACTGACCATCCGTTTCAGGGTGAAAAGCTGTGCTAAAACACAACTGTGTATCCAGCTCTTTTTGAAGACTCTGCCAAAATCTTGATACAAACCGTTGATCACGATTCGATACAATGCTCACTGGCACTCTATGTAGTCTGACTATCTCATTTATATACTGTTTACTCAAAGTCACTAAGGAGTGTGTCACTTTAATCGATAGAAAATGAGCAGACTTAGTCAATCTGTCCACTATCACCCATATCGAGTTATTTCCCTTAGATTATTTAGGAAAACCTACAACAAAATCCATTGTGATATGCTCCTATTTCCACCTAGCCACTTGTGGAGGTTGCATCTTTCCTCCCAGTCTCTGGTGCTTTGCTTTTACCTGCTGACAAGTGAAGCACCTAGACACAAAATCTGCCACATCTTTCTTCATTCCACTCCACTAGAACTGGCGTCACAAATCACGATACATCTTAGTACTTCCAGGATGTACTGCGAAACGAGAGTGATGACAGTGATCGAGCACTATTCTTCTACGATCCTTTGTTTTTGACACAAATAATCTGTCTTTGAAGGTTGGATCTCCATCGGTCCTGATTTTCCAATCTTTCAAATCAATTCAATTTATCAACAAACTCTGTATTTTGATAGACTCTGGGTCTATTTGTTGTATTTTCAATACAAGCCTCATAAGTTCTGGCTATCTGACCTCACTCTATGCCTGAACTGATTTATCGTACTCTACTAATTGTAGGTCAAATTCATCTACTGTATTCAACATATTCCATTGTAGAGATGCCATACAAGCTACCTTGCAATGAGGTCTCCTACTCAAAGCATCTGCTACTACATTCGCCTTTCCTAGATGGTAGGAGAGGTCAAAATTATAGTCTTTTAAATTCTCCATCCATCTCCTTTGTTTCATGTTCAAATCTTTCTGAGTGAACAAGTATTTGAGACTATGGTGATCAGAGAAAACATTAAATCTCTTACCAAACAAATGATGTCTCCAGAGTTTTAGTGCGAACACTACAGCTAATAGTTCTAGATCATGAGTTGGGTAATTTTGTTCATGTTCCTCTAATTGTCTAGAGCTATAAGCTGCTACTCTACCTTCTTTCATTAGGACACATCCTAAACCATTTTTTGAAGCATCGTAATATACTTCAAATCCTTGACATTGCTCCAGTATAATCAATACTGGAAAGGTGGTCAACTTTTACTTCAAATTCTGGAATGCTTTTTCGCACTCTTCACTCCATTCGAATTTCACGTATTTCCTTGTTCACCTTGTCTTTGGAACAGCAGTCTAGGGGAAACTTGGTATAAATCTCCCGTAATACCTAGTTAATCCCAAAAAGCTTCTTATTTCAAAGACGTTTGTTGGTTTCTGCCAACTTATCACTGACTCAACTTTGGCAAGATATACTGCGATTCCATCTTGAGCCACAACATGTTCAAAAAATTGTACATGTTTCAACCAAAACTCACATTTGCTGAATTTGGCGTACAACCGATGGTCTTCTAAAGTCTGTAATATTATCCTCAAGTGTTGCTCATGTTCCTCTTCAGTTGAAGAAAATATCAAAATATCGTCAATGAATACTACTACAAAAATCCCTAATTAAGGTCGGAAAACTCTGTTCATCAAATCCATGAATGTGGCCAGTGCATTCCTTACCCCAAATGACATCACTAAGAATTCATAATGACCATACTGTGTCTTGAACGTAGTCTTAGAAATATCTTCATCTCTCATTCTCAACTGATGATAGTCTGATCTCAAATCTATTTTTGAAAAGCACTTGACTCCCTTCAGTTGATCAAACAGATCATTTATCCGTCGTAACATATATTTATTCTTAATAGTTACCTAGTTCAACTTTCGGTAATCTATACACATCCTCAAAGTTTCATCCTTCTTTTTGGCAAAAAGAACCGGTGCTTCCCAAGGTGAAGTGCTCAATCTCACAAAGCCTAACTTTAGTAACTCATCTATTTGGGTTCACACTTCCCGTTGCTCTGTCGGTGCCATCCTATACGGTGGTATGGAAATAGGCAACATTCCAGGTTATAGATCGATTACAAACTCAATCTCTTGGCGTGGAGGTAGACCACTCAATTGGTCTGGAAAAACATTCATGAATTCACACACCACCCGAGGTATCACTAAGTCTACACCCCCTACATTTTCCAAACCTATACCAGCTACGATACTACTTGGATGCCCACCTAGGTTAGAGTTTCTCACACTAAGTCTTTTATAAGGTTTCAATCTTTCCAATAATTGATTCCTCCGGGAATGCCCTAACACTGTCCTTTTATAGCAATCTAACACTATCATGTGTTTCAAAAGCCAATCCATGCATAAAATGACATCAATACCTTTCATTCTTACTACAAAAGGATCGAATCTTAGATTCTGCCCACCAAGTCTTATCAAACGAGACTTGCACATACGGTCAATTATCAATTCCTTTCTTAATGAGCCTTTACCTTCAGTGGTTTATCTACAACCACTGATATTAGACCTAAAATCTCAACACACAAAGCAAATATGAAATAATGGGATGCACCAGTGTCAAATAACACGTGCTAAAGAGCTAAAAGGTGGTAAAGTACCTTCCATCACCGAGTAGTCCACGGGCTCATCCACTGCTGGCCCAATTGAGTAGACTCGTCCCTGAGTCATCTGTTGAGGACGTCTGCGTCCCCTCCCTTGACTGGACCTCTGTTGTGAAGAGTTGGGTGATGACGAACCCCTCGAATTTTGTGGCGAATCTCTACTAATAGTCAACTACTCGCCCGACTGAGCTGCCCTGATATTGTAAGTTGGCCCCATACTGCTTACATCTTTTGGAGTCAGGCAATCTTTAGCCACATGCCCTGGCTGTCTACACGTATAGCATAGTCTCTCCCCATACACCTTAGGATTCTGGCATTGACGTGAAGTATGTTCAGGCCGATCACAGGTAAAGCAGATGACCTATTTCGCATCAGGCCCACCTGATTGCCATACAGAAGGTAGATCTTTCTTGAAAGGATTTCCTTTAAACTTCCTCTTCTTATTTTCATACAGAGGTGGTTTCTGGGAATTTCACTACTGAGATGACCCTTGATTGAAATTGGGTCCATCTACTGCATTTACTAAAGAGGCTATTTCCATTACTTCTTTCAAAGTGGTGTGATGCTTGGGCAACCATTTGTCGCCGGATAAACGAATGAAGTCCCCGCACATATTGCCAGATCTTATCTTCCTCATCTTACAACATCTTGGGTGCATACGCCAAGAGATTTACAAACCTAATGTTATATTGGGATATCGTATCATTCCCCTGCATCTCCATGAACTGTTGTTGTCTAGCCTCCTTTGCAACTAGAAGGTAGTAACGTGAGAGAAAAGCTTTTGAAAAGTCAGCCCAAGACATGGGCACATTGTCCCTAGTGAGATTTTTGACTTCCCACCATTTGTAAGCATTTATCGTTAGCTGGTAAGTTGCTAACGCTACTCGTAGATCATCGTCTACCCCTAACATATCGAACATATGACTTGCTTGAGTAAGCCAGTCCTCTAGAACAGCCGGGTCTATTCCTCCAGAAAAAGATAAAGGGTTTTAATCGTCTGAAATCCCTTAAAGCGACGTTTGTTTTTCCTCCGCTAGTTCTAGCTAGCTGTCCATTTTTGGAAGTATCCTTAAATACCTGCATTGCTATTCGAACTGTTTCATGAATAGCTTCCTGCTCTAGGGTAAGTGGAAGAGGAGGAGGAGGAAGAGGTGGTGGTACAGATCCCTCTCCTTGGGTTTTCACGTTCCTTGTGGGTGGCATTTTCTTCTGATATACACAAAGTATAAAAAATAATTACATCACAAAGTATTCCACATGAGATAACCAAAGGCTTTTTTTTTTTTTTTGAAAGACAAGCTATTACAACACTAAGTCTATTTATTTCATACTCGCATAATTTACATCACATTATACATAGTTTTGAAGACTCTTATTACATGACTTCTCCATATACATAAAGCAAAACATATAGCAAAGTAACAAAAGATTCCTTCCTAAGTAACCCATCTTTTTTTCCATTCATACCATCCTGGTATTTTACTCCCCAGAAGAAGCTGACATGGAATGATTATCATAAAGAGGATGAATCCTCACTCCATGATCAAAATTTCCACAAGCCTGACATCCGTAGGTCCCATTGCCCTTTGAGAGTGGACAGTTACTCCTGGCATGTCCTAAAATCTGGCATTTGTAACACTTCACATCCACTGGACATGGACAGGTTTCCTCTGTATTCATGGTTTTGCACAAAAGGTACACAAAGTTGGCTTGGAGGTTCCGACAATACTCTGGTGTTGAATATTGGGAGTCAGGAGTATAATCTCTAGGAAGTGATATTGAAGGTGTATACTCTTGCGATCCTGGATCACTATCAGAGGAAATCAGGATAGGAGTGTTCTCCTGGTTGCTCAACCTACTACTGTGGTTTTCAAACCAATACCACTTGCGATCATAACTTCGAACTAGTCTTCCCGTGAGTGTTCTGACGTACTCTGGTTCCTCTAGGCTTATCTTCTTATACTGCTATGCCTGGATACATCCAACATTGCTGTTTCAACAAAACAGATATCATTCCACAAAGAAACTAATGATATCATTTGCGTACAGAAACATATAGCAAATCGTACAAAGCTGATAATTCCAAGCATAATGCAGAGAAAAAAAAATCCCCACTAAGTTATCTTAACGACTCACTAAGTTCTCACCAAGCTAATACTAAACCAGTCTCACCTAACTGTAGACATGTAATTCCATACACAGTCCGAGTTTTGAACTAAGGTTCTGATACCAAACAGTCACGCCCATCAGACCCAATGACGTGAGATAATTTTTTTCTAACAATGAGCCATTGTGGAAATCATAATTATACATGGACTTAACATTTCATGTGATCAAAATTTGGACATGACATTTGGCAGCCTCGGATCCAGCCATACACAGCCGGTAAGAATCCCAGGCAGATGGAGGGGTCACCATGGACCCGCTTAAGACCAAAAACCTTGGAAGATTCTACCTCGACGCATAGTATGTAGATATACTACTAACCAATATGTAGTCTATAACTTGACCTCTTATGAAAGTCCAAGTAGAAAATGTCACACATGATCTACCCAACATTCGCCATAAATCAATCTCATCTATATCAGAATTGCACATAAGAAAACGAAAGACTTTATTATATTTCTATAATGCCCCAATGGACACAATAAGGGGTTTATAACATAGCATGTTCATACAGACAGTATGTAAAAATATTAAGTAGATAAACGTAAAACCCAATAGCGGGGATAATAGTTAGTGGCCTTTCACCCCTACTACATGTGTGGACCATCAAGTCATTCATCTTCCAGTTCCCTGAAACGTAAGTGATGTGAGCTCTACTAGCCCAACAAAGAGAAAACAACAAATAATATAGCAGATTATCAACTCATAAACATGTTTAAACAAATAACAGTTTAATCACTCAGAAATCATGTAGTTTTCAATGAGAACGACGTCTACATAGAAAACCTACATTGCAAGCTCTCTTTTTCCTCCAAAATTATACCCCCGCCAAATGGCGTCAATGGCTCTTGCCTAGCAGCGATAGATACGTTTCCTACATCGCCGAAAAATTCATGCTCAGTGCTCCACACAGTCCATACATACACTTCATACTAGTGCCTTCCACGAGCTAGGTACTTCATACAGCAGTGTGAGGTATTTTGATATGCACAATACACAAATCCGATATGCACGTCAAATGTATGAATTAAACATAGCTGTCAACCCAAATAAGCATCTCTCACAAATATGATCATGATAACCTCATTCAGCTAACATGAATTACTAATCCTTCCCGCATGGAATCATGTTACATATATCAGCAATCAGTATTTAGCTATACTATGCTGGGAAAGTAAACACAAATTAAAAAGCCCACCAACGGGTTATAAATTACGACACATAAGTGTTATCGTCCTCTCCAGTCCGGTATGTCTACCCTATACTCATCTTATACATCGTAGGATAATTATCATGCAATACACAGTTTTATACAAATACGCGTCTTTCCATCGGAATCGAGGTTGGATAATGATCTATCTCCAGATCTCCAACGATACCAGTTAGTCTCTAGGAATAAGTGAGTTTTATTCTTCATTTTAGAATAGCTAGACCTCGACTCCTGTACACTCTATTGTTCACGTTTCATATGTAGAAACAAACATTCATTCCCTTACGTGTGAACAGTGTCGGTATTGCATTCTGGTCCGATCACACTCTTTCCGTTAGTAAAATGACCATGGATATCCACTCATTGCCATAGGACTTAACGGTGTAAGAAATATTACATTGAATGCAAAATGTAATTCATTTTAATAAAACACAGTGTGGTTGAATCTCATCACCTTTGGTCGGCGAGTTTTTTTCAGTAATCTGTTTGAAAAGTAAAACAGTGTAAATATAACGTATAATAACACCACATAGCTATAGGATATACTTCTAAGTGTTTAGAATATCAATAACACCTGTCTGGAGTTTTTGGCAATTTTTTTATAAAACTTACAGTTTTGCCACTGAGGTCAAGATTGACCAAAAGTAAACTCAAAAGTGGTCAAAACTAGTTATTTGCAAATCAAAACAATATCAAATTCACTTTTGAAACTTTTCTGAAAGTTTCGTTTACGTCCCTAGAATTTTCAAAAATTACCAAAATACCCCTGAGTCTTATTCACGAAGTTTACGAAAATGCCATTCAGTTCACTGTTCGAGAAAATTACGAAAATACCATCAGTTCACTGTTTGAGAAAATTACGAAGAAGCCATCAGTTCACTGTTCGAGAAAATTACAAAAATGCTATCAGTTCACTGTTCGAGAAAATTACGAAAACGTCATCCGTTCACTGTTCGAGAAATTTACGAAAATGCCATTCTGACTAATTTTCACTTCTAACAATGTGCCACAAAGTTACTGTATATGATGGGTTTTTTTTTTTCGTATTTTATTATCTGATTTTTATAGAGCAAACCGTAAGATATTTTCTGATGAAATTTAATATCTAGCTTTCTCTTAATGAGGTTTACAAAATAAAAATATTAACTCGGAAGAAGTACTTATAGAAATTCGACAAAAATTTTTGGAAACCAAGCCCAAACGAAGTTGCAGAACGAAGTAGGAAGAAGAAGAAAAACAGTAAAAAACTCAGTGAATTTGTGATTTTTGTCTTAACAGCAGGACATCTATTTATAGTTTTGGAAAATACATAATTGTTCAAGTGCTGTATGAATTCCATCCTTTAGATATGTCGGCAGAGTGTCGGCAACCTCTCAAAAGATGAAAACTGTCGGTAGAAAGATAAATAAAGGTTTTTATTTTCTGAAAAATCACTTTTAACAGTAATTCTTTTACCCTTTTCTGCTCGCGTATATTAGCCTCTGATTCACAAAAGTCCGACACCGCTGATGTGTTGATAACACGAGGGTTACCTACAGTGAAAAGATCATTTTTCATTTTCACACCGAAAATTGTGTATTTTTCAAAAAGCCAATATTTAAAAACACAAACGGCTTATATTCACAGTGTTTTTGACACTTCAAAATAGGTTTTTAAAATATTCAAAAAATGACAAAGAGTTTGATAAAGTATAGATCGACTATTTTTGAAATACGAGGTATCTTAAAAATTGGAGTTTTTAGGTAAAGCATGTGTAAAATACACGTTTCGAGAAATACTCGTGAAATTCTGGAAATATCATTGAGTAGCGTACTCAAAAGCTTAATATGTGTGTGAATTTCAAGCTCTGAATATATCAGAAGAGTGGCATTTCACACTCAAGAAGTTTTCAAGACACTATTCATGATTTTAATATAAAACAAAAGACATTTGTGAACTGTCCAAAATGCCCTCCGATCTTCGTCAGGCTAAATTACTGAGCAAACGAGCTCCGATTGGGTCATATAATACCTTTTCGGGAATCTCTCTCTGTACCCTATCATGTTAATCGTCATAAAGCCAAGTTAACGGTCCTAAAATTTTGTCATTTTTCTAATTAAGAGTTGGGTTATCACAGTCATAGTTCATTTAGAATCTAATCAGGTAGAATTTATCGAATAATTGGGTAATTTTAAGTGTTTGCCTGATTATTTCTTGAAATTGTTTGAATTTGTATCCAATGATGAAATTTTGAGTTCTAGACCCTGTATGTGCTTATTTTTGTCTTAATAGTATATTTGAGATCAAAGCAAGATTTTGACTCGATGTTCCAAATTTGGTAGGTGTCTAAATTTGAAAGCATTCTAAATTTAGCATACTTGTGGGTGCCATGTCTATTTAATTTGATGATTTGATATGATGGTGTTTCAGATTTTGACCTAGAAAAAAAAACGACAGTTTGGACTAAATTTGAAACTTTCCAATTTTAGCGCACTTGTGGACCCCATGTGTGTTAAATTAATTTGTTTGAAGTATAATTTCTAAAATTCAAATTTTATTTGGAAAATTAAATTTGATGAATCTAGGGAGTGAAGTGTCCAATCTATGCAAGCATTATATGAATTGATTGAACATTGGCAAGGGTAAGATTGACATTTCCACCTCTCCCATTTTTATCTCTTATTTTAATTAGAAATTCCTTGTTGCATACGCCAAAACACGTGGTGTCTTAGTGGGAGCCTAAGATTTTCTCACAAAACATGTTTGAAACATGGATGGGAACTCTCCATGCGTTGGAAGCCTTGTTGATTTTAGAAAAAAATTGTTTTTAGAAAATAATGAGGCAAGTCCAACTTGGAGAGAAATTCTCTCCCCATAGCCGACCACCCTTGTCTAATATCGGGAGAAATTCGTTGGAAACGAAAACACACAAGACAAAAACCGAAAATTTGCGCTTACCATTGGGTGTTGACAAATTGGCTCGGTCCTCTCATCTCGCAAACTTGGGTTCCATCTTCCTCTTGAGGTATGTTATTTTCCTCTCTTCTCTTCGATAAGTCTTTTTAATTTACTTGTTCAATTTCTTCCATGTTCTTCCTCCATGAACCTCTTTAAAATTCGATCAAACATGATGGAGAATTTTCATGTGAAATTCAAAAGAAAATGAGAGAGAAGAGAAGAGAATGAAGAGGAAAGGAGAAAGTTAAAATCGACGATGAAAATTGAATTTTGATGTAAAAATTCGATCTTCATGGATTAAATTTTGTAAAATTGATTTTGAGGATGTAAAATTGAATCTTTGATTTCTGAACCAACCAATCCTTTTAGGGATTGATTCCACATCTTTAGAAAATAAATTCAAAATTTTTATACCATGATTTAATTGGTGAAAATGTCGCGAGAAAAATCATATTTGGGGCTCCCGAAGAATTTTTCAACAAAATTTGTTTTGTTGGAAACGAGACTGATAGAACCAGTTTTTTATCCAAATTTTAGAGCAAAAGAAGATGATTTGATGCCCCAAATCGGATAAAAAAGGTAGACCAAATTATGGTTCTAATTTGAGATACAATTTCACTGTGCTTCACTAAATAAATCATAACTTAATCTTTCGAAATCGAAATGATGAAAATTTGTCTCTATTTTGATCTAGACAAAGATACATATCTCCATTTAAAATTTGGGAATTTTTTAATGTGGATTGATACCCCAAAAGTTATTTACAAGTCGGACCTACAGATTGATGAAATTCAGAGAGTTTTATAGTGCTTGATTAAATAATTTTTATCTTGGTTTCTGAATATCGGAATGGTGCAATTGTGCCTAAATTCAAACTCATGAAAATATCTATCTCCAGTGAAAAAATAAGAGGGAAACTCATTTATTTGATAGGTCAAATCTATTTTGCAAACTAGAAATCTCGGTTAAGACTTCAAGCTTTTGAGCAGTGTACATGTCTGAGTAATTTGCCCATAACTCGGGCTAGCAAAGTTTGCTTGGAATGAACCAAATATTGTTAGAATCCTTATTCGAAGCCCTATCCACTGTATGAATATGAAACCCTAATAAAATTTGGGATGATACCAGAAAATTCTGCAAGAAAGGCTAACTTTTGCACTGTTTTGACTCCTTTAAACCTTAGACAAATTATGGAATATTTGATATTCTTAGACAGAACCCCTGAGGTTATTTGATGGGTTCATATGATCTAAAAGGAGATTAGACAGATCATTGGAATCCTTATTCAAAGTCATATCCACTGTACGAATATGAGGCCCTAATAAATTTGGGCTAATATCAGAAAATTTTGCAAGAAAGGCTAATTTTTGCACTGTTTGGACTCATTTAAACGTTAGACAAATTATGGAATATTTGATATTCTGAGACTTGGATTGTTGGGACAGAACCCCTGAGGTTATTTGATTGGTTCATTTGATCTAAAAAGATATTAGACTGAATAAAATTGTAGCAAATTTGGGAACCTAAGGCTTTATTTGGAGCTTGGATTGGTGAAATTTTGTACTCGACAAATTTGCAATATTATATGAGAAAAATGATTTACTTGTATGTTTGTTTCATACATGTTATTTGCTCCTCTAAATGGATTGATTGATTATTGACTTGAATACAAAGGTTTTGGGTTTATTAGAAGAATGAAAGTTTTATAATTGACGGGTAAATTCTTGTGCAAGCTAACTAACGTAAGGGAAATATTTTGGCTAACTGTCCAAAGCCATGAGCATCTCAATCCGCTCGGATATTTGGTTTATTACTTGTCTAATTTGTTAAAAAACTCAAACTAAGTATTCTAGAATTTGATTTGTGAAATTGGAAATTTTGGTTGTATTTGTTGGAAATTATTCATGCTTGATTTATGAACTTAGCGTGATTCATAATTTTTTGGATGGTTTATCATGAATATTTGATGATGCCATTATTAGAAGTCATGTATTTATTGGATTTGTTGTTATTGGAATATGTTATATTTATTTGAGAAATTATTAAATTTCTAATTTAAGCATGTTGACAATGTACCTAACATGGCATTTATGCATGAGATATTTTGTTCGTTATTCATGCATGAACATCCACGTTTGGGTGGGTATGAGATTCGTGTGTGGCTATGGACCATTGAGTTATTGGCTTGTTGTTTGTCAGGATCATTGGCCTTGCACATCTAGTTAGGGAGACTCTTGTGTTTAGATTCGCTTGGACTTTTGATTTCCTTTGTATACTTACGGATCCTATTTAGCTTTATTTAGCAAAATTCTAGATTTAGATAATCAATATTTAATTAATTATCTAACTTTGGAAGTTAATAAAATATAAGATCTGTTTTTATTATTGATTTATAAATTTGATTAAAATGATGGAGTGAATTTAAATGACCTCAATCTAATTTAAAATGTAAATTTAAGAAACAAATAAAATATTTCTGACCTAGTCAAATCATTTCGAGGATTTTTTTTATGAATAAATAAAATAAAAAAATAATAATAAATTATTTACATAGTTTACAATGAAATCGAAACAAGTATCGAAGGCGGCATGTTATCCCATTTAAAAATAAAATCATGGCCTAAACTATGAACTATTCTAGAATTATAAAATATAATTCAAGTTCATCATTTATTTAAATTCTAATTAGAATAATTACGTCGTCCATTAAATCAGAATTTTTCAATTCAAGTCTTAGGCTTGAGCGGAATTTAAACTTGCATTTCCCAAATCTAAAATAAACCGTTCTTGAAAAGAACCTTAGACTGGAAAATTGGTCAAGTCCCACTGATCCTAAAAGGGGTTCCACTTTTCCTTGAAAAATTCTAAAATTAATTTGTTTCATAAAGTTCATACAAAGAATTAAAATAAAATTAAAAACCATCATTATAAAATATTTAATAATTGGGAACACCATAAATCTAAAGAAACCGCCATGAATTTCATTTAAAAATTGGAAAATAATGAAATACAATCCCGTGGACATCATTACATAAAAATAAAATAAATAACTTATAAGAAATTAAATATTTTTTCTCTGTCCTTAGTCTTCCAACTTCAGTCCCTTCAATGCCTTGCCCGATTCAACCTTCAATGGACCCACAACCATCAATTTATAGGAGTTAGAATAGATGAGATAAGGGACCCTTCAAATTCAGCCAAGATAAGGGATCAATTTAAATTCATCCGATTTTATCCCTTTTTCTCCTTGTGTAATCCGCTAACTCCTTATCTCTTTTATCTCTCTTTATTATCTCTCCTTTGATTCAAACATTTCTTTATCCTTATCCTCTCTATCTTCTTCTAGCTGAGTTTCAATAGTAAGCTAGATTGCTCGGCCTTCCTCTCTCTTATCTCTTTCGGTCATCTCGATCAGCAAAACCAATTTCTTCTACCTTATCGCTTCTTCAAACGAAATTCACTGGTCCCACTTGGTCTTTTGGACTTGAATCCCATAGTTGGACTTTTATCTGGCCCGGAATACTAGTGGACTTTGGCATACAGGCTTCAGACTCGAATAGTGGGTCCATTTGTGTGTTTATAAATTTCTACCACCTTTACAATTTAACAATCTAAAAAAAATATTATTATGATTTAAACTCTCATATCCGGATCTGAATTATAATAATTTATAATAATTCCAAATCAAATTAAGTGGTAAAAATTATAAACTTTCCAAAAATAGAATTATGGCCCATTTTTCTACATTTTAATTCTTTTTTCTTGTATTCTCACAAATACACTGCAAAACTTGAATACTCCATTAAACAAATCTAATATTCACAAATCAAAGGCTAATTAATCCAAAATTAAAGGGTAAAATGGTAATTTTCAGTGCTCAACAAATACCCCGAAACTTAGATTTTGCTAGTCCCCGAGCAAAACAAAAACTAAAAACTAAAAACTGAAAATTAAAATCCTAAATTACACCACTTTCGCTGACACTCTCGATTGCATTTAGCATATGCAACAAGCCTTAAAACTGTAATGTCCTGTCCTTTTTCACTCGCTTATTCCCGGAAATCAGAGTCTATTTTTTTTTTTAATAGAGTAGAGTGATAGAGCGTGGGACATCACGACGCGAGATAAGTCCGAACTTCCAAAGTCTGACCTTAACTGGCCAACCCTATGTGTGCATATACTGAGTCCATGAAAATAGTTCACACATAATAATATCAACTTGCGGAAATATAATAGAACCAAGTTCTATTCTATTCAGATAGCAAACAAGTCCTTAATCATAATTAAAACGTTATAATCATCCAAATAAACATCCGACCATCTAAGTTATTACATTCCGAAATCTAGATACTCAAAATACAAGTCCATGAGTAACTTTATTAAAAACATATAAAATAAATCATCCAAGCTCCTATGCCTGGCCCTCCTTGCGTTCATCGTTCGCCTTGTTTCATGTATCATCAACTAGGGTAGAAGTAGGGTGTTAGAACAACGCGCCTAGTAGGTATTCCAGTTACGGCTAACACATGGTCAGTACAAAACATATATAATAATATCGTAATGTCAAAACCATATAAACCATGCCATGCAATGATGACAAATGCAATGAGTCCCACCCATCACATGTACATAAAAGTACCCACCACATAGGTCTTTCGGACGCCCCGACGGAGTGTGGACCCTCCGGTTTCTTCCTGATGGAAAAGCACATCAAGGTACTGTACATATGTTTTTCGGACACCCCGACGGAGTGTGACCCCTCCGGTTACAAATCCTCCACCCCATGCCATGCATGAGATGCAAATGAAACACATGCTATTTTATAACATAAACATAGCATTTAAAATCATATTTAAAACACATGCTATTTTATAACATAAACATAGCATTTAAAATCATCATTTGAAACATATCCCTTGCAGCATAAATTTATCAAAAATAAGATAAACACAATGTACATAAACCCATGGTTTCAAAGAGGTGGAATCCTACCAAAGACCGCTACGTGTCCTTGCGTCTTTCGTCCAGTAATTGCTCACGATCGTAAACACCTTGTGAGGTCCCATTACCTTATAATATAAAATCAATCAAAACCAAGTCCCACTTGATTTAAAATATTTTAAGTCCATAAACCAATCCCCAAGGGTTTCAGCCACACACCATGGCCGAACCCATGGCCTACTATTTTCACACTTATTTACCAAGTTGCCATTGGTATAATCTTTAGTTAATTACCATAATGCCATTGTTCATATTCATATCCATTTACCTTCCTTATTTTCATAAAACTTAAGTTCCAAAATAATCCATACAATAATTCATGGGGTTCGGCCATACACCATGGCCGAGCCCTATGTCCAATATTTCACATATTTACAAGATTGCCATTGATTCATCCATGGTTTCCTTATTTCCATCTATTTACACTTTTGCCATTCATAACATTTCATGACCAATAACATACTCTAAGATCACGGTTATACATACTTAAATCCATTGTTTTCTTGCTCAAACATCCAATTATTTATTCATGGTTCACATCACCAATAGCCCATAAAAATGGTCCATGGTTTTATGTTTTGCAACCCTTTAAAATTAATAAATCAGTCCACCTGATTCAATGTCTAAGAAACCCCAAATCCATAATTATATTTGGTGGGGTTCGGCCATACACTATGGCCGAACGTCACCCCTTCTTTTCTATTCTTTTGATCTAACAATAAAACATAACATCCTTTTTAAATTATAAACCCTTTTTCAAAAATTATTAACCTTGATCTAGCATCTTAGCCATAATGAAATTATGGTTCGGCCATGCAATGGCCGACCCATATCCTTAATTAGAAGCTTACTAAAAATAGTAACCATCTTCCATAAAAATGAGCAATGTTCCTACAAGCTGCCATTATTAGAAACTTTCTAAATTAAGAAGCATCCTTCATAAATTAGATAATTTCCAAATTTAGCATGCATCTTTCCATACTTAGATAGTTTCCAATTTTAGCATGCATCTTTCCATACTTGGATAGTTTCCAAATTAAAATTCCATAATTAGAAAGTTCCTAATTAAAACTTTCTAATTTAGTCTCTACTTTCTAAAAATAAAAACTTTCCCATTTTAATCTCTTCCTTCTATTTTTAGAAACTTTCTAAATAAACAAACTTCCATAAATAAACTTTAGTGGGGTTCGGCCATACACCATGGCCGAACTTCACCCATAGAAACAAATCTAACCCTTTCCATTATTTTCTAAATTAATAACATCCTCCATGGGGTTCGGCCATACACCATGGCCGAACCCTATGGTTCATGATCTTGACCATTATTTACTCCTTGATCCTCCATTATTTAATCTCATTAAAATTCAATGATAATACTAACACCACTCCATGGGGTTTGGCCATACCCATAGCCGAACCCTTATGGTTCATAATCTTCCTCTAAAAAATTATTATCAATAACATTCATCCCTTCAAAACATTGGTATTCCTTCCATGGTTTTTATCATTCAAAACCCATGAATTAAACATGTCTTTCCATGGGGTTCGGCCATGCTCTATGGCCGAACCCTATGGTTCTTTCTTTCCATTAAAATTCATTATCATCTCTCATTCTTCTTCCATGGGGTTCGGCCATACACCTTGGCTGAACCCTATGGTTCTTTTCCTTAAAACAAATTTATCAAATATACTAACCGGTTCCGTGACTGATTCTTGCTCTTCCAATTCTTCTCCTTTCTTCTTGATTCTTTTTCCCTTTGCTGGCTGCTCTTTCTTTCTCCTGTTCTTGCCATGAATGTGAATTGAGATGGAGAGAAAATTCGGCTATGGTGGGTGTAAACCGTGTGCCCTTGTCCTTCTCTCCTTTTATGCAATTCCAATCGGTCAAATAGCAGGTACCAAGATAGCAATTGCCCTTCCTCTTTGCTTCCCTCTTTTATAAGCTTCCAACCAGCCAATACTAAGATAGCAATGCCGTGCGCCCCTTCCTTGTATCTTAATTGGAAATGGCCGACCTTCCCACTTTGGTAATGTCACACACGGCCATGCAATGTCTATTTAATTAGACATCTTCTTTATTTAATTTTAGACAATATGCATACCCTTTTTAAATGATCTTTTGCGCTTAACATAAATATGGAATATCTCTATACACGGCCTAAGTATCTTTCTTGGATATGCACATCTAAAATTCGGCCATGCAATATTAATTTAATATTGCATTATTAATTAAATTCAAGCCCATTTAATTTTTATTGAAACAATTCCAAAAACTGTTGGGTCCTAATTGGGCCAATGACCCAACTCTTTACCCAATTTAATATCCATAACTAATATTTACAAATTAAATGGATCATTTTCATACAAAATAATAAATTGAAAATCCAGGGTGTTACAACCCCTAGGTCACCACTAGTGGACGAGTTTTAGTCTCGTAAAGGCTTTCAGTGATGATACCCACAAACATCAATTTTGTATAGTCTTAGTTTCAGATTCGGCAAAAACAAGTTCATAAAGATCTAGACATCATACGATTCCAAAATTTATTTTATAAGACTTATATTCGGAGTGTAGTGTGTGCTTAGCCAACATTAAAATTAGTTTTCTTTTTCAAATAGACACAAGTTTCGTACCCAATATCAAAAAATGTGCTTTGACTTCAAACCTCACTAGATATCTCTCAGAAAGATTAAAGCTCGGAGGTTAGGTTATTTTCTCTCAAAGGTATATGTGAGCGGAGTTTGTGTATTCAAATTCAGAATTTCTCACATATGTATTAGAAAAACAGTACATGGCAAAGAAAATAATTGTTAGATCTCATGAATGGACGCCACTTTCCTGAGAACATTGAGTTATACAATATCATTTTCTTCCTTTATTTTCCACATGAAATACCATATTTCAACTTAAGATCAATAGGACTTTTAATAGGACAAAACATGGCTTGGGATTGGGTCAAATCAAAGAAGGATAATAAGACTCTAAGAATAAATATTTTGATCAAAAGGTTAGAGGTCTTTAAGATATATGACGGGATATTTCTTCCTCTATTTTTTTCTTTTCAGCACTTTTCAAAATATTCATTTTTTTTCATATCCTTCTTTTGATATCAAGATGTTCCCTTTCTTTTTGTGCTATTTTCTTCTTTTACTTTCTTGTGCCCTTTTTTTTTTAGTATTATCCCAATATTTGTCATCTCTAACCTTTTTTATGAATAGGTCAAGATATATTTTTAATAAGGCTCAGACTCCAAAATCGGAGTTGGGTTTGGTAAACATGGCTGATAAAAAAAAAAAAAGCTAACTTAAAGGCTCAACTGGGAACTACCAGGAAAAATTTTGACCAAAGATAGATAGGCATGAAGGTTCAAACAATCCGACAATGACCTAAATCATATCTTAAGTTTCATACAGTGATTTCTTTGTTTTAAATAAAGTCTAAAAAATTTCAAATGTACTAACTCAATTTTAATGGTGTTCTCAGTAATATGACTAAAATTGAAGAATGATGAGATCCACAACGACTGGATGCGCTTCAGAAAGAAAAATGGATTGATTTAAATCCTTCAGAAAAATTGAAAGGCTCTAAAGCTTATTGGGTTAAGTCTCCACTAGTATTCTTTTGTAGACTACTAGACTCATGAAAATTTTTCTTTTCTAACTCAATTTAAATATGGATTGGTGAAATTTTGTACTTGACAAATTTGCAATATTATATGAGAAAAACGATTTACTTGTATGTTTGTTTCATACATGTTATTTGCTCCTCTAAATGGATTGATTGATTATTGTCTTGAATACAGAGGTTTTGGATTTATTAGAAGAATGAAAGTTTTATAATTGAAGAGTAAATTCATGTGCAAGCTCACTAATGTAAGGGAAATATTTTGGCTAACTATCCAAAGCCGTGAGCATCTCAGTCCGCTCGGATATTTGGTTTATTACTCATCAAATTTGTTGAAAAACTCAAACTAAGTATTCTAGAATTTGATTTGTGAAATTGGAAATTTTGGTTGTATTTGTTGGAAATTATTCATGCTTGATTTAAGAACTTAGCGTGATTTATAATTTTTTGGATGGTTTATCATGAATATTTGATGATGCCATTATTAGAAGTCATGTATTTAGTGGATTTGTTGTTATTGGAATATGTTATATTTATTTGAGAAATTATAAATTTCTAATTTAAGCATGTTGATATTGTACCTGACATGGCATTTATGCATGAGATATTTTGTTCGTTATTCATGCATGAGCATCTAAGTTTGGGTGGGTATGAGATTCGTGTGTGGCTATGGACCGTTGAGTTATTGGCCTTACACATCTCGTTAGGGAGACTCGTGTGTTTAGATTCGTTTGGACTTTTGATTTCCTTTGTATACTCAAGGATCCTATTTAGCTTTATTTGTTGATTTGGTTTATTAGCCTTGCACTCCTTTGGAGATACTCATTGTGCAGACTCGTTTGGGATTCTAAAAGACCACAGTTGCCTTGCACTCCCCTGTGGATACTCGTTTGTGCAAACTCATTTCGATTTTTAACCATTTCGGTGTACATGTGCTATGCTTAGCTGAGTTGAGCTTTGCATGATTCGTTGATTCATTTAGTTGAGATGCATGGGATGGGAGCATGTATCATAAGTTGCATTATAGCATATCATAGATATGTAATGCAATTTTGATTTAACTATTGGGTTGAACTCTAAATGCCTAGTTGTTATATTTGTTGTTAGTTGTTCGATTGTTTTCTTCACTGGACATGGAGCTCATTCCCTTATTTTTCAAGAAATCCCTTGGAGAACGAGACCGGCCAGGCTCAACCATAGGTTTTGGATTTGTTTAGAGCTTCTGGACGGGATTATAATTTTGCTGTTATTTCCTAGGATTTTCTAGAATTTATTTGAGATTTGAGGATTGTAAGACACAATAACTTAGTTAGATCCGATACTTATTTGGGAGTTGTGCTTCTGTTTCCAACTGTATGTTGGGGAAGCTTTGGATTTTAATTTGGATTTATTTATAGTTGTGTGTGGTGAGATTATAGCTCCTAATTTTATAGATGGTATTATTATTTGTTGCTTGGTTCTATACTAGATGAGGACTAATCTTATATGGGAATGATGAGTATTGGACATGGAAAATTTATTGAGATGTTCCGCACTATGATTATATTGAAATTATATTATTGGAATTGTTGAAAAAAAGGAACAATGATTTTCGCTGTTCCCATCATTGGATCTTATTCGACTCGTGTAAGGCTTCATTTGTTGCCATTGAAGGGGCAGGTCCTCACATGATTTGATGGTTTAAAACTCAGAAAGGGTTATGATTTGTTTTATGTTGAATTTGTGAGACTTGGGCAATAAGTCCAAGCCATTGACAAAGTGTAAGTATATTAAATATATCATTGTTATGGTTTGGGAATGTGAACAAACCAATATAACAAATATCGTTCTCGGGATATTAACGGAAATTGATAATAACGGGATTTTTTTAAATCTTAGGTTTTTATCGGGAATTTAACAGGAAGATCTCATGGAAAATATAAATATTTAAAAATAATAAAAATTAATATAATAAATAATATTTCTCAATTGTGGTAGATTCAATTTATATTAACGAGTTAAAATACAAACTTTTTGTCATTTTAGATTTATTTTCTTTTATGTATTAAAGTAGTTTTTTATTTACTTGTTTAGATGTTTTATTTTACTTTTCATTAATTAGATTTCTTGTGAGATTTAATTTTTTTTTCATTGGAACTTAATTATATAACTAAACGAGGGCATGATTTAAACAAAAGAATGCAAAACTAAAATCAAACTCTACCTACATGGGTGTAACTCAACTGGTTGCTTCCCACCTCAGGAAGTGGGAGGTTACGTGTTTGAGCTCCCATGGCCTAACCTTGGTGTGCCCTAGGGGTAATGGGCTCACCCGTGGGGGTTTCCCGTACGTAAATTAAAAAAAAAAATCAATACTCCAAAA
The DNA here is from genome assembly GCA_013350335.1 of Chimonanthus salicifolius. Taxonomy (NCBI): domain Eukaryota; kingdom Viridiplantae; phylum Streptophyta; class Magnoliopsida; order Laurales; family Calycanthaceae; genus Chimonanthus; species Chimonanthus salicifolius. The sequence goes on from CM023534.1 coordinate 20,864,128, forward strand.
AATTTACAAAAAGTATTATTTATATAGGTAACTATATTAAAACCTATCATGAAAACTCTTAAATCTTGACTAGTTCTCTCGCAGGATAAAAAAAAACACAAACAAAAGGCATCATAATTATAATTGCACTACTATAGCATAGCATCATAAAAATAAATCTATTATTATTGTTGTTGTTATTATTATTTTTTTTTCAGAAATGATTATTGCAATGGTACTATTATTTGTTAGAAACAGGACAATAAAATTTGTTAACACCAATAAGTCAATAACAATATTTACTAAATTACTACCGAGCAAATGAAAACTACAAAATAGAACGAAAAAAAAATAGTCCACTTCAATTTTGTTAACAACAGAACTCACATTAATTTGCTTTACAAATTCAATATTAGCCCAACTTCTCCAGCGTATGTGGCTGGGAGTTGGAATGCCTACACATTACAGCGGCAAAGGAATGTGGGAGTGGGACTCCCACAAGAACTAAAACTTTTACTCGAGGAGACTTATAAAAGTAGGTAGCTGAAGGGTCAAAAGCTTGAACGCTCACAATTGCTTGGCTTGTTAGGTGCGATCCCCGTCCGTTAAAAGTGATTTTATCGGGAGATTTTTATTTTTTGTGATAATAACGGTTATTAACAGTATTCAAACGATAAAAATTTTAGGGCTGAAAACGTTATATTGGCGTTAAAAACCTAATAAATTCCAATTTATCGGCGAGATTTGTTACATTGGAACAAACTTGTGAGTTTAGCATATTATACATGTGTTAGTTGTTGCTTCTACAACTCATGGAATTTTAAATCCAGACTTGTCATTAAGTTTGATGATTGGGGGCTTGAAAAATTCACTGGCAATGTAAGTAATTGTTTTAAAATGGAGGAAATTTTTTTATAGTCATGAATTTGTGATGTAAGACCCGTTTAGTAAACAAGTAGTATTGGATTTCTTTAGTAAGTCTTGCCCTATTTAGGTGTTGGAAGGGTGGGGCGTGACAATCCAATTAGTTTGTGGTTTATTCAAGTGAAGAAAAAAGACGCAAGTAAGTTTATTATTTTGAATTCCAGTTTGATGTTTTGAATTAATTTGTTTTTTGCAAGCATATTGTAACGACTCGTCTTGCTACGTGCACATTAAGCTGATACAAACTCCCAAAACACCGATCTAATACTATTTCAGGGGCATTTTTTTTAAAGGGAGGCACTGCTCCAGCAACCCACACTAACCACGGGCAACCCATAAATAAACCAAAAACCGTAAGCATCAATCATAATTACAAATTATAACATCATCCCATTATTATAATTATCCAGCTCAATGAAAAGTACATATGTCTTAAATACGATAGCAAGTCCTCAATTGCAAAATGGAACTATGACAAAGTACAAAGTTGCAGCTCTACGCCCAACGTCCGATTGAGGGTCCCACAGACCCTTCCTCTATGAAGTACCTGTGAGGCAAGAGGTGAGCTCTACATGTCCAGTGAGGGTAACACAAGTATCATATGTCATCAAGCATACACTGCATATAATCATATGGACATATCAATGTCAAGGATGTCTACATGCTCGACCATGCAAACGTGTGCCATACCCCTGGCACACGAGCCCACATATACCGGGTCTCCAACACATCCTCTAACCAACTCAAAACAACACTAGGACAACTCCCACATATGCCCATCCGCTACAGTCCACCCACCCACAGGTACATAGACTGATCCCCAACCAGATCAGGGTCCCTGGCCCTCAACCAGTGTTATGGACTCTCCCATAACGACTCGCATACATATCATAACCATCCATGAGTCGGGCTCACTAAAGTCTCAAACAGACTATCACACGGGAGTAACTACTGCGCCAGTCCCCAATGGACTGCCAACCAGACCCATTTGTGGTCTCCTCAACCGAGTACTAGACCCCCGATAGTCATACTTGTGACCTTGAGCCCCGCTCGCTAGTCTCCACACAACCGGCATATACACCCCTCACGGAATTTTATAGGTCTTCTACTGACTCATTAGGTGCCCAGAAATTCCTAGTGAGACAACACCCACAACACAAGTCTCAACAATAAACCCCAAAGTCTTAACTGCGAGTAAACACATTACCACATCACTCAGCCAAAATGTGGACGAACAGACACTTGACCCATCTGGCTCCCAGGGCGACCCAGTACGCACTCAACGTACTCTACGACCGCCCTACCACTAGGGCCACCTCCATGGAAACCCACACACACCACAGATTATCCACTCCCCGAAGGTGTCCTAGTCTAAAACATTATACCACATCACACCACAGATTATCCACTCCCCGAAGGTGTCCTAGTCTAAAACATTATACCACATCACACCACAGGTTGTCCCAACCATATAGGTGTCCTAGCCTGGAATACCATACCTCAGACTGTACACACCCTATAGGTGTCATAGCCTGGATTACCATACCTCAAACTGTACTCACCTTACAGGTGTCATAGCCTGGAACATATCATCACACCACATTGAGGGTTGTCTCCACCCTACAGGTGTCCTGGCTCGGAACATTACACCGCACCATCCCTCGACCAATGAGTGGGCGAGCACATCCTCAACCTAATCGGTCATCCAGGAATCACAAATCATACCAGCGGGAGCTGTCCCTCATTGCATCATCCCTCGACCAATGAGCGGGAAAGCACTTCTTCAGCCTACTCGGTGATCTGGGAATTACAACTCATACGAACAGGAGCCATCCCTCGACCAATGAGCAGGCGAGCACATCCTCATCCTACTCGGTCATCCGAGGATCACAAACCACCATCCCACCCTTTGGTCTCCACGCGGGCGAGCCACTAAACCCATTAGACCACTGGGGACACCTCATCTGTCATGCACTCGGGTAATGTGTCTGTGATGACCTCTAAGTCGGACTTGAACGAGCTAACACTCAACCCCAAAAACTTCCCAGAGGTTTCCATGACCACCCCACAACATGTCCCTCTTAGGACTCTCAGGCACCTCGCCCTGCCAAACCGGACCACACCTCCCTTATAGGCGTGTTTGAAGATCACACCTGACAATCTAACCCATGTTAGGTAATACTTCAACCCATGTCCAACCATCGGGTAGTCCATAGTCCAACAACACTTCCACTGTACGGCCCCACACAATATCCCCACCCTAACTACCTGTCAAGCTAGGGGTAGTGTCTAGATCCTGATGTGGCCTAGTACCTATGCCCCCACCGGCATCCCACATATGATAGCTTTATGTATGCACAATTACATCTACACCTACACATGCTATTAACATAGTTCATCACATAATAATCAGGTGTATACATCACTATTTGTCATGGGCTGGCATGTTAACATCCAAACATGTTATAATGTCTATCACTCCAAACTAATGATGACATAATCATATAGCATATTATCAACAGAACATATCACACCATAATCAGGCATGTACCACCCCAGATCACATGTTCGCATGTTGACATCTTAACATATTATCAACAAAAATGAACTCTAATCATGTCACCACATAATCAATCAACCATGACATCAGATAAGCAACTCGTATATGCCTCTGCAAGCACCGGATACGAATACACTCGGAGGGGACCTACCACATAATGGTATCAACATTTCCCTTGCCGAGTGGCTCATAACAACGGGGACCCCCATTCGCCACATTTTGTACCCGCACATTTGATAGAGTAGTAATTTGCATAGATTCATGCTAAGAACGGTGGTAAGTTCCCTCACCCTTGTGCGTGCTTTCGAAATCCAAGCGATAAAACAGGCTGAAGGGTTGAAGGAAGTGATGCATGGGCTATTGGGCTTGAGAAACTTAAACGAGTCCGCAAAACTGGGACGATCCCACAAAACTGAGTGGAAACGGGCTCGCGAATGGTCTAGAAACGCTTAGAAGTGCACCCCAAGCGGGCCAAGAACACTCCAGGACGACCCCCAAAGTACGTCAGAGATGAGCTTAAAACGGGACCCAAAGTGGGCCTAAAACTGGCAGGGTTACTAGGTAGGGCCAGACTGGGCTTGGCTGTACCGGGCTTAGATCTGCTAACTGGGCTTGGACTGAACTGGGCCGAGAGGATGTTGGGTCTAAGTATGGGTCTGAGATACGGATTGGGCTTGGGCTTGGCTCGACTCTATCGTTGGGCTTAGGCTTGGTTCTAAGTGGGCTGGACTAGAACTGGGCCTGAGGAAAAAGGCCCAGAACGAGTTGGACCTAGGTTGTTCGAACCCTGCTAAGTCAACTCAGTGAGTTACTGAGCTGACTCAGTAACCAAATCGGTAAAGAGGAAGAATTAGGGGAAAACGAAGGAAAATAATGAAAATGGAGGAAAATCAGAAGAAAGAAAGGAAATCGGAGAAAGGGAAAAGGGGTGAAGGAGAAAAGGGAAGAAGATCAACGGAGGTTACCTGAAATTAGCGGGAGAACTCAGATCTGGCGATGGCAAAAGGGCAGGAGGGGCAGATCCGAGCGGGGCTAGGTGGTTGCAGCTCTAGTTGATCCTGAATTAAGGCCTGAGAGGGACGAGAGAGAGAGGAATCGGAGAGAGTGAATAAAGAAAGAGAGATACGAGAGAAGGGAGCGTGGCGGCGGCACAAGGAAGCGAAGAACAGAAGTTGAGGTGTTGAAAAAGAAAAAGGAGAAAGGGCCGAGAGGTGGAGAGATGTAGAGACATGGGGCAGCGGTGACTAGGGTTAGAGACTGTAGGGTTTCAGTAAGAAGGAAAGAAAGAAGAGAGAAGAAAGAAGAGGGAGAGTTGTTGCTGCAGCGACACTATAGCTATGCGCTGCCGAAAATGAGGTTTTAAGGGAGGGGGGTTAGGTTTAGGGTTTTCTCTTTTTTTTTTTCTTTCTTTTTTCAAATTAAAAATCTCAAATTTCAAAAATATTTTAAAAGCCCGAAGAAATCAAATGACACACATCGGGGGAAAACGTGTGATTTTCAATCTTTTAAAATGACAGAATATTCAATAATTCAAAATTACCAAAGTGACCTTTGAGTCTTCGAATTCAAAACCGGGCAAACCAAGACCCATCACAGGGCCCACACTCACCCCTTCTGCTACCAAGATCCTAAAATTCTTAAAAAATAGGGTCGGGTTGTTACAATACTACCCCCTTTAAGGAATTTCGTCCTCGAAATTCACTTTAGGTTCCAATCTCGCAAAAAAAAAAGTTCAGGTAAAAACTGTCTTTGCACAACTGAAACTCACTCTCAAACCAATTCCCTCACCACAAAATGATGTCACAATACCTGACCCAATGAAACAACATTGCCACGAAGTACCACGGACAGCTAAACAACTTGGCTAATAGTCTGCACCACTCTCGTAACCAATGACTTCTACCTAACCAATCGTATTTGCTTGTTAGTCCCTCTGAGCATATCCAGTCTTAACAGAATTGCATCCAGATCTACGCACAATACAATGGCAATTTATACAGTCGGCCACAAAGCACCTTGCACAGAACTGTTAGAAGGCCAGTCTGTAGCTGTCACCGTTCTCAAGTCCTGCCAGGAATCAACAATCCTCCTAACTCACCTCATAACCCAAGGCGCAAAACATGGGACAGGTCCTCTGGAACCTGCATGGCCTATCCACAGATAGTCCACTGAGCTGAAACACTGCTGAACATACAACTCTTTCTGTAACAATGTCTGATTTGATGTGCAAGACTTAGACATCGATCTGACATTGTTGATTTGGGCATCTCGCACAGACTAACCCCGTGCTTAACATAAATCGATCCAAAAGTCCCAAGAAATCGGTCATCCTCACCCTAAGGAGATAGGTGAGTTCTTCCAATCTATTCGTTACCACCCATACTGCTAATCCACGATGAAGAAAGAGTCGGCACCGCTCAAGTTGAGCCATCTCTAATCTGCTCTGTAGAGACGAGTCACCATCATGTCTAATTGTCTAACTATCTAGCCCATCGCCACACATCACAGAATCCCATAATTTAACCGTCCGAGCGCCTAAACACTGAACCTCTATGGCTCCATCACCCAAAACCGGTTGAACTACCACGTCGTATTAACCAGCCACTCTAGTTTCTGCACCTAGTCAACAATCAGGCCATGAAACTTCATCTACAATGCCCACTTCAAGCTCGATCCTTCCTGAACAAATAAGAACTCACAACAACGGCAATGAGGGTTACTTAGAACCTCCCTCAACACAAATGGATACCTCCAACTGAGCACAACATTATCGCCGTCCATCCTGATCTATTAGTAAAAAGTTATCCTCATCAATCTCAAGTCGTATCGAATTAGAAGCAACCAATTATCCATCATGTATCAATACGCAATCCTTACCATCCCTAGAAACATTAGAATCAACTACATACCCTGACCTGTCTCTGCCTCATCCTGACAAACCTGCTGTACTACTTATTGAAACCACATGGCCAGACAGCTCCACCTCCGGAGTCAAAACTCACATTTGACAAGGTCCCAAATGATCATAATAATGTAGAAAAAATATTAGAAAATGAAACTAATGGGATCCTAATCACTTGAAGTGATAACCACACAAATGTCATACATTTTTAATTATAAGAAATTCCATTTAAATCATTAACTGAAGAGTTTTTAAAAATTAACTAAATGAAGAAACTTTCAAAATCTAAACTCAAAAGATAATTTCTTCTCATGCATTTCAGCTACATTTAAAGACGAACATTAATATGTAAATGTTCTTCAAACTCATAACTGGGCCCAGCAATTGCAGATGCATAACAAAGGGCCCGTAGATAGGGATTTTCTATATCCCTTGGTGGCTTGTGAATATCTGTGAAGTATTTTGTCGCAGCCTTTCCAATGCACTTTTTGGCCTCGTCTCTTGTGGCCTGATCTAATCTCCTCTGCATCTAAGAGGCGGGCTTATCCCATGTTGGATCTGCAGGGCCGACGGTTTCTGAATTGATGTCATGGTGTGGATCAATGGGTGCATTTTGATTACCCATGCAAAATATAGTTTTCATTGATTTACATGTAGCCCGTAATCCGGTATTCTTCTTCTTTGAACCGGACCCACTTGCACCACCATGGCGGGACCCACCTGCATAGATTAATAAAAATAAGTGGATTAGCATTTTTTTATAATTTCCATCTCAATAAAATGTATTTATGATTTTCTAAAAATATAATTTTTATTTTACCTGCACCACAATGGCCGCCCATATGCATATACCGATGACTTTCTCTCAAAGCCCGCTGCAATAAAAAAAATAATTATAAAAAAGTTAGTACACAATAAATAACAGCAAATAAATAAATTTCATGTATTATTTTAAAGGTTTTACCATTTTCCCTCATTTATAACTCATAATCTACATTTTATGATGAAATAATTAAAAGAAAGATTAAATAAAAGAAAAAAATGTTGCTGGACATTTTTACATGTTAGTAAACAGTAACTAAGAGAAAATAAAAAAATTAATTTATTAATTTATAGGTTTTATCATTTTCTAACATTTACAAGTCATAAACCATTTTTTTGATGAAATAATTAAAAAAAATGAGAGTAAATAAAAGCAAAATGTTGCTGGAAATTTTGACATGTTAGTAAACAGTAACTAAGAGCAAATAAAAAAATTTAATGTATTATTTTATAGGTTTTAGCATTTTCTAACATTTATAACTCATAAACAATATTTTATAACAAAATAATTAAAATAAAGAGTAAATGAAAGTAAAAAATGTTGTTGTAAATTTTGACATGTTAGTAACAGTAACTAAGAGCAAATAAAAAAATTTCATCTATTATTTTATAGGTTTTATCATTTTCTAACTTTTTTTTTTCATTTATGCTATTTTATGTTGAAATAGTTAACAAAAATGAATAAATAATTGAAAAAAATAATAACTAACAAAGTACACAAAAAATAACTATAGATACATTCAGATGGAAAAAAAATTATAACACCTTAATAAAACTTTTATTTACTACATATCTTATTTAAGTTCAAGCATTTTTTAACAAATTATAACACTTTTATGTTATTCTTGGCTGAAAAAATTAAAATAAAATACAAATAGATGGAAATAAATTACAAAACTTACAAGATCAGTAGATCTATAAATGAAGAAAACTTTGAACGGTCTGGATCGTTCAGTTTCAACCAAATCCGGGTCCTTTAGAACTTAGTTAGATCAAGTAATGAAGAGTGAAATTTTTTTTGGAAAAGAAATGGTAAAATCTAGTTTTTTTCTTGAAAATAAGTGTGTGAAATTTGAAGTGTAGGTGAATGGTATTTATAGAAAAAATTGGACCGGGTCGATTTTTCAGATTTAAAAAAATAATAAAATATTCATGCATGCCGGACCAGCCGAAACCTGCAGTCCGCCGTACACAGAGATTTGACTGGGAGAAATTGTTTGACAGGTGAGATCTCGCCCGATATATCGGACATGAGATATCGTCCGATATATCAGCAAAATATCGCCGAACTTGAGTTGGGCCCAGGTTCGACTTTTACCCTTTTTTTTCTGGAAAAAATGGCAGATTCGGCCCAAATTCTGCTCAGATTCGGTTGAGATTTTGACCGATATATCGGTCATCTCGGCCGATATTTTTTTTAAAAGCTTTTTTTTTTCAAAGAAAAAGAAAGAACTGAATTTTTAAAATTCAGCGGATATCATAACCGATAATTCGGTCAAAAATTCGTTTATATCGGCTGAATTTTTTTTAGTATAGTATCGGCCAATATAATTCGGTCGTCGAAAATTTGATATATATCGACCGATACACACAATATCAACTGATATTTTGACCCCTGATCCAAACTAACTCCTTTCAAAACCCATTACCCCACCTTCCACCCTTTTCAAACATAAGCCCACATGGTGGGTGGCTTGAGAGACAAAACCCTCCATTCACCTTCCAAGGCAATTAATGCCTAAACTATTTATTGTGCCCTCATTCCTTTTATATCCCTTTCATACCCTCACCAGACCCTTTTTCTTTCCATCTTCTACTGTTGGATCCAATTTTGAACTGCCCATTAATCCGAGTCGCTGCGTATGTTAAAACTTAATTAATTATATTCAAATCCCATCCATTATTTTAATTTATAAAAATTAGAATGAATCCAAAAACTTAAATTTTCACTCATTTTCTTTATATGGAAATTATTGTATTTTGAAGACTTAAACGATAATAAGGTTGAACTTAATATCTACTATTTATTATGGAAATTTTATAATGAGTGACCATTTAGACACTCCACTTTTCTTTTAAAAGACACTCCATTTTAAAATTTTGTATGAAAATTATCATTTTACTTCTATTTTTTTTAAAAAAGATGATTCTTCCACACAAAACTGAAGGACAAAATAATAATTTTATATAAAATTTTGAAATAAACTATCTCTTAAAAGAAAAGTAAAGTGTCAAAATGACTACCTTTTTATAATTTTAAATTTATATATTTCTCCAAATAAACGTTAAAGATGCAAGGCTAATGACATTATGATTAATTTGTGATTCTTTCTCTTTATAACAATACAAAAATATTTATTAACAATTTTAATAGAAAGATTAACATGATTTTTATAAAATTTATGTTAAATAATTTTATAACTATTCATTATTTTATTTACAGAAAAAAGGGAAACAGAATCTTTTCTGAAACCTCCTACCACCTCCACCCACATGCCATGTATTGTGCTTCACCAACCGTTGCTGATTTTGAGAAATCACGGATGAGTATAATATAATATTTTATCATAGATAATATAAAAGAAGGAAATAAATATAATATATTTATCAAATATAAAAGACCAGCATCCCTCGCCTTCCCTTCTTTCTTAACTGATGAAAGTGGCAGAATCTCTCTTTAAGTTTCTCACTGCTACTGACTTGAAAAACCAGACAGCATTAGAAAAAAAAATGGCTCTCTCTTCTTCTTCTTTGGTTTTCAACCCTCTTTTTCCAAAGCCCAAGCTCTCTTCCTTCAACACTTCTCTCCATTCGCCCCTCAGATTCCTCGAATTCTCTCCCTCTCCCTCCACCATCAAATCCCCACCGTCCATCTGCTGCGTCCTTACTCGCGATACGACGGTCCAGATGGACGAAAAGGACCAAGAGAGCAGCAATAGGGTTTTCCAGAGACCCGATTCCTTCGGCCGCTTCGGCAAATTCGGTGGTAAGTACGTCCCTGAAACCCTAATGCACGCCCTCACCGAGCTCGAATCTGCCTTCCAGTCTCTCTCCGCCAACCAAGAGTTTCAGGTACATGTATATTTTGAAAAATGCTACTCGCTGGGCCATTTTTTTTTTTCAATTTCCCTTGAGATTTGATTCGTGCTGCCGTATCACATTTTCTTACTTTTCCCCCTCTTCTCCTAATGAATATCATAACGAGAGAGTTGCAAAGTCAAACATTTCATGTATACATGTGTGCTTGCTCTCATTTAACAGTGCTGCTGATTTTTTGAATGCCATTTGGAAAAATGGGTGTTTTATGCTTGCTATGTTTACCGCGCAATGCTGGAGAAATCATCATAACTCTTAAAATAAGAATGCTGCAAACAACAAGCAACGTTTTGTGTGGTCACCTTCAACCACAGGAATGGATTTGTGGAAAAAGGGTTTATGCTTTTGATAAGAGCGGTACTCCCCTTCTACCCCAACCACTCCCCTCCAAGGCCCCAGCCCCCACAAACATGCACATTCACGAAACCCTTGAATGGATTCACTTTGAATTTTGTTTTAATGGCCAAGAAGATTTAACTGCCTTGTGGGACTTGGGTTTGATTCAATGGTGAATGTAATTCAGAATTGGTCAAATTGGATGGGGATTCAATTCAGTTTCTTAATGTTTTTAGGATTCTCAGGTGCTTCTAAGCAATTTCAGGGCTTAAGGTGACATTTGAAAGAGTGCTATTGTTGGTGTCCTTGCCCTAGATGAAAGGTTCTCCACATTGAAGAGGTTATTGGTTGTACCAAGGTAAGTCTTCTTTTATAGTATCTTGGTCTTCCTTTGGCGTGTGATGGTGCTTTGATAAAGTTTTTGGAAGACAAGTGGAGGAGGGTGATGGTGGGGAGAAAGGAGTGGGCCTCAACTTACTGAAGGAACTTGATGGATTATTAAATTCCTTTACCCGTGGATTTGTTATCTTCAATTGGGAGATGCTTTCCAGTTGATGGCACACTAGGGGGTGTGCATTTAAGGAGTCTAGTGTGATATTTTCATGTAAATCTTTGTTTTCCTTAAACCAAATCCTTCGTCTAATTTTCCTATCAATTCCATTTGCAAACCTGCGGACCCATCCAAGGTTAAGTGTTTTTGTTGGATAGCTTATCTTAATAAAGCCTTCACCATTGATAACCTCAAATTGAGATATTTCTCCACCCCTAATATTTGTTTCCTTTGTTGGAGGAATGAAGACCTGAGTTGACCACCTGTTTATTCATTGTTTTGTCCACCCTGTCTTACTTTCTCTCTCTTTCATCCAATTGTGTAGGTTATTCCTCTTTTGTTCTGGGCTCTCTTTTCTGGTTGGGGATTGGGTCCTTCCAAAGAAAAGTCAAATTCTTTCGAAAATGATCCGTTTGGCAGTTACTTGGTTCTTTGGTTGGAATACAATGATATCTTCAAAGATAAAGTTGCGCCATCGGAAGTTAACTTGCAAAATCAAGTCAAATATCATTCATTGGGCTTTGTCTATGGATTCTTTTTGTGGAGTTGGTAGTGCCCAATTTGGTGGCAGATCAAAGTCACTAAGTTAATTATGTTGTAGCTGTTTTCATGGGTTTGATTTTTGTTTTCCAGGCCAGCTCCTTGTTGGGCCTGGTTAACTTTTCTGTACTCTTTGATCTAATAAAACTTGCATGTTATCTCTAAAAAAATCTATTTAAATGGGCTGAGTGGAAAAGTATAACTTTAAGTGATGGGATGAGGTTCTGAAGGTGGTGGTGGCTGTGACCATTATGATGATGGCGATGATATTAGTCATTCATCAATGTGGCATACTTGTATAAAATGATTATCAGATGTATCTTTTAGCTCATACTTTTACTTTCAGTTCTTGACTACCTGTCGAAGTTCTAATTTTTCTGGTTTTGCACGGGAACTGATTTTAAAATTTTGATAGTGAAATTTGATAAAAATTAACATGAAAACAAACCATTTTTTGTGTCCTCATTTTGCTGTGGTTTATAATTATTGGTTATTGGATTCTTTAACCTAATCTTGTATGACAGGGTTTCTAATTGTATTTGTTTCAGCTTCGTTATCATTACTGTTGTCATTATCATCAACCAACTTTGCTGTGATTTATAATTGTATTTTGTTTTTCTCCATAAAATTTTCAAATACCTTGCTTATCATTTGTTCTCTTTGTTGATTGCTTAGTTTACTTTGTTTTGTTTGTTTTAGGAAGAACTTGATGGAATTTTGAGAGACTATGTTGGTCGCGAGTCCCCGCTTTACTTTGCAGAGCGTCTGTCTGACCACTACAAACGATCTAATGGTGAGGGCCCACATATATATTTGAAGAGGGAAGATCTAAACCACACTGGAGCCCACAAGATCAATAATGCTGTTGCACAAGCTTTGCTTGCCAAGCGTTTGGGCAAGAAGCGCATCATAGCTGAGACAGGAGCTGGTCAGCATGGAGTTGCAACTGCAACTGTATGTGCAAGATTTGGCTTGCAGTGCATTGTCTATATGGGTGCTCAAGATATGGAGAGACAAGCTCTTAATGTTTTCAGAATGCGTCTTCTTGGGGCAGAGGTTCGGAAAACTAGTCCATAGTAATTCTTGATCTTTATTTTAGTACTACTATTTGGCATTTGTAATGTTCTACAAAATCATTACATGTTATGAACTTTGTGCAACACTGTGAATTATTGCTACCCTTCTTTGGGTTTTTATTAAGAATAGCACTATTAACACAACCTTGATATTCTATTTCCGCCCCACTTTCACAGGTCTTTCCATTGAGGATTGTTTTTGTAATAATGATGATTGAAATTTATTAACACAGAATGTTCACAGAACATTATTGAAGAAATCTCAGATCTAAGCATAATGGGCCCAGTTTCTTTCACCCCAGTGGTGATGTGGATGACCTGGCCAAATAGTTGTTGCACGTACTGAAATCACAACTGGTGTTCTAGCAACTTGTCGATTGTAACTAGGATCTAGTTTTTTGGCTCTATGGCTTTCCTGTGTAGACGTGCAGCTTTCTTTGCCCTTTCTTGACTTTTTGGTTTTCTGCTGGACATCCTTTGGCCTAGTTTTCTGGTCTGCTGGTTTTTGGCCTCCTGCTGGGCTTTTTCTAGTTCCTTTTCTGGCCTCGCTTCTTGAATATGATCATCATCTTCAAGAAAAAAGGGTCATGGAATACAAGGAAAAATTAAATAAAGGAACAAATACCCAATTTAATGGTATGAAGGATTCACAAAACCTTAAGTCACAATATGGATATTATTCACCAACTAGGTTTGGCGGTTGAGCTTTTAGCCATTCCTGTAACTCCTTTTGAGTGACTACCGATGGGAAACCTTGAATGTTGCTACAATTGTTAGAAATAAAGGGGAACCCAAGCTTAGTCCTACAAAACCTATTTTCGTGTGCTCCCATTTGATGCATAAGATTTTTTTTTGTGATCATCCACTCATAAGATTAGAGTGTAGAGGCACACATTCCTTTCTTGAAAGTCCTTGTATAACTTCTTCACTTGATATTGTTCCATGAGTGCTTTTGTGCCATAAAGCTGTTGTTTGCTATTTTATTTTAATGTTATTGTGCTTACCATCAACTACCAAACCGTAGTTGTCAATTCTGTTCTGTTCTAGCCGGAACGATGGAACATTCTGGACCCAGCTGAAAAATGGAATGAAATGGGTTTAGTTTTGGTATTGGGTTCCATTTCGGCGCATTCCATTCTCTTCCAGAATAGGCTTGATCTGAGAGTACCCAATTCGCTCTACAGATTTTATTTTATGTTTTTAATTTTTTAGATACAGTAAAACCTCTATAATGTATTACTCTATAAAGTTATAATCTGTTTAAAATAATATTAGCAGCCGGTCCCAACCTCGGGCCCATACAAAATGTAATAAATCTTTCTAACTCAATACTCAATACATTCAGAATGTAATAATGTTTAAAGCTTTGTTTGGACTGCCGCTTTGGGGAAAATCATGACTCAAGACAATCTTCATAGAAGAGGAAGGATCATGGGATCATGGTTAGCGCTTGCCTGCTTTGTCTTCATGCCTCTGAAGAGGCGAACCATCTTCTCCTGCACTGTCCTTTCTCATCGGAAGTTTGGTATACTGTGTTTGATAAGTTTGGGGTAGCTTGGGTAATGCCATCGTTGGTTGCTGAGCTGTCTTTTGCTTGGGACGTAGTTTCTGTCTCGACTAAATGCTCTTCATTGTGGCACCTATATTTTTTTGCAATTATTTGGAGCCTTTGGTGGGAGCGGAATAACAAGTTGTTTCGTGATTCGTGTGAAACTAGTGTGGCTGTTGGAAGATGTGCTCTCGCTAAGTGTGCTTCTTGGACTGCTTTGTTGCAGGAATTCAGAAACATTTCTCTGTCTGATATTTTGCGTGCCTGGAGAGAATGTGTTGATCATGCTTGAGGCCTCGCGGTTTATTATCCTGTCATTATTATTTGTTGTTTTATTTAGATTTTCTATTTGTATTTGCACCTCTGGTGTCTCTTTTTATATTATTATATAAATCATTTCAACAAAAAAAAAAAAGAAATACGTTTAGGAATAAAAATCCAGAATGCAAAATTACTGTAAAAGTGACTAAGCACCTCACAAACTGAAAGAGTCTTGCGATTTTTTTTTTTTGCTATTGTCGATCTACTGCTGCTCTGTAAACCCTCTTCTCTGTTGTCTCTCTCGAGAAACACTCTGAAAAACGACCGTAGGATGATTTGTTTCCAGATTTGACCGAAGTGGTAGGGTTTCTCGCTGGTCTTGAGAGTTGCAGACAGAGAGGATCCAATGACGGCGATAGGCGGTAGTCTGGCTTTCAGGCAGCAATAATTGATGGGGCAGAAAAAAAAGGAAGATAAAACTATTTCAGCCGAAAGGACTTTTTATGATGGGAGAGATTTTTTTTTGAAATGGTTCATATATTAATATATAAAAAGGCACTAGAGGTGCGAATACAAAGAGAAAGTACAGATAAAATAACAATCATTAATCACTGGAAATGAAACTAGGCAGTGAAGGCTCAAGCAAGACCAACACATTCTTTCCAAGTGCACAAAATGTCAGACATAGAAATGCCTGAGTTCCTGTAATGAATCAACCCAAGAAGCACTTTTAACCAGAGCACGTCTTCCAACCGTCACACTGGACTCACTTTTATCTCTAAATAACTTATTATTTCGTTCTCACCAAAGGCTCCAAATAGTGGCAAATAAAGATAACTGCCACAATGAAGAGCATTTAGGCGATACAGAAGCAATGCCCCAAGTGAAGGACAGCTATGCAATCGACGATGGCATAACCCAAGCCACCCCAAACTGATCAAACACTGAGTACCAAACTTCAGAAGAAAAATGGCAGTGCAGGTGAAGATGGTTCACATCTTCAGAAGCTTGTAGACACAACGGGCAAGCGCTAACCATAATTTTACCTCTTCTCCGAAGATTGTCCTGAGTCAAAATTTTCTCTAACGCTGCAGTCCAAACAAAGCTAATTGCCCTCGAGGGAGCTTTGGAAGACCAAATTTTAGGGTTGATAGTAACTGTACTAGAAGTCGTCGACGTCCAGGAGTAGAAAGACGTAACCGAAAAATTTCCATTATTGTCTGGCCACCAAACAATGTTGTCCTCCAAATTGGTGTTGATTTTGTATGATGAAATGGACTGGAGGAGATCTGAAAATGCATTTGTGTGTGTGTCTGACAAGCTACGATGAAGACGGATATCCCATACAACTTGGTTACCTGTCATGGAGTAGAAATGTGAAATGGCCCAAGAGGATTAAGGGAAAGGCGGTACGGAGAGGGAAATCGATTCTCCAAAGAAGAGCCGTCGCACCACGGATCAGTCCAAAACTTTATTTTGTCATCATGACTTTCCTTGAACCTAGTCCCATCTTTGAATTTGTCTACGCATGATGCAATGGCACGCCACATGCCTGAAGCTCTGCACGGGGCATGGCTGATATCCAACCCAAAGTTCCCCAGCCGATACTTGCAGAAAAGAATTGTCTTCCAAGAGGGATCCCCATCGAAACCTAATCTCCAAAGCCACTTAGTAAGAGTTTAAGGAGCTTTTCTGAAAAGATTGAACGTAAATTTGCTAGACCCTTTAATTAAATAACTTCTCTAATGTAATTTATGTACCATGGTCCCAACCATATTACATTATAGAGGTTTTACTGTATACATATAGAATCTAACTGTACAACTAAAAAAATAGACTTCATGAGCTACAATTGAAAACAAAATTGAACCTAAAATTCAATTTATAGCCACTTGATCCTAGTGGTCAAAGTTATCAGGCGCCCTTATTCAAGTGGTTAGAAATTAAATTTTGGATTGAAATTTGGTTTAATTGCAATTCACAAAGGATATTTTCAATTCATATGGCTTATTTTTTATGTATATGAAGAAAAATTGAGAAAAAAATGAAATGAACCCAGTGTGTGAACATGTGTTTTAACTTTTGACCTTTAATTTTGAATAAAATGAGAATTCAAGTTTATTTCTTTGATTTTTTTTAATATTTTGTCCATTTCAATTTGTATTTGATTCTTATTAGAGTAAAAACTCAAACGTTCTTGGATTAGTATTTGATAATTAGACTATTATGAATTGAGATTACCAACATAAGTAGTTATTTAATGATAATTTATGTTTTTTTTATGTAGGTTAGTGTAAAATGATGAGAATAATTAATTTAAATATATTTATAATTTTGCATTATTGTCTCCATATTTTTATTTTTGCTTTTTTAAAAATTTATGGTGTCTTTTTCGAAACGGAACACTGAAACAGTCGGAATGTCAGGACGTTATGTTATGGAGACAAAATCAGAACGGGTTCCGGAATAGATCTAACAACTATGTTTATTTTTTTTTAAGGTCCGGAGGTGTATAGGCATCGCACCTGACTAGTCCCTCGGGGTGTGTGAAAACCCCCCTATTCTTACACACCAGGTAATTCGATGGGACTTTACTCTATAATATTTCCATGGGAAGTGGCACTTCATTGGGGCTCCCATGGTTTGAACCTAAGACCTCCCTCTAGCGATCTTGCTCCCAAACCTACTGGGATAACCCCTTGGGGTTTAACAACTATGTTTATTAAATCTGAGAATTTACTCAACTAACTTATGTTTATTTTTTTATTGTTTAACTGAAATAATTCCAGAGGGAACTCATAGAACTCTAAAAGACATTAATCACAAACAATTCCATATGCAGACATTAATATATTAGAGACTACACTTGCCATTGTCAAACCACTAATTCATGATGACTTTTGGGTTAGATTTGAATTCTTGCTGGGAACTCTGATATGGAGAAAAATTTCAAACATGGTGCACCAAATCACTGGGTTGGTTTTAAGTTGAGAGAGGAATGGAGTTTGTGCTGAGGCATGGTTCCAAAATTAGTTTTTGGGAGGACAAGTGGATGAGTGGTCATCCTTTGAAGGTGCCTTTTCCAAGATTATATGCTATCTCCTCTCAAAAAAGAGTTATTAAGGAGGTGCTAAAAGTGGTTGGGGGTAGGGTTGATTTAAAACATAGGAGGACATGGATCATAAAATCCCCCTTTTTTGAAGAAATTTTTTTCGGTGTTGGAGGGAGCAACTCCAAATGTTTGTAGGGAAGCTAGGAAGTTTAGAAATAGTCTTGTGGGATCTTTTCTTGTCACTGTCTCTATTCTCTTTGATTAGTCCTTGTCCCTTCTACCATTTTCCCTTTAAAACCAATTGGAAACTACCGGTCTCTTCCGAAGTCAAAAGCTTTTGGTGGATTGCTTTTCTAAGCAAATTCTTGACCACTGACAGCCTTAAAGCCAAATCCCTTCCCATTCCTAATGTTTGCTACCGTTTTGGAGCAATGTGAAAATGGTAGGTCACTTATTTCTCCATTGTCCTTTTTGTTTTTCCTATTTGGTATTACCTCTTCTCTATGTTCTTAATGTCATGGGCCTTGCCTTCTTCACATCCTTTAAAACCATTTTCCCTTTAAAACCATTTGGAAACTACTGGTCTCTTCCGAAGGCAAAAGCTTTTGGTGGATTGCTTTTCTAAGCAAATTCTTGACCACTGACAGTCTTAAGTCCAAATCCCTTCCCATTCCTAATGTTTGCTATCTTTTTGGAGCAATGTGGAAATGGTAGGTCACTTATTTCTCCATTGTCCTTTTTGTTTTTCCTATTTGGTATTACCTCTTCTCAATGTTCTTAATGTCATGGGCTTTCTTCACATCCTTTAAAACCATTTGGAAACTACCGGTCTCTTCCGAAGTCAAAAGCTTTTGGTGGATTGCTTTTCTAAGCAAATTCTTGACCACTGACAGCCTTAAAGCCAAATCCCTTCCCATTCCTAATGTTTGCTACCTTTTTGGAGCAATGTGGAAATGGTAGGTCACTTATTTTTCCATTGTCCTTTTTGTTTTTCCTATTTGGTATTACCTCTTCTCTATGTTCTTAATGTCATGGGCCTTCTTCACATCCTGCTCTCATTTCAGGTTGGGGGTAGGCCAGGCCTAAAGAGACACCATATCCTTTGGAAACCAGTTACCTTTGGCCACTGCATAAGTTGTTTGGTTTAAGTGCTACAGAAGAATCTTCTAAGATAAAGCACTGCCCATAGACGTTGATCTTTAGAGGATCATGAGAAGCGTAATCCAATGGCCATTGGTGACAGAACCATTTATTGGGGTGTCAATGAATCATCTCAATGGAAGCTGGCCTGCTGTAGCGTAGTTTTTTCTTGTACCCTTTTTTTTAAAAAAAAAATGGGGGAAGGGGGGTGGGTTAAAGATGTTTTTATACAGGTTTAAGTATGATCTTATTCTGGGCTATGACTCAATCCCTTGCTAGGCCTGTGTCCCTTTTTTTTTAATCTGATTTTCAGATTAATGAGGTTTCCATAACCTTTCAAGAAAAAAATGAGATAATGATATCCTGATCTGTTGGAGAGTGCAAAACCCTTCGTTGAGCCTCGGAGCAATCACGGAGAGAAAAAAACCCATTCAGTAGATTCTTCTCTCCCTCTGTCGGTGGTGATGTTTTGGAAGAGGGAGGAGCCTTCTTTCAGTCCACCACTGTGATTGATCCCAGTTCCTTCAACTCCCTTCTGATTCTCTTCTCCCATCCCCTTCTATTGCCGTCGTTTTCCCTGTAGCCGACGGTGGTCACCGTCCACACGAAGAATCAAAGCTTGGAAGAAACTGTTTCTTCATTTCTCCCCAGATCTGATGGGACCTGTGAGTGGGAAGAAGATGTCGATCCTAAGGGATTCAACGGACCTACTTACCCCTTTTTTCGCCTGAGCTCTTCCCGTCACTCTCGCTGTGAGAGCCCAGACCACCACCATCCAGCCAGTTTTTAAACCTTCACCATCCAGATCATCCCGTGCCTGGAATCCCAGATCTGCCTGGAATCACGTCGCCTCTGTTGTCGTCTCCTTCAGCATCCTATCTCTGTTAGAGATCTGGACGGATGGTGTGACTCTCTTCTTCATCTCACCAGAAACGCCTCTCTTGCAGCTTCTGCAGCCTCTCTGCGTCCTCGGCCGTGCTCTACACCCCGTCTCGTGCACCCCGTTCATGCCAGAAGTCAGATCTGGCCTCTGGACTTACCTCTGATTCTGAGTGGTTTCCTGTTCGTTGGATTGTGGAGAGGAAATTTATTTGCAGCAATCTGATTGCTTCTCCAATGCTGTCTCTTCATTGGTGGCTCTGCTGCTGGATGATTTGCTTCTCCTTGCGATTGCGTTCACCTCCTGGGCCCAGCCTCTGCTTCTGCAATTCTTGGGCCTCTTCCTGATGCCAGCATTTTTGTACTTTATTTTTCTGATGAGCCAGCCATCCTGTATACTAAATTGTAGGGCTTTCCTGTTGTTTTTTCTGCTTTCCTGTTGTTGCTTCCATTTACTCGCACTTCTGGTGCTTTTTTTTTATTATTAATATGATAACCATTTAAAAAAAAAAGAAATTCTGATCTGTTATTTTGTTTTATGACAGTTATTGGACAATTGTACTGTTTTCTTTTTTTCTTTGCTGTCTTTTTTTAATGAGACTGACTTATTTCCATGCAGGTAAGGGCAGTTCATGCAGGCACTGCAACACTGAAGGATGCCACATCAGAGGCTATACGGGACTGGGTTACTAATGTTGAGTCAACCCATTATATTTTGGGCTCTGTGGCAGGGCCACACCCCTACCCTATGATGGTTAGAGAATTCCATGCTGTGATTGGCAAAGAGACACGAAAGCAGGCAATGGAGAAATGGGGTGGGAAACCAGATGTGCTGGTTGCTTGTGTTGGTGGGGGTTCAAATGCAATGGGGCTCTTTCATGAATTTGTTGATGATGCTGATGTGAGATTGATTGGTGTGGAAGCTGCTGGATTTGGATTAGATAGTGGTAAGCATGCTGCTACTTTAACGAAAGGAGAGGTAGGAGTGCTCCATGGGGCTATGAGCTACTTGCTGCAAGACGATGACGGACAAATAATTGAACCTCATTCTATAAGTGCAGGGTAATAAATGCAAGTTATAGTTTCTCTTGTTTATTCGGGCTTTCTGCCTAATTTACTTGTGGTTCCATACTTGTAGGCCCTCGTCAGCTTGAGCAAGATTTAAGCTGCTCATTATCTAGGCCCATCATCTAGATTCCCTGGCCTCAAAACAGACTGGTCCAAGCATCAGTATGTTCACAAGTGTACCAATGATGAGAGTATAGACTTTTTGTTGTGCCCCTGTAACTGACCGGTATTTTGTACACTTGGCTCCAATTGACTTTTGGTCTATAAAATCTACATGATGGACCTTGAGTGGCATGTATCTTGCATTATTTCTTGTGTTTGAAGCTAGTCTTAGCAGTGTTCCTTTGCGCTTATGTGATTTTTTTTTTTTCTGATATTTTCCTGTATTCTAAACAGCTTGGACTACCCTGGGGTTGGACCTGAGCACAGCTTTTTGAAAGATATAGGTCGTGCTGAATACCATAGTGTAACTGATCAGGAAGCACTGGAAGGTGATTATGATTCTATTTTGCATTGTTCCCAGTACCTGTTTGTGGTTAGTTGACTTTGGTGACTTGCTGCTGGATCCAGGAGATCTATGATCTCTCCTTGATGTTTAAATTCCCTTTGTATCACACCCCTACAAGGCTAACGTGGAATTAGAATATTTAGTTGAATATTTGGCAATTCTTATTGCTACTATTATCTTTTGTTTCCTCTAATAAATCAATCACTATAAAAACTGTCCTTTGTTGCTTTTCTAAGTCGAAGGTTTTCCATTTCTTTCCACATTGATAAAAAAAACACTGCCATTATTCTTTGGTTTCAATAAAATCAGGCACTGTTAAAAAACACTTCTGCTCTATTTAAATTTAAGAGCTTTCTAATCCTTTCTACACATTGAGAACATTACCTTTAATTTAAAGTGTTGGGCCTTCTTTTCTCCCCTTTCTTTGAAGAACTGTAGACCATAGGAAGGCTAAAGGACCTCTATATCTTCTGCCATGAAGTTAATCTGACTCTTTTTGAAACATTGACTGAATATCATTAAGAAAAGAAAGGAAATACATAAAGTACACGGCGAATCCGAGTATAAGAGATATATACTCAGAACCACCAAAGAAAGGGAAAAACAAAGAAGAAGAGAATAAAGAAAAATAATCCACAAACATCCTCCCAAGAATGATCCAAAAGAAGCCCCCAACCCCAAGAGTACAGAGCTAGTGGGAAGTGAAGAACTCCAAAGATGGAGAATGAGAATCAACACCTGCTTTCGTAAAAAAATCTGCAACACAATTTGCAGATTGAGGGGTATGAGTAAAGGAGACACCTCCAGGCCTGCACATCCTCCATATGTCCCTAGCTACACCGATCAATCTCCATGGGGGGAAAACTCTATTACTAGTCCAAGCGATAGCATTAGTAGAATCACCTTCGATAACAAGATTACCGCTCTTAAATCCAAACCAAACCTGAAGAGATCTCCTAATTGCCCACAATTCAGCCTCATTAGACTCCATCAGCCCAACTAACTCGGAAAAGGCTGCCAACATTCTGCCCCTATCATCATGTAATACCCCTCCAATTCCAGCCGAACTTGGTTTACCCCTCGCCACCCCATCGACATTGAACTTGCAAGAACCTAGAGGAGGGACAACCCACATCACCACTTTCTTTTTGCCTTTACTAACGCCTTTCATGCACCCCTCCCATGACAAGTAAAAATCCTCGGGATTCAGCCCCCGGAACTCCTTACACACAGGCAACCATCCGATTACTTGCCATTTTGCCTTTTCAAACACACCTATAGGATCCCCCTTCTTACCCTCAAATATCCTTGCATTACGTTCTTTCCAAACAGCCCATGAGACAGTGAACGAGATCATTTTCCATGCCACCCCTGCCTTCCTCTAAAGGGACCCCTCGACCAAGACTCAACTAGCTCCTCCACATCATCACTTAGAACCCACGAACACCCAAGCAAGCTCAAGAACGAATACCAAACCACCTATGTGAATCTACATTTGCATAACAAATGGTCAACAGTTTCTTCCTCATCCTCACATAAAGGACACATAGTTGAAGCCTCAGGTGGAATAACACGCCTTCTCATAAGATTATGTCTGACGAGGATCCTTTTTTTCAACACCGTCCACATAAAGAATTGAATTCTAGGAGGGACTAAATTATTCCAAGCCAAACTACAAGTGGGAGGAGGGACCGAGGGTGAAGCATGAGCTGAGAGAAGAATTGATTTAACCGAAAAAGATCCTGAAGGCTCTAAGGAACATATCCATTTGTCCTCATCTTCCGTCCACAAAATGGTTGTACTTAGGATTCCAATCAAAGTTTGGTGGATACTTTCCTCGAAATCACGCAAAACCCTCCGAAAAGAGATAAGCCACAGTGGATAACCATTAACCTCGCTATAGTAATCACTGATCAGAGCTTTTCGATTTTGAACCACTCTAAAAAGTCTGGGGAAAACTTCCATTAAGGGCCTCTCCTCCACCCATGTATCTTGCCAGAATAATACCCTTCTACCGTTACCCACCAGCAACCTAATCCCCCTTCGAAACGCTTTCCCAACCTTTCCTTCTCCACTCCCAATCTTCATTAGGGCTTTAACAACCAACGACCCAGTCCTAGCGGCTGAATCACCTAACCTCCAACCCCCAGGGTCACCCACACCATACCTCGCTATTAACACCTTCCTCCACAGGGCCTCCCTTTCCGATGCGAATCTCCACAACCATTTACACAGGAGTGCATGATTCCTATCCCTAATATTGTAAATTCCCAGCCCACCCTTCGCTCCTCCCAATTTACTAAATGTATCTTCTTCGAGTTCTCACACCCTTCCCACAGGAAATATCTTTGGATTTTTTCTAGCCTTTTTGCCACCCCCTTTCGGAATTTCGAACGACGAGAGGTAGTAAGTAGGGAGATTCACTAGACACGATTTAATGAGAGTCAACCTTCCACCCAATGAGAGATATGACCTACTCCAAGCATTCAACTTTTTTGAAATCCTCTCCAGAATAGGTTCCCAAAACACTTTAGTTCTCGGTTTCCCACCCACTGGCAAACTAAGATAAGTAAATGGGATTTTTGCCGACACCACAACCAATCGCCCTGGCCAACCCTTCAAGCTCCTCCACCTCCACCCCCACCCCCAAGCCGATGATAACGCTTTTCCCTAAATTTATTCTCAGCCCCGATACCAATTCGAAACACCTAAGTATCGCTCTTATCCCAAATAACTCCTCACTAGATGCTTCACAGAAAAGTAACGTATCATCAGCAAACTATAGGTGGCTGATTGATCTACCACCTGGAGAGATTCCAATCCTTTAATGAGATCGGCTTGCTTGGCACGATTCATAAGGCCATTAAGAGCTTCGGCTGTCATTGTGAAAAGGAAAGGTGATAGAGGGTCCCCCTGACGTAAGCCCCTTGAAGCCTTAATTGGTTCGGTAGGTGATCGGTTCACTAAAATTGAATATGATGATTCACGTATACAAGCTCTCAACCAACCTCTCCATTTAGCGCCAAAACCCATTCTCCAAAATAGATAGTCAACAAATTCCCATCTGACATGATCATAGGCCTTTTCTATATCTAACTTTAAAAGTACGCCCCTTAAGCCATCTCTGCGTCTTGCATGTATTACCTCGTTTGCTATCAGTAAACTATCCAAAATCTGTCTTCCCCCTATAAAAGCCCCCTGTGTCTCACCAATTAACTCCCCTAGGACCGAACTAAGTCTCGCAGCTAAGACCATGGCCAACAACTTGTACACACACCCAACTAGGCTGATAGGTCTATAATGAGATAATTCCGAAGCCCAAGTTAATCTGACTCTTATTAAGGGTTGGTTCCATATTTGCATGGCCATCCTGCTGATATCAGATCTGTCTTTCCATTGTAATTCTACATTATAAGAGGAACTGACATTCATTTCTTATTGAAAGTTCTGAGGCATTAGTGCACTTTGATCTAATTCTTGAACCCAATACAGTCTCTTCTTCTTCTTCTTCTTCAAATTATTATGACATTGGGATTCATGATGGTTGATGTTTGTGAATCAAGATGTTTCTCATTTAGGAATGCTATTCTCTTTCATTACATTTGTTTTAATTTTTTTTTTTTTTTGGTTCTTCTCCAAATTTACCATGACATTGGGATTCATGATGGTTGATGTTTGTGAATCAATGGTTGGTTTCATTACATTTGTTTTAATTTTCTTCTTCTCTAAATTACTGTGGAATTGGGATTCATGATGATTGATGTTTCAAATAGGAATTGCACGGTTACTTGAGACGTGACCATTGTTGTAACACTTGAGATAAATTTTTATTCTTTGGCTGGAGAATATAGCTTTTATTATCCATTTCACTGTTCCTCAACTTGGTGATTCTGTTCCCTTATGCAGCTTTCAAGCGACTATCTCGATTCGAGGGTATAATTCCAGCTCTGGAAACATCTCATGCTTTGGCTTACTTGGAGAAGTTATGCCCCACTCTACCTGATGGTGCAAAAGTTGTCCTTAATTGCAGCGGCAGAGGAGATAAGGATGTTCACACGGCGATAAAATATTTAGAGGTCTGATGTATTTGCATTCAATGTCTTAATCCATCAGTGGCAGGATCATTCTTTTCCTTCAAATTTGTGTTGGATGACAGAATGGTTTTGCTCCAGTAGTGTTGTATCTGCACTTAGGATTTAATAAAACCATTGAGAAGCTTTAATAAAAACATTATGGAGTTCTTTTCATCTCTGGTAATTCATTTCCTTTGCTGATAATCTGAAGCTAAAAGTTTCATCTCTGCCTTTCCCGACTCCAAAAATATATACAGTTGGTGTTGGATAAATTTTAAATGTAAGCCTGTTTACTTTGAGGTGCTCATGTTTTACAACCACAAATGTTGCATGCTTGAGTCATGTCATTAATTAAAAAGGTTAAAAAAAAAACTTTTGAAGCTAGGATTTAGTACGATATGATGGGTCCATTTTGTATGTCTTCTGCTTTACAACTGTGTAAATGTTGCACGCTTGAATCATGATACTAATTAAAAAAAAATTGAAGTTAGGATCTAGTACGAATGAGGGGGCCATCTTATATGTCTTCTGCTTTACGACGCCGTAACCATCCATCCAAGGATTAATGCATCGGCTAATACGTATCGGAGCGCAATGCAAAGGCCGATATGCTATGTTGCATTGCGCGAGGCAATTTCTTGGTTGCAGCAGTGTCAGTTGCGGCTGGTATAGGCCGTAAAGGACATTGGATCGGTGGTTTTTTTTTTAAAAAAAGATATGTGGGGCCCATAGAGAGATCAACTTATGATCTTTCTTGCTCCTCTTTCACAAAAGTAGTTGACTGTGTTGAGAGAGGAAGAAAAAATTTCTAAAGCCCATCTTTGCCCATTTGGACATCATTTTGAAGCGATTTTCGCCTTTTTTGTGAGATCTACGCTGTTTAAGTTTGAGTTCTTCGTTGAATCTTTTACTCTTTAAATTTTTTTTATGGGATTTTTGAAGATCTTCATTTATCAAGGTATTAACTTTTAAAGGATTCATTTTTCTCTCATTTGTGATTTTAGGAGATAAATATGATGTTTAAATATTAGATCTCATGAATTTATAATTGTTTAATTTAATTTGGTTTTTTAGTCTAAGGTAAATAAACATTTGGTGTTTTTTTGAAATGAATCATTGTTTTTATTTAATCATTTAATTTTAGGTGTAATGGAGGTGTGATTTTGTGTGTTACATTTTTTTTTTTAATATTTTTTCCAAATTTTTATGAATTTTTTTGGCGAAATGAAATTTATGGATGAAGTTGTTTAAAATGGGTGAATATATTTGGGAATGGTTGATGTAGTGTTTAGAATCTTAAGGTAGTGTATAAATATTTGATCTCATGTTTTTTTTTATCTCAATTCGAATTTTTTGTATAAGGTAGAAATAATTCTTTGTTTTTATTTAATCATTCAATTTTAGTGTGATGGAAGCGTAATTTGTGTCACATTTTTGAAAATATTGTTTCCAAATTTTTCATGATTTTTTTTTGTTGAAATGAAATTCATGGGTTAAGTTGTTTAAAATAGGTGTAATGTGTTTAGGAATAGTTGATGTAGTGTTTAAGATCTTAATGTAGTCTTTAAATGTTAGATTTTATACATTTATCATTTTTTAATTTAATCCAATTTTTTTGGTCTAAAGTAAATGAAAAAATGGAGGTTTTTGGAAATAAATATTTGTTTTTATTTGATCATTCAATGGATGTGTAATTTTGTGTGTTACATTTTTTAAAATATTTTTCTAAATTTTTCATGAATTTTTTTGGTTGAAATAAAATTTATGGATGAAGTTATTTAAAATGGGTGTGTAATGCCTTTATGAATTGGTTGTTGTAGTGCTTAAATGTTTAATCTCATCCATGTGTAATTTTTTTAATCATAATCTGAATTTGGTATAAAGTAGATAAACAATTGGAGATTTTTGAAAAAGTTAAGAGACGATTCCAGAGTTTCTGCTCCCAAACCTAGAACACAGGTCAACACTGTCAAGACAGTTGGTCCGATTCTATCAAAACATGCTGAATATTGAAACACCTTATGGATCTCTTATCCAAAAAGTTGGATTACGATTGGAAGTTGTTCTTCATGTAATTCTTTCAACCATTCTCTTGAGGATTACCCAAAGGGCCAAAAGACTTAGTAGGCGTGGGTTCAGATATCCTCTCTTCCTATTTCTGGAAAAAATCATCCTTGACAATGATAATCTTGACCTTGTTTCTCCAACTACCCCTAACAAAAGTGGAAAGGCATTCTCATCAATGATGAAACAACTAGCAAAACTAAGGAATTCAAGTGAAGGGGTTAGTGTTGGGGTGTGAACGAATCCCACATTGATTGTGAGAGGAGAAAACTAAAGACTTATAAGGGACTGTGTCACTCCACCTACCACTCTATCAAAGTATCAGGTTAGTCTTTTGGGCTTGAAGACCAATCTTAATAGTGATATCAGAGACGGGTCTCCAAGCCACTGCATATGGACTTAGGGATCTCCTAGTCGAATGGGATGATCAGCGATATTTTATCAGCCCGAGACCCTTGTTCGAGGGGGATTGTTGGGGTGCGAATGAGTCCCACATTCATTGTGAGGAAAAAACTAAAGACTTATAAGAGACTGGATCACTCCACCTATTAAACTAGTTTTTTAGACTAGAAGTCCAATCCTAATAGTTTAATTGAAAATTATGGAGCCATCTAACAAGTAGGACCATCCTGCTAACCAATCAACAAACAAATTCTCTTTGCTTACTAACCGTGGCAGATGATAGCATAACTCTCAAGCATGGTGATCAAGTTGCTACTGTCTTAGAGTCATTGCAGTCCCCCATTGTGACAGAGCACATCTCACCAGTAAACGAAGTTGAGCAAACAGGGAGTGGAAGAAGACAAACCTTTAAATGATCATATTATCATGGAATGTCAGGGGTCTCAACAGACCAAGAATGCAAAAGGAAGTTAAAGGTATGTTCATATCTTCTCAACCTGATAAAGAGAAAAAAATTATTAAAAAGAGAAGAAAATATTAAAAAAAAATCAACATTTCAAAATGCTTTTCTTGTGATCTTCTTTTCCTATTCCTTCTATGTTGCAGGGTTGAAACCAAGAAATATTTGTTTGACAAAAGGTCTAAGAGACATAGACCTAACTGACAAGAAAAAAACATCAAAACAACAAGAGAACACAAAAAACTAAAAATAAAACACCACTAGAACACAACAAGCTATTCTCCTGGTAACTGGAAGGTGCCACAATTTGATCCACCAACATCGTTCTTCGCAAAAAAGTCTGCCACACCATTGGTTGTACTACTGATGTGAACAAACGACACCTCTCGGCCCGAGATCAAATCCTTAAACTCCCTAACCAAGGTAATTAACCTCCATAGGGGGCGCTTCAACCCCCCGGCCCATTTAATGGCATTTGAAGAGTCACTCTCAACCACAAGATTTCCTCCCCTAAAGTCGGTTCCTAAGGTCAAGGCTCTCCTAATGCTAAGAAGTTCAGCATCATCTGAATCTATGATCC
Source organism: Chimonanthus salicifolius (assembly GCA_013350335.1). Lineage (NCBI taxonomy): Eukaryota > Viridiplantae > Streptophyta > Magnoliopsida > Laurales > Calycanthaceae > Chimonanthus > Chimonanthus salicifolius. The sequence continues at coordinate 20,892,949 of CM023534.1, forward strand.
CCACTGATTTTGAGAAAATCACACGTGAGGACCCAAATGATCTCTAAGGACACCTGCGATCCCAGGAGGGCCAGGCTTACCCCTTGCTGCCCCATCCACATTAAATTTCATCGTCCTACAGGTGGAGGGGACAAATCTGTCATATTCACACGATTCTGAGGTCTGGACATCATACCACCCTCCCAGCACTAAATGAGGTCTGAGGCTTTAAATTCTTTAAATTTCTTATTGGCGCAAAGCCAGACAATCAGTCTCAATTACAACAATGTGCATGCTACTGCTCTAAACATCTTTCCTAGAAAATTGGAAGAATTATTCAAATATTTCTCACTGCAGTTGAGCTAGAATTTGGCTGGCTTGGAAAATGAAATTAATGTTTTTATTCTTAATGTAGAAATTTAGAAAATTGGCTCATTGGCCTCCTTCATTAACCTTGTATATATAGAAAATACAAGCCCCTCTAAGGGGGAAAGAATCAATCAACAAATCAATTATAAATCCGTAATTGGGAAACTACCGAATAATGAGACACACTTATAGAATCAAATCTTCAAAAATACTTTTAGTTAAATGTAGTAGAAACTTCTTTGCTAATTTCATATGTCATGTGCATTATGAGCAAGTAATTAACTAATATTCATGGTATTTAGACAATGTGGGTAGGATCTTGCTGTAGAGATTCATTAATGACTTGTTATGTTTCTATTCTGGTCCATTGGCTTTGAAACTTTTCGCATGTTAGTCGGATTAAAAACACTTGCATTTAGGATAATACCAATGGAAATGGCTACCTTGTCAAGAGTGAGAGCACTTAGAGGAGTTCAGTGGTGGGTCAACTTAGTATGAGATAGGTAAAAGTGCTTGATTTAGCATATTAATCAAGTCTTTAACATAAGATGTATGAGGTCTTGGATTTAAGTCACTCTTAGCACAAGGGCCACTCACGTAGTTTTACCCAATGTGTGAATAAAGAGGTTAGCACATGGTCCAAGGATTAATCAGGTACTCTAAAAGGCCTGGATATTTTGGTCTTAAAAAAAAAATAGGTATTAAAAAAAAATTAGGTCTTTAACAAGTATATAATATCATGCCAATAACTTGATTCAAAATGGTAACCAATCACAATGCTCATTTCCATTACAAGTCGAGAATGGCAGAGAAGTCTCTTTTCAACTTTTTATTGGAATTCCACATTTTAATTTATTTATAATAGTAGTTGATGATTATAAAGTTTAAGGACACTAAATACAATTGACCAATAGATATACATTTATTTTTAGATAAACCATACATCTCTCTTGGTTGTTAACATCTCAAGAGAGAACAGTGTACAATCCTAGAGTAGCAGTGTAGGAAATTATTGTCTAATTCAGCCCACTCAACTTGAAACTCTATTGAGTCTAAATGATTCCTTGAGTGGAGTCAAGAAGTAGTTGAATCGTCGGAGTTGATGGCCGTTTCAATATCCTTCTCACCACGGGCGCTGCAGTTTACTACCACCTTAGTACCATTGGCCAAAGTTGGACAAAGCTTAGACAGGAAAGACAATGCATATGATGCCTCTAATCCTGGGATTATGCCCTCTAATCTGCTTAGCCGATGGTAAGCTGCAATTTCACAAAACCAACAAAATTCTTGTAGTTTACAACTCTGTTCAGGCAAATTACCACTTGTAGCTCAGCAGTAGGTGATTTTGAACAGGATCTTTCTCCAAATTTTTTAATTGGGGTTAATTGAAGAATCTACCGGAAGTCGAGTTTCCGTAGTTAACCAAGTCTGGCCGAGAAAGATGAATCAAGCCGATTAGACTATAAGATGAGAAGAACTTAAAGTAAGAGATTCTCAAAGAGCAAGGGTAGATGGCATTCTCCGAACAAAGGTGGAGAACACCACCTTTTTACAGTAGAGAAGAAGATTCACACTTTGCGGGCCCGCTCACTTACTCCTTGAGAATGGATCTAAATAGAAGAAGTTGAACTTCTCCAAAAGATATCTCCCCAATTCTCTCCCTCTTATTGTAGCCTGATCAGACTCGGTCGATTTTTTCAACTCAGTTGATGTTTTAGTTGAGTACAATTTTTGAGTTTTCGACCTTGGTTTCAATAATGATGGGGTTATTGGAACAAGGCATGTTGAAAGAATGGCCCAATGATGATTTGTTCCTATTAACGGAAATTTTTCACCCAATTAACTTTTCGAAATTGTATTTTGCATTAGATGTTATCTTCCCTAATTAAGGGATTGTAAATTGATTTTAATTGGTTCTTTCCTCCTCTGTGAGATTTGTAATTTCTATTTTTACAAATGTCAATGATAGAGGAGATGAGCCATTTTCCGGAAACTCTACAGTTTCAATCATGAAAATGTCCTTCATGTTGGTAAATTCACTGTGCAGGTCCTATTTAGTAACCACAACAAAAATCCAAATATTTGGAGTCGCATTATTATTACCATTTATAGCTTCTTGATCGGTAACAGTGTAGAACTCAGCTCGCCCCATGTCTTTAAGGAAGCTAAGCTTTGGACCCACTCCTGGACATTTGTAGCCTGTAAAAATAATGAATCAATGATCAGTAGACATTTCATTACAATTCTAAACAAATGAGTAAATATACCAGGCATTCTTTGAAAATTTTATGAGAGTTAGACAAGAGTTCAAGAATTCGAAATTCAGACTCGACTCAGAATTCCATTGAGTTGAGAAATTTAGTTAATTTTTCAAAATAAAAAATTGAAAAAAAAACTTCTTTAACTTGTTTGACTCGAAATTCTGTCAAAGCAATTCAACTCAAACTGACTTGGATGAGCTTTTTTGAGTTTTTAAATTGTGGACTTAACTGAGCTGAGTCAAATACTTACCCTGTTGAAATAGAGTAAGGCACAATAATCTGACCATCTTCATCTTGCAAGAGATAGCTCATTGCTCCATGATAAGCTCCTACTTCTCCTGTTGATAGAGTGGCAGAATGTCTCCCAATCTCTAGCCCTTTTCCTCCAGCTTCCACACCAATTAGCCTCACATCCTCATCTCCTAAAAATTCATGAAATAAACCCATTGCATTGGAGCCACCTCCCACACATGCAAGCAAGACATCAAGTTTACCACCCCATTTCTCCATTGCTTGCCTTCCTTGTTTCTTTTCCAATCACAGATTGGAATTCTCTCACCATGGTCGGACATGGATGCGGCCCGACGACGGTTCCAGACGAGTAGAAGCTGGTCTCCAAGTGTCCGACCCAATCGCGGAACTGCATCTACCATTGCATCTTTAAATGCTCCATCAACTTGCTTAACCTTCAACCAAGCATGAATTGTAGATTTTAAGATGTATGGGATTGTGAAAAAATGTCTGAAATTTTACACTAACTCTTACGTTACAGCCAAGTGAACAGTTAGTGGATGATATGTGCCGATTATCTGTGAAGAAAGGACAATATTTCATGAAACTGAAATTTTCATAATTAAAATCACAAATTAAAAGGGATGAAACTCCAACAAACCCCCTATTTATGTCTTACCCTAAATATCCAAGTGATCTCTACCTTGGCATCAGTTCTTCAAAAATAGGAGATTACAAAGTTTTTTCTCTCTCTTCCTCACTGATTTTCTCTATGGCTGCGTTTGTTTGAGGTGAATTGAGGGGGGAACACGGGTAACCCTCAGATTCCCATGTTTGTTACCGAGAGGGTAGAGGTAAATATTTAGATTTTATCGCCCAATGGAACTCAATGCAAATCAAATTTTAATCTAACGTCTTTATTTTTAATTATTTTTAATTTATTATAAAAATAATTTGCATAAAATAAAAGAAATATTTTTAACATTATACTTATAAAAAAATTCTATTTGATTTAAGTAATTAAAATATGGGTTGATCAAAAAAAAAAATTAATTTGAGTTAAAATAGAATGATGCCTTATACAACACTATCCTTATTCTTTTATCACTATTTGATGATTTTTTAAAAGTAATTCTTTATAACAATATATTTTAAAAGTGGATATTTTCTTTTATAAATGTCTTTTTGCTTAAACATATCAATATAATATTTATAGGTCCAATTATGCACTTAATTGCAATAATTCGACTGTGACTCAATTTAAAGCGACCTAAATTAGCTGCCTTGAATTGAAAATGAATTAGAATTTTAAAAATAAATTCAGTTATATAGTCCAACATAGGCTTACTGAAATATTTTCACTTATAAATGAATTTTTAGGCTCTATTACTCAATTTCACAGTTTTTTAATATTTTTTCAAAAAAAAAAATTAAAATATTTTAGTCACATGTGTTGAAAATTCCAGCAATTTGAATGGAAAGTCCATCTCATTCCAACTGTGGGGTTCTTAATATTAATTTTATCTTAGTTATAATTTATTAACTTGAATTTTTTTATAAACTCAATTGTTTATTTTAATTATAATTATGAGAAAAAATCTATAGAAAATTTTATAATATTATTATAAGATATATTGTTAATTTTTATGGCAATTTCTATTGAAAGTCCAATGTAAAAGAGAAAAAATTATTTATTTATTATATGAATTTATTAAAAATTATAAATTCTCATAAAATTGTTAATATATCAGTTTTCTCTATTTACAGGTTACCAAATATGATTTTTTACCTTTAAATTAAGTTCTAACTTTTTCACTCTAATTACTAAATAAGATAATAGTAACACTTGTAAAAAGTAATCACAATTGATTACCCACCTCTGGTTATCCAACCATCCAAAATTTATCTCTCAGGCAGCCTATATCTCTCTACAAAACTCTCTCTCTTCGAACACATAGCAAACTCTCTGTGGTACCCAAGAGGGGCGCCACCCACAAGAGTCCCTTTCGTGTACTAAGTTCTCAACCGACAGTTGCAAACGAATAAGGAATTAGAGAAATGTCTGTGAAGGAGAGAATAAATAGGAGTCCAGAGCAACTAGGACTCCAATAATGGAGCCACACCTCTGACAATTTGCAATTTGGTCATTTTAAAAGATTATTAGGGATACTCATATATCTTTTTATCACTTAAATGATGATAAATAAAAGAAAAAATATAATATCCTTCTGTTATAAAAATTATTATAAACATAGTTGGGTCCTAAAAATAGGTGGGTCCTTGAATTTGTCGAAAAATAGTTTATACAGTACAAGAAATGAAATATTTGAGCACCGAGTAGCTTCATTTGCATGACATTGTAGGACTGTCTCTTAAAGTCTTGTGCGCCCATGTATACGGTACACTGCATGGCCAGCCTAGAGCAGGCGGCGGCACAAGCCAAGCCATGTTGTCCGGCGGCGGTGGCTGCCACCACTCTCTTCCGCCCCATGCGCTTTGCCAGGCATAGCCTGAGCAATAGCACTGTTGATCTTATGTTCACCTGTGTGGTTGAGATCCTCCCTCTTTAAGTAAATCTCTGGCCCCTCTCCATTAAACTTCTTTTAATAATCTGTCAACCTCTCGGCAAAATAAAGAGGCGTCTCTCGCCCCACGTAGTCCCTCAGTGTCGTTGCTAATTCCATCTGCACCATTCATTTCATCAACTATTTACTCTTTCATTTAAAGAAAAATTTTCTATCTAATATTCTAATTCCATAAAATAGGTCATGAAGATTTAAATTTGAACTTATGAACTCAGATGATCATATAAAAACTAAGTTCTATCTAAATCTCACATATATATATATATATATATATTTAACGGTAATAAATAGAATGAATTATATTAAAAAGAAAAATTATACATGAGGAGACCGCGAAAGGTCAAAGAGGCATGGACCCAAGAGAAGCAAAGAGAGACATCCAAAAGTACATGAGAAAAACGCCTAATTTAGTAGAGTCCACCCCAATTGTCTATCGTTGGACTGCAGTGAAAGAGACCTCTCCTCCCGAATATGATGCCAATTCTATGTTTTCCATTGAATCTCTGATACTCTCTCCGTTGCTATTATATTTGCTATTTTTACATATCTCAACAAAAATATCTTTATTTATTTACCAACTAATAATCAATTTTTCTGAGTAAAGAGGCTTGGAGAGCCTCCCTAAACACGAACTAAGTCTACTCGGAGGTTTTCTTTGTTATATGATGAATAAAAATAAGTATCGGCCAATATGTATCAATATTTTAGCTACTGAGTCGTATAGATTAATAAGCAATGTATCATTTTGCCAAAGCATTTAACTCCAATACTCTCTGAATTATCAGGTGATACATATCGGTCTATATTAGCCAATAGTACATAGTATCAGCCCATGTTTTTTTTAATTTTACGAAAAATAATTTTGACTTATTTTTAAGTTACTTTCACCTATACTTTTTAAAAATTCTATAATCTTTTAAAATAAAAATTCAAAAAAATTCAAAATATCCATAATTTATCACCAATATATTGTATTGCATCCATAAAGAAATGGTAGCGGTGCCCTTGTCAGCACAGCTCATTTTATTCTGACGTACGTGACTTGTCCTGAATGACAACTACAGGTCATGACAAGATGAATGAGGAGCATTGGCCCATGGTATCCTACAAAAGTAAATAGATAAATTTGAGAGGAGTTAAAAAATTGTTATCAGTCGATACAATATATCGACCGATATATCATTATCGGCCGATTTATCTCTCTCTCCAGTCGATATAGGCCAATATCGGCCGATATTTTGATATCAGCTGATATGATACGGCTGATATTTCAGTCGATATTGTGAATATCGGCCGATAACGATATATATCGACCGATATTTACAACTTCAAAATCGATACATATCGGCCCATATTTATACCCCTGTTTGAGACTTCTGACACGGTAAAATTTGTTAGTAGATATGGGTTAGGAAAAATTCTTATCTTATTTCTACCGGTATATCGCTCATTAAATATTGATGTACTGATATGCAGAATATATATATACAGTGACGTGTTATCGATACACTTTTACTTGATGATTGGTACACTGGTAGAGATCAAATGAGAATTTTACTCAATCCCGTGTCTCTTAACCGATTTTGGCCGTGTTAAGATGACTGGCCTAAATTTGAAAGTCTTTACTTTAATTTTAAAAGTTGTTATTTCCTAATTTAGTTATTTATTTCGGTAAGTCTAGTATAAAATATTTAAATAAATTTAAAGATATATTTTACTTAATCTGAGTGATGTACATCAAGATAACATGTGTCTAAATTAGAAGAGAAGAAGGTCCCAACCAAAGATACAAATCTGAGCTATATGAACATATCGGCCGATATTATTCTCTCTTTTTTTTTATATACTGACCTAAATGAGTTAATTTAATTTTTTTAATTAAAAAAATAGAAAAGCATCTTTAAAAAAAAATCCAAAAAAAAAAATGTAAATATCAACTAATATATCAGTGACACAAGCCACTAATATTTCTTTTTTAAATTATCGATATTAATAGTATTGGTGATATCCTATATCACTAATATTATTAATGTACGATATCCTATATCACTAATATTATACATATTGTATCCACAGATATTTTACCTTGGTACCAACAATACCTGTAGGACTGAGACCTTTGGCCCCTCATACATTCTTACTTCTTAGTTCTTACATCCGAATGAAAAAAGGGCGGACTGACAACTTTGGCCCCTCGTACATTCGTACGTCGAATCACATGTGATAATAAATAAAATTCAGTGGTCTTGCAAATAGAAATTAAATTAAAGGTATATTAATTATAAAAGAATATTAGATATTTCTACCAATCTAATTTAATCAAAATAAAGTGAATGGTAGAAAATATCTATTGTCGTCCATTCCAATTTCATTGTTTAGGTGATTAAATATATGCATGAGACTAACAGATTCAAACGATGCACATGTTACAAAATTAGAAAGTAAAATTTTAATTTAGTCACACTTATTTTTCCTGTAATTACTCTAATGTTATCAAACAAATTAATATTCGTCCTTGTGATATTATTCTTAGAAATATTAAAGAGTAATGATTTTTTTAGCAGAACTAAGAATAATTCATTAAAACGAAAGAAAAAGAAGTGCAATTAAGAGTTTTAGAGACTTAGAAAGAAATTGATAATAGATAATTTTGTTAAAGAGTAGCGATCCCAGCTATATCTTGTGATATTTTAAAAATATTATTCTTAGAAATATTAAAGAGTAATGATTCTTTTAGTAGAACTAAGAATACTTTATTAAAACCAAAGAAAAGAAGTGCAATTAGGAGGGTTTGAGACAGAAAAAAGAAATTGATAGTAGATAATTTATTAAAGAGGAATGATCTCAGCTATATTTATTATAGTTTTAAATTATATATATTATCTCAATTTTCTAATTTAGTTAAAAGTGGTGAATCCACACTTCGTCTATATATGATACACACCTAACATGTGAGATGATTTTTTTTTAAGATGGTCTCTTAAAGCACTTAACTGATTTTTAAGATATGAGTGAACTTCTCTATCCTCGTACACTAGCACTCTATATCTCTCTACAAAACTTTTTCTCTCTCTTCGAACACATAGCAAGCTCTCTGTGGTACCCAAGAGGGGCCACCCACAAGAGTCCCTTTCGTATACTAAGTTTTCAACCGACAGTTGCAAGCGAATAAGGAATTAGAGAAAAGTCTCTGAAGGAGAGAATAAATCGGAGTCCAAAGCAAATAGGACTCCAATAATGGAGCCACAACTCTGACACTTTGCAATTTGTTCATTTTAAAAGACTATTAGGACACTTGTATATTTTTTTAATCACTTAAATGATGACAAATAAGTAAAAGAAAAAATATAATGTCCCTATGTTATGAAAATTATTATAAAAATAGTTGGGTCCTTGAGTTTGTCGAAAAATAGTTTATACAGTACAAGAAATGAAATACCTGAGCACCGAGTAGCTTCATTTGCATGATATTGTAGGACTGTCTCTTAAAGTCTTGTGCGCCTATGTATACGGTACACTGCATGGCATGCGCTTTGCCAGCATTGCCTGAGCAATAGCATTGTTGATCTTATGTGCACCTGTGTGGTTGAGATCCTCCGTCTTTAAGTAAATCTCTGGCCCCTCTCCATTAAACTTCTTGTAATTATCTGTCAACCACTCGGCAAAATAAAGAGGCGTCTCTCGCCCCACATAGTCCCTCAGTGTCGTTGCTAATTCCATCTGCACCATTCATTGCATCAACCATTTACTCTTTTCATTTAAAGAAAAATTTTCTATCTAATATTCTAATTCCATAAAATAGGTCATGAAGATTTAAATTTGAACTTATGAACTCAGATGATCACATGGAAACTAAGTTCTATTTAAATCCCACATATTTTTTTTAACGATAACAAATAGAATGAATTATATTAGAAAAAAATTATACAAGAGGAGACCTCGATGGGTCAAAGAGGCATGAACCCAAGGAAAGCGAGACAGAAAATGAGAGACATCATGGCACAAAACACCCAAAAATACATGAGAAAAACGCCTAATGTAGTAGAGTCCACCCCAATTGTCTATCTTTGGACCGCGGTGAAAGAGACCTCTCTTCGCCCAACATGATGCCAATTCTATGTTTTCTAATGAATCTCTGATACGCTCTCCGTTTCTATTATATTTGCTATTTTTACATATCTCAACAAAAATATCTTGATTTATTTAACAACTAATAATCAATTTTTCTGAGTAAAGAGATTTGGAGAGCCTCCCTAAACCCAAACTAAGTCTACTTGGAGGTTTTCTTTGATACATGATGAATAGAAATAAGTATCGGCCAATATGTATCGATATTTTGGCTACTGAGTCGTATAGATTGATATGCAATGAATCGTTTTGCCTAGCATGTAACTCCGATACTCACTGAATTATCAGGTGATACGTATCGGTCTATATCGGCCAATAGTACATAGTACCGGCCGATTTTTTTTTTTTTTTAATTTTAGATAAATTTGAAAGTCTTTACTTTAATTTTAAAAGTTGTTATTTCCTAATTTAGTTATTTATTTCGGTAAGTCTAGTATAAATATTTAAATAAATTTAAAGATATATTTTACTTAATCTGAGTGATGTACATAAAGATAACATGTGTCCAAATTAGAAGAGAAACGGTCCCAACCAAGGATACAAATCTCGGCCATATGAAGATATTGGCCGATAATCATTCTCTCTTCTACTTTCTTTTTTATATATCGGTCTAAATGAGTTTGTTTAATTTTTTAAATTAAAAAAATATTAAAATAACAGAAAAGCATCTTTTAAAAAAAATCTAGAAAAAAAATGTAAATATCAGCCGATATATCAGTGCCACAAGCCACTAAATAACCGATATTAATAATATTGGTGATATCCAATATCATCAATATTATTAATGTACGATTAATGTACAATCAATACATATTGTATCGGCATCAAAATACCTGTAAAACTGAGACCTTTGGCCCCTCATACATTCTTATGTCCAAATCAGGAAAAGGGTGGTATTCAATGCCCTCTACATCAGGAATCACCTGATTCAATTTTCAATTGAATCACATGTGATAATAAATAAAATTTAGTGGTCTTGCAAATAGAAATTACATTAAAGGTATTTTAATTATAAAAGAATATTAGATATTTCTACCAATCTAATTTAATCAAAATAAAGTGAATGGTAGAAAATATCTATTTTCGTCCATTCCAATTTCTTTGTTTAGGTGATTAAATATATGCAATGAGACTAACAGATTCAAACGATGCGCATGTTTCAAAATTAGAAATTAAAATTTTAAATTAGTCACACTTCTTTTTCCTGTAATTACTCTAATATTATCAAACAAATTAATATTCCTCCCTGTGATATTATTCTTAGAAATATTAAAGAGTAATGATTTTTTTAGCAGAACTAAGAATAATTTATTAAAACGAAAGAAAAAGAATTGCAATTAAGAGTTTAAGAGACTTAGAAAGAAATTGATAATATATAATTTTGTTAAAGAGTAGCGATCCCAGCTATATCTTGTGACATTTTAAAAATATTAAAGAGTAATGATTTTTTAGTAGAACTAAGAATAATTTATTAAAACCAAAGAAAAAAGAAGTGCAATTAGGAGGGTTTGAGACTTAGAAGAAAAATTGATAGTAGATAATTTATTAAAGAGGAATGATCTCAGCTATATTTATTATTGATTAAATTTATATATATTATCTCAATTTTCTAATTACCGTTAAAAGTGGTGAATCCACATTTCGTCCATATGATACACTTAACATGTGAGATATTTTTTTTAAGATGGTCTCTTAAAGCACTTGACTAATCTTTGAAACATGAATAAACTTCTCTATCCACACACACCCGATAATAGTAATGACTAACGAGAGTGACCCCTAGAGTGATTTTAATCTAAGATCGTCCAGTATCTCAAGCGAATTCTTAACCAACTGATAAGTTAGCTAGAGAGATGATTGGAAGTTGAAAATGTTGGGATTGGCTAAAATCTATCCTTGATTTTACATGGTAGAAAATCTCGGAAATGTTGTAGACACGGCAAAGGACTGGCTGCTAAGAGAGGAGTTCGGCTGAAATATAGGAAGGCAATACCCGACTGAATAGGATTGGCAGGCTGCTTACACAGCAACAACTATTGAGGAAGCAACCGATTGCAATTGCTATGAAAAGGTTGGGTTTCTCGGCTGGAAGAATAGGAGGTCTGTCTATTTAAAGGACAGTCATCGAGAACAAGATGACACCCCACATGAAGTTGGATCAAACCATCAACGGCAAAGATGTAGTTGAGGAGAGGCACAGTGAAGGGCCTTCTGGCCTTTGACGGTACGTGGAGGAGATGGCCTCTTGGCCATATGAGAAGAAAGGTCCCAGAAGGAAGTGCCTGGGTTGATTGCTACAACCTATCGGAGACACTTGCATTTAAGAAGCATGTCGGGATGTGCTCGTAGGACGCAATAAGCGTAGAGGGAGCAACACAGAAGTTGGGTTCACTATTCTGGGTATAAAAGAGATTCACATCAACTGAGAGGTGATGTCGGTGTGCTATATACATGGGTGTACAAGGAGCTCGGGACTTCGGATTTGGGCTCATGACTCAAGAGAGTCATTAATATTGTACCTGTATTTTTCTCTTTTATATAATGAATATTATGTCGCTCTGTGGAAGTAGGCCAGGTGGGCTGAACCACGTTAAAATATTGTGTTGTGCTGTGTGTTTATTTCCGTTCGATTTTTTTTTTGTTTCCGCAGGTAACGCTAAACAGAAAAGGGAAGAAAGAGGGGAAGAGCAGACCTGAAAGTCGGCAACCTGAGCTATGGAGCTCAGTTCCGCCTCCAGCTCCTAGAAGCTGCTCATCAAGGCCTCCGGCACAAACTTCCCGCCATACTTTCCAAACTTGCCGATGGAGATATGGGTCTCGTCTTCCCTTATTACTGGATTAATCGTAGGAAGATGAACTGTAGTGCCTGATTTTGGTTTGATCTCTGTTTGAAGTGGTTGGGCAGAAAAACTGGCCCTAGTTGGAGTTATTCTAAGGTATGGTGAAAGAAGTAGCTTTCTTGAGTTGTTCAGGGTCTTTGGCATCTCAGAATGGTAATGTAGATGATAAATGGATGAACTCCCATTTGTAGTTCCCATGAGAGAGAGAGAGAGATAGAGAGAGAGAGAGAATGAAGTCAGTATTAGGGAGGAATGAAGATGTAAACGATCATGAGGCTGGAGTGATTCTTGTAGGAGTGAGGAGATGGAAGAGAGAACTTCAATTATTAGCAGAAGAGAGAGAAGGCTCTCGTTCTGTATGCAATGCCTTGGACCCTACGGTAACGCACGACAAAGATTTGGTTTCGACACGTGGACTGCCGACCATGTCCGCCGCACCGCACAACCATGAACCATGCTGGTGAGGAATCTTTTTAAAGTAAACACACGGTATGTTTCGACACGGTATCATTTTAATCTTATTTACTAAATACTTAAAATACAATTATATATTTTAAAAATTAGTTTTTATTTTTAAGATATAAATCCTCAAATATGATAATTTCTTTGAATCGATCATCCATTTTTATAATTTATATTAAAAATATTAAATAAATATTTAAAATTAGTCTAGGTAAAACTGATAAAAAGAAGTACGATGGGCATGGATTATTTGAAAAAGGTTTTAAAATTTCTTTTAATATTTAATTTTTTAAGTTTTAAATCATACCATTAGGTGAATAATCTCTTTTTAATCAATGCCGATAATGAGTTTAACAATCACATTTAGAATAAATTTTAACTAAAATTGCATTTCTGCAAAAAAGTTTATTAATATTCTCTCTGTCTCAATTTAGTTATCTTATATGGATTTTGAAATTGTCTCATTTATATTGGAGTATCATAAAGTATGTTGAAAATTGATGAGATGAGATGGAGTGTTAATATTATATAGAGAGGTCTTTAAAAAATATAAATGTTTCAAATGAGACAACTAAAATAGAACAGAGAGAGTATGAAATTGAATTTTAAAATACGTTTATCTCAACTAATAATTATAGAATAACCATGAATTTCTATTAAAACTATTTTTCACAGTACATTTGTTTTCACATCTGAGAAAAAAAAGCCCTTTTTTATAACTTTTTTTCTTACATTTATGCATCGGTGAGAATGTTTAGAAATTAAATAATAATTCAAATTTTAGATAATTTTACCTTCACCATGAAATTAGTAATGATTTTTTTTATGTTGTACATTTAGTAGTAGATATTTTTAGTAGACCATCAGAGAGGACTAAATTCGGTCCAACATCAAGTACACAAGTTTAAAAATTATTAAAATTTAAATAACTTTGAATAATATGATTTTATTGATTAAAGCACAATGGCTCATTTTAGACCTTTTATTTGTTGATAGAGATTTTTAATGAACGAAACAGATAGAGTCAAATTATACTATACATAAAAATCCAAAAAAAGTTACATTTTGATTCTCTAGACACTAATTTTACATTCTAAGTCTAGCCTTGTCAAGAATTAACTCGACCCGATTACTTGAACTGAACGTAAGCATATAGGTTTAAAATTGTCACCTGAAATTAAAATATACTCAAACCAACTAACTAATTTTAAAAATAAGTAAGTAATGAATTGAGGATTGTTGACTTAAAACCCAAATAAGATTTGACCCGAAACTGACTCATTGCCAGTAGACCTTGCAAAATTTGACTACGATCCTATTATTCAAATTAAATATGAGCATTTTAAATGAATATAAAATTAAAATATTGTGATTCAAATTCAAAATATCTGATCTGAGTCACCGTTGGGAACACCATTTTTACATAGTTTTTTAATGATTGTTTCTCTCAATATTAGCTTTATGCAGACGTACTGAAGATATTCCGTTTAAATTTTACTAAGAGAATTTTTTCTTTACACTCAAATACTATAACTGAAAAAAAAATATAGCTTGAAAAAATTAATATAGAAATATGATAAAGTTTAAGAATGAAAAATATAGTAAGTTAAGATGAATTACATAAACATAAAAGCAATCTATGTACGATTATTTTTTAAAATAAGCGTAAATATATTTAAAATGGAATTTATATTTCATTAGAAGTAAAGTGGTCCTTGGTAGTAATCGTTGTGAATAAGAAAATGGCAGTTGGACCTATTCACGTGGGATGCAAGGGAAAATAAGGCAGTACATACAGACACTCGGAAATTCTGTCTCAATACACCCGATTTCAAAATTTTAGGTGAAATGACCATTTTGCCCTTTCACTTTGTCTTCCGCCGAAGGAAATGTTCCTTTGGACGGATGAATGATCGACTGAATAAGGAAAAAAAATCAGTGGGCCCCACTTTTGATCGAAACCCATGGTCTTCCTTAGCCGTAGATAGGTGGGCCAGGGGCGATCATGGTGGTGTCGATCTTAGGGTCAGAAGTGCAGGATCCACTTAGATCTAACAAAAAAAAAATCCCAATCATGGATTTTCCGACATCCGAAACCCAATTTTGTGGGTTTTTTTTCTTAGATCCGAATTGATCATTTACTTCTCCACCTAGGATCAACACCACCATGATCGTCCCTGGCCCACATATCTACGGCTAAGGATGACCTTGGGTTTCGGTCAACAGTGGGGCCCACGGTTTTTTTTTTCTCCTCCCAATCGGTTCTGTGGTATATCCTTCGAACGAATGAGAAACCCTTCGGCTGATTCGTTCGGTGCAGTAGAAGAGGAAGTGGAACGGCAAAACGGTCATTTCACCCAGAATTTTGAAATCAAGTGTATTGAGACAGAATTTCCAGGTGTCTATATGTGTTGCCCAGAAATGGTCAACAAAACGTTTTGTTGATAGAGATTTTTAACGAATGACCACAATTGAATGTGTGGCCAAGTACCACTTTGCTTCTAATGAAATATAAATTCTATTTTAAATATATTTAGGATAGAATAAAAAAATTAAATATTATATATTTGACATCTTATTTAAAAAATAGTCGTACATAAATTACTTTTATATTTATGTAATTCATTATTCATCATAACTTACTATATTTTTCATTCTTAAACTTCATCATATTTCTATTTTAATTTTTTCAAACCTATTTTTTTTTCACTCGTAGCATCTGCGTGTAAAGAAAAAATTCTCTTATTAAAATTTAAACAGAATATCTTCAGTGCATGTGTAGAAAGCTAATGTTGAGAGAAACAATCATTAAAAAGTGTTGAATGAGGAAAACAGAGTTCAAGTAGAACTCTTCCTCCTGAGTCTGAGTTCATGTAGAACTCTTCCTCCTGAGTCTCCTAATGTAATTAGGACATTTAGAAAATAATAAATTGTGTATTGTATTCAGTAGTCGACTCTAGAGCTATCACAATCAAAGTCAAACTCTTAATATAATTCTAAATCAAATACCTATCTTAATCAGAGATAAACACACTAAGAATAATAATTCTAGTATATATTAAAAACCTAAATATATTCCAACAAGAGCCAAATGATGAATTGGACCCGATTACATGTGTATTGCAAAAGTTCCAATTGGTAATCTACAAATAAAACAAATCATACAAATATTGTGTGAGTCGGTCCAATTGGCACTTCCTGACCTTTCACCATTGATGTAGATCAAGTAAAGAACAATATTATTTTATTTTTAATATAAATAAGGGTTTATGAAATTATATTCAATTGACCTTGACCATTCAAATAATAAATAAATAACCATTAACATTTAAACTTTAAAACCAAAAATAAACGAGAATAGAATTTAAACTCTGTCGATAGAATTAATTGACAAGTTTTGTTTTTAAATATAGTTTTAACTATATAATTTGGGTAGTAATTTTCACCATCATTTTTTCTTATGAAGCGCACCACTTTTTAGAGGAAATTTTAATTTTGCCTATGCTTCTCTCATTCCCCTCTTTTCCTCTTTTCCAAAAGTAAGAACAAAATTGATTTTTTAAATAAAAATAGTACACCATGAGAAAAAGTGGTGGTGCAAAAATTACAATCGTATAATTTTTATCTATTTATTTCATGTAACATTGAGCCGTGTTGTAAAGATAATAATGTCTTGCTTTGTTTGGATGATTTTGTTCTCTTTAAAATATGATAGAATCTTCTCATTGTCTTGCTCAATGAGTCAATGTCACTCTCTTCTTCAGTTGCTCAAGGATGGAGATTTTTTGTTGCAGTTTGAAAAAGAAAAGGGGGCATGTTGATAGAATAAGTTGATCTTATCTTTATAAAGAAATTTAATAATTTGAAGTTTCTAAATACTTGAATTAAAGTTAAAAGGTTTCATCTTTATAATAGTTTCAAGCTTTTGAGAAATTGTCAATTAAAAAGTTAATTAGATACTTTCTTTAAAAATAAAATAAAAATAAAAAGAAAAATATTTATCTCATATTTTAATTATATATAACAAAGTTTATTTATTGAAGTGAATAGTGAATTGATAAGGGAATATTTATTCATCCTACATTTCAAATTTTAGCATGAAACTAATTTAAGAGACCTCTCTTAGATTTGATAAAATTATTGTACTTTAAATATATGTTATATTATCTTTCAACATGTCACACATAATATGCTGATATTTCTCGTAGAGAATTCTAATTCAATTAAGTTTATCAAATCAACCTCAATTTTGCACCCATAGTATGACATAAAGGTGGTAATCAACTGATCCTCAAGGGGTTTTAGTGCAGCGATAGTGGGGAAGAAATCAGAATACCAATTAGTCTGGACGAAAGTCGGATCACACACTTATACTCATCACACTTGTGGACAGACTTTTTAAGTTAGGCACGTGTGAAAGTTCAAGGACGTGATAAGTTAAATAACATTAAGGCTGCGTTTGGATGCGGTTAAAAGGGGGTAATCCCCCATTACCCCTTTTTACCCTAGTTTGGTTAAGAAGGGATGGATAAAAATTTGAAAATTTATCTCTCATCCCATTTTTTAATACCCCTTTGAAAGTTGGGGTATTCACAATACCCTACCCCTAAATACCTCTTGCCTTCCTTTCTTAATCAATTATATATTATAAAATTAATATCTTCCAAAAAAATATATTATATAATTAAAAATAATAATATATTTCAAGTAATTGGCAATTTAATTCTGTTTGAAATACATTTTAAAATTGTGTCAACATTTTCAACATGATGCATTTGAATGAGAGATAAATTTTACGGGGTTACCTTGAGTATGGGTAATTGAAAGTAGGGGTAAAATGACAAATTAACAATTTTATGAGAATTAATATTTTTTTTTGTTAAATTTATCTAATATGAATGATAAAAATAAAATTTTATAAAACATAATTGTCACAATATCCTATTTTTAAGGGTAATTCTGTCGAAATTTTGATAAGGTTTCGAAACTCTGAAAGTGTTTTGAGGTTCATGATACTATCTTTCAGAATAATTAGTAATTTATTCTGTTGAAAGTTTATTTTAAACATGTGTCAATAGTTTCAACATGATGCACTATGATGAGGGGTAAATTTTACGGGGGTTACCCTTGAGTAGGGGTAACTATAAGCAGGGGTAATCTAACATATTAACAATTTTATAAGAATTAATAATTTTTATTAGATCTATATAATATAAAAATTAAAATTAAATTTTATGAAACATAATTGTCAAAATATCCTATTTTTAAGGGGTGATTCTGTCGAAATTTCAATAGAATCTCCAAACTCCGAAAGAGTTTGAAGCTCATGGTAATTTCTTTCTGGGTAATTAGCAATTTATTCTATTGGAAGTTTATTTTAAAAATATTTCAACATTTTCAACATGATGCATTTGGATGAGGGGTAAATTTTACGGGGGTTACCCTTGAGTAGGGGCAACTGTAATAAGGGGTAATCTAACATATTAACAATTTTATAAGAATTAATAATTTTTATTAAATTCATATAATATAAAAAATAAAAATAAAATTTTATGAAACATAATTGTCAAAATGTCTTATTTTTAAAGGATGATTCTGTCCAAATTTCAATAGGGTCTCAAAACTCCGAAAGAGTTTGAGGTTCATGTTAATTTATTTTGGGGTAATTAGCAATTTATTTCGTTGGAAGTTTATTTTTAAAAATATGTCAATATTTTCAAAGTGATGCATTTCGATGAGGGGTAAATTTTATAGGGGTTACCCTTGAGTAGGGGTAACTATAAGCAGTGGTAATTTAACATATTAATAATTTTATGAGAATTAATATTTTTATTAAATTAATATAATATAAAAAATAAAAATTATAAATTTTTATGAAGAGATATGTTGATATTTTTTATTCATTTATTAGGATTTAAAATAATAATATCAAAAAAGTTCTTTATTTATTTTTTAATGTTAGAACATTTTAAAATATAATTATGAAAAATAATTTATAAAAAATGGATAATATTATTATAAATTATATTATTAGGATTTACTTAATGAATATTATTTAATAATTATATTTTATAAAATTTCTCAAAAAATATTAATATATCAGGTTACCTTTGTAGCTACCAAATAAGATTTTTTACCCTTTGGGTAAGATTTTACTTTACCACTGCAATTACCAAACAAGATAAGGGTAATCCCAGTTCAAGGGTCACCTCCACTCAAGGGTGACCCCTATTCGAGGTAACCCCTCTAAAATTTACCCCTCATCCAAACGCAGCCTAAGAGCAGGGGAAAAAATATTGGCCAGGCCGATATGTCGACCGATATGAAAATATCGGCGGTAATGATATATCGGCCGATATTTTTCTCTCTCCTACTTTTTTTATTTTTTATTTTTTTCAAAAAATTCCAAAAAATTATATAAAATCAAAAAATTATGGGGACCATGGATATGTAATTTTTTTTTATTAAATATCGGTCATCGACATATTCAAATATTATTTGTAAGTTACGAACTCGAGAATTTCAAATGTTTTTAAAAAAATGATGAAAAATTACAAAAAATTGTAGAAACTTTTTTTATGGAAATATGTAAATATATTTCAAATTAATACATCTCAATTAATAATAATTAATGTAAATATGTAAATCTCCTCTTAATACATCTTCAGATTTGGTATTTTGTGTTCTAATTTATTTTATTGCCTTTTTTTATTCTCATTAACAAAAGCCCACCGTTAAATTTCCATTAGTGTTCTTGCCAATTTGGACTTTGGCTCAATTAATGGAAATCAACCATTAATTCCCATTAACACTGTCAATTTGGAATTAATAGAAACCCACCATGTACATGAAAAGAAAGAGATGTGAGAAATAAGCTCGGTTTCATTGACCAAATTGGACCTAATGTTTTGCAAGAATTGGCTGGAAAATTTAACAAAATATGACAACCTATTTGGGCATTGATTTAGGCATGATTTTGACCATAAGTTTTTATTATTATTTAGGTAATGTAATAAATGTTATTCTAATCCACTGATGTACAAAAATATCAGTATTTTTTTTAAATAGAAATATGGCCGATATATGAAGAGTGATATTATTTTTTTCTTTTTTAAAAGAATAGATTGTTTTTTTTTTCAAATATTAGCCAAGTTCTTATATTTTCATAATTAAAATATAAAAAACCCAACCATTAATTCCCATAAACGTTGTTGCCAATTTGGAGTTGGCTCAATTTATAGAAATCCACCATTAAATCAATTAAAGTTGTCAATTTAGAGTTGACTCAATTAATGGAAACCTACCATGGTAAATGAAAGGAAACTAGGAAAGAGAAGTTAGAAATAAACATGGTTTCATATACTGATTTGGACTTGATTTCTTGCAACAATTGGCTGGAAAGTTCAACCAAATATGGCAAAATGTTTGGGCATTGATTTAGGCATGATTTTGTCCATAAGTTTTTTTTTTTATTATTTAGACAAGGTAATAAATGTCATTCTAATCCACTGATGCATAAAAATATCAATGTTTTTTTTTTTAAATCGAAATATGATCGATTTGGGAAGGGTTATATTTTTTTTTTCTTTTTTTAAAAAAAATTAGATGCTTTTTTTTTTTTCAAATATTAGTTGATTTCTTTTATTTTCATAATTAAAAAAATAAAAAATACATATATTAGCTGATATTTTCGGATTTATATATATATTGGCCGATATCATAGCTGATATATACTGACGATATCGGCCGATATATATACTATAGGGCCGATACATATCGTATCGGCTGATGTTTTCACTCCTATTACGAGTGTTGGTTTCAAAAGATAGAATGTCTAATGTTTTATCTATGGAGAACTAATGGGACTGTTGCGAGCGGAATGAACTGAGCGTGCTTTGGAAGAAGCGATCTGTTAGTGAACTATCCAATTGGAAATAATAAGGGCATCTTTGAATACTCAAAATTTCATATCTGAAGCGAGTTTTCAAGAAACTACTGGAGTTTTAGCCAAAGCCTCTACGAGGTCGTTATTGGTGCAGGCGAGGGCTTTCGTCTGGAGAACAAAATAAACAGTTGGTAGCATAGTTGACATTTTGTATGGACATGGTGAATCTTGGAGAGATGCTTTTGGTGCATCTGAACTCTGGCTATGACCGAAATGGTGCTTTGGCACCAACAACGGTCCGTTTTTAGTGGATGGCTGTTCCAAATGTGGTTGTATATAAGGATCTCTGTATTCTAACTGCAGGAAATTTCTTTCTTTGGTGGAGCTTTGATGGAGTCTAGGATAACAAGGCAAGTTTCAGCCAGAATGTATAGAGTTCAACCAAGGCTCCAATTGAATGAAAAAATTGGAGAAAATCAAAGGTTAAAAAGCCACAAGAATTTTTTTTTTTTCTAAAATCAAGGTTAGAGGGAACGGAAAATCAGAGTTGATCACCAATAAAATAATCTAAAATCGCCCCAATTGTATATGGAAATTCAAAATTGATTAGAGAACATAAATTTCTGATGCGGACATCACATGAGGCAATGAGGGTGAAGAGAGTTTTGTTTTTTTCACTGTGGCAAGTGCGGGATAGAATTAGCCAACCTGGACTCCTAAGATGCCCTGATAGATGCTTATACAAACATTTAAATGATCATATTATTGTGGAATGTCAGGGTCTCAACAGGCCAATAATGCAAGAGGGAGTTAAAGGTATGTTCCTATCTTCTCAACATGATATTTTTTGCATCATTGAGAGTAGAGCAAGAACTGCTCTAAACATCTTTCCTAGAAAACTGGAAGAATTATTCAAATATTTCTCACTGTAGTTCTACTAGAATTTGGGTGGCTTGGAAAATGAAATTGATGTTCTTATTCTTAATGTAGAAATTTGGAAAATTGGCTCATTGGCCTCCCTCATTAACCTTATATATATAGAAAATACAAGCCCCTCTAAGGGGGAAAGAATCAATTACAATTCCATAATTGGGAAACTACCAAATAATAAGACATACTTGTGGAATCAAATCTTCAAAAATACTTTCAGTTAAATGTAGCAAAAACTGATTTGCTAACTTCATACGTCATGTGCATTATGAGCAAGTAATTACCTAATATTCATGGTATTTAGACAATGTGGGTAGGATTTTGCTGTGGAGATTCATCAATGACTTGTTATCTTTCTATTCTGGTCCATGAGCTTTGAAACTTTTCGCATGTAAGTTAGGTCCTTAAAATTGTTACAACGTAGATACTCTCATGATCAAATCTTAGGGGGATGAAAAGCACTTGCATTTAGGATAATGCCAATGGATATGGCTACCTTGTCAAGAGTGAGAGCACTTAGAGGAGTTTAGTGGTGGGTCAACTTAGTATGAGATAAGATAAAAGTGCTTGATTTAGCATATTAATGAAGTCTTTAACATAAGATGCAGGAAGGTCTTGAATTTAAGTCACTCTTAGCACAAGGGCTACTCACGTAGTTTTACCCAATGTGTGGATAAAGAGGTTAGCACATGGTCTAAGGATTAATCAGGTACTCTAAAATGCCTGGATAATTTGGTCTTAAAAAAAAAAAATAGGTCTTAAAATAAAAATAGGTCTTTAACAAGTATATAATATCATGCCAATAACTTGATTCAAAATGGTAACCAATCACAATGATCATTTCCATTACAAGTCGAGAGTGGCAGAGAAGTCACTTTTCAACTTTTTATTGGAATTCCGCATTTTAATTTATTTTTAATAGTAGTGTGACGACCAGACCCTACCTCATCGTGATATTGTCCGCTTTGGGCCCTACCCGACCCGTACGGTTTTGCTTTGGGCCCTGGCCCACATGGCCAGGCCCAAAAGGCCTCACAATGCGGAGGGTTGCCCCCTCTCAAATAAAGCCCCCACCACCCAAGCTCCTAACCGATGTGGGACCTTTGGGTGGGGGTGCTACAATCCATCCCCCTTAAGACCAGAGCCGTCCCCAGCTCTGTCTCATCACACTGACAGGGGATTAATGCGGGTTTATTTTTTCCCAACCCAACCCGACCTGAGATATACAAAAACATAATCCAAACCATTTCTCAGGTCGGATCATGCGGGTCGGGATAAAACCCGACCCAAGTTTCACCCCTATTTGAGATAGGTTAGAGTTAGGAATTAATTTATAAATACATTTCTATTATGGTGTTCTACCTTTGCATAGTCTCGGTCCACAGTGGAAGGCTCCGCACCTGAGCCTCGTTAGACTCTGCAGGAAGTGTTAGGTGTAAATGAAGAGAATAGAAGAGATGAAGTCCGTCCCTTAGCCTAGTCTATATCCACAGCTGAAGCAACTCTGTACCGTAAGTGGTCTCCACAGCTGACGTGACTCCGTGCCGACGCCTCACTACTACATTAAATCGGTATTTTCATTGAGTTTAATGTGTGAACTCAGCCAAGCTAGGAGCGTGAAGTGCGTTGGTTTGGAGGCCCATTGCAACATGTTATCCGGGTAAGCCCACTCTTTTTTGAACTTGTGATTTATTGAATAAGTTTCTTAAGTTAATTAACTTAGTTTTAAGCAAGGAATTGCTTCAGTAATTAACAAAGTTGAATCGGTTGAGTTCTACCTAGTTTGAGGTGTGTTTTAAGACCTGGGTTTGAACCTAATTAGTCCTTGTTTTGGTCCTGATTTCAGTCGAAACCCAGCAGTAATCTGGGCCTGGAATCCAGTAAAGCAAGGCTGCATCAGATCTGTTTTGTAGTCCATTAACTCATGTACAAACCAGGCCTGCAATGAACAAGTTGCTGTTTGGGCCTGCTGAAACAGAGTTAGACTCACTGGACTGGGCCTGAAACCCAGTCCGTTTATGCCGTTTTTCTGGACCTAAATTTACAGGATCCACCCTGGTTTTTATTGGCCTGAACCCAGTCCAAAATACTATTAAATCGGGCCTGCATTTACAGGTTCCAAACTGTTGAAAAAAGGCCTAAACCACCCACTTTATGGGCCAAGTAATCAATCGAGTGGACGCAGTTAAGGGCCGAGTTTGTTTGAAAACTCAGTGACTTTTATAAGACTGTTTTGGACTTTATTCAGGACCGAGTCAATTGTATTTGCAACTGGTCAATATTAACTTAATTGAACTGATACAATTCATCCATTTTAATTGAGAGTTTGGATTACTTTCTAAGGCACCCGTTTGGTTTAGAGTCACTGAAGACTGCTTTTAGCGTTGTCTTTTGGCAAGAAATCCAATTGAGGTGCTCAATTGGTTTAGGTGTTCGAGGGATCGAAAGATCATTGGAACTCAATTTTCTTGCGTGAATTGGGAAGGATTTTGACACCATTTCGGTTTGCATCACTCTCACTTTTAAAGAAAGAAAATTCAAAATCCAAATTTCACCTAGATTGAATCTCTCTAAGGAAAATCGGTCAAAGGTTTCAATCCCCTTGAAGTTCCACAAAATTATATTTGCATTAATTAGTTAAAATTTGCAACATAAAATTCTAAAATAGCAATATGGAATTCAAAAATTGCATAAAACATATAAATTAATAACAAAATAAAATTGCATCAAAATTCAAATCAAACAAACTCACCAAAGGATGGAGTGAACCAAAGCAACAAAGCTTTCAATCCAAATTGTGTGTCTAAAGTGGTTGACCAAAGGTCCCTTTTTATGAAGTAGGGCTTCCTCTCTAGCATTTTTTATTAATTATTCTACATCCAATCACCTTATGCCATGTGGCATTTATTACATCATTATTGAAAAATAAAATAAAAAGAATTTCTAAAGTAGTGGAACCCAAGTAGGTGAAAACCTTAGATCCACCAAAGTAGAGATTACATTCTCTTGAGGAGGTGAAAATTGAATCTCAAAACTTTTCCTTGCACTCCAAGAATATACCTCCTCCTTGAGCCAAATCAAGCTCAAAATGTAAAATATAGGGCCTAACACAAAGTACCAACCCATGGGTCAATTATTTCAATGTTTTGGACCCAAATAAAACCTTTAGCGGACCCCTTTCACACTTCAAGTTTCTCATGTTTTAAGAGTGTCATTACAACAATGTTTTCTTTTAATTGGCCCAAGTCTTCTATAAATTTATCTTCCTTTTGATCCATGATGGTGAACTTATTGGTGCAGCAATTTGACATGGAACTTTTGATGATATGGACAATCTCAATCAGGCTCATAATGGTTTCCATTAGGGAAGTCACAGATGCTACAAGCAGGGGCCCAAATATCGGCCGATACGTACTGTATCGGCCGATATGATACGTCTAGGCCGATATCAGCTTTTTTTTTTGTAAAAAAAAAAAGGAGGAGAGAGAAAAATATTAGTCGATACCGAATTTTGCACCCCTGTCTACAAGATGTATTTGGAGTTTGATGCGAGCATCATGGAAGACCATTCTGATGAAGACTTGGGCCAAATGGAAATTTTGAAGGTGTAAAAAGGGGCCCAGTGAAGAGTTCTTTTGGGCCTAGAAATGCTTTAAAAAATGGCCCATAGGGTGTAACTATGGGATGGTCTCATATTCTTTCAATTTGGGCTTGATTTAGTCCAATTAATGAGTCCAAAAGCTAAGAACAAGAAATTGTTGTGAGAATTCAAATCTCCACCTACTTAAAATGATTCCTTTCTCTTTTGTTTAAGACTTTAAGGAGCAAGCAAACCAAATTTGAAGCAAATCTACCTGTGCTTGGGCGACACCTCCTTAGTTATTTTTAGGATTTTCTTTTGTTTCTTATTTTATAAATAATGTTATAATGACATTATAGAGACATAATACCACAAAGAAGAAATTTCTAGAGAAATCTTGAAATTGGAAAGTAGGTGAACATGTGTACCTCTCGGCCCGAGATTAAATCCTTAATCTCCCTAACCAAGGTAATTTACCTCCATGGGGGGTGCTTCAACTCCCCGGTCCATTTAATGGCATTTGAAGAGTCACTCTGAATCACAAGATTTCATCCCCTAAAGTCAGCTCCTAAGGTCAAGGCTCTTCTAATGTTAAGAAGTTCAATCTAATTTGAATCCATGATCCCCACTGATTCTGAGAAAATCACACGCGAGGACCCAAATGATCTCTAAAGACACCCCTGATCCCAGCAGGGCCCGGCTTACCCCTTGCTGCCCCATCTACATTAAATTTCATCGTCCCTACAGGTGGAGGGGACCAATCTGCCATATTCACACGATTCTAAGGTCTGGACATCATACCACCCTCCTAGCACTGAATGAGGTCTGAGGTTTTAAATTCTTTAAATTTTTTATTGGCGCAAAGCTAGACAATCAATCTCAATTTCAATAATGTGCATGCTACTGCTCTAAACATCTTTCCTAGAAAATTGGAAGAATTATTCAAATATTTCTCACTGTAGTTTAGCTAGAATTTGGGTGACTTGGAAAATGAAATTGATGTTTTTATTCTTAATGCAGAAATTTAGAAAATTGGCTCATTGGCCTCCCTCATTAACCTTGTATATATAGAAAATACAAGCCCCTCTAAGAGGGAAAGAATCAATCAACAAATCAATTACAATTCCATAATTGAGAAATTACCAAATAATGAGACACACTTATGGAATCAAATCTTCAAAAATACTTTCAGTTAAATGTAGCAAAAAATGCTTTGCTAACTTCATATGTCATGTGCATTATGAGCAAGTAATTACCTAATATTCATGGTATTTAGACAATGTGGGTAGGATCTTGTTGTAGAGATTCATCAATGACTTGTTATCTTTTTATTCTGGTCCATTAGCTTGATTCATCAATGACTTGTTATCTTTCTATTTTGGTCCATAGCTTTGAAACTTTTCGCATGTTAGTCAAGTCCTTAAAATAGATACAAAGTAGATACTCTCACGATCAAATCTTAGGGGGATGAAAAACACTTGCATTTAGGATAATGCGGTTGGCCTAAAACTTGACCAACAAATGCCAATGGAAATGGCTACCTTGTCAAGTGTGAGAGCACTTAGAGGAGTTTAGTGGTGGGTCAACTTAGTATGAGATAGGATAAAAGTGCTTGATTTAGCATATTAATCAAGGCATAATGACATGTACAGTGTATGAATTGATAATGAGTACACTGATTTGGTGAGAGAAATTTTTTTTTTTCTATTTTACCATTGCTTCCTTCAGGCCTTCGCCTATCCGATATACAGTCCCAGCCTCAATCGCACCTAACCCACTCCCACGCCTCTGCTAAGCATCCCACATCTCCGCCACCATCAACCTTTCCTAGACACCCCTTCTTCCAAAGCCAGCGAATCTCGTTCCCTAATCCTTCTCTGTAATCCAATGTTGTTTACTAATAATTAAATTTAGATTCAAAGATTTTAAGAAACTAAAATTTTGCAATTTCGAAAAATATAATTGAATTGTTCGATGTATATTTTTTTGGATAAATGACTACTTGATTGCTCTTCAACGACTGAGTTCCTCTCTTAATATGATTGACAAGAATTGAAGCAAGTACCTTCTTGTTAAGTTTTGCTTTTCTTATTAAGGATCTCTCCCTCCTCTACCCAAAAACCCACTTATTGTTTTAGGTGATTTGGTTAGTTTCACGAAGTATCAAGAGGATCAACACCCATGAGAGGGAGATCATGCTGAAGTGAGCAATTGCAATCCTACTTGAAATAGAATGGGTGATTCGCCCTCTACAATCTCAGCTTTGAATTCTTCAAAAGTGTCAATCATAGCTGATAATAAAGCCTAAAAAGGAATGTGATGTAGAAACAAGGTATTTCATTTTTTTCCCCATTTTCGGCTGCTTAAGAAGGGTTTAAAGGTGTTATTTTGTAAATCTTTTTTTGGAGATATTGGATTTTCTTGTATTACATGAAAATGGTTGATAAGGCTATGGTGAAAGTGAGGATGAAGCAGAAGTGGGGAGGCAGAATGGTGATGTGCCATCTTCTGATTTATGGTGTTGGAGGAAAAATACTTGGCAAGGGAGTGGGTTAGGTGCCATTGAGGACTGGGACTGGATCTGGAATAAATGAAGGCTTGAAGGAAACAGCGAGTGGACAACGCCAGTTAAAGGGAAAACAGGCAGTGCGTTCGCTCGTTGGTATTGATGGTGGTGCTGAAGCGGAAGGTGGAGGCGGACAACAAGGTGGGTGGAGAATAAGGGAGATGGAACGAGCGCAGCAGCAGAATGGCGCGGGAACTGGAGGTAGAGAGAGGGGAGAGAAAAGGAACAATCAATGAATATTAAGGGGTAAAATAGAAAAAAAAATTTCTCTCACAAAATCAGTGTAACCATTATCAATTCATACATTGTACATATCATTACCCTAATCAAGTCTTTAATATAAGATGTGGGAGGTCTTGGGTTTAAGTCACTCTCAACACAAGAGACACTTCCTTAGTTTTACCCAATGTGTGGATAAAGAGGTTTGCACATGGTCCAGGGATTAATCAAGTACTCTAAAAGGCCTGAATAATTTGGTCTTAAAAAAAAAAATTAAGTCTTTAACAAGTATATAATATCATGCCAATAACTTGATTCAAAATGGTAACCAATCACAAGGATCATTTCCATTACAAGTCGAGAATGGTAGAGAAGTCTCTTTACAACTTTTTATTGGATTTTCGTATTTTAATTTTATTTATAATAGTAGTTGATGATTATAAAGTTAAGGGACACTAAATACAATTAACAATTAGATATACATTTATTTTTAGATAAACCATACATCTCTCTTGGTTGTTAACATCTCAAGAGAGAACAGAGTACAATCCTAGAGTAGCAATGTAGGAAATTATTGTCTAATTCAGCCCACTCAACTTGTAACTCTGTTGAGTCTAAATGATTCCCTGAGTCGAGTCAAGAAGTAGTTGAATCGTCAGAGTTGATGGCTGTTTGAATATCCTTCTCACCGCGGGCGCTGCAGTTTACTACCACCTTAGTACCATTGGCCAAAGTTGGACAAAGCTTAGACAGGAAAGCCAATGCATGTGATGCCTCTAATCCTGGGATTATGCCCTCTAATCTGCTTAGCCGATGGTAAGCTGCAATTTCACAAAAACCAACAAAATTCTTGTAGTTTACAACTCTGTTCAGGCAAATTACCACTTGTAGCTCAACTGTAGGTGAGTTTGAACAAGATCTTTCTCCAAATTTTTTAATTGGGGTTAATCGAAGACTCTGCCGGAAGTCGAGTTTCCGAAGTTAACCAAGTCCAGCCGAGAAATATGAATCAAGCCAATTAGACTATAAGATGAGGAGAACTGAAAGTAAGAGATTCTCAAAGAGCAAGGGCAGATGGCATTCTCCTAACAAAGGTGGAGAACACCATCTTTTTACAGAAGAGAAGAAGATTCACAGTTTGCGGGCCCCCTCGCTTACTCCTTGAGAATGGATCTAAATAGAAGAAGTTGAACTTCTCCAAAAGAAATCTCCCCAATTCTCTCCCTCTTATTGTAGCCTGATCAGACTTGGTCGATAAACTCAACTCAGTTGAAGTTTTAGTTGAGTACAAATTTTTGAGTTTTCGATCTTGGTTTCAATAATGATGGGGTTATTGGAGCAAGGCATGTTGAAAGAAAGGCCCATATGATGATTTGTTCCTAATAACGGAAATTTTTCACCCGATTAAATTTTCGAAATTGTATTTGCATTAGATGTTATCTTCCCTAATTAAGGGATTGTTAATTGATTTTAATTGGTTCTTTCCTCGTCAATGAGATTTGTAATTTCTATTTATACAAATATCAATGATAGAGCCATAGAGGAGATGAGCCATGTTCCCAAAACTCTACAGTTCCAATCATGAAAATGTCCTTCATGTTGGCAAATTCAATGTGCAGATCCTATTTAATAACCACAACAAAAATCAAAATATTTGGAGTCGCCATATTATTACCATCTACAGCTTCTTGATCAGTAACAGTGTAGAACTCAGCTCGCCCCATGTCTTTAAGGAAGCTAAGCTCCGGACCCACTCCTGGATACTGTAGCCTGTAAAAATAATGAATCAATGTTCAGTAGACATTTCATTACAATGCTAAACAAATGAGTAAATATAACCGGCATTCTTTGAAAAATTTATGAGACTTTGACAAGAGTTCAAGAACTCGAAATTTAGACTCGACTCGAAATTCCATTGAGTTGAGAAACTCAGTTAATTTTTCAAAAAAAAATTGAAAAAAACCTCTCAACTTGTTTGACTCGAAATTTTGTCAAAGCAATTCAACTCAAACTGACTCGGATGAGCTTTATTGAGTTCTTAAATTGTGGACTTCACTGAGCTGAGTCAAATACTTACCCTGTAGCAATAGAGTAAGGCACAATAATCTGACCATCTTCATCTTGCAAGAGATAGCTCATTGCTCCATGATAAGCTCCTACTTCTCCTGTTGATAGAGTGGCAGAATGTCTCCCAGTCTCTAGCCCTTTTCCTCCAGCTTCCACACCAATTAGCCTCACATCTTCATCTCCTAAAAATTCATGAAATAAACCCAATGCATTGGAGCCACCTCCCACACATGCAAGCAAGACATCAGGTTTACCACCCCATTTCTCCATTGCTTGCCTCCTTGTTTCTTTTCCAATCACAGATTGGAATTCTCTCACCATGGTCGGACATGGATGCGGCCCGACAACGGTTCCAGACGAGTAGAAACTGGTCTCCAAGTGTCCGACCCAATCGCGGAACGCATCTGCCATTGCATCTTTAAATGCTCCATCAACTTGCTCAACCTTCAACCAAACATGAATTCAAGATTTTAAGATGTATGGGATTGTGAAAAAATGGTCTAAAATTTTACACTAACTCTTATGTTACAACCAAGTGAACAGTTAGTGGATGATGTGTGCCAATTAGTCTGTGAAGAAAGGATAATATTTCATGAAACTAAAATTTTCATAATTAAAATCACAAATTAAAAGGGATGAAACTCCAACAAACCCCCTATTTATGGCTTACCCTAAATATCCAAGTGATCTCTACCTTGGCATCAGTTCTTCAAAAATCACTAATGTATTAAAATTAAGGGAGCTATTTGTTCGGAGTTTTCCCTTCAAATCAGCGGAAATGATCAAATCAAACACACAATACAACCACAATAGAGACGAATTTTACGTGGTTCGACCAAAGGCCTACATTTACAGACAACGAACAACTTTCACTAATCAAATAGGAGATTACACAGTTTTTTCTCTCTCTTCCTCACTGATTTTCTCTATGGCTGCATTTGTTTGAGGTGAATTGAAGGGGGGAACACGAGTAACCCTCGGATTCCCATGTTTGGTAGCGAGAGGGTAAAGGTAAAAAATCTAGATTTTATCGCCCCTTTGACAAATTTGAAATCCCTTTGGCCTCCGTTGGTATTCATAAAACATTTGCCTCTCCTTCCCTTCGTATTCCTCTCAATCCCCTTCATAGCTGTGAATGGAACTCAATACAAATCAAATTTCAATCTAACATCTTTATTTTTAATTTTTTTAATTTATTATAAAAATAATTTGCATAAAATAAATGAAATATTTTTAACATTATACTTATAAAATAAATAAAAAATTTATTCTTTTTCTGTTTGATTTAAGTAATTAAAATATGGGTTGGTCAAAATATTTTTTTAATTTGAGTTAAACTATGATGATGCTTTATAAAACAGTCTCCTTATTCTTTTATCACTATGTGATGATTTTTTAAAAGTAATTCTATATAATAATAGATTTTAAAAGTGGATATTTTCTTTATAAATGTCTTTTTGCTTAAACATATCAATATCATATTTATAGGTCCAATTTTACACTTAATTACAATAGTTCGACTGTGATTCAATTTATAGCGATCTAAATTAGTTGACTTGAATTGAAAATGAGTTATAATTTTAAAAATAGATTCAGTCATAAAGCTCAACATGGACGTATGAAATATTTTCACTTATAAATGAATTTTTAGGCTCTCTTACTCAATTTCACAGTTTTTTAATATTTTTTCAAAAAAAATAAAATATTTTAGTCTCGTGTATTGAAAATTCAAACAAGTTGAACGCTGAGTCCATCTCATTCCAACTGTGGGGTTCTTAATATTAATTTTATCTTAGTTATATTTTATTAACTTGATTTTTTTATAAACTCAATTGTTTATTTTAATTATAATTATGAGAAAAAATCTATAGAAAATTTTATAATATTATTATAAGATATATTGTTAATTTTTATGGCAATTTCTATTGAAAAAATTCCAATGTAAAAGAGAAAAATTTATTTATTTATTATATGAATTTATTAAAAATTATAGATTCTCATAAAATTGTTAATATATTAGTTTTCTCTATTTACAGTTACCAAACATGATTTTTTACCTTTAAAGTAAGTTCTAACTTTTTCACTGCAATTACTAAATAAGATAATAGTAACACTTGTAAAAGTATTCATAATTGCTTACCCACCTCTGGTTATCCAACCATCCAAAATTTATCTCTCAGGCAGTCTATATCTCTCTACAAAACTCTTTCTCTCTCTTCGAACACATAGCAAACTCTCTGTGGTAACCAAGAGGGGCCACCCACAAGAGTCCCTTTTGGCTTTCGTATACTAAGTTCTCAACCGACAGTTGCAAACGAATAAGGAATTAGAGAAAAGTCTGTGAAGGAGAGAATAAATAGGAGTCCAGAGCAACTAGGACTCCAATAATGGAGCCACACCCCTGACACTTTGCAATTTGGTCATTTTAAAAGATTATTAGGGATACTCATATATCTTTTTATCACTTAAATGATGATAAATAAAAGAAAAAAATATAATATCCTTCTGCTATAAAAATTATTATAAACATTGTTGGGTCCTAAAAATAGGTGGGTCCTTGAATTTGTCGAAAAATAGTTTATACGGTACAAGAAATGAAATACCTGAGCACCGAGTAGCTTCATTTGCATGACATTGTAGGACTGTCTCTTAAAGTCTTGTGCGCCCATGTATACGGTACACTGCATGGCCAGCCTAGCGCAGGCGGCGGCACAAGCCAAACCATGTTGTCCGGCGGCGGTGGCTGCCACCACTCTCTTCCGCCCCATGCGCTTTGCCAGCATTGCCTGAGCAATAGCACTGTTGATCTTATGTGCACCTGTGTGGTTGAGATCCTCCCTCTTTAAGTAAATCTCTGGCCCCTCTCCATTAAACTTCTTGTAATAATCTGTCAACCTCTCGGCAAAATAAAGAGGCGTCTCTCGCCCCACGTAGTCCCTCAGTGTCGTTGCTAATTCCATCTGCACCATTCATTTCATCAACCATTTACTCTTTCATTTAAAGAAAAATTTTCTATCTAATATTCTAATTCCATAAAATAGGTCATGAAGATTTAACTTTGAACTTATGAACTCAGATGATCATATAAAAACTAAGTTCTATCTAAATCTCACATATATTTTTTTTTAACGGTAATAAATAGAATGAATTATATTAAAAGAGACCTCGAAGGGTCAAAGAGGCATGGACCCAAGAAAAGCCAGACAGAAAAAGAGAGACATCATGACACAAAACCCCCAAAAGTACATGAGAAAAACGCCTAATGTAGTAGAGTCCACCCCAATTGTCTATCTTTCCACCGCAGTGAAAGAGACCTTTCCTCCCGAACAAGATGCCAATTCTATGTTTTCTAATGAATCTCTGATGCTCTATCCGTTGCTATTATATTTGCTATTTTTACATATCTCAACAAAAATATCTTTATTTATTTACCAACTAATAATCAATTTTTCTGAGTAAAGAGGCTTGGAGAGCCTCCCTAAACACGAACTAAGTCTACTCGGAGGTTTTCTTTGTTATATGATGAATAAAAATAAGTCTCAGCCAATATATATTAATATTTTAGCTACTGAGTCGTATAGAT
The DNA here is from genome assembly GCA_013350335.1 of Chimonanthus salicifolius. Lineage (NCBI taxonomy): Eukaryota > Viridiplantae > Streptophyta > Magnoliopsida > Laurales > Calycanthaceae > Chimonanthus > Chimonanthus salicifolius. The sequence continues at coordinate 20,926,634 of CM023534.1, forward strand.
TAATAAGCAATGTATCATTTTGCCAAAGCATTTAACTCCAATACTCTCTGAATTATCAGGTGATATATATCGGTTTATATTAGCCAATAGTACATAGTATCAGCCCATGCTTTTTTTTAATTTTATGAAAAATAATTTCGACTTATTTTTAAGTTACTTTCACCTATATTTTTTAAAAAATCTATGATCTTTTAAAATAAAAATTGAAAAAAATTCAAAATATCCATAATTTATCACCAATGTATTGTATTGCATCCATAAAGAAATGGTAGCGGGGCCCTTGTCAGCACAGCTCATTTTAAACACGTATTCTAACGTACGTGACTAATACTGAATGACAACTACAGGTCATGACAAGATGCATGAGGAGCATTGGCCCATGGTATCCTACAAAAGTAAATAGATAAATTTGAGACTTCTGACATGGTATAATTTGTTAGTAGATATGGGTTTGGAAAAATTCTTATCTTATTTTTATCGATACATCGCTTATTAAATATTGGTGTACTGATATGAAGAATATATATATATATATATATAGTAGCGTGTTATCGATACACTTTTACTTGATGATCGGTACACCGGTATAGATCAAATGAGAATTTTATTCAATTCCAGTGTCTCTTAACCAATTTTGGCCGTGTTAAGATGACTAGCTTAAATTTGAAAGTCTTTACTTTAATTTTAAAAGTTGTTATTTCCTAATTTAGTTATTTATTTTGATAAGTCTAGTATAAAATATTTAAATAAATTTAAAGATATATTTTACTTAATCTGAGTGATGTACATAAAGATAACATGTGTCTAAATTAGAAGAGAAGAAGGTCCCAACCAAAGATACAAATCTGAGCTAGATGAATATATCGGCCGATATTATTCTCCTTTTTTTTTATATACTGATCTAAATGAGTTAATTTAATTTTTTTAATTAAAAAAATAATTAAAATAACAGAAAAGCATCCTTTAAAAAAAATCCAAAAAAATATCAACTAATATATCAGTGCCACAAGCCACTAATATTTCTTTTTTAAATTATCGATATTAATAATATTGGTGATATCCCATGTCACTAATATTATTAATGTACGATGAATACATATTGTATCCACAGATATTTTACCTTCGTACCAACAACCTGCAGGACTGACACCTTTGGCCCCTCGTACATTCGTACGTCCAATCACATGTGATAATAAATAAAATTCAGTGGTCTTGCAAATAGAAATTAAATTAAAGGTATATTAATTATAAAAGAATATTGATATTTCTACCAATCTAATTTAATCAAAATAAAGTGAATGGTAGAAAATATCTATTTTCGTCCATTCCAATTTCATTGTTTAGGTGATTAAATATATGCAATGAGACTAACAGATTCAAACGATGCACATGTTACAAAATTAGAAAGTAAAATTTTAATTTAGTCACACTTATTTTTCCTGTAATTACTCTAATGTTATCAAACAAATTAATATTCGTCCTTGTGATATTATTCTTAGAAATATTAAAGAGTAATGAGTTTTTTTAGCAGAACTAAGAATAATTCATTAAAACGAAAGAAAAAGAAGTGCAATTAAGAGTTTAAGAGACTTAGAAAGAAATTGATAATAGATAATTTTGTTAAAGAGTAGCGATCCCAGCTATATCTTGTGATATTTTAAAAATATTATTCTTAGAAATATTAAAGAGTAATGATTCTTTTAGTAGAACTAAGAATACTTTATTAAAACCAAAGAAAAGAAGTGCAATTAGGAGGGTTTAAAAAAAATGATAGTAGATAATTTATTAAAGAGGAATGATCTCAGCTATATTTATTATTGTTTTAAATTATATATATTATCTCAATTTTCTAATTTAGTTAACAGTGGTGAATCCACACTTCGTCTATATATGATACACACCTAACATGTGAGATGATTTTTTTTTTAAGATGGTCTTTTAAAGCACTTGACTGATCTTTGAGGTATGAGTAAACTTCTCTATCTACACACACTAGCAAGGTCGGCTCTGGACATAGGCGGTATAGGTCGTACTCTAGGAACTCTACACACTTAAACTCATTAATATATCAGTTACAAAAGGCTCCTGAAATCTCACTTCACCTAGGGCCCCTGAGATATTAAGAGATCTCAGGCTGACCTTGCACACTAGATAATAGTAACGGGAGTGACCCCTAGAGTGATTTTAATCTAAGATTATCCATATCTCAAACAGGTTCTTGACGGATAAGTTACCCCTCACGAGTTAGCTTGAAAAGAGAAGAAAGAGCATATGCGGGGAAGAGCAGACCTGAAAGTCGGCATCCTGAGCGATGGAGCTCAGTTCCGCCTCCAGCTGGCTGAAGCTGCTCATCAAGACCTCCGGCACGAACTTCCCGCCATACTTTCCAAACTTGCCGATGGAGATGTGGGTCTCGTCTTCCCTTATTATTGGCTTAATCGTAGGAAGATGGACTGTACTGCCTGATTTTGGTTTGATCTCTGTTTGAAGTGCTTGGGCAGAAAAACTGGCCCTAGTTGGAGTTATTCTAAGGTATGGTGAAAGAAGTAGCTTTCTTGAGTTGTTCAGGGTCTTTGGCATCTCAGAATGGTAATGTAGATGATAAATGGAAGAACTCCCATTTGTAGTTCCCATGAGAGAGAGAGAGAGAGAAATGAAGTCCAAGTATTAGGGAGGAATGAAGATGTAAACGATCATGAGGCTGGAGTGATTCTTATAGGAGTGAGGAATGGAAGAGAGAACTTCATGGTTTCGACACGTGGACTGCCGACCATATCCGTCCGCAGCGCACAACCGTGAAACATGCGGTGAGGGAATCTTTTTAAAATTAACACGTGTTATGTTTTCTATTCCATCTACGGTATCATTTTAATCTTATTTATTAAATATTTAAATACAAAGATATATTTTGAAAAATAGTTTTTATTTTTAAGATGTAAATCCTCAAATATGATAATTTCTTTGATTCGATCATCCATTTTTATAATTTATATTAAAAATATAAATAAATATTTAAAATTAGTCTAGGTAAAAGTGATAAAAAGAAGTAAGATGGGCATGGATTATTTGAAAAAGGTTTTAAAATTTCTTTTAATATTTAATTTTTAAGTTTTAAATCATACCATTAGGTGAATACTTATATTATCTCTTTTTAATCAATGGCGATAATGAGTTTAACAATCACATTTAGAATAAATTTTAACTAAAATTGCATTTATCAAAAAAGTTGATTAATACTCCCTCTATCCCAATTTAGTTATCTTATATAGATTTTGGAGTTGTTCCAAAAGAATTATCTTATATAGATTTTGTAATTGTCTCAAAATAGTTGTTCCATTTATATTAGAGTAGTATAAAGTATATTGAAAATGGATAAGATCAGATGGAGTATTAGCTTTATATAGAGAGTTCCTTAAAAAATACAAATATTTCAAATGAGACAATTAACATGGGACGGAGGGAGTATGAAATTAGAATACGTTTATCTCAACTAATAATTATAAAATAACCATGCTTTTCTATTAAAACTATTTTTCACCACACATTTGTTTTCACATCTGAGAAGAAAAGCCCTTTCTATAATGTTTTTTCTTACATTTATGCATTGGTGAGAATGTTTAGAAATTAAATAATAATTCAAAATTTAGATAATTTTGCCTTCACCATGAAATTGGTTATGATTCTTTTTATGTTGTACATTTAGTAGTAGATATTTTTAGTAGACCATCAGAGAGGACTAAATTCGGTCCCACATCAAGTACACAAGTTTAAAAATTATTCAAATTTAAATAACTTTGAATAATATGACTTTTTTTATTAAAGTACAATGGCTCATTTTAGACCTTTTATTTGTTGATAGAGATTTTTAATGAACGAAATAGATGGAGTCAAATTATACTATACATAAAAATCCAAAATAAGTTACATTTTGATTTCTACAGACACTAATTTTACATTCTAAGTCTAAACTTGTCAAGAATTAACTCGACCTGATTATTTGAACTGAAGCTAAGCATTTTAAAGGAATATACGTTTAAAATTTTATCACCTGAAATTAAAATAGACTCAAACCAACTAACCAATTTTAAAAAGAAGTAAGTAATAAGTTGAGGATTGTTGACTTAAAAGTAATTTATGTACGATTATTTTTTAAAATAAGTGTAAATATATTTAAAATGGAATTTATATTTCATTAGAAGTAAAGTGGTCCTTGGCAGTAATGTAACAAATATCTCCGATATTTTCCTTTTTATCACGAAAATATCGGCAAAATAACTGTACGCGTTAAAAATCCGAGTTTATTGTGTGTGTCGTTTTTAATTGTAAATTCCCTTTAAAAACACGTTTTTATTGCGAGAAACGGTAAATTTCCGTTAAAATCGTGAGATTTTACCATTAAATTCCTGTTAAAAATGCTTGGGCCAAATATATTTTTTTATTTATAAAATATCATTTATGTTTTCAAATTCTGGCCACATTATTTGTTTTTTATATTTATTTTTATTATTTTTTAAATAATATATTTTCCGTGAGAATTTCCGATTAATTTTTCAATAAAAATCTAAAAATTTGAAAATATTCTACTATTAATAATTACCGTTAAATATTGCGAGAACATTAGATTTGTGACAATGTTTGGCAGTGGTCGTTGTGAATAAGAAAATGACATTTGGACCCATTCACGTGGAATGCAAGGGAAAATAAATGGTCAACAAACGTTTTTGTTGATAGAGATTTTTAAGGAATGACCACTATTATAACTTATTGAGACATCCTTGTTGCACCATTTATTTTCCCTTGCATCTCACGTGAATGTGTCGCCAAGTACCACTTTACTTCTAATGAAATATAAATTCTATTTTAAATATATTTAGGATAGAATAAAAAATTAAATATTATATATTTGACATCTTATTTAAAAAAATAGTCGTACATAAATTACTTTTATATCTATGTAATTCATCATAACTTACTATAATTTTCATTCTTAAACTTTATCATATTTCTATTTTAATTTTTTCAATATTTTTTTTTCACTAGTAGCATTTGAGTGTAAAGAAAAATTTCTCTTATTAAAATTTAAACAGAATATCTTCATCACGTGTGTAGAAAGCTAACGTTGAGAGAAACAATCATTAAAAAGTGTTGAATAAGGAAAACAGAGTTCAAGTAGAACTCTCCTTCTGAGTCTCCTAATGTAATTAGGACGTGTATGAAATAATAAATTGACAAATAAAAAAAGGTAATCTACAAATAAAACAAATCATACAAATATTGTGTGAGTCGGTCCAATTGGCACTTCCTGACCTTCACCATTGATGTAGATCAGGTAAAGAACAATATTATTTTATTTTCAATATAAATAAGGGTTTATGAAATTATATTCAATTGACCTTGACCATTCAAATAATAAATAAATAACCATTAACATTTAAAATTTAAAACCAAAAATAAAGGAGAATTGAATTTAAACTCTGTCGATAGAATTAATTGACAAGTTTTGTTTTTAAATATAGTTTTAACTATATAATTTGGGTAGTAATTTTTCACCACCATTTTTTCATATGACGCACCACTTTTTAAAGGAAATTCCAATTTTGCCTATGCTTCTCTCATTCTCTTCTTTTCCTCCTTTCCAAAAGTAAGAACAAAATTGAATTTTTAAATAAAAGTAGTACACCATGAGAAAAAGTAGTGATGCAAAAATTACAATCTTATAATTTTTATCTATTTATTTCATGTAAGATTGAGCCGTGTTGTAAAGATAATAATGTCTTGCTCTGTTTGGATGATTTTGTTCTCTTAAAAAATGATAGATTCTTCCCATTGTCTTGCTCAATGAGTCAATGTCACTGTCTTCTTCAGTTGCTCAAGGATGGAGATTTTTTGTTGCAGTTTGAAAAAGAAAAGGGGGCATGTTGATAGAATAAGTTGATCTTATCTCTGTACACAAATTTAATAATTTGAAGTTTCTAAATACTTGAATTAAAGTTAAAAGGTTTCATCTTTATAATAGTTTCAAGCTTTTGAGAAATTGTCAAATAAAAAGTTAATTAGATAATTTCTTTAAAAATAAAAATAAAATAAAAAGAAAAATATTTATCTCATATTTTAATTATATATAACAAAGTTTATTTATTGAAGTGAATAGTGAATTGAAAAAGGAATATTTATTCATCCTACATTTCAAATTTTAGCATGAAACTAATTTAAGAGACCTCTCTTAGATTTGATAAAATTATTGTACTTTAAATATATATGTTATATTATCTTTCAACATGTCACACATAATATACCGATATTTCTCGTAGAGAATTCTAATTGAATTAAGTTTATCAAATCAACCTCAGATTTTGCACCCATAGTATGACATAAAGGTGGTAATCAACTGATCCTCAAGGGCTTTTAATGCAGCGATAGCCGAGAAGAAATCAGAATATCAATTAGTCCGGACGAAAGTCGGATCACACACTTAAACTCGTCACACGTGTGGAGAGGCCTTTTAAGTTAGGCACGTGTGAAAGTTCAAGGACGTGAGAAGTTAAATAACATTAAGGCTGCGTCTGGATGGAGGTAAAAGGGGGTAATCTCCCGTTACCCTTGTTACCCTGGTTTGGTAACAAAGGGGTGAGGGTAAAAATTTGAAAATTTACCTCTCATCCCATTTTTGAATACCCCTTTGAAAGTTGGGGTATTCACACTACCCTATCCCTCAATACCCCTTGCCTTCCTTTCTTTATCAATTATATATTATAAAATTAATATCTTTAAAAAAAATATTATATAATTAAAAATAATAATATATTTCAAGTAATTAGCAACTCAATTCTATTTGAAATATATTTTAAAATTGTGTCAACATTTTCAACATGATGCATTTGAATGAGGGGTAAATTTTACAGAGGTTACCCTTGAGTATGGGTAATTGTAATTAGGAGTAAAGTGATATATTAACAGTTTTATGAGAATTAATATTTTTTTTGTTAAATCTATCTAATATGAATGATAAAAATAAAATTTTATGAAATATAATTATCAAAATATCCTATTTTTAAGGGGTAATTCTGTCGAAATTTCGATAAGGTCTCGAAACTCTGAAAGTGTTTGAGGTTCATGATAATCTCTTTCAGAGTAATTAGCAATTTATTCTATTGGAAGTTTATTTTAAAAATGTGTCAACATTTTCAACATGATGCAATAGGATGAGGGGTAAATTTTACGGAGATTACCCTTGAGTAGGGGTAATTGTAAGCAGGGGTAATCTAACATATTAACAATTTTATAAGAACTAATAATTTTTATTAAATCTATATAATATAAAAATTAAAATTAAATTTTATGAAATATAATTGTCAAAATGTCCTATTTTTAAGGGGTGATTCTGTCGAAATTTCAATAGGGTCTCGAAACTCCGAAAGAATTTGAAGCTCATGGTAATTTTTTTCTGGGTAATTAGCAATTTATTCTGTTGCAAGTTTATTTTAAAAATGTTTCAACATTTTCAACATGATGCCTTTGGATGAGGGGTAAATTTTACAGGGGTTACCCTTGTGTAGGGGTAACTGTAATCAGGGGTAATCTGATATATTAAAAATTTTCTAAGAATTAATAATTTTTATTAAATTCATATAATATAAAAAGTAAAAATAAAACTTTATGAAACATAATTGTCAAAATGTCTTATTTTTAAAAGGTGATTTTGTCCAAATTTCAATAGGGCCTATAAATTTTGAAAGAGTTTGAAGTTCATATTGATTTCTTTTAGGGTAATTAGCAATTTATTTCGTTAGAAGTTTTTTTTTTTTAAATATGTCAATATTTTCAACGTAATGTATTTCGATGAGGGGTAAATTTTATAGGGTTACCCTTGAGTAGGGGTAACTATAAGCAGTGGTAACCTGACATATTAATAACTTTATGAGAATTAATATTTTTATTAAATTAATATAATATAAAAAATAAAAAATTATAATTTTTTATGAAGAGATATGTTGATATTTTTTATTCATTTATTGGGATTTAAAATAATAATATCAAAAAAATTCTTTATTTATTTTTTAATGTTAGAATGCAAGTGTTCATTTTAAATTATAATTATAAAAAATGATAATATTATTATAAATTATATTATTAGGATTTACTTCATGATTATTATTTAATAATTATATTTTATAAAATTTCTCAAAAAATATTAATATATCAGGTTACCCTTTTAGTTACCAAACAAGATTTTTTACTTTTAGGGAAAGATTTTAATTTACCACTGCAATTACCAAACAAGATAAGGGTAATCTCAGTTCAAGGGTCACCCCCACTCAAGGGTGACCCCTACTCGAAGTAACCCCTCATCCAAACGCAGCCTAAGAGCAGGGGTAAAAATATCGGTGGTACCGATATATCGGTCGATATTTATCTCTCTCCTACCTTTTTTTTTCTTTTTTTTTTCAAAAAATTCCAAAAAATTATATAAAATCAAGAAAATTATGGGGATCATCGATATACAATTTTTTTTTATTAAATATCTGTCATTGACATATTCAAATATTATTTTTAACTTACGAACTCGAGAATTTCAAATGTTTTTAAAACAATGATGAAAAATTACAAAAAATTGTAGAAACTTTTTTTATGGAAATATGTAAATCTAAATATGTAAATATATGTCAAATTAATACATCTCAATTAATAATAATTAATGTAAATATGTAAATTTCCTCTTAATACATCTTCAGATTTGGTATTTTGTCTTCTAATTTATTTTATTGCCTTTTTTTATTCTCATTAACGAAAACCCACCGTTAATTTTCCATTAGCGTTCTTGCCAATTTGGACTTCGGCTCAATTAATGGAAATCAACAATTAATTCCCATTAACACTGTCAATTTGGAATTAATAGAAACCCACCATGTACATGAAAGGAAAGAGATGTGAGAAATAAACACGGTTTCATTGACCGAATTGGACCTGATTTCTTGCAAGAATTGGCTGGAAAATTTAACAAAATATGGCAACCTGTTTGGGCGTTGATTTAGGCATGATTTTGACCATAAGTTTTTATTATTATTTATGTAATGTAATAAATGTTATTTTAATCCACTGATGTACAAAAATATCAGTATTTTTTTTTTAAATCGAAATATGGCCGATATATGAAGAGTGATATTATTTTTTTATTTTTAAAGGAATAGATTTATTTTTCAAATATTAGCCAATTTCTTGTATTTTCGTAATTAAAAAAATTAAAAATCCACCATTAATTCCCATAAACGTTGTTGCCAATTTGGAGTTGGCTCAGTTAATAGAAATCCACCATTAATTCAATTAACGTTGTCAATTTAGTGTTGACTCAATTAATGGAAACCCACCATGGTAAATGAAAGGAAACTAGGAAAGAGAGGTTAGAAATAAACATCGTTTCATTTACTGATTTGGACCTGATTTCTTCCAACAATTGGCTGGAAAATTCAACAAAATATGGCAACATGTTTGGGCGTTGATTTAGGCATGATTTTGTCCATAAGGTTTTTTTATTATTTAGGCAAGGTAATAGATGTCATTCTAATCCAATGATGCATAAAGTATCAATGTTTTTTTTTTAAATCGAAATATGACCGATATGGGAAGGGTGATATTTATTTTTCTCTTTTTTAAAAAAAAATTAGATTTTTTTCAAATATTAGTTGATTTCTTTTATTTTCATAATTAAAAAATAAAAAGTACATATAATATCAGCCGGTATTTTTGGATTTTATATATATCGGCCGATATCATAGCTGATATATACCGCCGATAACGGCCGATATATATACTGTACGACCGATACATATTATATCAGCCGATATATACTGACTCTTAAAATCCAATATATATCGGCCGATACAATATGTATTAGCCGATATTTCCACCCCTCATTGAGAGTGTTGATTTCAAAGGATAGAATGTCTAATGTTTTTTCACATAGAGAACTAATGGGACTATTGGGAACGGAATGAACCGAGCGTGCTTTGGAAGAAGCGATTGTTAGTGAACTATCTTATTGGAAATAATAATGGCATCTCTGAATAATCAAAATTTTGAGTTTTCAAGAAACTACTCGAGTTTTAGAAAAGGCCGCTCTACAAGGTCGTTATTGGTGCAGGCGAGGGCTTTCGCCCGGAGAACAAAATATGTAGTTAGTGAATCTTGGAGAGATGCTTTTGGTGCATCTGAACTTTTGCTATGACCGAAGTGGTGCTTTGGCACCAACAATAGTCCGTTTTTAGTGGATGGCTGCTCCAAATGTGGTTGTATAAAAGGATCACTGTATTCTAACTGCAGAAAATTTCTTTCTTTGGTGGAGCTTTTGATGGAGTCTAGGATAACAAGGCAAGTTTCAGCCAGAATGTATGGAGTTCAGCCAAGGCTCCAATTGAATGAAAAAATTGGAGAAAATCAAAGGTTAGAAAGCCACAATAATTATAATTAATATTTTTTTTTCTGAAATCGAGGTTGGAGGGAATGGAAAATCAGAGTTGATCACCAATAAAATAATCTAAAATCGCCCCAATTGTATGTGGAAATTCATAATTGATTAGAGAACTATAAATTTTTGATGCAGACATCACAGGAGACAATGGGGGTAAAGAGAGTTTTGTTTTTTTACTGTGGCAAGTGCGGGATAGAACTAGCCAACCTGGACTCCTAATTCTAACTTCTAAGTTTCGGTGCATGTGGACCAACACATGGGCCCGAGGACCACTTGAGATTGTAGGGGACCCCACTTGAAGGAGGATTATATGTTCTAAATCCTAGAGGAAGAAGAGAACTCGTGGGAAGCTTGGTGAGGTGACACTCGCACAAATCTAGTCAGGTTAGATTGAAACTATTCGTCAGAAACTAAGTAGTGAGTTGCAGAACAATTTTGAGAGATCAGACGGCATCAGACGAAGTCAATTTTAGCCAATTTTGAGTTACGACCTTTTTGGTCAACATGTGTAGAAGAAGTCCGAACATTGAGTTTCTCTCCACAAAACATTGTAAGGCCGACTTGTTCAAATTCAAACTCAGCCGACTTGTATGAATTTCAAATCAAGTCCCAAGCCTTTGAAGACTCGTGAGTCTCAATGGGAATTGAGTTGAAAGACGTTAGTGTTTGAGTTAGGATAATCTTGGTAGATTTAAATTATTTTGAATGCATGTTTTTTAGTGGTTAACTTATGTAGTTAGTTAACTCGTTTGAGATTAGGGTTGAAACTCGGATCGGATCGGGTCAGGTTTCAATAAATCCAACCCAACCCATGTCAAAAATTATTGAACTCGACTCGACCCTAATTGCTGATCTGAGTTACTCAACCCGACCTGACTCAACCCGGACTGTTGTTTTATAACTTGGTGCACTCGGGTCGGGTCGGGTTGCTTTTAAATGTCTCAGCCTGACCCGACCTAGATTTTATGCAGGTTTATTTTTTCCCAACCCAATCCGACCTGAGATAACAAAAACATAATCCAAACCCATTGATTTCTCGGGTAAATCATGAGGATCGGGATAAAACCCGACCCAAATTTCACCCCTATTTGAGGTAGGTTAGAGTTCGGAATTAATTTATAAATACATTGAGAGCCCAGAATGAAGAATTAAATCGGTATTTTCATTGAGTTTAATGTGTGAAGTCAGCCAAGCTAGGAGCGTGAAGTGCGTTCGTTTGGAGGCCCATTGCATTATGTTATCCGGGTAAGCCCAACTCTTTTTTGAACTTGTGATTTATTGAATAAGTTTCTTAAGTTAATTAACTTAGTTTTAAGCAAGGAATTGCTTCAGTAATTAACGAAGTTCAATCAGTTGAGTTCTACCTAGTTTGAGGTCTGTTTTAAGACCTGGGTTTGAACCTAATCAGTCCTTGTTTTGGTCCTGATTTCAGTCGAAACCCAGCAGTAATCTGGGCCTGGAATCCAGTAAAGCAAGGCTGCATCAGATCTGTTTTGTAGCCCATTAACTCATGTACAAACCAGGCCTGCAATGAACTCAACAGGTTGCTGTTTGGGCTGCTGAAACAGAGTTAGACTCACTAGACTGGGCCTGAAACCCAGTCTGTTTATGCTGTTTTTCTAGACCTAAATTTACAGGATCCACCCTGGTTTTTATTAGCCTGAACCCAGTCCAAAATACTATTAAATTGGGCCTGCATTTACAGGTTCCAAACTGTTGAAAAAGGGCCTAAACCACCCATTTTATGGGCCAAGTAATCAGTCGAGTGGATGCAGTTAAGGGCCGAGTTTGTATGAAAACTCAGTGACTTTTATAAGACTGTTTTGGACTTTATTCAGGACCGAGTCAATTGTATTTGCAACTGGTCAATGTTAACTTAATTGAACTCATACAATTCATCCATTTTAATTGAGAGTTTGGATTACTTTCAAGGCACCCGTTTGGTTTAGAGTCGCTTAAGACTGCTTTTAGCATTGTCTTTTGGTAAGAAATCCAATTGAGGTGCTCAATTGGTTTAGTGTTCGACAGCCGAAAGAGCATTGGAACTCAATTTTCTTGCGTGAATTGGGAAGGATTTTGACACCATTTCTGTTTGCATCACTCTCACTTTTAAAGAAAGAAAATTCAAAATCCAAATTTCACCTAGATTGAATCTCTCTAAGGAAAATCGGTCAAAGGTTTCAATCCCCTTGAAGTTCCACAAAATTATATTTGCATTAATTAGGTAAAATTTGCAACATAAAATTCTAAAATAGCAATATGGAATTCGAAAATTGCATAAAACATATAAATTAATAACAAAATAAAATTGCATGAAAATTCAAATCAAACAAACTCACCAAAGGATGGAGTGAACCAAAGCAACCAAGCTTTCAATCCAAATTGTGTGTGTAAAGTGGTCGACCAAAGGTCCCTTTTTATTGAGTAGGGTTTCCTGTCTAGCATTTTTTAATGATACTACATCCAATCACCTTATGCCATGTGGCATTTATTACATCATTATTGAAAAAATAAAATAAAAAGAATTTCTAAAGTAGTGGAACCCAAGTAGGTGAAAATCCTTAGATCCACCAAAGTAGAGATTACAATCTCTTGAGGAGGTGAAAATTGAATCTCAAAACTTTTCCTTGCACTCCAAGAATATACCTCCTTCTTGAGCCAAATCAAGCTCAAAATGTAAAATATAGGGCCTAACCCAAAGTACCAACCCATGGGTCAATTATTTCAATGTTTTGGACCCAAATAAAACCTTTAGCGGACCCCTTTCACACTTCAAGTTTCTCATGTTTTAAAAGTGTCATTACAACAATGTTTTCTTTTAATTGGCCCAAGTCTTCTATAAATTTATCTTCCTTTTGATCCATGACGGTGAACTTATTGGTGCAGCAATTTGACATGGAACTTTTGATGATATGGACAATCTCAATCAGGCTCATGATGGCTTCCATTAGGGAAGTCATAGTTGCTATAAGCAGGGGTCCAAATATCGGCCAATATCTCGGCCGTATCACATCGGCCGATATCACAATATTGGCTGATATCGGCCTTTTTTTTAAAAAAAAAAAAAAAAGAGGAGAGAGAAAAATATCAGTCGAAATATCGTATCGGCCAATTTTTCGGCCGATACCGAATTTTGTACCCCTAGGCTACAAGATGAATTTGGAGTTTGATGTGAGCATCATGGAAGACCATTTTGATGAAAACTTGGGCCAAATGGAAGACACAAATTTGGAAATTTCATTATAAAGGCCCATGAAAATTTTGAAGGTGTAAAAAGGAGCCCAGTGAAGAGTTCTTTTGGGCCTAGAAATGCTTAAAAAATGGCCCATAGGGTGTAACTATGGGATGGTCTCATATTCTTTCAATTTGGGCTTGATTTAGTCCAATTAATGAGTCTAAAAGCTAAGAACAAGAAATTGTTCGAATACCCTGACCCAAATTAGGCGTAGTTTAGCTTAATAAATCCTGCTTAGACCCAGTCAATCTCGAAGATTATGGTTAGGGCTTTGTAAAAAGCCCAGGTGTGGCCCAATCTGAGCTCGAAAGCTCAGTGATCCAGCTCGTCCAGCTGGAAGGGGCAAAATGGTAATTTACCTCTTATTGTTATTATTTTATTAATTATTTTATTATGTGATTATTATTAGATGGTATTATTCTCCTTAATCAAGGATTCCTATTTCTAATTTTAAAATAATTTTATTTCCAGAAAATAGTATTTAAAACTGCCCGTCAAAACCCCGAAAGGGAGAAATAAATATTTTTAATGGTTTTGGAAATGAGATAATTTTTGAAACAAGTATAGTTTGTTAGACCATTTTAGTATGGTCTAGTTTATTCTTTCAAACCCCAAAAATAAGGACTTTAAATTGTTTTATTTAATACAAGTTATATTAAGTAAATAGTGTTAAATTATGGTTTTTAATTAAATCTATGGTTTTTGGTGAGTGATAAATCTCTAAATTTTTATGGTGATTAAAGTTTTTAAAAACCCAACTTATTTGTCAAGTTGGATTAAATTTTCAAATTTAACAGTATAGTTTTAAGTTAAAAATCGGATTTTTATCAAACAAGGGCCTATTTGCAAAATCAAAATTTGGCAGGGACTTATCTGCAACCAACAGTAAGAACCCCGCCGTTACTGTTTGGTACGTCGACCAGACGATGCATGTAGCGCCGGCTGGCCATCCCCCACTGCCGAGATTTTCTATAAAATGCTCCTCTCCCCAGCTGGTTTCACTCCCACACTTTCATCTCTCTCTCTCTCTCAGCTGTAAATTTCCAGCCGATCATTTTCCTTCTCTGCCTCTATTTTTTCGAGTTTTCTCAACCGTAAGCTTAGAAGGAAAGTTTTTCAAAAGACCAGATTTTCAGTTCAGGAACTCGAGTGAAGGTAACCATTGTGTTCCTCTTTAAATTTCAATCCGTTTAGAATAAAGAAAAACCAAATTTAGCCAAGTTTTGAGTAAGAAAAACAGATTTGAAGTTTAGGAAGAACTTGTATTTTCTTGTACCAGTGTGGTTTTCTTGTTTAAATCCGATGGCTTGTTAAGTTTTAAAGCTCCAAACCACTCCCTATGGAAAGAGGACTCACTGAGGAGTCCATCTGATCGGTTGGATGTGAAAATCGAATCCAGAAAATCCACTGTTTCTGCATTTATATTTCATGTGTCACAGCCCGTTACTGTCTGCTGTTGCAAACAGAGGAGAAAGATGACTCTCGGACGGTCCGAGAATTGTACTTCAGACGGTCCTAGGGTAACGCCCTTCAAACGATCCGAAGTTAGCCCTTTGGACGTTCCGAGCTTCATATCGAAGTCCCAAAGCGTTCGAGGCTAACCAGTCTCACCCGGATGTTCCAAGTCGTGTTTTGAAGGACCGAACCCCTCTCAGATGATCCGAGCTTCACTCGGCATGATCCGAGACACACAGACCCACCAAGATGTGTTTTTCAAATTTTTTGGTTCGGAAGGACCTTCGGTTGATCCGAGACTTGATCTTCGGACGATTCGAAGCCACACCCAAGATCTGAAGTCTGTGACTAGCTTAGAAAGTGGTTTGGATGATTTGAAGCCACACTACCTGGTTCCGAGGCATGTCCCGAGGGACCCAGTTTTAAACATGAAATCTTGTTTGATTGTAAGATGATGCATATGATGTTTATACCCCTTGATAATTTAAAATGTATACTAACCCTCTTCTCTTATTACTATAGTGTATATACTATTGTATTCACTTACAAGCCGACTCTATTGTCGGGCACTAAGTGACTTCACTTCCAGACCGACACTATATTTGTCGGGCACTGAGTGATCTCGAGGCCTTACTCAACATGTCAAATCTGGTCCTATCTAGAAGACAACCGAGAAGTGACCTGAGTATCTAGAACTAACTCAATAAGTCAATCTGGTCATGCCCAGAAGACAATATGAGTTTTGGACTGAGCACCCTATTATTATATATTGTGGATAATTGTAACTTAAAATGGTTAGAAACCAAGTAGGAGACTCAATTCCATTTACCTTGGAGGTTTTTTTTTGGAAAATAAGAATGGTTTTGAAAGTACTACTTGTATGTATACATTTGGATGCTATGTATGTTGATCTGTTAATGATTGTGCACTTGTTTGCTTGTTGAATAGAGACCGCGATACCACATATTTACGGTGAGGGAACTTAACTTTACAGTAGGTGTAATCAGGTTTATAATGAGATAGATCTTGAGCAATGAGTGGTTTCAGATTTGATGAACCCACCCATGTGCCTAGACATAATGCATTGTTGTAAGAAGGACTTATGATGATTGTGAAATGTTTATGATATTGCTCATATAAGATATGTAATACTGTTTCCACGTGCCCTTGACTATTGAACCAATATCGGCCATGTGTGTGAGATGGTTTATGTCTACTGGATCATGGGTGTCGACAGTTGCTGACTTGAGGAGTGTCATTATCGACCATGTGAGGGTCGGAGATGTACTTGAAAAGATGTATTTTGACTGTGTCAAGACTTAATACGATGGTCTCAGCGTCATATATAGGCGTTACATTGGATGACAGCAGTTATGACAAGGATAATGAGAATATATATATATATATATATATATATATATATATATATATATGATGATGAAATTATACTTGATATTGAGAATTTATTATCAAGCATGAGATATTATATTACAAATGTTGATTACTTACTAACCTGATATTTCATTAAACTGTACTGTTATATTTTCTTCACTGGGCTAGTTAACTCACCTTTTAGGGGATGAACCCGAGGAGGAGATCCCTCTGTTTGAAGCTTAGGATGGATAAGTTGCAGCGTTGCTTTGAGATTCCTACTGAGGGGAATTCCTTTATCTTTGCTTTCTGATTCTTGGAACCATTTGCTTATGTAAAGTACCGAGTGTGGTACTTAGTTTGTTTGCACTTGATGCATTAAACTACCATGTGTCCGTAGTTACTCTGATATTGTAATAATAAATCATTGTTGGATTTATGTGTTGATGTTTGTATCTTTTTGAGGTAGACTTATGGTATAGTATTTGAGTCCACATGTTGAGATCATGTGTGACATTTGGGCCTAACTGTTGATTCGGCTGAGTTAGAATTCTTGAGTTAGTCTTTCAAAAAAAAAAAAAAATCAGTCGCGTTCCGGGCCCACCTTTCGGATCAGGGCGTGACAATTGTTGTGAGCATTCAGATCTCCACCTACTTAAAATGATTCCTTTCTCTTTTGTTTAAGACTTTAAGGAGCAAGCAAACCAAATTTGAAGCAAATCTACCTGTGCTAGGGCGCCACCTCCTTAGTTATTTTTAGGATTTTCTTTTGTTTCTTATTTTATAAATAATGTTATAATGACATTATAGAGACATATATACTACAAAGAAGAAATTTCTAGAGAAATCTTGAAATTGGAAAGGAGGTGAACATGTGTACCCTAGGAGTATTTTTTATTTTATTTTTATTGTATTACAAACTCTATAAATTGCTTGTAGTTCAACTTTGGGTTCTCTCCAATTTGACGACTCTAATTTAATTTTTACTTTATTTTCTTGGATTTTATTTTTGCATGTTCATTCTTATTGCTAATTTTATTATTCAGTAATTTTAATTTGAAATCTTTGTATGGTCGAATTCTATGGTTGTGCATCCCTAACTTAATGAGATATGGGTCAAATTAAAATTTCTTTGTGAGCGAATTTTTATTTTAGTTTCACTATCGAATTTCGATGTTTTTCCATAAGCAATTGAGTTGAAGTTCTTTAGATTTAATTGGTGAGTTCACTGAAATTATCCATTATTCTGAAATTCAAAATGTAGGCAAATTTTGCTTGGAATTTCTCCAATTTTCCAATTTAAAGCCATACCAGAATTTTAGTAGATGTTTGAAACTTAAAATTTATATTTGTGGTTGAACGTCACGGGTGAATTTTCGCCTATCCTTTAGGTTTAGGGATTTTGCTTTGTGTCTTAATCCTGTAACTTTTGTGTGTAATCTTCATTGTTGTTGTTAAATGGAATATGGCTTAGGCCCTTTTACATCTAATTCATTTTTTAATGGCATATTTCATTATGAGTTTGTGTTTTCTTAAAATGGAACCCATTTTATCTTAAAATGATTATATATTTTGTTTTCCTCTGTTTCATGGTGACTCTACTTCCTTTCTAGCATCAATCACTAGTAAACCTTAGGATTTGGAGTTGGATCTATTTTGGGTATGTTGTTTTCTCTGTTTTTTTGCTGTTTTCTTTGATTTTTTAGCCTAATTTATCATCATTTTCTTTCATTTTTGGAGTTTACAGCATTTAAATTTGTATGGATCATTTAGTTGATCCATTAAATGTAAACAAACCACTCAAATAGGGTTTGCTTCAATTTGAGTGGGTCATTTGTCTATCTAGTATGATTTTAAGTGGACCATTCAATTGATCCATTTTAATTTAAGCAAACAATTTAAATGGTCCATGGGGCTATGAGCTACTTGCAGGGTAATAAATGCAAGTTATAGTTTCTCTTGTTTATTCGGGCTTTCTGCCTAATTTACTTGTGGTTCCATACTTGTAGGCCCTCGTCAGCTTGAGCAAAATTTAAGCTGCTCATTATCTAGGCCCATCATCTAGATTCCCTGGCCTCAAAACAGACTGGTCCAAGCATCAGTTTTGAATAAGGGTTGGTTCCATATTTGCATTTGTCACCTTAAATGACTCTTCTTCACCCAACATTTTTGGCTGATGAAGTGAAGAAAGACAAACTCTTTAATAAAAAATTGAATATTCAACATCCTTTGAAAAGAGTCTTTTTAATTAAGACCAAAGATAGGAATAACTTTTGTAATTGTTGGCAAAAATAATGGGCATTTGCAAATTACCTATATTTTACCATTGAATATATATAGTTATTAAAAATGAAAGAGGAGATACACGAGGTGTACAGGGAAAGAGTCATTGCCGTCACATTTTACATGGATCCATTGCTTAATGCATAAGAACCAATCCCATGTACCCACAGATCTAAGGCACCACATTTTTCACATTTGGAGGAATCTTAGTACAAGACTCAAGTGTACGACATACGCTAGGCCACATAAAAAGCTTGGGCTGAAATGAGGAACCAGGTGGTGTGGGACCCAGTGCACTAAAAGTCAAAACCAATGGAGATCTATGAAAGCAAGAGGAGAAACAATTAATAAAATTGGTTGACCGTTCCCTTTCATTTTCAAACGATAGATGATAATGATAAAGAAAAGCAAAGACTTAGGATGCTTTGGACGAGGGGTAAATTTTAGGAGGATTAGATTGAGTAGGGGTTACTTTTGAGTAGTGGTAAAGTAAAATCTGATTGTAAAGATAAAAAATCTTATTTATTAACCACAAGTAAGGGTAATCTGATATATTAATATTTTTTATAAAATATAATTATTAAATAATATTCATGAAGTAAATTCTAATAATATAACTTATAATAATATTATCTATTTTTTATAAACTATTTTTTCATAATTTTAATTTAAAATGAACACTTGCAATTCTAATATTAAAAAAAAAACACTGGCATTTTTCTTTGGTTTCAATAAAATGAGGCACTGTTAAAAAACACTTCTGCTCTATTTAAATTTAAGAGCTTTCTAATCCTTTCTACACATTGTGAACATCACCAGGGCCGGCCCTGAGATTTCAGGGGCCCTAGGCGAGTTTTTAAGATGGGGCCTTTATATACTCATAAAAAATAAAATCATATAATTTTTTTTTACAATGTGTGAAACTAAATAAAATATCATAACTAAATTTATAACAAAGTATTATTTAAAATTTATTCTTATTTTGAGATGCAAAATTACTATATTCAAGTTTTTTTAACATTTATTTTTCAATAGATAAGATAGCTAATTTATTCAATATTTCTTGTGACATTATAGACCGAAGATAAGATTTTATCAGTTTTAAATTTGAAAAACTTATTTCTGCATAGGTAACTGTAATTGATATAATCAATATTATTTTATAAGCAATTCATGCATTTGGAAAACAATAATTCATTCTTTTTATATAATTTGGCAATTCATTCTTTTGGTACTGCATCTTTTATCATATGGAGTGTGACACTAATGCAAATTCTCATTTGAAACGAAGATATTATTATTATTTTAATTTTTCAATTTTTTTGTATTTTTTAAAAAATTAAAAATTATCTTAATTATAATGATTTATACTTGTATATTAGTTCTAATAAAATCTACATTGATCAAATGAATAAAGCTATGTTTTTTCATCTCTTCAAATTTTAAAAGCTTTAAATTATTTTTAATTCAAAATTATCAACTCAATATAGATTTCTCTTTCTCTTTATTTAGATGATAGATATATTTTAAAAGAGTCTTTATTAATTAAAATAATTTTATTATTATTATTATTATTATTATTATTAAACTCAATAAAATGAGAATTATAATAATTATTATTATGATTGTTACTATCATTATTTTAATTTTTAAAGAAACCTACGCTTTAAATTAAGTAGAAAAATTATCAATATATAAATTTTCAATTTTGAGTGTTCTAAATTCAAAATAGTTAAAAATAGTCAAATGTATTAATTTAAATTATTGTTATTTTTCATTATTATTATTAAATAACTTGATAAAAATAAATGATAAAAATAAAAAACAATTTACTATTATTAAAATACAGACCGGATTTGATCCCAGGCCTGTATTTATAGAGGGAGAATTCTTACCAATCGGACAAGAGTGAATGCCTGCTTTAATTATACATTATCAACTATTTAACATATAGTAAAGGAGCTTATGGATTGGGCCCTTTTATTTGGGGGCCCTAGGCGACCGCCTACTTCGCCTATAGCCAAGGCCGGCCCTGAACATCACCTTTAATTTAAAGTGTCGGGCCTTCTTTTCTCCCCTTTCTTTGAAGAACTGTAGACCATAGGAAGGCTAAAGGACCTCTATATCTTCTGCTATGAAGTTAATCGGACTCTTATCATATGACATTGTTTTGAATAAGGGTTGGTTCCATATTTGCATGGCCATCCTGCTGATATCAGATCTGTCTTTCCATTGTAATTCTACATTATAAGAGGAACTGACATTCATTTCTTATTGAAAGTTCTGAGGCATTAGTGCACTTTGATCTAATTCTTGAACCCAAAACAGTCTCTTCTTCTTCTTCTTCAAATTATTATGAAATTGGGATTCATGATGGTTGACGTTTGTGAATCAAGATGTTTCTCATTTAGGAATGCTATTCTCTTTCATTACATTTGTTTTAATTTTCTTTTTTTTCCTTCTTCTTCTCCAAATTTACTATGACATTGGGATTCACGATGGTTGACGTTTGTGAATCAAGGGTTGGTTTCATAACATTTGTTTTAATTTTCCTCTTCTCTAAATTACTGTGGCGTTGGGATTCATGATGATTGATGTTGTGTAGATCAAGTTGTTTTCTCAAATAGGAATGCTATTTTCTTTTGTTACATTTGCGCGGTGCTTGAGACGTGACCATTGTTGGAACACTTGAGATAATTTTTTATTCTTTGGCTGGAGAATATAGCTTTTATTATCCATTTCACTGTTACTCAACTTGGTGATTCTGTTCCTTTATGCAGCTTTCAAGTGACTATCTCGATTCGAGGGTATAATTCCAGCTCTGGAAACATCTCATGCTTTGGCTTACTTGGAGAAGTTATGCCCCACTCTACCTGATGGTGCAAAAGTTGTCCTTAATTGCAGCGGTAGAGGAGATAAGGATGTTCACACGGCGATAAAATATTTAGAGGTCTGATGTATTTGCATTCAATGTCTTAATCCATCAGTGGCAGGATCATTCTTTTCCTTCAAATTTGTGTTGGATGACAGAATGGTTTTGCTCCAGTAGTGTTGTATCTGCACTTAGTATGTAATAAAACCATTGAGAAGCTTTAATAAAAACATTATGGAGTTCTTTTCATCTCTGGTAATTCATTTCCTTTGCTGATAATCTGAAGCTAAAAGTTTCATCTCTGCCTTTCCCGACTCCAAAAATATATACAGTTGGTGTTGGATAAATTTTAAATGTAAGCCTGTTTACTTTGAGGTGCTCATTTTTCACAACCACAAATGTTGCATGCTTGAGTCATGTCATTAATTAAAAAGGTTAAAAAAAACCTTTTGAAGCTAGGATTTAGTACGTTATGATGGGTCCATTTTGTATGTCTTCTGCTTTACAACTGTGTAAATGTTGCACGCTTGAATCATGATACTAATTAAAAAAAAATTGAAGCTAGGATCTAGTACGAAATGATGGGGCCATCTTATATGTCTTCTGCTTTACAACTCCGTAACCATCGATCAAAGGATTAATGTATCGGCTAATACGTATCAGAGTGCAATGCAAAGGCCGATATGCTATGAGGCAATTCCTTGGCTGCAACAGTGTCAGTTGCGGCTGGTATAGGCCGTAACGGACATTGGATCGGCGGTTTTTTTTTTTCAAAGATATGTGGGGGCCATAGAGAGATCAACTTATGATCTTTCTTGCTCCTCTTTCACAAAAGTAGTTGACTGTGTTGAGAGAGGAAGACAAAATTTCTAAAGCTCATCTTTGCCCATTTGGACACCAATTTGAAGAGATTTTAACCTTTTTTGTGAGATCTACACTGTTTAAATTTGAGTTCTTCGTTAGATCTTTCACTCTTAAAAAATTTTTGCAGGATTTTTGAAGATCTTCATTTATCAAGGTATTAACTTTTAAAGGATTCATTTTTCTCTCATTTGTGATTTTAGGAGATAAATATGATGTTTAAATATTAGATCTCACGAATTTATAATTTTTTAATTTAATTTGGTTTTTTAGTCTAAGGTAAATGAACATTTGGGGTTTCTTGAAAATAAGTTATTGTTTTTATTTAATCATTTAATTTTAGGTGCAATGGAGGTGTGATTTTGTGTGTTACATTTTTTTTTAAAATATTTTTTCCAAATTTTTATGAAATTTTTTGGTGAAATGAAATTTATGGATGAAGTTGTTTAAAATAGGTGATATATATTGGGAATGGTTGATGTATGTTTAGAATCTTAATGTAGACTATATATATTTGATCTCATGTTTTAATTTTTTTTTCCTCAATCCGTATTTTTTGTATAAGGTAAATGAGGAATTGAGAGTTTTTTTAAAATAAATCTTTGTTTTTATTTAATCATTCAGTTTTAGTGTAATGGAAGAGTAATTTGTGTCACATT
This sequence comes from Chimonanthus salicifolius, assembly GCA_013350335.1. Classification (NCBI taxonomy): domain Eukaryota; kingdom Viridiplantae; phylum Streptophyta; class Magnoliopsida; order Laurales; family Calycanthaceae; genus Chimonanthus; species Chimonanthus salicifolius. The sequence continues at coordinate 20,949,835 of CM023534.1, forward strand.
TTTAAAAATATTTTTTTTCCAAATTTTTCATGATTTTCTTTTGTTGAAATGAAATTCATAGATTAAGTTGTTTAAAATAGGTGTATTGTGTTTAGGAATAGTTGATGTGGTGTGTAAGATCTTAATGTAGTCTTTAAATGTTAGATTTTATACATTTATCATTTTTTAATTTAATTCAAATTTTTTGGTCTAAAGTAAATGAAAAAATGGAGGCTTTTGGAAATAAATATTTGTTTTTATTTGATCATTCAATGGATGTGTGATTTTGTGTGTTACATTTTTTTAAATTTTCATAATTTTTTTTTTTGAAATGAAATTTATGGATGAAGTTATTTAAAATGGGTGTGTAATGCGTTTATGAATTGGTTGATGTAGTGATTAAATGTTTAATCTCATCCATGTGTAATTTTTTTTTACTTATAATCTGAATTTGGTATAAAGTAGATAAACAATTGGAGATTTTTGAAAATTAATTTAAAGTAACAAAATATTCAGTTAACTTAGAAAAGTTAAGACACGATTCCATGCCAAGAGAGTTGGTCCGGTTCCATCAAAAACATGCTGAAGATTAAAACACCTTATGGATCTGTTATCCAAGAAGTTGGATTACGATTGGAAGCCAAAGTTATTGTTCTTCATGTAATTCTTTCAACCATTCTCTTGCAGGATTGCTCAAAGGGCCAAAAGACTAGGCAGGTGTGGGTTCAGAAATCCTCTGTTCTTGTTTCTTGAAAAAAATATCCCTGACAATGATAATCTTAACCTTGTATCTCCAACTATCCCTAACATTAACAAAGGGACAATTGGCAACGCTAAGGAATTCAAGTGCATGGGTCAGTGTTGGGATGCGACGAGTCCTACATCAGTTGTGAGAAAGGAAAACTAAAGACTCATAAGAGACTATGTCACTCTACCTATCAGGCCAGTCTTTTGGGCCTGGAAACCGAGTCCTAACAGTGGTATCAGAGATAGGTCTCCAAGCTATAACATATGGATTCAGAGATCCCGTAGTCGAATGGGATGGTTGGAGATATTCTATCCGTCGGAGAGTCTCATTCGAAGGGGATTGTTGAGGTGTGAACAAGTCCCACATTGATTCTGAGAGGAGAAACTAAAAACTCAGAAGAGACTGGATCACTCCACCTATCAGACCAGTCTTTTGAGCTTGAAGTCAGTCCTAATGGTTAGCTGAAAATTGTGGAGCCATCTAACAAGTAAGACCATACTGCCAACCAATCAAGAAACAAATTCTCTTTGCTTGCCAACGTGGCAAATGATAGTATAACTGTCAAGCATGGTGATCAAGTTGCTGCTGTCTTAGAGTCATTGCAGTCTCCCATTGTGACAGAGCACATGTCACCAGTCAATAAGGATGCTGTAAATGAAGCTGAGCTTGACATAATTGATGCCCTGATAGATACTTATACCTAGAGCAAACAAGGAGTGGAAGAAGGCAAACCTTTCAATGATCATATTATCGTGGAATGTCAGGGGTCTCAACAGACCAAGAATGCAAATGGAAGTTAAAGGTATGTTCCTATCTTCTCAACCTGATATTTTTTGCATCATTGAGAGTAGAGTAAGAAACAACAATGTGCATGCATTTTTTTTAGTGGTAAGAGAGAAAAAATTTATTAAAAATAGAAGAAAATACAAAAAAAAAAAATCAACAATTCGAAGTGCTTTTCTTGCGATCTTCTTTTCTTATTCCTTCTATGTTGCAGGGTTGAAACCAAGAAATATTTGTTGGACAAAAGGTCTAAGCGACATAGACCAACTGACAAGAAAGAAACATCAAAACAACAAGAGAACACAAAAAACTAGAAATAAAGCACCATTAGAACACAATAAGCTATTCTCCTGGTAAATGGAAGGTGCCACAATTTGATCCACCAACACCGTTCTTTGTGAAATAGTTTGTCACGCCATTGGTTGCATGACTAATGTGAACAAATGACACCTCACGGCCCGAGATCAAATCCTTAATCTACCTAACCAAGGTAATTTACCTCCATGGGGGGGACGCTTCAACCCCCGGTCCATTTAATGGCATTTGAAGAGACACTCTCAATCATAAGATTTCTTCCCCTAAAGTCGACTCCTAAGGTCAAGGCTCTCCTAATGTTAAGAAGTTCAGCCTCATTTGAATCCATGATCCCTACTGATTCTGAGAAAATCACACGCGATGACTCAAATGATCTCTAAGGACACCCCCGATCCAAGCAGGGCCCGGCTTACCCCTTGCTGTCCCCATCCACATTAAATTTCATCGTCCCTACAGGTGGAGGGGACCAATCTACCATATTCACATGATTCTAAGGTCTAGACATCATACCACCCTCCCAGCACTGAATGAGGTCTGAGGTTTTAAATTCTTTAAATTTTTTATTGGCGCAAAGCTAGACAATCAATCTCAATTTCAACAATGTGCATGCTACTGCTCTAAACATCTTTCCTAGAAAATTGGAAGAATTATTCAAATATTTCGCACTGCAGTTTAGCTAGAATTTGGGTGGCTTGGAAAATGAAATTGATGTTTTTATTCTTAATGTAGAAATTTAGAAAATTGGCTCATGGGCCTCCCTCATTAACCTTGTATATATAGAAAATACAAGCCCCTCTAAGGGGGAAAGAATCAATCAACAAATCAATTACAATTCCATAATTGAGAAACTACCAAATAATGAGACACACTTATGGAATCAAATCTTCATAAATACTTTCAGTTAAATGTAGCAGAAAATGCTTTGCTAACTTCATACGTCATGTGCATTATGAGCAAGTAATTACCTAATATTCATGGTATTTAGACAATCTGGGTAGGATCTCGTTGTAGAGATTCATCAATGACTTGTTATCTTTCTATTCTGGTCCATTAGCTTTGAAACTTTTCGCATGTTAGTCAAGTCCTTAAAATTGATACAAAGTAGATACTCTCATGATCAAATCTTAGGGGGATGAAAAACACTTGCATTTAGGATAATGCCAATGGAAATGACTACCTTGTCAAGTGTGAGAGCACTTAGAGGAGTTTAGTAGTGGGTCAACTTGGTATGAGATAGGATAAAAGTGTTTGATTTAGCATATTAATCAAGGGGTAATGACATGTACAGTGCATCAATTGATAATGAGTACACTGATTTGGTGAGAGAATTTTTTTTTTCTATTTTACCCTTGCTTCCTTCAGGCTTTCGCCTGTCCGATATACAGTCCCAGCCTCAATCGCACCTAACCCACTCCCACGCCTCTGCCAAGCTTCCCACATCTCCGCCTCCATCAACCGTTCCTAGACACCCCTTCTTCCAAAGCCAGCCAATCTCGTTCCCTAATCCTTCTCTGTAATCCAGTGTTGTTTACTAATAATTAAATTTAGATTCAAAGATTTTAAGAAACTAAAATTTGGAAAGTTCGAAAAATATAATTGAATTGTTCGATGTATATTTTTTTGGATAAATGACTACTTGATTGCTCTTCAACGACTGGGTTCCTCTCTTAATATGATTGACAAGAATTGAAGCAAGTACCTCCTTGTTAAGTTTTACTTTTCTTATTGAGTAGGGATCTCTCCCCCCTCTACCCAAAAACCCACTTATTGTTTTAGGTGATTTGGTTAGTTTCACGAAGTATCAAGAGGAACAACACCCATGAGAGGGAGATCATGTTGAAGTGAGCAATTGCAATCCTACTTGAAATAGAATGGGCGATTCGCCTTCTACAATCTCAGCTTTGAATTCTTCAAAAGTGCCAATCATAGCTGATAATAAAGCCTAAAAAAGAATGTGATGTAGAAATAAGGTATTTCATTTTTTTCCCCATTTTCGGCTGCTTAAGAAGGGTTTAAAGGTGTTATTTTGTAAATCTTTTTATGGAGATATTGGATTCTCATGTATTACATGAAAATGGTTGATAAGGCTATGGTGAAAGTGAGGATGAAGCAGAAGTGGGGAGGCAGAATGGTGATGTGCCATCTTTTGATTTATGGTGTTGGAGGAAAAATATTGGCAAGGGAGTGGGTTAGGTGCCATTGAGGCTGGGACTGGATCTGGAACAAATGAAGGCTTGAAGGAAACAGCGAGTGGACAATGCCAGTTAAAGGGAAAACAGGCAGTGCGTTTGCTCGTTGGAATTGATGGTGGTGCTGAAGCGGAAGGTGGAGGCAGGACAACAGGGCAGGTGGAGAAGAAGGGAGATGGAATGAGCGCAGCAGTGGAATGGTGAGGGAACTGGAGGTAGAGAGAGGGGAGAGAAAAGGAACAATCAATGAATATCAAGGGGTAAAATAGAAAAAAATATTTTCTCTCACAAAATCAGTGTAACCATTATCAATTCATACACTGTACATATCATTACCCTAATCAAGTCTTTAATATAAGATGTGGGAGGTCTTAGATTTAAGTCACTCTCAAGACAAGGGACACTCCCGTAGTTTTACCCAATGTGTGGATAAAGAGGTTTGCACATGGTCCAGGGATTAATCAAGTACCCTAAAAGGCCTGAATAATTTGGTCTTAAAAAAAAATTAAGTCTTTAACAAGTATATAATATCATGCCAATAACTTGATTCAAAATGGTAACCAATCACAATGATCATTTCCATTACAAGTCGAGAGTGGTAGAGAAGTCTCTTTACAACTTTTTATTGAATTTCCGTATTTTAATTTTATTTATAATAGTAGTTGATGATTATAAAGTTTAGGGACACTAAATACAATTGACAATTAGATATACATTTATTTTAGATAAACCATACATCTCTCTTGGTTGTTAACATCTCAAGAGAGAACAGAGTACAATCCTAGAGTAGCAATGTAGAAATTATTGTCTAATTCAGCCCACTCAACTTGTAACTCTGTTGAGTCTAAATGATTCCCTAAGTCGAGTCAAGAAGTAGTTGAATCGTCGGAGTTGATGGCTGTTTGAATATCCTTCTCACCGCGGGCGCTGCAGTTTACTACCACCTTAGTACCATTGGCCAAAGTTGGACAAAGCTTAGACAGGAAAGCCAATGCATGTGATGCCTCTAATCCTGGGATTATGCCCTCTAATCTGCTTAGCCGATGGTAAGCTGCAATTTCACAAAACCAACAAAATTCTTGTAGTTTACAACTCTGTTCAGGCAAATTACCACTTGTAGCTCAGATGTAGGTGATTTTGAACAGGATCTTTCTCCAAATTTTTTAATTGGGGTTAATTGAAGACTCTGCCGAAAGTCGAGTTTTCGAGTTAACCAAGTCTGGCCTGAGAAAGATGAATCAAGCCAATTAGACTATAAGATGAGGATAACTTAAAGTAAGAGAATCTCAAAGAGCAAGGGCAGATGGCATTCTCCTAACAAAGATAGAGAACACCATCTTTTTACAGAAGAGAAGAAGATTCACAGTTTGCGGGCCCACTCACTTACTCCTTGAGAATGGATCTAAATAGAAGAAGTTGAACTTCTCCAGAAGAAATCTCCCCAATTCTCTCCCTCTTATTGTAGCCTGATCAGACTCGGTCAATAAACTAAACTCAGTTGAAGTTTTAGTTGAGTACAAATTTTTGAGTTTTCGACCTTGGTTTCAATAATGATGGGGTTATTGGAACAAGGCATCTTGAAAGAAGGGCCCATATGATGATTTGTTCCTATTAATGGAAATTTTTCACCCGATTAACTTTTCGAAATTGTATTTTGCATTAGATGTTATCTTCCCTAATTAAGGGATTGTAACTTGATTTTAATTGGTTCTTTCCTCGTCTGTGAGATTTGTAATTTCTATTTATACAAATATCAATGATAGAGCCATAGAGGAGATGAGCCATGTTCCCGAAACTCTACAGTTCCAATCATGAAAATGTTCTTCATGTTGGCAAATTCACTGTGCAGATCCTATTTAATAACCACAACAAAAATCAAAATATTTGGAGTCGCCATATTATTACCATCTACAGCTTCTTGATCAGTAACAGTGTAGAACTCAGCTCACCCCATGTCTTTAAGGAAGCTAAGCTTTGGACCCACTCCTGGATACTGTAGCCTGTAAAAATAATGAATCAATGATTAGTAGACATTTCATTACAATGCTAACAAATGAGTAAATATAACCGGCATTCTTTGAAGATTTATGAGACTTCAACTCAAACTGACTCGGATGAGCTTTATTGAGTTTTTAAATTTTGGACTTCACTGAGGTAAGTCAAATACTTACCCTGTAGCAATAGAGTAAGGCACAATAATCTGACCATCTTCATCTTGCAAGAGATAGCTCATTGCTCCATGATAAGCTCCTACTTCTCCTGTTGATAGAGTGGCAGAATGTCTCCCAGTCTCTAGCCTTTTTCCTCCAGCTTCCACCCCACTTAGCCTCACATCTTCATCTCCTAAAAATTCATGAAATAAACCCATTGCATTGGAGCCACCTCCCACACATGCAAGCAAGACATCAGGTTTACCACCCCATTTCTCCATTGCTTGCCTCCTCGTTTCTTTTCCAATCACAGATTGGAATTCTCTCACCATGGTCGGACATGGATGCGGCCCGACGACGGTTCCAGACGAGTAGAAGCTGGTCTCCAAGTGTCCGACCCAATCGCGGAACGCATCTGCCATTGCATCTTTAAATGCTCCATCAACTTGCTCAACCTTCAACCAAGCATGAATTCAAGATTTTAAGATGTATGGGATTGTGAAAAAATGGTCTGAAATTTTACACTAACTCTTATGTTACAACCAAGTGAACAGTTAGTGGATGATGTGTGCCAATGAGTCTGTGAAGAAAGGATAATATTTCATGAAACTGAAATTTTCATAATTTAAATCACAAATTAAAAGGGATGAAACTCCAACAAACCCTCTATTTATGTCTTACCCTAAATATCCAAGTGATCTCTACCTTGGCATCAGTTCTTCAAAAATCACTAATGTATTAAAATTAGAGGGAGCTATTTGTTCGGAGTTTTCCCTTCAAATCAGCGGAAACGATCAAATCAAACACACAATACAACCACAATAGAGACGAATTTTACGTGGTTCGACCAAAGGCCTACATCTACAGACAACAAACATCTTTCACTAATCAAATAGGAGATTGCACAGTTTTTTCTCTCTCTTCCTCACTGATTTTCTATATGGCTGCGTTTGTTTGAGGTGAATTGAGGGGGGGAACACGGGTAACCCTCGGATTCCCATGTTTGGTAGCGAGAGGGTAGAGGTATAAAATCTAGATTTTATCGCCCCTTTGACAAATTTGAAAATCCTTTGGCCTATGGTGGTATTCATAAAACCTTTGCCTTTCCTTCCCTTCGTATTCCTCTCAATCCCCTTCATAGTTGTGAATGGAACTCAATGCAAATCAAATTTCAATCTAACATCTTTATTTTTAATTTTTTTAATTTATTATAAAAATAATTTGCATAAAATAAATGAAATATTTTTAACATTATACTTATAAAAAAAAATTCTATTTGATTTAAGTAATTAAAATATGGGTTGGTCAAAAATATTTTTTTAATTTGAGTTAAACTAGGATGATGCTTTATAAAATAGTCTCCTTATTCTTTTATCACTATGTGATGATTTTTTTAAAGTAATTCTTTATAATAATATATTTTAAAAGTGGATATTTTCTTTTATAAACGTATTTTTGCTTAAACATATCAATATAATATTTATAGGTCCAATTTTGCACTTAATTACAATAGTTCGACTGTGACTCAATTTAAAGCGACCTAAATTAGTTGACTTGAATTAAAAATGAGTTACAATTTTAAAAATAGATTCAGTTATATAATCCAACATAGACATATGAAATATTTTCACTTATAAATGAATTTTAGGCTCTCTTACTCAATTTCACAGTTTTTTAATATTTTTTCAAAAAAAAATTAAAATATTTTAGTCTCATGTGTTGAAAATTCCAACAAGTTGAACTCAGAGTCCATCTCATTCCAACTGTGGGGTTCTTAATATTAATTTTATCTTAGTTATAGTTTATTAACTTGATTTTTTTATAAACTCAATTGTTTATTTTAATTATAATTATGAGAAAAAATCTATAGAAAATTTTATAATATTATTATAAGATATATTGTTAATTTTTATTGCAATTTCTATGGAAAAAATTCTAATGTAAAAGAGAAAATTTTATTTATTTATTTATTTATTTATTATATAAATTTATTAAAAATTATAGATTCTCATAAAATTGTTAATATATCAAGTTTCTCCTACTTAAAGTTACTAAATATAAGATTTTTTACCCTTAAAGTAAGTTTTAACTTTTCCACTGTAATTATCAAAATAAGATAAAAGTAACACTTGTAAAAAGTATTCATAATTAATTTTTCCCCGTCGTTATCCATCTCTGATTTTCCACCCTTCCAAAGTTTACCTCTCGTCCTAAAGGCTGTCTATATCTCTCTACAAAACTCTTTCTCTCTCTTCGAACACAGAGCAAACTCTTGTACCCAAGAGGGGCCAACCACAAGAGTCCCTTTCGTATACTAAGTTTTCAACCGACAGTTGGAGACGAATAAGGAATTAAAGAAAAGTCTGTTAAGGACAGAATAAATAGGAGTCCAAAGCAACTAGGACTCCAATAATGGAGCCACACCTCTGACACTTTGCAATTTGTTCACTTTAAAAGATTATTAGGACATTCATATATTTTTTTCATCACTTAAATTATGATAAATAAATAAAAGAAAATATAATGTCCTGAAAATTATTATAAAAATAGTTGGGTCCTAAAAATAGGTGGGTCCTTGAATTTGTCGAAAAATAGTTTATACAGTACAAGAAATGAAATACCTGAGCACCGAGTAACTTCATTTGCATGACATTGTAGGACTGTCTCTTAAAGTCTTGTGCGCCCATGTATACGGTACACTGCATGGCCAGCCTAGCGCAGGCGGCGGCACAAGCCAAACCATGTTTCCGGCGGCGGTGGCTGCCACCACTCTCTTCCGCCCCATGCGCTTTGCCAGCATTGTCTGAGCAATAGCACTGTTGATCTTATGTGCACCTGTGTGGTTGAGATCCTCCCTCTTTAAGTAAATCTCTGGCCCCTCTCCATTAAACTTCTTGTAATAATCTGTCAACGTCTCGGCAAAATAAAGAGGCGTCTCTCGCCCCACGCAGTCCCTCAGTGTCATTGCTAATTCCATCTGCACCGTTCATTTCATCAACCATTTACTCTTTCATTTAAAGAAAAATTTTCTATCAAATATTCTAATACCATAAAATAGGTCATGCTTATGAATTCAGATAATCATATGGAAACTAAGTTCTATCTAAATCACACTTTCTTTCTTTTTTAACTGTAACAAATAGAATGAATTATATTAAAAAGAAAAATTATACATGAGGAGACCTCAAAGGGTCAAAGAGGCATGGACCCAAGAAAAGCCAGACAGTAAAAGAGAGACATCATGAAACAAAACCCCCAAAAATACATGAGAAAAATGCCTAATGTAGTAGAGTCCACCCCAATTGTCTATCTTTGGACTGCGGTGAAAAAGACCTCTCTTCCTGAACATGATGCCAATTCTATGTTTTCTAATGAATCTATGATACACTCTCCGTTTCTATTATATTTGCTATTTTTACATATCTCAACAAAAATATCTTTTTCTATTTAACAACTAATAATCAATTTTTCTGAGTAAAGAGGCTTGGAGAGCCTCCCTAAACACGAACTAAGTCTATTCAGAGGTTTTCTTTGTTATATGATGAATAAAAATAAGTATCGGCTAATATGTATCGATATTTTGGCTACTGAGTCGTACAGATTAATAAGCAATGTATCATTTTGCCAAAGCATTTAACTCTAATGCTCTCTGAATCATTAGGTGATATGTATCGATCTATATCGGTCAATAGTATATAGTATCGGCCTATGCTTTTTTTTAATTTTATGAAAAATGATTTCGACTTATTTTTAAGTTACTTTCACCTATATTTTTTAAAAATTCTATAATCTTTTAAAATAAAAATTGAAAAAAAAAAAATCAAAATATCCATAATTTATCACCAATATATTGTTTTGCATCCATAAAGAAATGGTAGCGGTGCCCTTGTTAGCACAGCCCATTTTAAACACGTATTCTGATGTACGTGACTAGTACTGAATGACAACTACAGATCATGACAAGATGCATGAGGAGCATTGGCCCATGGTATACTACAAAACTAAATAGATAAATTTGAGACACTTCTGACACGGTAAAATTTGTCGGTAGATATGGATTATGAGAAATTCTCATTTTATTTTTATTGATATACCGTTCATCAAATATCAATATACTGATATGCAGAATATATATATAGTGGTTTATTATCGATACACTTTTACTTGATGATTGGTATACTGATAGAGATAAAATGAGAATTTTACTCAATCCCGTATCTCCTAACTGATTTTGGTTAGGATGACTAATCTAAATTTGAAAGTCTTTACTTTAATTTTAAAAGTTGTTATTTCCTAATTTAGTTATTTATTTCGGTAAGTCTAGTATAAAATATTTAAATAAATTTAAAGATATATTTTACTTAATCTGAGTGATGTACATAAAGATAACATGTGTGTAAATTAGAAGAGAAGAAGGTCCCAACCAAGGATACAAATCTGAGTGATTTAGGACTGAGACCTTTGGCCCCTCATACATTCTTACTTCTTACATCCAAATTAAAGAAGGGCGGACTGACACCTTTGGCCCCTCGTACATTCTTACGTCCAATCACATGTGATAATAAATAAAATTCAGTGGTCTAGCAAATAGAAATTAAATTAAAGGTATATTAATTATAAAAGAATATTAGATATTTCTACCAATCTAATTTAATCAAAATAAAGTGAATGGTAGAAAATATCTATTTTCGTCCATTCCAATTTCTTTGTTTAGGTGATTAAATATATGCAATGAGACTAACAGATTCAAACGATGCACATGTTACAAAATTAGAAAGTAAAATTTTAAATTAGTCACACTTCTTTTTCCTGTAATTACTCTAATATTATCAAACAAATTAATATTCCTCCTTGTGATATTATTCTTAGAAATATTAAAGAGTAATGATTTGTTTAGCAGAACTAAGAATAATTCATTAAAACAAAAGTGCAATTAAGAGTTTAAGAGACTTAAAAAGAAATTGATAATAGATAATTTTGTTAAAGAGTTGCGATCCCAGCTATATCTTGTGATATTTTAAAAATATTATTCTTAGAAATATTAAAGAGTAATGATTCTTTTAGTAGAACTAAGAATATTAAAACCAAAGAAAAAAAGTGCAATTAGGAGGGTTTGAGACAGAAAAAAAAATTGATAGTAGATAATTTATTAAAGAGGAATGATCTCAGCTATATTTATTATTGATTTAAATTATATATATTATCTCACTTTTCTAATTACGTTAAAAGTGGTGAATCCACACTTCGTCCATATAATACATACCTAACATGTGAGATGATTTTTTTTTAAGATGGTCTCTTAAAGCACTTGCCTAATCTTTGAGGCATGAGTAAACTTCTCTATCGACACACACTAGCAGGGTCGGCCCTAAGCATAGGCGGTATAGGTCGTTGTCTAGGGTCTCCATATACTTAAACTCCTTAATATACCAATTAGAAAGGATCCCTGAAATCTCACTCTGTCTAAAGCCCCTGAGATTTTAAGAGATCTCAGGGCTGACCCTGCACACTAGATAATAGTAACGGGAGTGACCCCTAGAGTGATTTTAATCTAAGATCGTTCATATCTCAAGTGGGTTCTTGACAGGTAAGTTTACCCTCACGAGTTAGCTTGAAAGGGAAGAAAGAGCATATGAGGGGAAGAGCAGACCTGAAAGTCGGCATCCTGAGCGATGGAACTTAGTTCCGCCTCCAGCTGGCTGAAGCTGCTCACCAAGACCTCCGGCACGAACTTCCCGCCATACTTTCCAAACTTGCCGATGGAGATGTGGGTCTCGTCTTCCCTTATTATTGGCTTAATCGTAGGAAGATGAACTGTACTGCTTGAGTTTGGTTTGATCTCTGTTTGAAGTGCTTGGGCAGAAAAACTGGCCCTAGTTGGAGTTATTCCAAGGTATGGTGAAAGAAGTAGCTTTCTTGAGTTGTTCAGGGTCTTTGGCATTTCAGAATGGTAATGTAGATGATAAATGGATGAACTCCCATTTGTAGTTCCCATGAGAGAGAGATAGAGAGAGAGAGAAATGAAGTCCAAGTATTAGGGAGGAATGAAGATGTAAACGATCATGAGGTTGGAGTGATTCTTATAGGAGTGAGGAATGGAAGAGAGAACTTCAATTATAAGCAGAAGAAAGAGAACTTCATGGTTGCGACACGTGGACTGCCGACCATGTCCGTCCACAACGCACAACCATGAACCATGTGGTGAGGAATCTTTTTAAAGTTAACACGTGTTATGTTTTCTATTCCATCCACGGTATCATTTTAATCTTATTTATTAAATATTACAAAGATATATTTTAAAAATTAGTTTTTATTTTTAAGATATAAATCCTCAAATATGATAATTTCTTTGATTCGATCATCCATTTTTATAATTTATATTAAAAATATAAAATAAATATTTAAAATTAGTCTAGGTAAAACTGATAAAAAGAAGTAAGATGGGCATGGATTATTTGAAAAAGGTTTTAAAATTTCTTTTAATGTTTAATTTTTAAGTTTTAAATCATACCATTAGGTGAATACTTATATTATCACTTTTTAATCAATGGCGATAATGAGTTTAACAATCACATTTATAATAAATTTTAACTAAAATTGCATTTATCAAAAAAGTTGATTAATACTCCCTCTATCCCAATTTAGTTGTCTTATATGGATTTTGGAGTTGTTCCAAAAGAATTATCTTATATAGATTTTGTAATAGTCCCAAAATAGTTGTCCCATTTATATTAGAGTAGTATAAAGTATGTTGAAAATGGATAAAATCAGTTAGAGTGTTAGCTTTATATAGAGAGTTTCTTAAAAAATACAAATATTTCAAATGAGACAATTAAAATGGGATGGAGGGAGTATGAAACTGAATTTTAAAATACGTTTATCTCAATTAATAATTATAGAATAACCATGATTTTCTATTAAAACTATTTTTCACCACACATTTGTTTTCACATCTGAGAAGAAAAGCCCTTTTTATAATGTTTTTTCTGACATTTATACATTGGTGAGAATGTTTAGAAATTAAAAAATATATTCAAAATTTAGATAATTTTGCCTTCACCATGAAATTGGTTATGATTCTTTTTATGTTGTACATTTAGTAGTAGATATTTTTAGTAGACCATCAGAGAGGACTAAATTCGGTTGATGAGCACTGAAAAATGACTATTTTACCCTTCTATTTGGACTAGTTAGCCTCTTGTTTTGTGTGTTTTAAAATATGTTTAATGAGATTTTGGTGTTTTGCAAGATTTACAGGGAAATGCAAGATATGAGAATTAAAAAGGAGAATTTTGCAATTTATGGGCATAAGTTGATATTTTGGAAAGTTTGAATTTTTAATAATTATTTTACCACAATTTTAGGGGTTTTATTTGTAAACTTATTAATTCAAATCCATTTATGAGAGTTTAGATTAATTTAGTTAATTTTAGAATTGATTTTAAGTGGTAAAATTAATTATTAGATTTTCCATACTTTGAAAAGCCCAATTATTGAGCCTATTAAGAAAAGCCCATGAAGAAATCCACATGTGTGAATACTATTTTCATTATCTCAAGAGGAAATTCGAAATTTACAAGCTAATATAAGATGATTTTCGAATTTGGCAAGTGGATTAAGGAAGGGAGAAAAATAAGGAAGGTTTGATACATGTTTGGTATTTTGATCATAAATTTTCACTCCAATTTCCGATTGCTTTGATTCTTTTTGAGTTGGAAAGAAGACTTCAAGGGCTACAACTTTGTAGTTTACGACTTTTCCTGATTCAGACATTAACAAGGTTAAAACTGAGCTGTAAGATGATACATGTGTAAAAAACGGGATTCTACACCCACTTTCCTTGTACGAATTTAGCTCCTTGCCTCCTTTAAGTCATTCCATATTTAGCACAAATCATATCTGCCCTCCATGTGTCCCTTGCTTTATTTAAATCTTTGAATCCAATCCATTCATTTCACCTCCTTTCATCTATAAATACTAGCCCTCTCCCATTGAGAAAATTGAATTTGGGCATTGAAGAAAAGGAGAGGAGAGGAAGAAAAGGAGGAGAAAGACTGTGGGATTTTCAATCCATATTAGGTTCTAAGGTTGGTGGATTTTGATTTCCATTGTATTTTTCTTATGTCTTTATTCCAAAATTTCATTGTATTATAATTCTTAATTCAAATTTTATTAATAAAGGAGAGGTGGATTTATTTAGAATCATGGTCGTCCAATTATTTAATTTATGTATGATGAGAGTTTGATTTTGTTTTTATTCTTTTTATAATTTTATGATTGAAATTATTTTAAGAGATTCGAGGAGAGTGGATGAAATATTTAGGATAGATAAAACTTATTTTTCTGATTCAAGGCTCTTTTAAAGAGTGGATGAAATATTTGGATTTGGAATTATAAGTTGAAATTTTATCTAAACTAAGGCTTGAATTGAATTTTCTTAACATAATGGATTTTATAATTATTATAATAAGAATTTTAATAGATGAAGAATTTGAGTGCATGATTAATAATTTAAGTGAGCTCCATATTCTAGGCCTTGATATTATTTTTAAAATATGGAACATAAAGCCTCCATAATTCTTTGACCCAGTTCCACTGTAAATATGTACATAGGTAGTTTAGGTGTTTTAAATTTTATTTTTGTTTATAAATCCAAAAACTCGTGAAATTGATGAACTAGGTTGGAAATAATTTAATTGCATCTTAATTCTGTATTTTAAATTAGATTGAGATTATTTATATTTTTATATTAATGCCACCATCTTAATTAAAATTAGTTAAATTGTTAGATTCTATGTTTAAATCTAGAATGTTTTTAAATTAAAATTAAAACTCATAGATTAGATAAATAACTCCATATTTATGATTTTTCTCCATATTTCTTAAAGTTCTTAAAATACGTAATTCAATAGTATATTTTCATGGATATATTTTCCTAAGTTCCGATGGGTTCGACCTCGCACTTAATCGCTATACTATTTAATGGTTCGTGCGCTTGCGAGTTATAAATTTAAAATTTGCACAACATCGGTCCCACATCAAGTACACAAGTTTAAAAATTATTAAAATTTAAATAACTTTTAATAATATGACTTTATTGATTAAAGCACAATGACTCATTTTAGACCTTTTATTTGTTGATAGAGATTTTTAATGAACGAAATAGATGGAGTCAAATTATACTATACATAAAAATCCAAAATAAGTTACATTTTGATTTCTATAGACACTAATTTTATGTTCTAAGTCTACACTTTGCAAGAATTAACTCGACCCGGTTACTTAAACTAAACCTAAGCATTTTAAATAAATATAGGTTTAAATTTTGTCACCTAAAATTAAAATAGACTCAAACCAACTAACCAATTTTAAAAATAAGTAAGTAATGAGTTGAGGATTGTTGACTTAAAACCCAAATAAGATTTGACCCGAAAATGACTCATTGCCAATAGACCTCTATTATTCAAATTAAATATGAGCATTTTAAATGAATATAAAATTAAAATATTGTGACTCAAATTCAAAATATCTGAACTGACTCACCGTTGGGAACACCATTTTTACATAGTTATTTAATGATTCTTTCTCTCAATATTAGCTTTCTACACACGTACTGAAGATAATCCATTTAAATTTTACTAAGAGATTTTTTCTTTACACTCAAATGCTATAACTGAAAAAAATATAGTTTGAAAAAATTAATATAGAAATATGATAAAGTTTAAGAATGAAAAATATAGTAAGTTAAGATGAATGACATAAACATAAAAATAATTTATGTACGATTATTT
Source organism: Chimonanthus salicifolius (assembly GCA_013350335.1). Lineage (NCBI taxonomy): Eukaryota > Viridiplantae > Streptophyta > Magnoliopsida > Laurales > Calycanthaceae > Chimonanthus > Chimonanthus salicifolius. Next base: position 20,965,790 of record CM023534.1, read on the forward strand.
TTTAAAATAAGCTTAAGTATATTTAAAATGGAATTTATATTTCATTAGAAGTAAAGTGGTCCTTGGTAGCAATGTAACAAATATCTCCGACAATTTCATTTTTATCACGAAAATATCGGCAAAATAACTGTGAGAGTTAAAAACCCGAGGTTATTGCTTGTGCTGTTTTTAACCGTAAATTCTATTTAAAAACACGTTTTTATCACGAGAAACGGTAAATTTCCGTTAAAATCGTGAAATTTTACCATTAAATTCCTGTTAAAAATGCTTGAGCCAAATATACATTTTTTATTTCTAAACTATCATTTATGTTTTCAAACTCTGGCCACATTATTTGTTTTTTATATTTATTTTTATTATTTTTTAAATAATATATTTTCTGTGAGAATTTCTGATTAAATTTCCGATAAAAATTAAAAAATTTGAAAATATTTCACTATTAATAATTACCGTTAAATATTTCAAGAACACGACATTTGTGCCAATGTTTGGCAGTGGTCGTTGTGGATAAGAAAATGGCATTTGGACCCATTCACGTGGAATGCAAGGGAAAATAAATAGTCAACAAATCTTTGTGTTGATAGAGATTTTTAAGGAATGACCACTATTATAACTTATTGAGACATCCTTGATGCACCATTTATTTTCCCTTGCATCCCACGTGAATGTGTCGCCAAGTACCACTTCACTTCTAATGAAATATAAATTCTATTTTAAATATATTTAGGATAGAATAAAAAATTAAATATTATATATTTGACATCTTATTTAAAAAAATAGTGGTACATAAATTACTTTCATATTTATGTAATTCATCATCACTTACTATATTTTTCATTCTTAAACTTTATCATATTTCTATTTTAAGGTTTTCAAATTATTTTTTTTTCACTCGTAGCATTTGAGAGTAAAGAAAAATTTCTCTTATTAAAATTTAAACAGAATATCTTCATTACATGGTAGAAAGCTAATGTTGAGAGAAAAAATCATTAAAATGTGTTGAATAAGGAAAACAGAGTTCAAGTAGAACTCTTTTTCTTGAGTCTCCTAATATAATTAGGACGTGTACGAAATAATAAATTGTGTATTATATTTAGTAACTATGTTATTACATGTATTTATAGTCTCTAGCCGACTGTATAGCCATCACAATCAAATTCAAACTCTTAAAATAATTCTAAACCAAATACATATCTTAATCAGAAATAAACACACGCTAAGAATAATAATTCTACTATATATGAAAAACCTAAATATATTCCAACAAGAGCCAAGTGATGAATTGGACCCGATTACATGTGTATTGTAAAAGTTCCAATTGGTAATCTACAAATAAAACAAATCATACAAATATTGTGTGAGTCGGTCCAATTGGCACTTCCTGACCTTCACCATTGATGTAGATCAAGTAAAGAACAATATTATTTTATTTTTAATATAAATAAGGGTTTATGAAATTAGATTTCAATTGACCTTGACCATTCAAATAATAAATAAATAACCATTAACATTTAAACTTTAAAACCAAAAATAAAGGAGAATAGAATTTAAACTCTGTCGATAGAATTAATTGACAAGTTTTGTTTTTAAATATAGTTTTAACTATATAATTTGGGTAAGTAATTTTTCACCATCATTGTTTCTTATGACGCACCACTTTTTAAAGGAAATTCCAATTTTGTCTATGCTTCTCTCATTCCCCTCTTTTCCTTTTTTCCAAAAGTAAGAACAAAATTGAATTTTTAAATAAAAGTAGTACACCATGAGAAAAAGTGGTGGTGCAAAAATTACAATCGCATAATTTTTATCTATTTATTTCATGTAACATTGAGACGTGTTGTAAAGATAATAATGTCTTGCTTTGTTTGGATGATTTTGTTCTCTTAAAAAATGATAGATTCTTCCCATTGTCTTGCTCAATGAGTCAATGGCACTGTTTTCTCTTCTTCAGTTGCTCAAGGATGGAGATTTTTTGTTCCAGTTTGAAAAAGAAAAGGGGGCATGTTGATAGAATAAGTTGATCTTATCTTTATACACAAATTTAATAATTTGAATTTCTAAATACTTGAATTAAAGTTAAAAGGTTTCATCTTTATAATAGTTTCAAGCTTTTGAGAAATTGTCAAATAAAAAGTTAATTAGATAATTTCTTTAAAAATAAAAACAAAAAGAAAAAGAAAAATATTTATCTGATATTTTAATTATATATAACAAAGTTTATTTATTGAAGTGAATAGTGAATTGATAAAGGAATATTTATTCATCCTACATTTCAAATTTTAGTATGAAACTAATTTAAGAGACCTCTCTTAGATTTGATAAAGTTATTGTACTTTAAATATATGTTATATGATCTTTCAACATGTCACACATAATATACTGATATTTCTCATAGAGAATTCTAATTCAATTAAGTTTATCAAATCAACCTCAGATTTTGCACCCATAGTATCACATAAAGGTGGTAATCAACTGATCCTCAAGGGGTTTTAATGCAGCAATAGCGGGGAAGCAGTCAGAATACCAATTAGTCCTGACGAAGGTAGGATCACACACTTAAACTCGTCACACGTGTGGAGAGGCCTTTTAAGTTAGACACGTGTGAAAGTTCAAGGATGTGATAAGTTAAATAACATTAAGGCTGCGTTTGGATGGGGGTAAAAGGGGGTAATCCCCCGTTATCCCTTGTTACCTTGGTTTGGTAAAAAGGGGGTGAGGGTAAAAATTTGAAAATTTACCTCTCATCTCATTTTTAATACCCCTTTGAAAGTTGGGGTATTCACAATACCCTATCCCTCAATACCCTTGCCTTCCTTTCTTTATCAATTATATATTATAAAATTAATATCTTTCAAAAAAATATTATATAATTAAACATAATAATATATTTCAAGTAATTAGCAATTTAATTCTGTTTGAAATATATTTTAAAATTGTGTCAACATTTTCAACATGATGCATTTGAATGAGAGGTAAATTTTACAGGGGTTACCCTTGAGTATGGGTAATTTTAAGTAGGGGTAAAGTGATATATTAACAATTTTATGAGAATTAATATTTTTTTTGTTAAATCTATCTAATATGATTGATAAAAATAAAATTTTATGTAACATAATTGTCAAAATATCCTATTTTTAAGGGATAATTCTGTCAAAATTTCAATAAGGTCTCCAAACTCTGAAAGTGTTTGAGGTTCACAATAATCTCTTTCGGAGTAATTAGCAATTTATTATATTGGAAGTTTATTTTAAAAATGTGTCAACATTTTCAACATGATGCAATAGGATGAAGGGTAAATTTTACGAAGATTACCCTTGAATATGGGTAACTGTAAGTATGGGTAATCTAACATATTAACAATTTTATAAGAATTAATAATTTTTATTAAATCTATATAATATAAAAATTAAAATTAAATTTTATGAAACATAATTGTCAAAATGTCATATTTTTAAGGGGTGATTCTGTCGAAATTTCAATAGGGTCTCGAAATTCAAAAAGAATTTGAAGCTCATGGTAGTCTCTTTCTGGGTAATTAACAATCTATTCTATTCAAGTTTATTTTAAAAATGTTTCAACATGATGCCTTTGGATGAGGGGTTAATTTTACGAGGGTTTCTGTAATACCCTGCCCCAGATTAGGCGTGTTTTAGCTTAATAATTTTGTTTAACCGGTTAATCTCGAAGATTTTGGTTAGGGGTTTGAGGAAAGCCCAGGTGTGGTCCAATCTAAGATCGAAAACTCAGTGATCCAGCTCGCCCAGCTAAAGGGCCATTTTGGTAATTTTACCGCTTATAGTTATTATTTTATAAATATTGTTGTTATGTGATTATTATTGGTTAATAATATTCTCCTTAATAAAGGATTT